>JAGKPW010002220.1:0-685500 GCA_019926035.1 Melaleuca alternifolia | reverse complement strand
AAAATTCAGAAAAGTGTTTCGTGAAACTTTTATATTCCAATAGATATATTGATATGTTCTTAATGGCCACCTGAGTAAATACAATGTGATTTCCTGCATGTTTCATATTGACCTTCCAGGTACTGATTTATATGTTAATGCAACTTCCAGTGTTTACATCAGAGCATCATTCTCTGTCTGTCGAAGTGATACAGAAGGCGTACCAAGCCACTGAAGAAGGTTTTCTTTCTATTGTCACCACAGAGTGGCCAACAAAACCACAGATTGCAGCAGTTGGATCTTGCTGCCTTACTGGTATAATTTCTGGTGGAACACTTTACATTGCAAATCTTGGTGATTCACGGGCTGTTCTTGGGAGAGCTGTCAAGGCAACTGGGGAGGTTTTAGCCATCCAGCTTTCAACAGAGCATAATGCTAGTATAGAGTCCATAAGACAAGAACTCCGTTCAATGCACCCTGACGACCCACAGATTGTTCTTTTAAAGCATAACGTATGGCGTGTTAAGGGCATTATTCAGGTAGTGTTTTTGTCACATGGAACATGATGGATAAAATTCTCAAATCCTCAAGCTTTCTTGCTTAGCCGTTCTACCTGATCAATCACATGATGTTTTTTTTTTTTTTTTTTCCATTTAAGTTGCCAGGATCTTGCTCTGCATCACTTTTTCAGAAGATTGATTGATTGTGCACACAATGAGATGGCTTCATAAAGTAAATGAATTATATGGTGTAAGGGATTTGGCTGATTGTCTAGCTTATTAGCTCAATTAGTCATAGACGTTTTGTGGTTTGAACTTTCCAATTTAATAGTTCCTGCTCAAATTTTAGTGGACTTCTATAAGTATTAATATGGCACCAAGTCCAATCTTGGATTATAATTGCCTGCCTGTCAGGCTTAGGAGTGAGGTGCCTTGGTAAACCCATCCTGGCCTTGAATATGAAGCAAATATACTACAAACGCATGCTTACTAGAGTCCTATTTCTGTAGTGCTATGTATTTTGTTTCTTTATGCTGTGTTTGCCGCTATGTAAGTACATAACTTGATGGGTGTGAAATTTCAACATAACTGCAGTACTGCTTGTTCTTGCAGGTCTCACGATCTATTGGTGATGTGTACTTAAAGAAGACTGAATTTAACAGAGAGCCTTTACAAGCAAAGTGTCGCCTTCGTGAACCTTTCAGAAGGCCAATAATGAGTGCAGAACCTTCAATTTCAGTGCACCAATTGCAATCGCATGATCGATTCGTTATTTTTGCATCTGATGGACTATGGGAGCATATTGGCAACCAGGAAGCAGTTGACATTGTTCAAAATCATCCTCACAATGTACGTATATCTGATTATCGTTATATACATGTTCAGAAATGCAAAGAGGAGACTGCACATGAACTTTGTATGGACTGACTTTAATTTAGGTCCTGTTGTTGAAAGAAAGTTTACCCGAATACTGCTAGGGCATTTTAGTGAATCTTACACTTGACATGGAAGTTTTTCTCAGTTGCCTTCACTTTATGCCCATTTGCCCTTGTGTTGTGACCATTGAAAAGATTTTGCACTCAATAGAGCAAGTTTTTTTTATTGCTTTCTATGGAAGTTTTTTCTCAGGAATTGTAATAATAGAATTGAAAGACGAACAAACAATACAACCAAGACCGATCTTGTTACTTGCTGTTTAAGAGCTACATAAATCTATCAGAAAGCTAGTTGGTATATTTCATTTAGCCAAAAAGGCGAAAGCTAACACATCTCCCTTAAGCAGGGCATTGCGAGGAGGCTTGTTAAAGCTGCTCTGCAAGTAGCAGCGAAGAAGAGAGAAGTGAGGTACTCAGACTTAAAAAAGATTGACCGTGGTGTCCGTCGCCATTTCCATGACGACATTACGGTGATTGTAGTGTTTCTTGACTCCAACATCGTGAGTAGGGCAAGCTTGATAAAATCCCCCAACATATCCGTCAGAGGCGGCGGAATGAACTTGCGCCCCAACACGTTGGCTCCTTACTCTGCAGACGGTACCACTTGAAGATGCTGCTTACAATTTCTCTATGTGCTGTAATTTTTCATACATGTGAATAGGATACCTGGCAGCTTCCTTTAGTAGAGGAGGTGGGCCATCCATTTTTTAGTGTACACAGCGACGCCTTTAACGTAGAACCAATGCTTTTAGCTTCTGGGATGATGAAAAAAATGGAACGAAACTGTTGACTAGAAGCTTCCGATGTTAATTTAGTATTAGGACAGTTGCTCTATGTACTTGCTTTTTTATCTGCTCTCATGCACATTTTAGATTTGCATTTTTGCATTTTTTTTCTCCGACAAAATGATTTACCATATCCAGTTACTTCTGTAAAGCAAGACATGTCTACTTGGTGTCCTCATTTTGTGGTTTTCACATTTTCAAAGGGGCATGTTTTGGCTTTTGGAAAAAGTTGCACAATGAGTTCGCTTTTCAGGACAAAGCAATGTCCAAGATGGGAAGTGATTGAAACCGCTCTTATCTTAAGGTGATCTTCCGAAAATGCATTCGGAAGCACTTGAGATAAAGACAGATCACGCAGCCTCATTGATTGTGGCCAACCATTGGCATCATGCCAATTAATGGGTCAATGATTGCTTAGGCCACCCTGGACTGAATTGGCCGGATTGATTCAGACGCGGCACAGCACCTTTGCTTGCTATTTGGACAATGAAATGTGTCGGCTGTCTTGTAAAGGATCAGAGGCATGTTTTTACATGTACAGGGTACTTTTGTGTTCTTTTGGCCGGTTGAATCAGGTGGGTTTCACGACTAATCAATAAAATTATTGCCCATTCCAACTCGCATACTTGTGCTATGGCCTCCTTTTGACTAGAGCAAAATGGTGTCAATGTGAACATTGGGATTCGTACTCCTATTCTAATAGGGTAACAAAAGGGTGACCAACTCTGCTTAACCTTATTAATATAGGTGTTTGATGGTTTCGATAACATATTAGATTTGAGCTATAATTCATTCTCATTAGAGGGAGCCCATCATCGTCGCCCCATTGGAATGCTAGTAAGAATTGAGTTGGCGGTATCTCATGTTTGGCACAAGCCAAATCAATACCACAGATGAACCAGGATTTCCTAAAATCAGAAGGCAGTAAAACCTGTGACGAAGAAACACAGTTCACACACACACACACACACACACACACACACACACACACACACACACACACACACATATATATATATAGCTTTGAATCAAACATTGTTGCTGTTCTTTTTTACATGCTGGAACATAGGGAACTAAGTATTCATCTAATTCCTACTCATTCCAGTCCACCGTCCATCGAATTCACAGTAAAGACCGCCTCTTTTACTTTCCCTTCGTTGTTACCTCATTTAGCATATGCACAAGACAAGTTTTCCCCACCAGACCTTGAAGTGAGAGTTCGAACTCTTCCATAATGAAAGGGAGATGCTGCTGGAATAATCTTTGGGTATCGCTAAACGCGTTGGCAACTCAAGAATCGTAATGGTGTTGGGGTCAAATTTGTAGCAAGTCAACACCAGAATCCCCTCATTGTGGGAGTAATTCCTTACATCCTAATATCTAATTAGTCCAAACGCCATCTTATCTATTAAATCGGGCAAGACTCGGCACGAAAATCATAAGTCCATCCGTTGACACGGATCCTGATATGACTTTGTCCTTGCAAGACAATGATAATCATGACCAGACGAGATCTGGCCTAAGCAGCTATTAGACCAAGATCAAAAAGCACGACCAACGCTTGAGACTCAAGATTACGCCATGCTCGCTGAAGAAAGGCTGTTGAGTAGTGAATATGTCCAAGGTGCCCAAAAACATTCTGGTTATTGATACTTGAAAGCTTTTCGTATTTGCAAAAACAGAGACAGGAGTTAGGTCCAAAGGGTGAGGGAAGAAAAGTACTCCCCAGCAAGCCCGATAAGTGCATTTGACTGCATCAAACTAAAGAAGAAATGGTCAAAACCATTTTTTTCATTTTCTGCATTACAGATTGATGAACAAGCTCCCTCCAAAGCAGCAGGTTGGTGCGGAGAAACTACAAAATAATATCTGCAGTATGATTTTACTGCGAGACAACTTGCAAGCACATAGTCAAATTCATAGCATGAACTTTGGTGCAAAACATTATTGAAAGTTTCTGACTCGACACAATTCAAGATGCTCCCATTCCAAAAAAAAATTCAAGGTTTAAATAAAGAGAAACAGCTTTGCTAAAGCTTATGAAGGAAAAGCTCTCAAACACCAGGGGTGAAATTGCTAATAAGAGGTTACGATGTGTCTAGTAGTAGATGTCTGTTACGTCGCTGAACAAAAAGAAAAAGCAATTTCAAGCTTCACTTCTTTGTATAGTGGATTTTGTACAATGTGCAATGGAATGCATCCTAGAGGAGCTCAGGCATGATTATGCAATGAATAGTTACAGGTTTCATATTCAACTTAATGTGGCAATCATCTCCCAACCCTACCTAAGATACAAGGAAGCAAAGAGCTGAGAAAATAGGATGAACTCGCTAATTACGGCGGCAGGAGAATGTATTCCAAGAAAAGGGACAATGTCCACCTGTAACCAGCTCTCTACTGCTGAACCCACAACAGCTCCAGCCACAAGCCCTCCTATGGTTATTATAGTGGCCTTACCTGCAAAAGCACACAAGGCCAGTGAAACTCATTCGCTTGGCATGAGTGACATGGGGTTGGATCCTATTAAGAGAGGGCTATATCTAAAAGAGAAAATCCTACCTAGCTTGACATTCTTTCTGGTCATAAAGTACAAGGAAGCTCCGAAGCTAGATGCAAGGATCAACCCAGGAACATCAGCCCCCGCATAAGGTGCTACAGACAGAGTGGAAGCGCCATTGACATATGTTAAAACAATCAATGCACCATATACACCAACTTGTAGGCCCAAGTCTTGAGTTGATGGTGCTTCAACGGACAAGGGTGTTTTCTTGACAGTAGTTTGCAACCATTGAGGCATCGAACCCATGGTGGGAGAACCAATTGGTTTAACATCAGCATAGCGAATGCTACTGCTCACAACTTTTCCAGCTCTTCGCTGAGTTAAGCTTCGCATAAGCAACATATCATATGCAGCCTCAACCTAAAAAAAAATTATCCACAGAAAATGTCTATCAATTACCATCCTAAATTGACCATCTAATCCTTTTCAGCACTCGGAACGATGGAAATATCCAATAAGTACATTAGCTGGAAGAGGAAATAAGTTGATTGGGATGCATCTAATGAGATCATCTGACTATGAAGCAACACTGAGAAAGCCAATCAGAATAACAGACACGTACTCTACAACAAAACATGCAAAATTTGATAAAGGCAAAAGTATTTCTGGGTTAGCATAATTTCAAAAAGAATGAACCAAACATAGCAATGTGTGGTTTCAACATCATATTCAAGATCCACTAAAAGGTTGAGACGTTGGGTTATCACGGATTATATAAAAAAAATGTATCAAAGGTGTTAGAATATTTAAATAATAAACCATGCCTTCATCTAAGAGCTTAAACTTTTACAACAATCAGCGGTGGTCTCATGAGATCTTATATAGTATCAGAGCTAGAGATCTCAAGTTCAAATGCTTCTAAACCCCATTTGCCTCCCCAATTAAATATATACATGTTTAGCACTAGACAACAAGACCAACTAAGCCTGAGAGGAAGTGTTAGAACATTTGAATAATAAACCACCCCTTCATCTAACAACTTAAACTTTTAGAACAATCGGCGATAACTCCACAAAATCTCACAACTATATCCATGCTTAGTACAAGACAACAAGACCAAACTAAGCGTGAGGGAGAGTGTTAGAATTATAACTAATTAACCACCCTCTCATCTAACAATTTAAGTTTTGAGAATAGTCGACGATAGTTCCACAAGATCTCACAAGAGGTATCACTTATCAAAGGGAGAAGGAAATTTCTGAACAATAAGAGAAACAGATAGATTATGAAACCATCCTAATTTTTAACACATTGAGAATATTCATCAAGAACTTCATTCTTTTCTTCAAACTAGTTTACCATTTTTTTCCTGAAATATTCCCAGAAAAGAGACTTCATCTTCTTAAATCAATAATTAAATTCAGTATCTGCTTTCTTAAATTATTAAATAGGACAAGCAACACAATCAAGCTGACGTCCTCTTGCATTATATAAATATTTTCAGTTGACATTCAGATGTGATAAACACAGTCACCCACACCATGGTCGTGTCACGAGATCAGAAAGACACAAACCACTTAACAAGAAACTAGTATGCAAGGGATAAGCTTATTTAATTCATGCCCAATATCACTTTGAAGCATTTGCCTGGGGCCACTCATGGAGTAACATCTAACATGAAAAGGTAAGAGATCTTCTAGTAGTTTCACCATAGAAAATAAACTGACCAACAACATTGACCACACTAGCAATGTCTCTACCATATATTCTGTCACAAGGCAACCCCAGCTATTTTCTATAAGTGGGCACGCCACTAGACAAATTAATTTTGAGGGAATTATGTAGGCATGTATTGCGTATCCAGTAATCTGACTCTCTGTCATAATATGCACATAAGTGTACACCCAAAAAAATTGACACCCTACACTCATACTAAAGAAAGAATGAAAGCCTTAAGACAAAATGCATACATCATCAATATAATGCTCTGTATTTAAAATAAAATTAAAAAAAAGGACCAAGACCATGACCTTCCAGCCCATCCAACAACCGCATTTTTTCCTCCTTTTTGGGAAAAAAAAAAAAAAAACTTTACATCCTCATTCTCCTCTAATCACCCATCAATCAGGAGGATGAGAAATGTGGCAGCAAATGCGACAAATTCAAAAGCAAAGGAAAGAGAAGGATGAGGAGAATCGTGCATATGAAGGCCCTAAAGGGCACTGCACTAAAAAATAAATCCACAAAGAAACTATGCCTCCTAATGCTTTCTCAAAACTGTCTGCATCCGAAATCAGCCAAATCAATCACATGTGGCAATGAAGCACATAAATCGCCTGCCCATGAGCAAAAGCAGTTGCACATATAATAATCCTCACGATTGCATGTAAAGGGAGGAAAAAATGCTCGCTGTACATTTTTATGCACATGCCAGTCCCAGATGAGTAGCTATCCCCTCACTTCAGTCAAGTACTCTGCTGTTTTCTACCTTCTCAGCAATATCCATGAAGACAGGAGATCAAAGGTTTGAACAATTGTATTCACATCACAATCGAAAAAAACAAACAAAAACACCATGCTCATTCACTGAATCATACAGGAAAAAGGTTTCTGATGCATCAAGAAAGAGGAACTCACTCAATCCATACTTCAAAGAGAAAACGACCCAATGGGGATTTTCGCCGCAAAAATCACAGCAAACCCAAGTTCGCTGTCGCCGTATCCAACAAATTCAATGTGACATTTCCAAAAGTCAGGCAACAATTTCATGAAGAAGCTCTATCCTCTATACGTATCACAATTCATAATCAAGGCATCTCAACTTTAAAATTAGTGGAAAACCCCATTTCCAGAACTAAATAATTCCAAGAAAAGATAAAGAACGCGAGAATCACGGTCATAACACCTTCCCATGTAAAGTTCCCCGCATTCTACCTCAACATGCATCAAATGAAACAGAAAAAGGCATAATTCGAGGGCAAGCGCAAGCAAACTCTCACCTGCGCGATGGCTTCCTTGTCGTCCTTACACGAGGCGACGATCGAGTTCTTCGCTCGGAGGATCTCGTCGAACGACGCCGTGTCCGGCACGCCGAGCAGCTTCAGCGCGTTCTCCACCGACATCTCGAACGGGGCGGAGTCGTCGGCCCGCGAGCCTGCCTGCGCCAGAAGGCTCCCGGCCCTCCGCCGCGGCGGCGGCGGGGAGCCGACGACCCTCCAGGGCTCGGTGCGGCCGCCAGCCGGTCTCATGGCGTGGGGAAGCCGGACCGGCGGCCTGGCGAGCGGCGAACCGGGGGAGAGCCGGTTCAGCCGGACGGCGAGGGCGGTGGCAGCCATTTTCTTGGATTGATTTCTTCTGCGTGGAGTGAAGTGAAAGGTCGCGTTTGTTGTGTGCTATGCGGGATTGAAATGGGAGGGGAGGGAGTGATCGAGTGCGTGTGAGGTGCATGAGCGGATCCAAGCGAGGACCGTCGGATTGAAGGAAAATTTGGGACTAGTCGTCATGATTGAGGGTGTGTATGGATTGGGAGGGAGAGAGATTGAGAGACTGACCAGCGAAGGGCGTGGCAGATTTTTTATGGGAGCGGTTTCATTTTTTGTGGTCGGAATTTGCTGTATTTAGCCTTCGGTTGCAAATTTCTTTTTTCTGTATATATATATATATATATATATATATATATATATTAAATTTTTTAATGTTTTAAAGAAAGGCCCATGTTTTTACTCGAGGGACAAATTTTGTTCTAGATAATGATGACACGAATGGGTTATAAATCTTGATTTGATTTAAAATGCGATTTATGAATCTTTAGTTTGTTCAGTGTCATTCTTGAATTTTAGCTCATGTCGCTCCTCAACATTTGATAAATGTTCATATTAGTTTATGGATTATATGAAAAATATCCAACATTATCCTTCAATTAATTTAACTCGAAGAATAACTATTAAACATTTGTATACAGTTTAGAGATTAGTTTGAACATATATCAAAATTTAAGGACTATATTGAATAAAATAAGAATTTAAGGATGATATTGCATATTAGGTTAAAGTTAAGGGGTCATATTAAATAATTTAAAAATTCAATACCATACTGCACATTTAGTCAAAATTCAAGAGTTACTCGTGTTATTGTTCATCTTCTTTTTTCGTCCAAATAATTTTATGTGGCAAACAACTCTAACATGATGTGCGCGCACATGACACTTGTTATGAGCAAAAAAAAATTTAAAAATAGAACTAAATTATTAATAGATCACATGGAAGAAAAGAATATTAGAGATAAAAGGAAAAGTATATCGGGATCGGGAAAAGAAGAGAAAAGAAAAAGGCATGTGACTCGCGCGGCAAATGACACAATCGCCGCCACGGCACTCTTGATCGCCTTGTTATCTTCGACGGTCGGAACCATCGGCTGCAACAACTACATCGTATATCGAATGCTTTCTGTACGCAGGCCTTAAGATCTTCAAACTTAAAGTTTGTGCATGACTAACACATGGTCACGATTTACTACTCTTTGAGAAGCCTACATCGAATGTCTAATGATAATCGAGAAACAAAATAAGAGAAGGATTATTAGGAGGGGTTATGCATTAGAAACAAAAAACAAGAGGGTGGTTATCAATGAGTGGTCATTATATGTACATGAGAATATCCGGGGAAATAAGGGGAAAAGAGCAAGAGACATATGACACTTTTGACTTATTCTTGCGGCGCATAATAAGTTTAATGGCAAATGAGAGCGATTCAAGCTTGATTCCAAACACCATCTTGCTGTGTCAATTGGAGGATACCTATATATTATGTATGATAACTTTACACGTCAAGAAAGGCAGATTCGTCAAGCTACTTGAGATACATGCATTCAAGAAAGAAGAAGCCATAATCCCGACAAAGGCATTATTATGCTAGTCAACATTCTCGTGGGCAATCAAACATGACGTTTCGATTTCAACTGTTAACTCGAGAAATTCCTGAGAGGATATCGATTTCCTAGAGCTGATGTTTATGCCGTTTTGATATGGGTGTCTTGCTAAGATTGTAGATGCTTAGCTAAGAAGCTTGTCTTCCAGTTGTGTTGTGAATTTAATTCGGATTGAGTTGGACTCTAGCACCTTAGCAGTTGACAGAAAAGGGTCACAGGACGAGTGATGAATTCATGTTTGGCTGAAAGCCACAAATGAACTACAATATATATTACGTTTTTTGGTATGGAAAATTATCTTTAGATTTGAATTTTTTTAATTATTTTTTTTATTTTCTTCGTCTTCTTCTTCGGTCTGTTATTGATCACCGCTACCAATTGTCCATGGCCGATCACCAGTGGCCATTGCCTATTATAAGGCTTAGGTGAGGCTCAAGCTAGCCGATGGCCAGCCGAGGAAGAAACAACAAGGAAAATAGAAAAGAATATAAATATAAAATATTTCAATTTTTTTTAAATGATCATTATATATATATATATATATGTATTTGAAATATTTTATGAAACGAATATCTCATTAATTAATGACTCGAGCCTAAGTGCCAAGGACTCAAGTACAACCATTGATGTTTCAGGCTTAAGGGTCGAGATCAAAGCTCAAGTATCAAGGACTCGAGCATGGCTTTTAGGGACCCATGCTAGTGCTGAAGCATCATGTACAGGCAACAAGGTTTCAAGCTTGGCTTTGAATGACCCAAGTATGGGGGTTCTGGGCCTCAGCCAAGTTTCAGGTTGCATGGCGTGGCCATGATAGATATGGTCCTAAATGCCAAGACCAAGGTTGGAGTTTTTATGCCTAAGCATAAAGTTTGGGATCTAAGCGTCGATACTTAGTCATATTTGAGAAAACTTTTTTTGATTCTTTCAAAGAGGAAATCGTTTTCCTAAATTTAAGTTCTGATAGGAAAACATTTTTCCATTGACTATAAAGGCAGTTCCTGTTATATCATCTTCCTAAACGAGCCAAATGTCGTAAAATGAGAAAAATATTTTCTAGAAAAACACTTTTCATGAAACAAATGAATCCTAAATGTGCCTTTTTGGCAAAATGAATGAATTTTAACAACAAATCCATATGACAGTACTTAAGGATGAGTGTTTGATGAACAACACTCATGAAGACCTAGGCCTTAAACAAAGCAACTTCGGTATAATTTGTAGTTGGGAATAGCATTAGACTTCAATAGGTTTAGAATACATTTAGTAACTTTCTATTCTCGAAAATAATTTATGTTCGAAAATAGTTTTTTCTATGTCTATTCTCTAAATGGGATTATGAGAATAACAACATGTTTGATAATTATTGCTCAATGAATAGAAAAAGAAAAAAAAATACAATTAGTTCTACCTTGATTTTTCAAACCTTTTTTTCCTTTTTTTCCTCCTTTCTTCTTTTACCTCCAACTGGTTGCCAGATCTTGGTAGTGGCCAACAACCAGCAACAGACTAGAGCCAGCAAGGTTGGCCCCACTAACCTTGGGCGAGCCACGCCAATAGCCTTGTCATGAGCCAGCAAGGCTGGTCCCACTAACCTTGGGCGAGCCACGCCAATAGCCTTGTCATGGCTGGATGAGGATCAACGTTGCCCAGCCACCAATGAGGTCTAGCTTGCTCAGCCACAGCAAGTCAATTATGAAACTCAATTAGATCAACTTAAGTTTTAAGATTTAATTGCATTTTTTAAAAAATAGGACTTAATTGCACTTTTAATCATAAACACTCGCCTAGTGCTTGAGCAAATTGGATAGTCTATTTTTTCTTCCCTACCATGCCTATAATGTTCCCCTTCCATGCACTAGCAAGCTCGCACATGCCAAATAGAATGTTGTTAGTGGAAGGGAAGAACTAGGATAATCCATCATCAACCTGCCACAGAATTGATCTAGAAGAGTATGCAAAGAGATTAACTCTCAAGATGGAACTTATTTCTTAACGCAACATTACACGAAAGTGCACAACATTGCCCAAAATCTTATAGCCCATTTGTTTGGAGGGCTTTAGTTATGTGTTTTTTTCTTTTATAATTCCATTACCGATAATTATGTTATGCCATCTTGATATATTGTTATATGCATTGACCAATATACTACACCAACAAAGGTCGGGAAAGACGTTCCATAACTGCTTGTAAGTTAGATTTGACTATCTAATCACCTTATGAAAGAATGAATTCAACTAGCGAATAGGCAGGCGGCTTAGAAAAGGCATTTCCCAAGTGTTTTGGGTACTCTAACAGATGATTTTTCCTACCTCTTTCTTTGAAGCAAAAAGGCAAAGATCCGTTTGATGTTTCTCTTATCTCAAAGGAAAACATGTTTGCACAGGTTTAAGAGGCCACACAGTGAAAGATTATCACAAGTTGTAGTCCTTTGGTTTTAGATTCTTTAGTCATTCTTTCTAGTTATGTTTACAGGGCCAACTCAACTTAGAACTTAGAAGAACAATATCGGGTACTCAATTAGAAATGTTAAGGTATTTATCGTATTCCTATTTTCCTAGGCCATCACATTGGGTTGCTCTTTAATATGAAGACCCTCCAAATGTCGATGACATAGGCATAGGCACGAAAGTGAATTTTTTTATTTGGTAACCGAGGACTCCACCACAGGCCCTCCGTGCTCGAACGACACCAAAGGGTCGGGCTCCTATACCTCGGGGGAATTAGCATAGGAGCCTAATACCATGGCCCCCGTTTCGAACCTTTAACCTCGGCGATGAGGGTTAAACTCTCAACCAATGCAACTACCAAAATGTTAGTGGCCTCAACATTTTCTAAGAATTCCCCTTAATTTATATGATTTGAAGGCAGACAAACTTGGGCATTCCTTTCATTTTGGCCTTTGTTCAAGCTTTCCATCACTTATATATTTTTATAGCAACCGATAAGGTCTATCTAAAGAAGAGATTTAGGTCTTATGCTCTTTGGGTGACCATCTTGTGATCATTGACCAAAAAAGGTAGCGAAGGCCTACAAGTAGGTGATGTTCTTGTTGAGGCTTTAGGTTTCAACGGCAAGATCCTTGATTTCTAAGAGTGGAGCCTTTGAATTTGCATATGGGAGAAGTCGATTTAAAACTTCTGTGGATTGTTATGTGCATAAGTGATGCACCAAAGTCTATCGAGAATATAGATATAGCTCCCTTCTTTGAAGTGTCTTCCTTTATTAATAGAATTGCTACCTTATGTTGGCTTCCTAGACTAGTTGGGCTACCTCTTTTATAACTAGTACCAAAGCTGATAACTATGTTGCTCAGAGAGAGGTTCTTTCAAAGTCTCTTGAACCACCTTCCCACGCTAATAAATGACCTTAAAGACCATTCCATGGTAGGAATATGTATGAGACTAACTCCAAGTAGTAGAGTTCAGTATTGAAAAAACAAAGAATAATTGCTTTATTGCAATTTCTTCTTCAACCAATTGGAGTTTCAATTGATTTCGATAGAGCCAAAAATAAAAGAATGAAAAGATACGACTAATTTCACCGTGATACCCCCATACAATTTCAAGTTCATCTTAGGGATAGAGTTTTTGGATAAATCAAAGTTGTGCCTACATCATACTTAGGCAACTTAGGCATTTTGGATTAAGAAAGAACATGCATGATTCCAAGTTTGAACATTTAGACTAGTGTCCCCCACTTTATATCCCTTGCAACTTGTCAAGGGAGTCTAGAAAAGTGAGGAAAACTTTGTGGCCCATCATTTGTTAAAACTCCTATTCTTGAGCAATAAGGATTTCTCTTTATACTTCCAGGTTTGAGTTTGCTTTTCGATTATAATTTTTATAGGGTAATGAGTACCATCATTGGGGAGTTCAGTAGGGAGTGTACATGTAAGAATTGTCTAACCGATGGATCTCGATATACCTACTTTCTACATTTTATGTATGAGCTAGACTCCTTGTGGTGTCACATCATAAAGACCAATATATTTCTCATCCAATAGCCCTTTAGAAACTGAACACACATCTGAGAATCTCTTACATGGAAATCCACCTTAACAATGCTAAAAGGAGTAAAGCAAGTTGGCATGACAAGCTAGCTACGGCTATTCTTCTTTTTTACTTTAGATGCCTAGAAGAATATCATGAAAATAATGACTACTTTTAGCCTATTTAGAAAGTCGAAGCATATTTTTTGTTCATCTGCTTAATTCTCTTTTAATATTTGGATAGGCTTACAAGGTGTTGAATCCCCTTTTTTCATCTCATCCCATCTCAAGATCTTCAACTGTTTCTTCTAAATCTTTTTGTAGATGATAACTTAGCATAAGAAGAGATATTGAACTAGTGGTGAGCATCGATCCAGGATCAACCTAAGAATTTGACCAAGCTAGATCGACTAGTTTTTGGTGATTTCCATAGAAACTAGTTTGATTCCTAGCTCCACAAATTTGGAACCAATAATAACTGGATTGGTTCCTGACTTCGATCCAAGTTTGCATCTTCGATGTTTTTTTTTCCTTTTTACCAAATGGAGTAGTTAAGATGAATGACCCTTCATTTGAGGTTTATTGTCATCCTATTATAAAGTGATTGACCATGGGAATATTTCTTGCTTGCTTAGTAGTATGTAAGGATATGTCTAGGCTGATTAGAAAGTAAAAATCTTCAATCTGAAAGCAAGTTTTGTTTGCAATGATATGAACTCTTATATGAAGGTCCAATAGGCTTCTTAAAACTTTTGAGAAGGGGGTTGTTGGAATAGAAAGTTGGCTCACTTTGGCGTTATAAATCCTTGATTCTTTGTTTTTTGCTTTTTCCTTTCAAATTGATAAATACAAAGTTCTAACGTTGGTACATGGAACAAGCGCAAGGGTTGAAGAAATATTTGAAAAGGCTTAATGATTCTAAGCATTAGATGCTTGACTAGTTATGCCGTAGATTTTTAAGATATCCTTTCAAATCTCAAATTCTTTATCTCAGATCAACTTCTAAGTTTAGAGTCATAGTTTCGTTCTCATCCACTTGATTCAAAGTATTAATATGTGCGACTAAGAGAAAGAAAATGTTGAAGTCCATTGGGGGGGCATATAGTTGGTTCTTGAACCGGCCCAAATCATTTGCAATTCAACAAGGTAGGTTCCTGATTCCATAAATTAGGAATCAACCATGACTAGATAATTTGTAGGTTCCCAGTTAGGAACTAATTTATCCTTGAACCAATCACCTTTAGATTAATTATGAAGAACCCCTATTTTAGTCTTTGACATTTTTGTCATAAAAGATGTCCATGCAACAATTCTTATTTAGGTCGAATGTTTTGAGTCAAGATTTGACAGATTTTGATATATAAAAAAAATGATATCAAATTGTTGGTAAAGCACAATAAGAATATTATCAATCTCATAAAAGAAGTGTAGAACTACACTCAAACTAAGCAAAAAAGATCAAAGTATATAATATATTCGACATTTTATTAATTGCCATATAAGATAAAAATGGTTGGTCACTTAGGTGCGCATGATAGCAATTCTATCCAGAAATCTAATTCTAGATAAAATTAGATTTTTCTGATTCTGTTCCAAAATGAGTTTCTAAAGAAAGAAACGCGTTTGATACGGTTAAAAAATTTATATTCAAGAATGAGAAATCTGTTTGATATGGTAAAAAAATTATGTTTCTGTTTTTTATTCTGTTTCTGTTTCATTTAAAAAAATTAATTTTTTAGATTGCAAGATATTCATTTCATTAAAAGACAAATACTTATTATTTAGCCCAAACAATTGACAAATTTTTTGACATTTTCTATTGTAATTGAACTCTGAATTCACTTTATTTGCATAAATCATAATATATAATAATTTCCAAAGAACTAGGAAAGAGGAGGATACCCAATATTGAGGTAAGGCATTTTTCCTGTGGATTTTTCGTGGCCAATCCGGACCATATTGGCCAGAGTTAAATTGATAAATTGATGATATTTACCAGTATTTTTCTAATGTTAGAAATTTAATTTTCCAAGAAAATTTGAGATTTCCAAATAAAACTTTAATTTTTTAATTTTTAATAATAGAAAATATGTTTTATTTTATTTTTTTGAATTTTTAATACTTTTTATAAATTTTTTTATAATTTTTGAATTATCTGGATTTTTTTAGAATTTTTAGGTTTTTTTATTAGTTTATTAATTTTTTATTTTTTATTTGAAAAAGGACTTCGGACCGGGTTGGGGCACGTTCGAAGGAGAGGAGGGTGAGAGCAATTTGATTAGGGCAAAAAATGAAGAAAGATTACTAAAAGAGAATGAATTCTCAAATAGTGCGCGAGAATGAGAAATGAAAATTTTTCATTTCTCATTCTTGCCCTAAACTCAATTTTGGAATAGAAATCTATTCCAGAATTAGTTTTTCGACAATTTTCTACCAAACAAATTTCTCATCCATAATGAGTTTTTTTGCTCAAGAACTCATTTTGGATGAGAAATAGGTGCCTGTCATGTGCACCCTTAAAATCAAAGGGCTACAATGTTGCTTGCCTTGCTGTTAAAGTCATTCACACGTTGAGGAGTGTGCTGATAAATGAGGTAGACCCCTAGAGCTTCACTTAATTGTTGAAGTTAAGATCTCGAAAATAAATGTACAATACTATAATTAGGCTCCATACTTATTTGATTTGCTTGAGCCTTTGTCAGATTTCTTTTAAAGATGTATATTCCTTCATATTTGAACCATTGGGCTACAATCTCATAGTTCATCGCCATGTCCTTATTCGGGCTTCTTTTTTATTACTTCAATTTGAGTGCCAACTATAATCGCGAACTGTAAATCTTTATAATAATGGTGTAAGGGCTAATATCTAGAGGGGGAATTACCCCACTGTTGCAAAAGCTAGTCAAGGTGCTTACTTAATGACCTAATCCCAAGATTGTACTAGCAACTCATTGAAATGCACAAATTCCTTTATTTTTCTAACTACTAAAAGAATAGAAATTTTGATCAAAATTGGTAACCATTTGATTGGTGAATTTTATTTTTTATTAATGAAATTAATGACCCAAAATGCTGAACTTATATATGAAAGTTTGGATCTAGCAAGCAAATTTATTAATTATTAACCTCAACGAAAAGTATAAATTTTAAAAAATAGCAATTTAATGGAAAAAATCTATGATATGATAACATGACAAAGCGAATGTTTTTCTTTTGGATAAGAAAGTTTTGGCTCTAGATTGATAGCCTCTATCTCAAATGATGGTATTCCACTAGCTTCTTTAGTTATGTTTAGTAGCATAGATTGGATAAAGAATTATCCTATTTATTGTTTGGCAGCATCGTTCAGACTGGATAACGCCGGATATATCAAGATAATATTTTGTAGAAGAAATTGGAGACTGTGGGTAGTATAAACCTGGACTAGATTTTAAAAAAAAAAAATTAACCTATAACTTAATAGATTCTTTGGCCATCATGTGAGCACCCTACCACAAAAGTCAATGGTCGTCATTTCTAACCACTACACAATCATCATCTCTTTCGACCATCACCGATTGTCATTGCCTATGGGATTGTATTCCGATGACTCATTGTAAGAAGAAGTCTCAATATTATTGTCATGAGATTTGCATAGACCGTCCTCTTCACCACATCGTATACATCATTCATGTTTAGCTTGACCTTCCACGCGTAGCTTCTGAGCTGGGCTATTCACCTACTAGTAGGCAAAGAACAAACCAGCCACCATTAGCTTCTTGGTTACCACACTTTTTATGCTCGAGTTCTACCCGGTGTGCATCAAGAATGTCACAATAGCGCCGTGGTGTAAAGGCTCTCTTGCAAGACCGACCCTATTATGCACCCCCTCTTCGTCGTCACCTCCCTTAACTCCTCCAATACAACACCCTACCTTCTTTGGTGATGGAGTCTAGCCTCATGGCCCATAGGAAACGCCTCTCACTATTCACGAGGTCGTATTAGAACTCTGTGAAATCGTGCCTGTTAAATGTTGAGATGGTTCCAAAACTCATATGAATGATCTACTTCAGAGTTGCTTCTTTGCAGATGCTAACAACAATGGTGGTGGTGACAGCAACAATGATGAGTCACGATTTGAGGTACAAGTGGAGAAGACCACATATGTAGATGTTTCGGAAGTAAGTTTGAATTTGGGAAAACCTGGTTAATCTAATGGGTCTGAATTGACACACATTAGAGTAGCTAGTCGGAAAGGTTGGCAGCTTAACTCAAATGAACTAACGAATTTTTTAATGATTTTCAAAGATCTTTAAATGATGGAGGATTTTCAAGGACTTTGAGTCATATATGATGAGATTTTCTATACTATATAAAATATTCGGAGGATTTTTAATACTACCTTATCTTATCCTATGCCATCGTGAATCTAGACAACCAAATGTAATCTTTAGGTTTTTTACCTACATATGTGTGCCACATACATATTTAAAAGAACCATTAAACTAAAGGGGCTTAGGAATTGCATTCCATATTCTTGGCTTGTAAGATGAATCATCACCTTGCCACTTGCCAATAGAGGTGGTAAGATGGGTTAAGATTTCTTGATCATATATTGCCGGGTTAAGTTAATATAGGTCTCTCAAATTTCATGATTGCGTTAAAATAAGTTTTAAGAAACAAATCCAGTCATACCCATTACTAATACACAATCACGATTTGAGTGAGTCGCCAGTTTGCCTTCATTCTCTCTCTTGTGTGAGTAGTTGCTCTAACTGCATTAGTAAAGGCCTTTTTAACGTTTTACAGAGCAATGTTTTCGTAGTGACTCAAAAGAACTTTTTTTTGCCCCCACCGACAACAAGCGAAGGGAGAAGCTCTAAAACGTCACCATCACTATAGATCACTGGCAGCTCGATGCACTCTCGTTGTCATTGGCAACTGGAGGTGAGGCATGCAAGCCAACAGTTCAAGATGGGAAGTGGATTGGGAAGTTTTACTGAGTGGAGAAGGTGAAGGCAAAGTTGGGGGAAGATCTTTGAGAGATTGTTCATAGCAAGTCCGTGAGAATATTTGGTGGAGTGTGAGGATGAAAATTGAGGGATGGAGGTCGATAAGATGATAGACGAGTCTAAGAATATCATGTTGGAAGTTTGCATATTGGAGCAAAAAAATATGTGACACTGTTTTTGTAACAAAAAGATAGAGATAATAATGTTGAAAATGCAATAACAAATTTAATACTGACCAAGCCCATGTATATATGTACATAAATATTATATAATATTTGCTAGTGAAGATGACTGCTACAAGTCAAATATAGATTTTTTTAAATGCTATAAACTTGTAAAGAAATTAAACAATATGTGAGTTATGACTAACTAAATCCCCTTAAGGCAATTAGTTCATGCACCGGTGTTAAGCAGTTTCAGGAACTATCCCTCCAAAGGTGCAACACCATAAACCGTTTAAATTATTAGTATGATAAAAGAACTTTGTCAAATACTTTTCGAAACCAACATATTTAGAGGACTGTTTTTTATGAGAAAACTCAAAAGACTCTCTTAAAGTTCTATTGAACTAAAGAGTCTAGTCTATTTAAAGATAGAATTTTGCTCCTCAAAACTAAAAATACATTTTAAAGTTATTGCACAAGAACTGAACAGATGCAAGTACTAAAGAGACTTCTTACTAATGAGCCACTAATAATCTATCATTACAATAATAATTATAACAATCCTTCACATTAATTGCCCAACATAACATTTTTTACTTGAAAAGTTTCAATTGTGTCTATAGAGATAAATTGCATCAAAATATGTGACTTTCGCTTTGAATCTTCATTAGTGAAAGCCTTTGGACTTACTTAACTAGTCAATGGACTAAGCCTTAAATAACAAATTATAGGTGCATTCCCATTAAAGGAGTCTTACCAAACCTTAGTATGATTTCAAATCTAAAATATACGAAACATTATTTCCTAACATATGAGTAAAATGTTTTATGAAGTATTATTGCATTATAAGAGTGCGAGACAATGCTCAGACTAGTGAATTAAATCCATAGGATCTCCAATTGTTATATAATAACCACTTTAGAACCTCATTTTTGAGTTAAGACTTTTAACGTCATTTCTCTCAATACATAGTTTACCTACTCTATTGACAAACCTTTTGTTATCTGATCCGTAATTTTTCTTTAACTTCACAAAGTTTCCATTCGAGAGTATTGCCTTGTGATGTTACGTCTACTATGAATGGGTTTAGCCTTATCGTTATGTATCACATTATATATCTTGCAATCACTACTTGATTATCATATTGAATATATATCACAGACGTAAGTTTTGGCCATTAAAAAGCATACTCTAAAACTTTCAAAGCCATTTTGTTTCTTCAAGGGCTTTATTCAAAGTAACAAAGTCCAATTCCATTGAGGAGCATGCTATCAAAATTTTCTTTGAAGATTTCTACAATACAATAGCATATGCTATCGTGAACACATATCTACTAATCGATTTCAATTCATCTAAAATCCAGTTGGCATTACTATAGCTTTATAAAACAGCCAAGTATTTGTCATAATACAAAACATAGTTTTTGGTTCATTTTAGATATATATAACCTAACACTCTTAAGAGAACATCCCAATTCTGGTAACTACGATTACTTGTATATCTACTCAGTTTTCCTACTGAGTACACGCTATCCAATCTAATACAATTTATTATATACATGATGCTGCTAATTACTTGACAGTATTCTAGCCGCATGTTACTATTTTCAGTATATTTTCCTAAAGTTAGCTATGGAAAAAAGGGATTAATTGCATATTTAATGTTGGATCCTTTAAACCTCTCGATTATAATTTCAATTTAATGAGCTTGTGTTAAATCGAGAGCATCAAAGTTCCTTAAAATGTTATGTACAATATCCGTAACTCCAAAGTTTTTCATGTCGATATTCTTATTGAAAACATTCTTGTTATTTTAATAACCTTATTGTTACCTCCAAGGATATGCAAAACATTGACATATAGACAACTCAGTATACATTTATCTAAAGTTGATTTAGTATATACAAATTTGTCACAATAATGTTGATTTGGTATATACACATTTGTCACACCCATTGATTTTGTTCCCATTTTAGATCATCGCATGGTTAAACTTCTCATGTCATTATTTAGGAGCTTGTTTAAGTTCATGATTTGATAAATTTACTCACTTTGTGCTTTTGTCCTTTGACCTTGAACCATTCGGGTTGTTTCATATAAAATTCAATGTCAAGTTTTACCTACAAATAGTATAGCGAAGCTATAGCTATCAATATCATCACTGATATTATCGTTATCACAAGTGAATAAGGATTTAAATAGGCTAGACCCTCTTTTTGTCTAAATCTTTTTACAGCAAGACATGCTTTTAACTTATTGATGAAACTATCAGCTTTGCGCTTCTTCTTAAAGATCTATTTTCATCTAATTGGTTTATTTTTAGATGAAAAATCAACCAATTCTCAAGTATGACGACTTAGAATAGAACCAATCTCATTGTCAACGTCTTCTTTTCAATTGAAGAGCATATATAGTTGATATTGTCTCTTGAATCATTTGAGGCTCATCTTTTAACAGGTATATCAAAAAAGTCAAGTCTGATTTTTTTTCAATATGTCACCTCTTGCTCCTTCAAAGTTCAGCTCTTTGACCTCAACTTCATCGTTCTTAGATTCTAATTTTCCAAATCTCTTTTGAAAAAGTTGACCCTGATTTCTTTTGACATAATATATCTCAAATAATTAAGCGTCCTTTGATTCTAGGATAATATTAGTATAGACTTACACATTTTCATATTTGTGAATAAATAAATCTATATGCATTGCAATTTAAAGTATAACTAGTGAATATACAATCAACCTTCTAGGTCTCAACCAAGCTCATTTAGGAAGAGGAAATGCCACTTTGGTTAGGCATCTCGACACTTTCAAAAAATTATAAAATGACAATCTTCCATTCCATAACTCTTATTTAGTGTTACCAGTAGATACTTTATTAAAAACATAGATTGTAGTTAGAATTGCCTCTTCCCATAAATTCTTAGATAAATCCAAACTTGAGAGCATGGTATTAGCCATCTCATTTAAAGTTTTTGAATGGGAGAATACTATCAGAAGTGCTAAAATTTGTGTCTGGCACTCATTTTAGTGCTAAAAGTTCTCGTCAGTTCACTTAATTATCAAATCATGGCAAGAAATTCCTATAATTTTGATGATGTGAAATTTGTAATTAAATTTTTATTATAATGTGGTTTATTTCAAAAAAATCAACACACATGGTTGTTGATTTATGTTTTTATCCTACACAAATTTTTTAATTTATTTAAATTAAACAAGCTTTAAAAAAAAGAAAATAGGGAGACCAGGTGGGGAGAGCTGCAAACCCACATTGCCCACGGCCCATGGCTAGGGCTCAACGACCCTCATCGGCCCTTCTTGGCGATGGTGGGGCAACAGTAACAAAGTTGCAAGCCTCACCGTCTCTCCTCTTTTCTTTTTTATAATTAAAGCTAAGGATGAGGGCCACCGCCGAGTCCTCCCCCCACGCCAACGAGGGTCATCAACCCTTCCCAATGGTTGTGGTAATGGCCACCAGTAAGGGTTTTGGCCACACTAAGTTTTTTATTTTGTAATCTTAATATACAATATAGATCTCCAGCAAGACACATTAGCGGAATATATCCATAAAAAAAGGCACGTTGGGTTCCGGCCAAATAAATTAGAGTTTTCACCTAAGTGATTGTTTTTTCAAAGAATTTAACACTTAAGTGATCTGAAAGAAACTTTTGATACTACAATAAGCATCGTACACGACTTTTTTGCATTTGTGGTATTTTTCTCCCCATTTTAAAATTATATAGCCCATTTAAAAACTCCTTTCTAAGAAGTACGATAACACAAATCAATTTATTTTACAATTGGATCAAATTAACATGTTATTATATTAACCTATTAAATTATATAATTGGCTATGTTTAAACTTATAAATGGATAACAGAAAATATATATATATGACATTTAAATTTACAAATGAAAAAAAAACCAAATTTATCGGAAGTTAGTATATATATATATATATATATATATATATATATATAAATCCATGTTATCGCAAGTTAAAGTAGAATCTAAAAATTAAATTTCTCATAATTTATCTTATCAATGAAGAAATCTTGGCTAGTGTATGTTAAAAGGGAACCAATCCATGAAAGGGAGGGTATTACCATCATATTGTGCCCACTATGACACGAATACCCCCAACATGAAAAAACCAGAATTTATACATATATGAAATATATGTACACTCAATTCAGTTCTATCCAAGGTATATTTGTCATATTGATATAAGTTAAATGATTTTTTATGGCACAAAAAATGTTTAGAATACTTGAATCATACTGGGGAAAAGTTTGAGGGTTTTAGTGACAATAAAAAAAAATAGGGGCATATCTGTCACAATAGGAGTAGTTTGGGGTTTTTTGTAGTATTAACCCAAAATAAAGTGAAAACTTTCAGGGTAAAGAAAACATTCAGGGTTTCACGCACGCGTTAATTCTGCATGAGTAGATAAGATAGGATCTGTGCATATGTGGACAAGCATGCTCACTTACTTTTACCTAATGAATATAACTAGCTACTCTGAGACGTGTGACACTGAACTTATCTAGAAATAATTCTCTACACTAAAGAATGAACCGGGACTTTGATTTCTGAACCCCCATATTGTGTCTAAAAAGAGGAGTAAAACAGATGAGACAGAATTTAGGAGACATACAGTTTTGATGTCTTCAGCTTTATAATCTATCACACAATTAACTCCCAATTCTTTCAAAAGCATGGCCTTCTCCCTCCCTCCACAGGTTGCTACTACTGTGTTTCCAGCAATTTTTGCAAGCTGAAATAGTCTCGATAGACAAAGTGACTTTTAGTAGCATAAAAATATGTGAGCAGCTATGGGACATTGTTAAGAACAGTGTATTGCTTAAGAAAGAAGAGATTAGTCTCTCGCGGAAAAAGGGGAACTATAGTGGAAGAATATGCCACCATATTAGAAACAATAATATCAACAAGACACAGTGTAGTTTTCCCTCTTAGCAAACGCGCAGAATCATGAATAAAAGGGCACGAGGCCACATGCAAATATGCAAAAGCAACTTGAGGAAATTTTTTACTTCTTCTACATCTACAAATGGAAAAATCAATCTCTAACAATGGAAAGGTAGACAACTAGATAGCCAGAAGTCTCAAAACAACCACCTAAATTTGTAGGAGGTTACAATTTTGATTGGTTTTGACTACTCAGGTGACAAGGGTGCATAAGTAAACACCTATGTCAACTATATTATGCATTAAATACATCATATTAGCTGACCATGACAAGAACACACACCTACTAAAGAAAAGATTAAGTGTGACATTTAAGTAGATGAGCAAGCCAGAACAAGGTTTATGAAGGAAAATAAAAGAATAATCCCCATCTTGGCAAGCTTTATAGATAAAAAGCCAGTTAAGCAGATCTCTAAGAGTTAGACCTGATTGCAGGGTCTTCTTCAAAATCATTATTTTAATCTAACCTCACTTAATGACTTCCATAACGTCTTCTTCAGCATCTTTCACTTAAGCAAGTTACCTATTGATAGACTAATTGTTGGACACCAATCAATTGAAATCACATGAAAAACTCGTTCCCTTGACACTGACCTCTGCGATTCTAAAATAGTTGCCAAATACATTGTCATAGATCTAATCATACTAATTTAATAGCATCAATTTGAATAAGAAACAGACCTGAACAGCAAATTGTCCAGTTCCTCCTGCAGCAGCTGTAACAAGAATTGCTTGGCCAGATTCCATTTGTCCAGCCTAAAATTTTCAACAAGAGCAAAACAGAAGTTTCAATATGGCATATGAGACATGAACAAACATTTGAAGGCAATTGTCTCATGAATCAACAGGCCCAGCAAATAAAATTGCAAAAGGAAATGAAGATAATAGTTTACTATATAGAATAAAAGTTTGACCTTTTCTAGCGCAATAGATGTTGTAAGCCCCGAAGTAAGCATGGCAACTACTTCTGGATCTGGACTGGCCACTAAAAGGACGTGTTTTTGCTAGAACCTGAGAAAGATATAATATTTATTACAACAAACCAGGGATCTCCATGTCATGACTCTGCAATAGGTAGAGACTATGAAAGATATCAACCACAGTCAAACTAGCTATTGACATTAAAATATCCCTATGGAACATATATTTACCATCGTAAATTCTGCATAGCTTCCAAAAGTCATCAGTGCAGCAGGCATGCCAACTTTCAAGTCCTTCACAGAATCACCAACTGCAACGATTATCCCCACAGCCTGCCATGTCAATCATGAAGATACCAATTGAACAAGTGATGGAAATTATGAGTACAACATATATATGATGCCACTAGAGGAACTGCAAAACTATGCTAGGAAAATCAACACAATTGGAATTTGCAAAATGTGACGGCAGAAATAGATTTTTCCTAGACCTCAAAGCCAGCATCAAAAGGAAGATGGGAGCTAACATCTCCCTTTCCACCTTGAAAATAACGTCCTGAGCTGAAATTCACCTGTTTGAAGCATTGATTTTTTATTAACAACTATATTCCAATTCTTTATCAAGCATACGCATTCACTCCTGATTTCTAAAACGAGTCACACAGATCTATTCTAACAGTTTGCTGCCTGTCAAATAGTGACAATTAAATCAGCTAATGAACAATTATTAGAAAATGATCTCTGGAGTTTTAATAAATCCTCTCTATTAAATATTGCAAAAGAAACACGCCAGCTTCAGATATACACATGGATTCTGTATAGACTTTGACAAGTAAGCTGAATCCAAGTCTAAAACCTTCAAATACATAACAAACTTCTGAAGTTGAAGAAAAAAAATATTCTTAGTATATGATTAAACAAGCTATACCAGCAAGTACCTCAAGAAATTGGAGCACTAACTTTCATACCTAATTATCAGTCATCTATCGACCCATGGGCTGGTTGAAGGAAAACTAGTTGGCTTGTAATTAGGGAAAGTCCTATCAATTGTATATAAGCCCCATTCACAAGATCCAATTTGCTTTTTGATGTTTACAACAGTAACATATAGAAAAGCTAACTATCGAGTTGAAGTTTTAACCATAGTTTTACAATTCGATCAGCCAATGTAGAGCTACACATATGAGAAGAGGACGAGAAAGATTAACCCAAAATCAAAAGAATGACAATCATAAAGGATGAGAGGAAGTTAATTTTGTTATAAGAAACCTTGAACTTACATCACTTGCTTTTACTCCAGCATTTAGAATTTTCACAAGGACATGCTGTGGTTCAATTGGCAACCTCAAAGGCATTTGAATAATCCGGGTTGCATTATGGAAATTGTGAGTCAAGGTGTGAACCACACTGAATATAAAAATTTAAAGTACATCATTAGATTTTCCGATTGATAAAATTATTATATTCCCAAAGAAAATTTCTAAGTTCTAATTAGCCGTTTCTTCAGGAAGTGAAGCTTAAGAAAAGAATTCCATTGTGGACTCAATAAGAATACCATATCATAAAACATGCCAGTAACTGAAAAACTGAAATCCACTAAAGTAAATAGGAACTAAAAGATCAACATAACCAGGGAAACAGCTTATGCAAGGTGCTCTAACACCTCTAAATCCAAACAAATAGAAGCAGAAAACCATCATTGGAAAATTCCAAAGCATACTCAGTTCTTGACCAACTAATAATTGCATAGAAACATCTGTTGCAGTGATACAAATGTCAAGCCAATTAAAGTTCAGTAAGTCATTGCTTATATTTACTTTAGTCCACAGGTCCCGTCCACATCGAACATTGGTACACAGTACTATGCCAAATGTTGACTTCCTTTTTTGTGCACGTTTAAACTAAAAGAAGAAAAATAAAGGACGGGAACGAAATCATTCTTAGCTAAGATATGGTCAAAGCTGTACCCAGTACCCAGGTAATTCCACCAGAAAAAGAAATGCCTTTATGATATAAAATGTGCAAACTATGAAAAAAGTTTGTTAATCAGCCTCATACATATAAGACCATCAAGGCTAAACTTATCTTGGCAATATGTCATTACAAGTATACAAGACCAATGTGGTACCGTAGCTTGTAACTTCCATTGAATAAACTGGAGAGAGAATCTCTAGAGAACCTACGGAATAACTAAGCAGTTGGGCTTATGTTACAAGCTAAACAATGCTCTGGTCAAATAGTTCAGTTATGTATGCAGATACACTAGCCCCGAATTATCATTACTCACAGTTTCTCAAAATTCTTAGGTAGTTGCAAATTCACTGGTCCTTTGTATAATGATCTTCTGGAACTTAGGGATTGCACTCTGTATTTGGCTTCTTCTGCTGCACTGGGCCAATATCGCATGCCTCTTGCTTTGTAATCCATAGACATGAACCAGCTTCGCTATCATCAGTGATAAGTTCAAAAGCTCCTGGAAGGTGTAAGTGGACTAGCCATCAGAATTGATCCCTTCTACACTTGATAGCACATCTTTAAAGCAAGGTCCTATGCGTCCCTCTAATATTGTGTGTCAGTTTCTCGTTTTTTTTTTTCTGTCGTTACTCGTTCGTCTGTTTCGCATTCCGGCCGGCAGAGGGGTGATTGGGCCGCCGGCACTGGCGGTGCGTGCAAGGCCGTTTGACTTTGAAGTCCTCGCCGGTTCGCAATCACTGACCCAAAGGCTATACAGTCCCCCACGAAATCCATGGGATTTCCGTCGTTCAACATACCTCGACGTGGAGCTTTGCCGTGTCGGAGGCCGGAGAGCGGGAGATCGGGCGTTGCGATCAACATAATGAAAAAGCAGTGCCCGAGTTGGGCAGGTGAACCCCGCAAGCGGAAAAGAGATCGGGATGCCGCATGATTAGTTTGGAAATAAATCGAGACCACATGTAACATGTACTAGATATAAAAAATAACAAAAAATTATCAATTTATAGATGTCATTCTTATCTTAAATCTTTTAATTCGATTAATTTATCTTAATTTTTTTATGATTTATTAATATAATTTTTATAGTCAATTTTGATTTGAATGTCCAAATTAAATTTTGGTCCGTTGAGTTTTTTAGAATTTTAAGCTGATTTTTTTTTCATTATGGTTGATGAGGGAATCGACCTCCGTGGCATAGCTAAGGTCCAGCAATCGGTAGAGGAAAGAAGGAAAAAAAAAAGAAAAAAAGAAAGGAATTTTTATTAAAAAAATATATAAAAATTATCCACAATTGTGTGGTCTATATCACGTAGGATAATTGATAGTAATTTCCGGCTAAAATTGGCCGGAAGGTTTAAATCGGTAAAATATCAAAGTATTTATAATTCAATTGGCATAATTGTAAGGTTCAAGACTAAATTGGCAGTCACACAATAAATTTTAAAAAATTTGGGACGATTTTCCATATTAGATGATATCCCGAGCATTACTGGGGGCTTGTGATTGGCAGAAAACCAACTTCATTGATGTTAGGAGATACGAGCGCGATGCCTCAAGTTCGCATCTGAACAAAACAAACTCTGTAGGACGAATTTAGCCAATCGGATTTGGCGTTTGTACTTCTTTCTGCCCTCGTGATCTAGCCAACAAACTTTATTGGATTCCAACGGGTGACGTCGCCGGGTCAAATTCCTATGCTATCCAATTTGTAACCAAGTCTTGTATCACCAGTCAGGGTGCATTTATCGCAATTCAAATCTTAAGCAATTTCTAGTTTGATCGGTGTTGACACTTAATTTTTGCCGCTCTGATAGGTTGCTTGGGGCTTAATATTGGGGAAGTTATTATTAATCAGAAGCAAGAAATTTCTTTCATTTTTTACAAGAAAATAAAAGAAGAAAGAAAAGGAAGAGAAATAAAAAAAAAGTAAATTATTTAAATTAGAATATTATTTAAAAAAGAAAAAAAAAGAGCAACTTCGGACCGGGACCTTTCCACCCGGCCCACGTCCACTCCACTTTCCTTCCTCTTGGGCTATTGGCTTAGCCCTTTGCTCGTGTGAGCCCCACGCCCATTTCTTCTTCTCTGCGGCCCAGCCCGTCGCCCATTATCCTGTCTTTTTTGGCCCATTCGGCGTTTCCCCAGCCCGGCTCTCTTTCTGCTTTGCCCCACCCGCTGGTCAACGTGGACAAAGGCAGATCTGCCAGGGGGGGACTAGGCGCGATCTCAGGGAAGCTGGCAAAGCGACAACAGAGAGCAGGCAGAGAGAGAGAGGGACATCAGAAAAGAGAGAGGGTGTTTAGAAGGAGAACAAAAAAAGAGAGAGGCAGGAGGTCTTCAGTTGGAAAAGAGGAAAAAAAGCGAATAGAGGGAAGAAGAAAACACAAAAGCAAAAGGGGACGTTTAGAGGAGGACGGAAAGAAAGAAAAGAGAAAAAGATGAGTAAGGGAGAGATAAGGGTTGCGGATTCGGACCCCTCGAAGACCCATCTAGCCGAGACCTACTACGCAGCACCACTCCCTTGCCCCTGCTAAGTTCGCACCTCCCAGTAAGCCGCGGTTGGGGCTCTGCTCCCCGCTGTCCCAAGGATCACGGTCAAGGGCCTTGCTCGGGTCGACGAAGACTAGGCTTGAGCTTCTTGGGCGCGTCCGTTGACCCCCGAACCCCTTGGGCCCTGTAGAGAAATTGCCTCGTTTTGCCTTCAATGCTCTGTTTCTGGGCTCCGTACGCCAGAGTGGCTCGCCACCATTTCATGCGAGTTCCTGACCGTTATTCCTTCTCGCTTGGCGTCATGTCCCTTCCTTACTTGCTATTTGTGCTTCTTAGATAATTATCTCGCTTCGTTTCACTCCCAAAATTCACTGTCTTCCTTCGCCCGCCTCTTGTTCGATGAAATGCGCCAGAGGAATCGTACGTGGCCAAATGTTTCGATCGAAGTTCTGGGCCACTGCTCATGCTTTTGGTTAGGATGGGAGGTCGCGAGGGAACCTCCTTGGGGCTTGATCTCACCTCGAGGCTCGCAATGTCCCTGGTCGCGGCCTCAGCCGCCGGTCGTCACACGAATAGGGGCACAAAGGGTGAGTTTGGTTCGGCTTTTGGGAAAGCCATTAGGAATGCAAACGCCTTTAGCCTAAAGGGATTTGGTGAAATGCAATACTGTTTGGTAAATTAAAACTGAAAAGTGCATTGAGATTTAATTTTGAGGAAATGATGTTTGGTAAAAATATATTTGGAAAGTTGATTCATTTAACAAATTTCTTAAATTTCTTAACTTTAATTTATTTGGTAAAAATATATTTATTTTCATGTTTAGTGTAATGTAATTTATCAAATAAAAATTAATATTAAAGAAAATCTTTTCAATTAAAAAGAACAGAGTTTATTTCATTATAATAAATATGAGTCGCACGTGATTGTATATGAACCAGTACACCGAGACATTTGGGCTCTTGGTTGAGCTAAGCTTTACCGTGTTTTCCGGTGTCTTCAACCCCGAATTGCAATCTGGATTTAAGCATGGGGTTCAACTGAGTCTCCTCAATCAAACGTCTGGAAAGATCAAACACGTGCTTTTATGACCAATGATGGGCCTTAACCACCATCATCGTTCAAGACAGCGGAGACCAAGTTAACTTGGTTCTCCGTCACATGAAGAAGCAAGCTGCTGTCTTGTCAAGAAAAAAATGAGGGACAAAAGGTGCCGAAGTAGCTCTCAGCACGATCATTTACATTTCAACGCCACTATCATCGAAGCTATGTTTTTGTAACGAGTCTTATGTACATCCTGTGCACCTGGATAGCCCAAATGTGTATACAGTCGCATAATTTGATTGATGGATGATTAGACGATGGTGCATTGGGATAATTACCAGCCTAATAATAGAAAACACTACCGCCATTAAAGACAATACTGCTTAGTCCACCTGGATAGAAAGAAGCCACGACATCAAGGTCATGGATACTTCTCGAATTCATGTTTCTTTCATCACGCACGAAATTCGCGCTGCACCATACAAAGGGCAGCACCAAGCAGTCGAGCAATAAAACTGATCCTTCATTTGAATTGGATACAAAACCACAGACTTGACATTATCAGCTTGTATAACATGATGCAGTACCTCCCAAAATTATACGAATATGCAAATGACAAGTTAAACCAATGAGGCATTTGCCAATGCCATATGCAATCAGTTGGTGAGAGGCGAGATGAAATGATAATAAGAACTTCAACAGAAGAAATACTAAATTGAGTTCTAGAACAATAGTCGGCTTCATCTCTGCTCATTCAAAATTGTAAACAATGCCACAATAGATGAAACAAAAGCAAAGCAAATTAAAACAGGCAACTGTATATGCCAAAAGTTATCTGCTTCCAGATATGAATAAGTAAATCCTTCAAAATAACATGATTATGCCCCAAAACCATCATAGCAAGTAAGCAGTAGCTGCTGATGCGTGCTTCCTTGGTGCAGCTTCCGTACCTGCATCATAACAATAAGCTCCATAAAGCAGCTAATGAGCCAAAATATTCCATTGCCCGGCACAAAAGAATAGAATTATCTGCAAAGAGAACCAATTAACATAAGAGTTAAGCCAATTACCTTCTCTGAAACCACTCTTGAACCTGCGAGGGACATTGCGGAGATACCTCATTCTACCAGTTCCAGTGGTCTTCCTTCGGATAGCCTTCACACTCCATTTATCTAAAAAGAGTGATTAAATACAACTTATTGTGAGAAAATTGCAATTACCATGTGTCACAAGCAAACAACAAGCAGCCTCATCACTGGCGCACAACACCTATGGTGCAAAGAGAAGGCAAAAGCAGGGACATAGAGCAAACAACACAACCAAACTTAAATCTCACCTAAACCAAAGAGCGACACCCAACAAAACATAGGTCGCGGCTTTACAAAAAAATTGAGAGATCAACCGGCGAAAACTTACGGATTCGATTCGACGCTAGGAGCCGAGAGAGGTGTGGGCGAGGGGCGGAGACGAGCCATAAGGGCGGCGGAGCTGAGGGATCGCGAGCTCCGGGAGACAATGAACCAGAGAGGTGAGCTGAAGGGCAGAGGGCGTTCGAGCTGGGGGCAGCGAGATCTGGGCGAGACCTCTCGCCGAGAGAGAGGTGCAGAGAGAGAGAGAAAGGCGAGATAGCTCACCGAGAGAGAGCTGGGTGCGACGAGATGTAACCGGCGAAGGAGAGAGGAACCAGCTAAGGGGCGACGACGGGCGACGAGGGCGGCGAGATCTGGGAGAGACAGCTCGCCGAGAGAGAGGTGCAGAGAGACAGAGAGCAAGGCGAGACAACTCGCTGAGAGAGAGCTGGGGGCGGCGAGCTGTAACCGGCGAGGGGGAGGGGAACCAGCTGAGGGGCGACGACGGCCGACGAGGGATGAGCTGACAGGGGAGGTGAGCGGAGCAGCCGAGAGGGAGACGGAGGCGGAGGAGAGGAGCATGCGAGCGCAGCAGAGGAGAAGAAGAGGAAAATGCACTTTAGGGTTTCTCCTGGGGCAAAAATGGAATATAGAAAAAAATGAGGTTAAAATGATCACCACCGGTCATTTTCATTAAATACCCAAGTTGCATCCCAAAAATACAACTTGTGAATGCACATTGGGAGCTGCTTTGGCCCAAAGGCCTTCGGCCTACATTGGAAATGCAATTGCATCTCCGAAATGCCATCCAAATGCTGAACCAAACAGCAAAATTTTGGCGAAATGGCCTTTCGGGCCCAAATGGGCATTCTGAAAGCCGAACCAAACGGGGCCAAAGCCTACCGGGGGGCAGACTGGTTGCTGCTTCATTGTGGGCCTACCATGGGTAGGCTTTTGGAATCGGGATCTTGTCGAGGATCGGGCCGATCAAAAAGCTTGAAGTCCATCAGACTTTTAAGAAAAAGAATAAAAAGGGTGGGCCTAGCCCGTAGTAGTAAGTCACCCGTCCGAAGTGGGCTGGTGATCGGCTAGACCTGGAGGTGCAGGCCCAGTAGCCCAGCCCTCGTTTACTCTCCCTATTTGCTTGGTTCAAGCCCAAACACGACCCGGTTCGAAGCTCGACTGAGCTTGGCTTCAGCCTGCCCGGGCCTTAGGCCCAGTTTGGAGCCCAACTTGAGGGCCCGAGTCAGTGGTTCCCCCTTGCCTTCAAGTCGGGCTCGAACCCGACCTGGTTTGGAGGTCGACATAGACTTCTTTTATATAATATAATATAATATTTACTAATTACAAATAATATATTCAAAAAAAATTAAAAAGTTAAGTTTTGTTTAAGGAGGCCAAGCTTGCTTTAACAAAATCAAATTCTAGCCTTGGGATGGACTTAACTAAATTAACAAATAATGTAATATGGAGAAAATGAAGAAATTATTCCTATTGAATGACTAGGTGTTTCTAATTCCCTCTAGGATTTTCAACCTAATTTGCATGTCTTGCTTGGCTTTACTTGTAAATGCTTGGATGCATATATAAGTTGGTGCAATTTGATACATATCCTGGATTGCTTAGACGAATGCTAGTGATAGGTGCATATTGAGTTAGAGTATGGCGATGTTTATTATAAATATGTTGCACGTAGAGTTGGTGGTGTTTAGATCGATATCCATTCTGGTCTTTATTTTATAAAAGTTTAGCCTAAGTTCATTAGGGTTATGCTAGCTGAGACAAATATGGATCGATTAGCATGTGCTTACTCTTATAAAATCCATTTAGACTTAGTATCACCATGATTAATAAATGACTAGTGTTGTCTAGTTTAATTTTCATTTGAATCAATTTATTAACTTTAAATAATCAGCTTTCGAGGGCTCACGTCTCGAGACTTATAATAAGGCTATATATTATCAATTACCGAATGAGTTGCGGGTATTGTGTTATCGTCATTAGTTAGTTGCGTTAAACTATATGAGTGTTATTATTGCATTGTACCTCAATATCTTGAATGTTTATTGTCCGCATTGTCCTTCAATAAATTGTGTGTCAATTTCCTTTTTCTAGATCAATTTAGTCTTAATTTAGATTCGCATGAAAATGACTACACAAAAACAATTGCATGGACATTTAGTGACTTTGAACGACCTCTAGAGTCTTAAATTATAAACAAGAGTGTATGACCGCCTTAGGTTTAACAACCAACTAGTTAAGTACCGAAAGTACGCTAATATAAATGTTAGCGTAAATAAGTCCTCGTACTCTAGAATCTCTGATTCCGTAAAGATCGAGACGACACTCCCACATCTCGATTGGTATCTAATCAACCCTAACAAACTAGTGGCAACTGCTATAAATATTTAGGTTGTTAAGCAACTTTTAAAATGGAAACGTCTAAACGTCATGCGAGGCATGGACATGGACTTGCTTATAAGGAATGAATCGACTCAAATTATGATTAGACAATGCTTTTAAGCTGTCTTTTAGGGATGTCGATTCGAATCTCTTTACGAACAATACCTTTAAACTTACCTACGTAATAGCCCCCTTCACAAGGAGGTTCGGGTAGGTCGCGACAATTGAGAGTAAAAAATCCAAGGTATTAGGGAAATGTCAACTAATCACTTAAGGGTATCGATATCGACCTGCAATATCCGACGGTGCGTGATCTTGTGACAGCGTGCGATTTCATCGTATTAGCATGCATAACGTGCAATTTGCTTGATGCAAAATCTATTCCGACCACGGGTACTTTGAGATTAACGTGTAATTTGAAGCACAGATCATATCCTGCCATCTATAAATTGCCTCGACTTTCTCTTCCTCTTCCCACTCTCGATTCCCTAAACGCGACCAAGGTTTCGGGTCGTGGGGTGTGGGCAAAAGTTGAAGTGCTGAAGGAGGGAAGCATGAACGCCATATATAAATAATTTTGTCTTCGTTGCTTCTAATAGCGGATATAAACATTCATCCTTACACCCCTCACAAAAATAACGTATTTTTATAGGTTTATAGGATAAAGGAGAACCTTCCTACTTATCCAAGAACGTGCGAATAAATAGCATTAAGCTTCTAATCAAATAGTAATGTTACCATTGATACCACTGATAAATTCTTTTCGTTTTGTTGATTACTATGAAACCGGTATGAATTTATACAGAAATCTTATGCATCTTATATTGTTTGATTTTATTATATTACCTAAATCAAATTTGAGTAAGTAAAATCCAGAATGCAATGCACCGTCTTTAACTAGTATGACATTGTTAATAGGATTGCAAAATTTTGGAGACCTAGGAATTAAACAAGTAGGTCAGAAAATGCGAGAGTATGGAAAGGCATCCGCATTAAAAGTGACGGAGGCTACTGCGTTCATATTAAAAATTTGTATTAAACATCTTAACCTTTTAAGTTTGATTAATTAGGAAAGACTACCCCAGAAAGAGTGAACTGAATAGGTAAAATGCTAATATCTAGATTACGAAAACCAGCATAATAGGCAATTAATCCAAGCGGTTGGAAAATGAACAAGCATGGAGAAGGCATCCCCACATTAGGAGTAAAAACAGTGCTAAAATTGCTCGTTTAATTTTCGGCAACCAGATTTCACTTGCAAAAGATATAATTCCTACCATACAAAACTCCTCTAGTGCCGTAACCATTAATCACCACAATGTAAGTTGCAGACAAATAACCTGGGAACCAAGATTTGTTACCAATAACTAATGAAAAAGACAATCGCCAGACCCACTATTCCGCCAATGTACATGATGAGCATTAATCCTGCCAGGATTATGAAAGTACACTTCCTAAAAAAGCGCTAAGAACCCTGAATAAATTAGCTGGAATTCTTGAGAACATTCTGCCTTCAAGACTTAGGCTCGTGTCTAGGAGTCCTGAGGACATTTTATCTTCTCCATCTTAAAGAATGTATAGGAGACCTTATAGAGTTGTCGTTGCCTTTGCTTCGGAAAAGTTCATTAAGGGTTGAACATTTTCCGAAGGGTGAAAGGCCGAAGGAGCAACCGAGCAATGTTAGCCTGACACAGCCATTATCGATTGCTCAGTCATGCTAATATATCTCCACCAGGCTTTCACTGTCTATGAGCTTCTGTTCTGGCGGAGAGGTGATAGCAATATCCGAAAGTCTCCAACACGATTTTTTAGATGGAGAAGATGAAATGTCCTCGAGACTTCTTCTCCACATCAGTGTGCAGCTTGCAAATTCGGTCTTCATTTGAACCAGTCGATGAAAACGATGAAGACGCCCCTGAGGAGAATGAGGACGCCATTTAAATGGGGGGATGCTCCATCACTGCTTCGTGATACAACCTTCCTCTGTAGGCGGCGAGATCAGCATAATACACAGGCGTGACTAGTGACACTGGTTTGGTGCATCGAGCAAAGGTAAAGCATAAGTTGTAAATCAACTTCTGCAAGTCGTCGGAGCTAAACTTGTGCTCGTCCCAGAGGACATGATAATGGGTCGGCTTGCTCGTCCCGAGGCCGCTGTAGGGGCTGCACAGATAGAAGTCAAACTCAAAAGGATGCACAACCGTGGTGTCAACGACTGTCCCCGGTGGCACGTTCCCTGTGGGAGCCCCATCGGTGTCTCTCTCCGGGAAAAGACGAGTTTGATGGCGCTTCTGCGCCACGATGATCGTGATGGTCGGCATATAATCTTTCCTGTAGAAAGCCTTCTTCAGATCTTGCAATTCTTCATTCAGAACCATATCAAATTGGCTTTCACTCACACCATCGCGGAACAACACGAGTTTCTCGGGCATAACTCGATTTAGATGGGCGTGCGTCTGGACGAGCTCAAAACACATCTCCCCAATGTACAATTTTCTCTTGCCGGCGGAGCTGAGGTCTCACCCTTGCAACGTAGCGATTGGCGGCAAGCCAGTTGACGGTACTGACAACGGCAGCAAATGACGGACTGCTCGTGTTGTGGGATGCAGGATGGTTGACATCGGCACCAAGGAACATCACATGCGCATCACCATTGATGTGCGGGAATTGATTCAATAGCTCCACGTTGCTCCCCCCCAAGCTTGGCATTGATCTTGAGGGCCAAATTAGCGAGATACTGATCATTCGCTTTATTGCCTTGCGCAGAAAGGCAACATTGAGTAACTAAGCCGACTCGGGTCTCGCCGATCCACTTGATGACCGGCATCCTTTTTCGAAAGGCCATGACCAAGTAATCAAGAGACAGCGCGAGGCCCTGGGATGTAGGCTTCAAGCTGTGCTGGAATCCCCTCAACGCCACGACGCCGCACTTGAGGTCATCTTCTTCACGATACTCGAGAGGATAGAAGTGCCGACCGACCGAGATCAAGTGCCTTGCAGGCTTCTCCTTCATCACCATATCCATGCCCTGCAACACGTTGTGCGGGATCGACGACAAGTTCCCAGCCAAGTAGTCCTTCAACTTACGGACCTCGAGCTCATTCACTAGGGTGATGGTGCATCGGAACAAGGAGTCCTCACTGTCTTCTCCGGACAATATTTTCACGTCGTACGCCCCACAAGGCAGCGGGATCACACTAAAGATGTTCTTCTCGCCGTCGTAAGCGGTCATGGATAAAGGAAACTGCATAGAGTGGTAGGAAAACAAGTACTTATGCTCGGAGCGGGTGGGCAGCGGACGAACTCGGTCCTAGCGGACTAGCGCAGAAAGGCAACATTGAGACAAAAACGAGACAGGAAAGGAAGTCCACTAGTCCAATGTTACTCAATGTTGCCTTTCTGCCCAAGGCAATAAAGCGAACGATCAGTATCTCGCTAATTTGGCTCTCAAGATCAATGCCAAGCTTGGGGGGAGCAACGTGGAGCTATTCAATCAATTCCTGCACATCAATGGCGATGCGCATGTGATGTTCCTTGGTGCCGATGTCAACCATCCCGCTCAACTGGCCTGCCGCCAATCGGTACATTGCAAGGGTGAGACCTCAGCTCCGCCGGCAAGAGAAAATTGTCGACATTGGGGAGATGTGTCTTGAGCTTGTCCAGACGTACGCCCATCTGAATCAAGTTAGGCCCGAGAAACTCGTGTTGTTCCGGGATGGTGTGAGGATGCCCTTTAGTTGTTGTAACTATGAAGAGCTTATGTATTTGTTGACATTTTTTTGTAGAAAGAGATTGCAAGCATTTTCAGTTCCCTGGTAAATGAAATTTCAAAAGGATTTTTTCATTAGGAATTTAATATGATAGGGATGTTGGCTGATTATCGAATTTTGATTTGCTTGCGCGTATGGATTCAGTTCTACTAGAAGTTCTGAACATTGTGTAAAGTAAGGGTGAGCATAGAATACCGCCCGCTTGGGAACCGCCCGGACCGGTCGATTCCGGGCGGTTCCAAAGGGCAATGGTCCGGTTCTCGATTCCACATAAATGGAACCGGGAATTTCCGGTTCGGTTTCCAGTTCCGGGGGTGGAACCGCCCACCCGGATCGTACTGAATTTTATTTATTTATTAAAAAATTAAAATACAAAAAATTAAATACCATATCTTTAATATTTGGTTGATCGACTCATCTAAAATCTAACTCTCAACGATTCCGCCTCTTTCTTTTTCTCCACCTTCCTCTCCACTCTCTAGAAAACAAAACCGGAACCGGACCGAATCGGGCAAGAACTATTAAAAAATAAAAATAGAGCTAACGCAGTGATAGTAATTAATAATTACCCACCCTGGAACCGGACGGGACCGGGCGGGAACCAAATCGGACCGCGCCAAATTCGGTATGGTCCGATTCTCGGTTCCAAATAATAAGGAACTGGTTCCACCAGGAATAGCCTGGGAAGTGGGAACTAATCACCCCTAGTGTAAAGTGCGCAAGTCCTGTTGTGTGTTGCTTATTATGGGACAAAGATTGCGAAGAAGACACGAGCGAGATGGTCCCATTGGGCCTCCCAAGAACCGGACCGGATCGGTTGGTTTGGTTAAGTCCCAAGATCGGCTAGTCCGATTCTCGCGGGGGGGGGGGGAATTGGACCGTTCAGGAACCAATCATCCCTACTCATGCTACTTAGGACTGTTGGGTTCTAGGTTAGCAATTTCCAAACAAAATTAATTAGATAAGCTCAATTTAAAAAATTTGAAAAAGTTTATATTTCAATTAAAACTATTGAAAGGTATATGATTGAATTGACAAAGGTGTAATAAATTTATAATTCTTTCTATAATTTTTCCTAAAGTTTACATGCCGCTTAATATACCGGTTGTTACAAATTAATCTTAATATTTTCACCATACTTTCTTAAGAATATTGTGGAGTACAAACAAATAAAAGAAAGTAACCATAGCCATGTGAAAGGACCACCTGCACAAAACCCCCAATCTGTCAGGCTGTTGAATCATGTGGTTCACATGATGCCACAACCGCCCTCAAGATTTTTGGACTATTACAATTATTACTAATTATTATTCACATTCATGCAATTTAGAAAATAGAAAAATTTAAAAATATATATTGCAAAAAATATATTTAATTATTTATATATCTATCAATTCTCAATATACAATTATTTATTTTTCAAAGCCCAGCAGATCTTAGTCTCCTTCCTTGCCTCTCTTGCCCCCCACCCTCCATCTTCTTCCTTCTCTGTGACGCTCTGCTCTGCGCTCCGAGATCAAGTAAAGGTAACATTCTCTCTCGAGATCTGCCCTCGGTTTCTTAAGCCAATTGGGTGTGCTCCTGTCTCCATTTTTTGTCGTGGGGGGGTTTTGCTAAAACTCCACGACTCGGGTGAGAGGATGGATCGCCTGCAATCGAGGGTGATGGCGATCTATATGATCTCCCGCTGATTCGTGATTTTCGTTTCTGGGTCTCTCGGCACGGTTCGAGATTTGAAATTTGATTGGTTGAGGAGTGTTTCGTTCGCCCCCGAAAAGGAAGCGGATGCCCCGTCCGATTTTGTTTTTTTCTGCGTCGATAAATTTCTGATTTCAGTGTCCCCCTTTTTTTTTTTTGCCGGGGGGTGGGGGATGGTATTGATTGAGGATAGAGATGGGGCAAGGATACTGATTCTTTAAGGGTTGTGCTTGTATGGGCAATTCTGTAGTTCCCTTTGGTCCAATGCCATTGTAGAGCTCAATTGATTTGCTGTTGGCAGCGGTTGATTCAGGCATACTTAATACAGCTTTATAATGGAGGAGCGTTCATTTTGAGGGAATAATGATTTTCTCATCGTTTGAAAGGCAATAGCTTGATGCGATTGCTTTCATTTCGTCATGTCTTTGCTGGCCACTGGTATTACCATCTGTCTATTCTGACCAGTTTGATGTGTTGGATATTTGAAGCCCCAAAATGGGAATCACAGAAAACAGCCACGATATGGAAGAGGGAACCCTGGAGGTTGGCATGGGTAAGTTATTATAAATTCTCATTCTAAAATTAAATGGTTATAAACACAAAGTATTGCGTTCATATTGACATCAGATTGCTCAGAAAAGTGAATTGGAGTGTTTTCATTTTTTATTTTTAATGTGAAATTTTGGGGGTTGACTACTTTCTTGATTGATATATGCTAGTTGAATTGCAAAGTAAGGGTTAGTGGGTTTGAGGAGTAGAAAATCAAGAGAAGTGAGCTCAGTTAAATATCGAGAATTCTTTTGAATGGTTTAACATCTGTCCTGATGTATTGCAGAGTATAGGACAGTTTCTGGGGTAGCTGGGCCTCTTGTTATTCTAGAGAAAGTGAAGGTTGGTTATCGCTCCCTCTTTGTTGTCTTCCCTCTCTTTGTCTCTCTTTCTCATTGAATTCAATGTATTTAACCTTGCTAATTGACTGCGTAGGGCCCCAAGTACCAGGAAATTGTTAATATTCGGCTAGGTGATGGAACAATGCGACGAGGACAAGTATTAGAAGTTGATGGTGAAAAAGCTGTTGTTCAGGTAATTGCTGTTCATGAGTGCTTCAATATTGTTTCAGTACTTGGTTTACATTGCAGGACCTTGTCTTTTTTCATATATTTGTATGTGTCAACAGAGTCCTTTGCATCTAAGATACGGTTGAAGCAGCTGTTAACTTGACATCCTTGTTAATCATGTTTGGTCAGTTACAGTTGCGATAGAATTACATTTCTGGTTGTACTATAATGTTTAATTTTCTAATATCTTGCAAGTTTTTACTATATATTGCATATTTTGCATCTGAGAAACTGATAAAGCAACTGGTAACCTTGTATCTTTGTTTGTCATGTTTGTTGTATCAAACCTGTGAACCATTTTAGATATATGTGTTAAGCTGCAGTTATCACTACGAATGCCGAGGATGGGTGTGCCTGTGGTAATGCTGCTTTGCAATTAATGGAATGGATTGCTTTGAGCCTTTATATTTGTGTATATGGCATGGGTAAACTTTGAAATGATATTGTGAATTACTGCCTTCCACAATGGCTCTTGTGTAGGCGCACACATACATGTATATGTATCTATACATTTTTTACTCTATCCATAAACCTATACATGTACGCGTATATATGTTGATGAGAAGCTGCAGAGAATCTAATTCTTATTTGTTGATAATTGGTGTATAAATCTAGAAGTAAAACTTGGCCAATTTTTTTTCCTACTAGTGTAATCTGGGGCAGAAAAACTTAATGCGGTTTGCTACTGTGTTTCTTGTGTGGTCAGGTATTTGAAGGTACATCCGGCATTGACAACAAATTTACAACCGTGCAATTTACAGGAGAGGTGATGGCCATTTCATGTTGGTTTGTTAATAGCTAAGTTTAATGTACGACAAGATTTTCTTGATTGTTTTTTCTGATAACTTTATATCATTTGATTGGTGAAATTTTCTAAAGGTTGATGCAATACAACAGGACTAGGACTTAATGAGGGGTAGAAATAAGGTCACTTTATTGACAGGAGTATTTGTCTTGGGCTGAAATGCCATCATGATGCAAAGGCAAAGCATTGTTTAACAATGTATGCGATTTTAACTTGAAGAGAACCTAATTAAAAATGGGGAATTATTAGCACTTTAAGCAGTGATTTTTCATTTTACAATTTTTTTGAAGATAGTTGCATCCTCTCTAGCAAAAAACAAGAGAGAGTTGCATCCTTTTTAGCGTGCTTTTCTGTGCTTGATTGTAGCTAGAGCTCAGAGCATGTTTTTGTCCTAAAAGAACAGCACCACAGCTTGTTGTGGCAATCCATCAACCTGTTCTTTTTCCATGAATCCATGTCTTTATAGAAGACTGACTGCTATGTTATAGTTGAGCTGTTATCTTCACTTGAATTAGATGGACCCAATGAGTTGCTGGTGCTCAGAAGCCGGAGTATCTTAAATTTTTTAATTACTTATCAATGAAAGTCATTGTATTCATTGTTTAGCTCAGTGTCTGACCTGCTGTTCTTGTAGGTCTTGAAAACACCTGTTTCGCTGGATATGCTTGGGCGGATATTTAATGGCTCTGGGAAGCCCATAGACAATGGTCCTCCTATTTTGCCTGAAGCTTACTTGGACATCTCTGGTAAGTGAGTGGAAGGGGCGAAGTGAAAGTCGGGTTGTGTTTCTTGAGTAATTTTAATATATAGAAATTATAATTTCATTTACTTAGCATAAAGTGGGAAATGCATATTAAGCTACATGTTACAACAATCATATTGTTCATTAGTTGCTTGTATGTTACTTCAGGTAGTTCTATCAATCCTAGTGAAAGAACTTATCCTGAAGAGATGATACAGACAGGAATTTCTACTATAGATGTTATGAATTCGATTGCTAGAGGACAAAAGATTCCACTTTTTTCTGCTGCTGGTCTTCCCCATAATGAAATAGCTGCTCAGATTTGCCGGCAAGCTGGTTTGGTGAAGCGGTTGGAGAAGTCTAATAATCTCATGGAGGTATTTTAGGCTTTTTGATCTTTATGCACTTGCAATTGAAATGAGTATCCCCCTCAACGTTTAGTAGGGTTAATAGCCAAAGCTGAAGTTTTGTTTTATCTCAGATATGCTTTTACAAGAACAATAAGTTCGATGGTTGAAGGAAAGGATTGCATGGTTGGTCATATAGAAGTTGAAAAGTTTTAATATGGTTAAATTGCCAGAAAATCTTTCTGGCGGAATTGGACTGACAAGATATATTATGTCTTAGTTCAGGACTTGTTTCCCTTATATATGGTAATCAAATTGTGCACTTTTCAAAATTGTGTCTCAAGTTTTTTTCTGGTCAAATAGAGGCATTACAAGCATGCACATGGGAAAAAGGAAGACACTGCACACAATGGCCCTACATCTTTGTTTTTCGGAGGCAAGTGTAGTTGAGGTGGTTCTTCTGAGCATGTGTTCCTGGTATTACAGGATGTGGAAGAGGACAATTTTGCTATTGTCTTTGCAGCAATGGGAGTGAACATGGAGACAGCTCAATTCTTCAAACGGGATTTTGAGGAAAATGGATCAATGGAGAGAGTCATTTTGTTTCTCAATCTGGTAAATTATCTGTCGGAGAAGCACGCACAATGAATCTGTATTTGTTGTTATCAGATAATGTCATCTAGACAGGTTTACGTGGTGTAAGCCTTGCTCTACTTTCTTTGTACCTTTTCAGGCCAATGACCCAACAATAGAAAGAATCATTACTCCCCGGATTGCCCTTACAACAGCAGAATATCTGGCATATGAATGTGGGAAACATGTCCTCGTCATTCTCACAGATATGAGTTCATATGCCGATGCTCTTCGTGAGGTGAAGCAGAACCTCCTTGCGCAGCATTAATTTGCAATAATAAATCTGTGATACATCTCTAACCATCACCGCATTCTTTTTCTTTCTTCATAGCCCAATCTTGATTGTTATTGGACCTTTACTTTTTTCTATTAGCACTAGAGAAAATAGTTAAGGTAAACTTCTTGTAATTTCCGCAGGTATCTGCTGCTCGTGAAGAAGTGCCTGGAAGGCGTGGTTATCCAGGGTATATGTATACAGATCTGGCAACCATCTATGAGAGAGCTGGACGAATTGAAGGACGGAAAGGCTCAATTACGCAGATTCCCATTTTGACTATGCCGAATGATGGTAATTCATTTTGAGGACTCTGTCCATATGTATTAATCCCTTCTGTTCATATAGAAAATGTATGCCTGAACTTGAATTGTTTCGAACAGATATTACACATCCTACTCCAGATCTAACGGGATATATTACTGAGGGGCAGATATACATTGACAGGCAGCTGCAGAATCGGCAGGTAAAAAGAACTTTGGGTTCATCAAGAGATTCCATAAGCATTTTAGTTTCTGTGGATTAGACTAAATCTAGTTAGCCTATGGCACAACCCATGTAAATTAACATTTGATTAGTTGATCTTTGGATGGGGAAGCAACGGGTATGTTTGATTCTAGGGAGTCTAAAGAAAGGGGGCTGATTTCTCTGAAGGATCATTATACTTCTTATTAGTGAATACTTCTGCACCAAAATGATTGAATCTATGATACTCCAATATCACAAGTATTTTAGTGTTTATGAGGTTAAATATTTGGTGTAGTGCTGTCTTTCTTCAGTGCATTTTGCTGGTTGAAATAGTTCCACGCCTAATAGATTGCCCTAATGAACATGAAGCTGCATCATCTCTGGGTAATAATCTCCAAGGTAGATTGTCATGCAGTCTGAGAGCTTCAGTTGTGATAGAGATACTTTTGGTCAACTATGTGATCTTTCTTGGTAACTCTGCTTCAGAGAAATTTTCTATTTTTATTGTCAGACTAAGTATTTTTTTCATTTTGTTTCAATTTAACAGATTTACCCACCAATTAATGTCCTTCCATCCCTATCACGATTGATGAAGGTGAGATATAGATCTAATTTGCAGTAATTTCCATCACATGTATTGCTTGATAGATCCCCAGAAGGTTGCTCATCGCTGCTTGATGATACTGTAGAGTGCCATAGGTGAAGGGATGACACGCAGGGATCATGCTGATGTGTCCAACCAGGTACTGGTTACTTGGTTATAACTGGTTCACCTTGCTGTTCCTTTATTCAATGAAGCTGTCTTAGCCTCTTGACTTTGACCTTTTCAGCTATATGCAAATTATGCTATTGGAAAAGATGTCCAGGCAATGAAAGCTGTTGTGGGAGAGGAAGCACTTTCTTCGGAGGACATGGTCTGTATTTCACTCATCTATTACGATTATACTAGTTTCTGTGATGAATTCATTATCCCCGACTTTAGTAGCTGGAAAGATTAATTGGGATTCTTTTTTAATGAAACAGTTATATTTGGAGTTTCTAGACAAATTTGAAAGGAAATTTGTTACTCAAGGAGCATATGACACCCGTACAATCTTCCAGTCCTTAGATCTGGCATGGACACTGCTTCGCATATTTCCTCGTGAACTTCTTCACCGTATACCAGCAAAGACACTTGATCAGTACTATAGCCGAGATGCGGCCCATTGATGATGGAAAGCAGCTCATGTTGAAGATATCCAGCATTATTATTATATGTATTGGAGCTTGAGGATCTGTTTATTGATGAGCCTTACTTCCCAGGTTGCTTCTCTGCTTTATGATAGAATAAAAGCCTTTTTTCTATTCAAAATAGTTGATCAGCAAATCAGACTTATAATTTTCCACAATGGTTGCTTAGATGACGTAATGGTTCTGGTAATTTATGTCACTCCTGTGGTTTGGGTTGGCTTCTGGTTCAAACCAGAAATCCTTAGGAGCAATGAGGGCTTCTGGAACTTCGAAGTGCTGTCTGCATGTAACATTATTTTGTCTTATGCCATTTATCTTTGTATTCAGAACATTATGGATTGTTCTTTTTGTCTATTTAAATGGATTATTCCTCATCCAACTGGGAAGCCCCTTGTCTACATTCATAGGAAAGCTCTTGTAATATATTTGAAATGAGCCGTTTAATCGGGTGTTTTCATGATGAGAATTATTGAGGACATCAAATAAATGTGCAGGACTTGGAAGTGCATGTATGGTCAAGACCTGAGTGACGATGTCATGATGTTGTCACGAGTGTGTGATATTGCAACTAGTAAGGACATATGAGTTTGTACTTCATGATCACTCGGATATTTATGCTTTTGAATCTACGAATTTGTAGGACGTTCACTTTAGTAAAATTGATCATTTACTTGAGTAAGCAATTTTTGTTCCAAAGACACTCCTAACCGTTTTCTTCCACTTACCGACATGCAAATCCTACTCCACCGAGCTTGATACCAAACCGCTAGCCCAGCCACATCTCGTCCTTGTCCTGTTCTTCTTCTCTGACCTGCCTCTCTCTCTCTCTCTCTCTCTCTCTCTCAAGCACGGCGGTGCCTTGTTGCACTTTGATGGCCTTGATTGGAGGTCACCTATGACATCACAACCTCAAATTAAGGCTAAGGACACCATGTTCTATTTGTTCAAGGTTGGAGATTAGGGGATACCTTATTTGAATTAGATCGGGGAGCAGTAGGCTTCTGATCGAATTGAATCGAGAATCAGGTCCTGTTAAGTAGGATAAACTGGTTTTGGGTGAGTTCTGTGGGGATGATTCAAGACTAGGACTTTTTAGAGCTTTTTCGTGAGGGAAGATATTCTAGGCATTTCAAGGAGAACCAAACTCGTGTTTTCCAAAAGTAGAGGTGTTGCAACATCAGTTCTCTTGTTTGTATATCAATTTCAACTTCAAGATGTTTTGAGTGCAAGCTTTTGTGGTGTCTTGTATAAATTTGGTAAAAGTCTATACAATTCTTACATTATCACAAAAAAAAAAAAAAACGAAAACAAAGACAGACAAACTTCCACCTGAAGTACAAAAAACGGATCCTGCAAGAGTGATACGTGTTGCATCGCATTGCTTTTCCACGTTCCCAGAAGCCTTCACTCGCTATCGTATCTGTTGTAGGCCAACAGAAAACCAAACGAAGTGAAGCGAGCATGACACAAACTGTCCACACAGCTTCAAATTTACGAATCGTCTTTTGCATTCTGGTTTTGGCTAGTTCAGGGAGCTTTGGGCTCGCTGGATTCGAAGATACCACCTTGGCAAGCTAAGCAAAACTCAATGAAGTTGCAGAATAGAGCAGAAAATTGCCAAGAAGAAAAGTGTCCGTCAAGGGAGAATTTAGAAGCATAAATGGGTGTAAAATGTCCCAATTACTCTCCAAGGTATGGATAGGTTACATCAACAAATTGAAGCATCAATGATACTTTGGACATCATTGCACTTGCAACGTGAAAACTTTGCCACTGATTCAGCTTTGGCAAATAGTAAAGACATCACCAACACCAGCCAATAAGAAGCATTTCCAATAAGAAGTTCGTACAACCTCTTCAACTAAAACCAACTCTCGCATGTGCACTAGCAGCAAGGTTTTGGTTATTCCTCTCTGCAAGTTAGTGGGCAATTATATACCAGTATCTGGTCATCCTTAAAATGCTCTGTTCTCAGTAGGCCTAGCAGTTCTCCTGTTTCTCCTTCAAATGATTTACATTTCCTTTCCGTGACCCCAAGTCTTCTCCAACTCAGGATGTAGTGCACCGAAAGTGTACTGCATATAGGATTTACTTGGCACAACAATATGCAAACAAGCCAAATGTATGCATTAGAGTATCAGCCTGCTTTTGAAGTTCTTGCAACAGGCGGTAGTACGACTTCATTCAAGTTCCCTGGATAAGGTGTCCACAGACCTAAGCCTCCCCGACTCTCTTTCAAAGAGCTACCTTTTCCCTCAAACTCACTCATGTTTTTCACCCATTCAATCTTAGAAGAATGTTCTCGAGTGTGTGGATGTAGCACAAATATCGAGTTGTATTCACAATTTGGAAACATGAATAACTTGAAAGCGCCTCCCAATCTATAAACGACGTACCCAAAACTGAGTTGGTCTCTAGGTGTGAATAGATCAACTTCATTGAACCACAAGCAGGAAAACAAGTTGTTGATTGCAGTATGCTCACGGATGATAATGGCTCCCTCTGGAACATCTGCATTAAAATGCCAAATATGAAGATGTAATTGCATAAGACACAACAAAATGGAGAATCATCCATTAGAAGAACAAGGATTTCTAAAAAGTAACATTAAGTACTATCTGTCTTTGCACTCTTGGCAGTTTCTTCAATAGCGTGTTCCCCTTTTACGAGCCTCATCAAAGACAAATGTAATAGCATTTCAACATAAACTATTCCACTTCCTAAACTGTTCCAAAATTAAGGGGATTACCATAGACATTTCCTTTTAGCAGCAAAGTAAGAGCAAAGTTCATATAGTGACAAATGACAATTTCCCAAATGTAAAGATATAAAGATTTCGCCAGTACTGATTCACCAATCTTACCTTGCCCAAAGATTGAGCTCAAGAATCATTTTGTTGCAGAAACACAAAATCTAACATGTCAAATTAACTGAAGAAACAAGAGAAACAATCGTGTAGTGAAATATCGACTCTGCTTTACTTCTTACCACTTGGGTTTTCCTTTTCAGGAGTCCATGGTTGCATCCCCTCGTATTTGTAGATTTTCATATGAAGGTCAATAAGAGGCCGAGCATATCGCTTCCTACGCTTATTTGCATCAGCCTCCTCATATATGCTGCGATGATGCTTGTGCTGGGCAATTGCAAAGGTATGCTTCCCCCTCCATAAATATCTGTAAATAAAACAAAGATGCAACACATTCAAGAATGACGTCCCATAGATTGGCCAAGAAAGTGCTTCTGTTTCCAAAACCTAATACGGTAAGGCATTATTATAACTCAGGTAATGGTTAATAAGGTCCATCACGTTGATGCTCCTAAATGGGCACCTACTCTTCCTGAACTAAAAGATGGATTCCCAGACTCCGCATTAGAGAACCATATTTTTTGAGTTCTTTTTCTCAATCAAACAATTCATTGGAGGCCTACTATTACTTATTCAGCGAGGTAGATTTGAACACGGCAAAATAGGAAGAATGTATGGTTGCTGAAGACAAAGTGGAAAGCAGAGGGTTGATGAGTACTTGATTAAGGCCATGAAATGAGATCTTATGCATAAACATATAAAGACTTTGGCAATGAATGCTCCTGAAGCATTTGTTAAACAGGAAACTTTCAATTCCTAATGCATTGACTTTGTGATCAATGCTTCGAGAATTATACTATTCCACATTAAGTATGCTTAACAGGGCACTTGTCTACATGGACGTCTTCATTGACATGATCCTAATGTATAATCCAATCATCTTTTTCTCCCCAACTTAAATCAAACCATATAGATAAGAATAATACCTTTCAAGCATTAGCAACGGGTCAACTATCAGCTCCATTTTACCATCAATCCAAATACTGTACTGCGTTTGAGGGAATAATCTGTGGGTCAAAATCTTCGGGACCTTTCCATTTCTTCTGGGTTCATCATAGGGTGAATTTTTCAAAAGCACAAGGCGCCAAATTCCCACCCACTGTCCCCCATCATCATCCTTTCTCACAGTAACATTGCTCTTGATGAAAGTAAGAGATTTCTCATCCACCACCATTAGAAAACAAAAAAGCTTCTTTGACTGGTCACTTATATTTGACGGCTGGTGTGGTGTATCATATCCATCAAAAATGCCAGATGCAACCACGAATCTACACTTCTTCACATATTTGATGTCAACAGGATCCATCTCAGCACCACCATTATGGATAAATCCACAATGCACCTAAAGGGAACACAATGTTGACACCACAACAAGGTCATGGTCTAAACTGCATCAAAGGCAACAATGGACAGTAGAAAGGAGGAGAAGGGCCAAACAGCATCTAATTTAGAAAGCAATATGCAAATAGAAGAGACCATGCAACTGAGAAATTATGTCCCAACCAAATTTGTCATTCTCAACCCTAATGTGCAAGAATAAACACTTTCTGCCATTTAAAATCAATTAACAGATCTAGAAATGTTACCTTCATTGTTGAATTGAGCTTAAAGCTTTCTTCTCTCTGTGACCAAGTTTCATGTCCTCCAAAAAGTGGAGATGACTTCGATGCATCGTTAATTTGTTCATCCTCCATAACATAGTGCAAATTCACAACAATTTTGTCTCGTGTTCTTCCACTTGGTATAGTGACTCTATTGGGATCGTTGGCAAGGGGTAATGAACATCCTGATTGATAAGCCCAATGATATTAGATTAAGAGACTATGTAGAGAAAAATATGTCAATTTCAAAGTATTTCTGCTATCTTACGATGCTGTGGTTTTGGTACTAAGCCCATCGTGTCTAATATGAGAAATACCCTGCTCTCTCGATTGCAAATGGCTGCATGTCAAATATCTCAATTGTCATTAGAAACCTCAAATGGAGAAAGTGTTCACGCCAGTGAACAGCAATGTATAAAAATCAACTGCATAGTTATCTGATTACAACTCTAAAATGTCAAGATAATCCAACTAGAACTCCTGCAAATTACACTGTGCTACCTGAGGTCGCCATCAGCAATACCAATCAGACCAACTACTCGGTCAAGTAGCATAACTCCTATCTTGCATCACATCAGGTCTCTTACTCGTCAAAAAGGCAAACCTATTCAATTTAACTATAAATATGTCTAACTATCCGAATCAGATAAATCAATGATGTAACTATTTCTTAAAACCAAAAGAAGTATCAAGTGCTTGAAAAATCAATTTGTAATAAAGCGACGACGACTTGTGAGGAAACAGCCCAGAATCTTGGTAATTATATCATGCAGCCAACAAAATCTTGCAGATGATATTTGTTCAAGTATTGACGTCTCTACCAAGTTATGGTGAAGATGGACTTCAAATCAAATAAGAGTTCTTGGGAGTTAGGATTCCTCTCATAGATAAATTAGCAGTCTGATGTCTTTGATGAATTGATTCTTAACAGGATTTATGTTCTTAACAGGAATCTTAGCAGTCTTAGTTCCCCTTTTAGGTTAAGTAGTATACTATGTGTCCCTATTCTATATTATGTTCTCGTTTAGAAAAATCCTATTTCAACTAGGATTATAATGTAAAGTGTCTATAAATGCCAATGCAATTCTTTCTTTTCAATGGAATTCATGATAATTTAAATTTGCAGTTTTTTTCTTTTGGGTTTGTGTGATGCAATTCTTCTCTTACATGATGCTTTAAAAACTCATGGTATGATGATCAGGAAGCTTTGGATGTGATGCATAAGAATTTATTGTGGGACTCGTTGTGCTCCATTATAATGCCAGTAATGAGTGGACTATTAAAAAAAAGTAAGTTTTCCATCTACATATTGCAACAGCTAATTAGAGATCAATGGAAACATCGAACTGCTAGTTCAATTGCCCCAAAACCAATAAGAGACATACAAAAACAAGCTTCAGTTGTCAAATCCAATAATTTCTATAAGCTACGTGTATTTCAAAAATGTAATTTTGGATAACAAAAGAAGGTGACAGACATCTCCAAATCCCACGCACAGTGTATGACGTCCTGTGTTCAAAATAATGGCATACAAAACGTATACAAAAACCATCCAACAACAAGAATAAGAGGTGTTACAGAAATACCCGATAAGAAAGCAACCGAAGATTGGCAAGACCACACATGAAACAGCAGCACACTGAGAATGAGCAACATCCAGACGATGCCTGCGACCAGAACTAGTCGAACAAAGCCCATCCTGAAAGTGACCTTCATTGGGAACTCATGCGCCAATCTCCCCGGAGAGTAAAAACCCCCTTCAGCATCTGCAATTCAACAAAATCACAACTTGCTGAAAATCTCTCCTTATCAACCACGCCCCCTCATCAAGAAAAAGCATAAAATCTCTCAAACTGCCAGATTACTTTCTCCACTTGGAAACCAACATAAATCCCATCTCATCCCATAAGTCTCTCCAGAGGCAACACATTCCTCAGAACTGAAAAAAGCGCCCAAAGAGAGCAAAAGTAATCCGAGCTTACCTTTAGCCGAGGAGCTGTGATTCCCGCGGTCGCCTCGACGATTCGCTCGCAAAGAAACGGATCGCAGACTCTCCGTCTCCACTGATTCACAAACCCCAAACTCCTCATTAACTCGAACGTTCGCACGAAATTAGACAGAACAAATCACGAGGAACCACACTTACTCGTTTGGGGAACTCAGACATTCCAAGAAACAGCCGCCATTTCCGAATGAACAAACAGAAACGGGCGCCGAACGTCCACTGAGTTTCGATCTGAAGCTACAGATGCGCGTATCGATCAGTGTGGTGATGGGCGATCCGGAAAGGTTCGGATCTACGCGATATCTGCAGAGAATGATGGAAAGAAAACTCCGTTGCGAATCTGCCGAAGGCGAAGAGAGAAAGAGAGAGACAGAAAGAAGTTCAATGTCGAATTCGGAGAAGGAGAAGAAGCAAAGTTGCGGGAGTGAGATCGCGGACGAAATTGAGAGGGTGATAATACATAAGTAATCTCTGAATTTTGATTAAATTTATAATGTCATCACAAAATTTTTAATTTGACATAAATAATCTCTACTCTTTAACATAACATGTAATTTGATCCATAAATTATCAATTTATTCAAGATGATTAAATTTAATAAAAGAATTACATTAAATATTTTTAAATAATCTATAAACTAATTTGGACATTTATAAAAGATACATGGACGGATTGATTCTTGGATTAAAATTTAATCATCATTTGTGTCAAATTGAAAATTCAAGATGAGATCATATATTTGACCAAAATTTAGAGAAACTTAAAAACCCTTAAACTTTCATAATAATATATTCTCAATAACGTAATGTTGGATATCAAATTTAAAGGATCTCAAACTTCGATATTAAATTATGGTTGATTTCTTGATGCAATTGAAGCGACTATTTTTTTATCAAGTATGATAATTTTCTTTATTTTTGTGCTCGAGTAATTTTTCGAAGTTTTCTTCTACTTTTTTTTGTAATTGAGAATTCCACCACGAGCTTGCTAAAGGGCCGAGCCCCTATATCTAGGGGGAAATTGGCATATAGCTTCAATACATAGCCTCTATTTAAGACGCTAGCAATTGCGAGTTTCGAAATAATAACCTAAATGATAAATGATAGACTCTTAACCAACACAGCTAGACCTATTAGGTAATTTCCCTGAGTTTTGGTGGTCAAGTTAACCCCATTTTAATATTTGACTTTTTTTTATAACGTATATATTTTTTAATTTTAATATAAGTGATCTTTCTTCGCATACAAAATCACCATAATGAAATGAAAATCGATTTTTCGTCACATAAATTTAACACGTCCCAGGGCATTATACCACCAGCGTCGTCGCCGCCGCGCTGTGTCTTCCTCCCTGCGACTCCGCCGCCGTCTCGCGCCATCGAGGTAAGACTTCAGGCCTCTCTCTCTCTCTCTCTCTCTCTCTCTCTCTGTGCACGCGCGCAATGAGGTAGAGGCTCTGTGGGTGCCCCTAAGCGAGCTCTCGTTAGACGTCGAGTACGCAATTGGGCTTCAATTTCGTTTCTTGTTTACAGTCTCTCGCAGTTCTCCGATCTTCAGTTCGTCTGTTAACGCGGTAGTCTCAAGAATTCGTGGTTCATTCCGGCCCTGTTGCGTTTAGGGTTTTTGCTTCTTGTGTGGGCAGAAAGTGGTTTTGGTTGAGTATGTGGATATTGCTGTGGCCGACGCCATCTATTCTGCATATTGTTGGTTTCAGTGATCCAGCACAGTATTCTCGTTTCTTGTATTCAGTTTCTTTGATAGCAGGTTTAAGTAAGTTTCTGTTTGAGGCTCGTCGTTTGGGTAGGAGGATGGCCGTGTCGTTTCTCCTATTCACGTAGGATTGGAGAACGAAGGTCTCTTTTCTCATCGTTGGGTTTCAGTATGGGAAGTTTCGATTTTTGCCGGTGTTGGCTCCTCAGTGAGCTCTTTGTTCCGTGGCAGGTGGAAATATGGACGTCGACGTGGATCATTACAAAGTTCTGGGGTTGCCGTCTGGGGAAGAAGGCGCCCAGCTCTCTGAGAAGGAAATCTCGAAGGCTTACCGGACTAAAGCTTTGGAGCTGCACCCGGACAAGAGGCCTGATGATCCGGATGCGCACGCCAATTTCCAGAAGCTTAAAACGTCCTACGAGATTCTTAAGGATGAGAAAGCCCGAAAGCTTTTCGATGATCTTCTGAGGGTTAAGCGTGAGCAGCTCCTTCGCCAGTCACAGCAAGATTCAAAGCGGAGGAAAATGGTCTCGGATCTCGAAGAAAGAGAGCGAGCAGCTTTTGCTCCTGATTCTGCTGCAAAAGCAAAACATGAAGAGGAGAGGATCCTTAGGAAGCTTAGAGAAGAGATAGAAAGGATTCGGGCTATGCATGGGAAGAAAGGCGCTCCTCCAGCTTCCTCGAAGGGACAGGCTGCTAGTGAGGGAAAGGATAGGAAGAGCAGTGGTGGGGCTAGTCTGAACAAGGAGAAGGTTCTCAAAGTTTCCTGGGAGATGAGTGGCCCTGACTATACCGTAGAGAGGTTGAAGGAGTTGTTTTCGGTGTTTGGTGAGGTCGAAGATGTCGTTACTAGGAAGAAAAGATCTGCACTTGTCGTAATGGCATCTAAAGATGCTGCCGTATGTCTTTTAACCGTATACCTTCTTTTTATAATACTTGGCCATGTAGGCAATAACCTTACAGTGAATGCCACTTTTTCTAGGTTGCTGCCACAAGAACTGTGTGTGGAGATCTTTCTAATCCTTTGTTGGTCGTCCCTCTTCAGCCAGTTGTAGCAACAGATTTCCCAAGCGTCAACAAGCCTGTGGAGAAAGATCTCCGCAATGATCTTGTGGGGGCTGGGTATCAAGATTTCGAGGACTCTGTGATGAAGAAGCTCCAAAAGGTAAGGACTTAGTCTTGCTTTGCAGAGAAATGCTTTCTTTTCAATCTTGTACCTTATGTAGACTCGGCTTTGATATAATGAAGAAGATTAAAGTTTGAGGGGAAAGAAATAGCGTCAACTTAGCACGAGTATGTAGAAAAGCATATTCACTTCCAGTGTCTAAGCCATAAAAAGGGTTTTTTTTTCTTGGTATATTTATGAAAATGTCTAGCTGTGTCAATTGGTGTAACATGATTTTCTTACTACTAAATTAAGTAAATTTACAAATATCCTTCACGACATCCATAGTCGGCCTTAAGTAGGGAGTCACAAATTCAAGGAAAGATTGGACTCTTTGACTTTATGAATTAATACCAAAAAAGGCGGTTTGGGAATGTTTTAGGTAACATGGGTGGTATTGGCTTATTGCTTTCAGTTGCAGCATGTGAAACACTTAAGTGAGGGAACTTTTGGAGACCATTAGGAAAATACTATTTAGCAATTGTGAATTGTGACTTTAAAAAAAGGTGACGTATGAGAGACGGTTGAAAACAAAATGAGTAGAATCCCCATAGACATTGAATAGTAAAGCTAACCCTTTGCTAACTATGTGAACTCAGCAAAATGAGAAGAAATTGGCATTATCAGGTTTTGTAGCTCTAAAATCTTCATCTAGCATCAGTTTCCATGTTAACAATAGATGTTACTATTGAAGCAGAAAAGCCACCAAAGAGTGCAATCCAAACTTTTAGCTATCCAAGGTTTGGAGAATTCTTAACTTGTAGCATATAAGATGTCTCTACAGCTTTTCATTTCCCTGCGCTTTGGCTGCGGGGATACCAGTAAATGTTTTGGACCAATAAACTGGTAAAAAGAAGTTCCTCTCACTGGATAGTTTTTTGTTCATAGTTGCTATTCTATGATGGATCTGATTATAGTCTCACCAATGTTTAGTGTGGGGAGAAGGCATTTGTTGACGAGGTAAACTAGATGCATAAAGTACTGTTTTGGCATACAATATGGTTGTGTATTGCCTTGCAGCAATCTGGCCCTTAGTTTTCAATGTCTCGGTCTTCCTTTTCTCTGTGGTTATGGAATTACTTCACCTGATTTTACACTAAAGCTCTTTTTCTTCTTTTACTCTCCTTGTACTTTTAATATTTCTACGAGTATAACAATTAGATCCTGGGCAGGCTGCGGCAAAGCAAAAGTGATGGGGAAAAGCATCTGAGGAGTACATCATGTACAGTGTAACTTCTAATTCCTCAGTTTATAATTTAAGGGTAAGGCTTCACTTCTTAGGTGGATACATCAGCAATTAGTCTTTATCGGTGCTCATTATTCTCTCTTTCTTCCAATCTGTTGAAGTAACAGTGGCTTGGGATGGTTAGAGCATACTTTGATGCTCGCAACTGACAGCAAACTTCATGTTGATGGTTTGCCATAGCGAATACTTGATAGTGCATTTGATACCGGCGGGACCAAAAGGCTACATTGGCACTTCTGGACAATGTTTACATTATTCTCGATTGCTAAAAACAGTCAGAACACATTGCTAATAATTGCTGAGGTAACACACAACATGTTACTTTCATTTGGGGATTTACCTGGCAATTTGTACTGGAGACTGTAATTTTAGGGACTTCTTGTACCGTGTAATTGCTCAGTGATTGTAGCTTAGTAGATTAGAGGCTTGGTGCTGGAATCAGACTTTCTAAGTCAGTAGTATGATGATTTGCAATAGATGATGTATAAAATTTCAGATTTACTGACCCCATGCCCATTATTTCATTGCATCGAATTATGATGCTGATATGTCTTGGAGTACGGGAGCATGCAAGACACTGGTAGTAGTATTGGCAACCCAGATGGATCCTTGGAAGAAGTTCTGTAACATTGAGATGTATTGTCTAATAATGTTCAAAACCTTACAGAAATGATGATTTTGTGATAATACTTTTCCATTTACAAATAAAATGCCTAGCAAGTAAAAGAAACTGGAAAAGTAAAATGCTAAGGGTCGAATTAACACAATTAAAACTGAAAGGTAGGTGCTGAAATATTAAATACCAAATTTTTAGTGCTAATAATCTTGAATGCTGAAATATAGAATTGAAAAGTTACTTGACGGTAACGAAAAGTGATAGCTGAATGTTTTTAATTTCTTACCAAAGATAAAAGGACAACTATTGGTAGTTTTCAGAGATATAGTTGGCACATTTAGTTGCCTCATTTTTGCTATTGACTGAATTGGGCTCCCTCGCTTACCACACTAAGTGAATCCTCAAGTTTCAGCAAACAATTAGGTTACCAAACGGAGCCCAAGTGTTCTACTTCTATTGTTTTTAAATAGTATCCTGAGATAACTTGGACATTGTTCATTTTGTCTTCTCGTCTGGATGAAATAAATGCAAATTCTTGAAGTTAAAAGAAGTTAAAAGTCTTGAGGAAAGTTAATCCTTGGTTGCTGTTCATTCTTTTGTCCGTGACGTTTTCTTCCTCTGGACTTCCTTTTCGGCTGCAGTGGATTCTCTGCATTCTTTCTTCAGAGTGCAGTTCTAGTACAGTTCCAGCACAATTGCCACATGGTGTTGCTCCAACGCTTCTCTTGATTCTTTCTTTTTAATGCCTTAAACTACTACAGGGAAAAATTCATAAAAACCAGCAGCACCATCTTCACTAGCCGAGTTAAAAAAATTGGTTTGTTTCATGGGATTTTCCTCTCCATATGCGAGACTGTATTTGTGGAGCATTCTGCCTGTCCTTAAAATTTCATTCTTATAATCTTGCTCAGTCACTTAGACAGCAAATTAGTAGTTTCAAGGGTTGTTGCCGCAATCAGCTAACGTGCCTTAGAAAGTAATGTGCTATGTAATTTCACATGCTTTGTAGTTGACAAATTCTAGAAAGGTTGATGCAAGAACATTAGATTTATCTTTCACACGGTTGGATAGAATTAACTTATAGTGCGGATATTGGAGTATGGGGCGATGCAAGGTACTGCCAGTGTTATTGGCAGCACAGGCGGATACTTGGAAGTTCGTTGGTCTGGAGAGAGGAAGCTCGGTGCCAACAACTAAAGGAAGAAACATGACGATAACCGGGAGTGGCGGCTGGAGAGATGGATTTTCCTATTGAGTCTTGACTGGTTGATGGCCATCTAGGCACTCGGAATTTGATGCAATTGCAGCGAAACGCTTGATCATGTTGCTCACTATTAACATGAGATCATACTACCACAAACATAACCTGTGTTACAGTGTTGTAAATGATATCCTCTAATAACTTCAGCGAGCTTTAGTTCTTTTATCTCATCTTGGTGTAAATAAATGTACATTATCGAGGTTAAAGGAGTTCACGGGAAGTGATTCTTTGCTGCTTTTGATTCTACCCTCTCCCATTTCTCCTTCCTCTTGACTTCCTCCTTGCGTGATGAGGATTCTCGGCGCTCCATCTCCAGAATGCACTTGTAGTACAGTATAGGATCCATCTCTTCCAACATTTCCTTGACGTTCTCTGTGAGTTGTCGTACGCTGCTGCTCCAATGCCTCTTTAGATTCTTCTCCATGCCTTCAACTACCACTGGGAAGACTTCATCCAGGGCCAACATTACCATCTTCACAAATTGTTCATTGTTCCACACATAAAGTGCCCGCTCTGCCACCTAAACATGCATCATCGACAAAATCAAACGTCAGCAAACGTCAGAATATAAGAGTACGGCAAGCTGATGAAAGAAACATATGGAGCATCGATTCTCTCGGCTACATGTACATGGTACAATCTGGAGGAGCCTTTCGAAAAGAGAGAGAATACGCGGACATCTTAAGCCACAATGAGAATCATTTCGGAACTATATAGTAAAGTGACAGGCTGCCTTATTCTGAAAGAAAGTAGTGCTCTTTCATCATAATGCGCTAGCGTTTAAAGAGTGGATGCTGTCTTATTGAGAGGTGTTCGTCATTCGACGCCTAATCAAATAAAAGGACAAGAATTAAAGCTGCTTATTTTACCTGTGAATTTAAGCTATTCAAGCACCTCGTTATATGTGAGCACAAGGGCAGAGCCAACCTCCTGTACTGATCAGGGTCAATATTCTCCACAAGCTCCTCCAGTTCTCCAATAAGCAAGACCTCCTTCTGAGAGTTGGTGACAGGCCAATACCTCAAAATCCCCCTCACAACAATGCCTCCAAGCACAGGCTCCTTCTGCACAAACTGTGACACACAATAGCTCAGTTGCTTGTGGTACATCAGCATGCCCTTCGGCTTGTGCATAGGAATGAGCACTCTGATCAGGAACAGCTTGTGCTCTTCTTTGAGAGGGACTGTGAACCCGTTTATGATGCTCCCATAAATCTCGAGCATCTCACCAATGCCGCAGTGCCTCTCCGTCTCAAAAATATAGTTCAGCAGCACGTCATTCATCGATTTTCTCATGAAAGAACGGTGGAAGGTAAATCTTGCGTATATCATGTGGTACACGTTCTTCAGGCTTTCGAGCTCTCTGGGATCCTCGGACTGAAAGAGTGCGAGAAGGTTCAGAAGGAAAGGGCGGTCAATGTCTCGCAGCATCTTGGGATCTGTGGTTGAGACGAGCCGGAGGAGAATGTCATACACGACCTGGAGGTGAATCCATGCAGGCAAAGCAGTTGCTAAGAAGCCCTCATCGTCGGGCAAGTCCGATATGTACGAGAGGTTCGAAGGTGGAGGGAGCGGTCGGAAGAGGTTGGCCGAGATCATTGACATCAGGGGCACCAATACTTCACAGTCCAATGGCTTCTTCGAGGTCCTCACCAGGTAGAGGAGTTGGTTGAGCTTAAACCTCTTTTGGTCTTGCTGTGAAGGGGACTCCAATGGGTCAGTGAAAGTGAAGACAAAGGAACAATACGATATCAGTGAGAGCATCTCTTCTTCCACAGAGTGCTGCCTCCAATTAATGCTTCCAGATGGGCTATTGCTGCGCGATGGACTCCGTGAGTCGTGCTCGAACAGAAACTGCAGAGTCGATCTCTTCCTTGGAGAGTTTGTTGAGGTGATGTATCTATCAAGACCCATTTTTTGCCTCTCTCTCTCTCTCTCTCTCTCGCCAATGCCTATTTCTCTTCAGTGAATGAATCAACTCTTTGGTATTATGGAGTTTGAGAGCATTGGACTGCAGTTTTCCTTCAATGGGCTGAAAGGGGTTGCTTTGTTTCGATCTTTCCCATTTACTCTGCCCACTCGTTTGGAGTGAAACAAAAGGACAAGAAATACAGCGATGTTTTTTATAAACTGGGAGAGTTTTCCGATGTTTGAGAATGGAATTTTCTCTACTATTTATTCTCGGAAAGAGAAGTTTGACATGAACAATGCTGATTATATATCCTCTGCTAAAATGAAGATTGTTGAGGGTCTTCTTAGTTGTCGCCCCTCATGTGGGCGAATGCCACGTGGAATTCTTTGATATGATGAAGTTGATAATAATGAGGAGTTTGGCCGGTAATGAGAAGATGCTAGCAAGAGGACAAATCTTCCCCCAAATCCGTCCTGGCACATCATGCATGTGCCTCACCAACCCAACAGTTTTGGAAGATTCAATTGAAGCCCTTTTGGAGGGCAAACAGAGATCAAGAACTGAAATCTAAGGAGGCCAAAGGAAAGGGATAAAATTGCTTATCTGGGGACAGGAGGAATATTTGGGTTTAACTACGTTTACCATCTTCTTGTCCATCACATGATGTACCAGGCCAGACTCTTTTATTCGCACCTTCAATTCAGTCAAGTATCACTCTAATGTCGACTCTACATAGCCAATGACCATCCAAATTGCACAATGGACATCATGAATGATCCGTGCAAGTGATATGACGTACAAATGAAAGCTCTACATGCAGTTTCCAAAATGGCCTTTCCAATGTTTATCAAAATAAGAGAACCGGTGTATGCAAAACAATTGGTTTACAGGAGATATATCCGTCCTCAAGGGACAAAGTCGAATAGGGTTGCAAGCCATTCGCTGCCATGCTGCCGAAAAAGTGTCCGCCCCTTCCCTTTTATCTTATTTGCCATTCTCTACCATCCACAGCCTTTGAAAACTAAATAAAGACGTAAAACAAAGATGACAGAATCTGGTCTGCTGAATAAGTATGTTGAGCAGTTAGATGAAAATTATCATTTTTCTATCATATGATACACACAGCATACAGATTTGCCTAAGTTTGTACGTGCGTATTTACCTATACATGTGTATAGATCACTTTTATATTATTCCCTCTGACAAGCATACCGGGCAATTGTTTTTGCAATTTCTCCTATTTGCGTTTTATAATACTTTGTCACCAGTAGTCCTTGCAACTGCAGCATCCGTCTCTGAAGTGGTGAACAACCTTGGCATCCCCAATTATTATCTCTCTACGATTCAAATACGATATTTTCTTTGCAGCAGAATGGCAATCTTCACAAATTCTAGTATTCTGTCTGATAAAAACTGGGTTACCTATCGCTGTAGAAACCAACCCAAAAGATATAGCCAACCTTACACTGTGAGTGGCAGCAGATTTTGCTCTTTCTTTTGCCAGATCAAGTGGTCTGAATCTAGTCACTCTTGTGAGATGAATGCTTACCCCAATCCACTTGCTTATAATGTCCAATACATTATAGATCATGCTTGCGTGTTGACAGCATCTATCTTGATTGGTGAAGCTGTAGATTTTACCTCTACTCTCCATCATACTATATCCAACTGTCTTCGCGAGTCCCTCTTTTCTCATGAGTGATTTAATGCCTTCAAAATCTTCCCAGCGCCCCGCTTCTGCATACATATTTGACAGTAAAATACAACATCCTGTATTATCATGTTCTAATGATAAGATGTGCTTAGCCGCATATTCAGCCATATCAATATTTCCATGCTTTCTACTTGCAGTTAGCAGTGATCCCCATATTCTAGCACTGGGGACCAAAGGCATTTGTGCGACAAACTCTTTGGCATGGTCAAGGTTGCCGATACGACCAATAAGATCAAGCACACATCCATAGTGTTCTATTCCAGGATCAATATTATAGCTGTCTCTCATCTGATTGAAGTATCCCCACCCCTCATCAACCAAGCCGGAAATGCTGCAAGACATTAATAGGGAAAAGAATGTGCTGGCATTGGGTTCAACACCATATCTTTTCATCTCCTTAAACAGTGCAATGGATTTACCTCCACATCCATGTATTGCATGAGCCATAATAATAACATTCCATGAAACCACATCCTTAATCAACATTTTGTCAAAAATTTGTTGAGCAGTCCCCAGATCTCCACATTTTGCATACATATATATGATTGAGTTTGAGATGTAGGTATTTGACCCAAGACGCAACTTTGAAATATATCCATGAATCTGCCTTCCCTCCGTCAGTAACGCTACTTCAGCAAAGGCAGGCAAAATGCTTGCAATTGTTATTGCATCCGGTTCCAAAGACTCACACAAAATTTTTTGAAAGAGTTGTAAGGCTTCGTCATTATGCCCGTTCTGCACATGTGCAGCAATTATTGCATTCCACGAGATCAAACTCTTGTCAGCCATTCTACCAAACAAATACTTAGCCCCCTTCAGCCCTCCACTAGCCCCATACATATTAATAAGCGCAGTTTCCAAGACCATATTTGGGAAAAAACCTTTTCTGATGGAGTGTCCATGGACAGATTTGCCCATCCGGAGGGATCCTAACTGTGCACATGCTGGTAGCAGGTTAATCATTGTTATACTATCCGGATTCAAATAAAAATCGTCCTGCATACTCTTCATGCAGGCCAATGACTCTGAAGGAAGAGCATTCGAAGCATATCCATCTATCATTGCATTCCAAGTCACAATGTTATCCTTAGAAGCAGCGTTGAACAATCTCTCAGCATAGTCTACTTTACTACATTTGCAGTACATGTCGACAAGAGACGTCTCAACCATCAAGTCCGACTCAAGTCCACTCCGAATCGCCCAGCAATGAATCTCTCTCCCACTTTGCAAATAACACTCGAGAGAAGTGGCACCAAGTGCACTGATCAAGCTGTATCTATCAGGTCTCATGCCAAATACTTGCATTTCTCGCAAAAGAGCCAAAGAACTCCAACCATCCCCAACCGAAAGAAACCCACTGATCATAGAGTTCCACGAAACCACGTCCCTCACACACATTTCTCCAAATACCTTTTCAGCTAAGTCAGCACGGCCATTCTCTGCATACATGGATATGAGCGAATTACCGACATACAAATCCGAATCCAGCCCAACTTTGAACAACTTCGCGTGAACTTTCTCCCCCTCCATCAACGATAGCAACCCCCCACACGCCTTGACTACAAAAGGAAAGGTGTAATTATCGGCACTAATCCCTTCACAGGCCATCTGGCGGTAAAGCTCAATCGCTTCTCGAAACAACCCGTTATCGACAAAACCTCTAATGAGCACATTCCAAGCGTAAGCATCCGAGCGGGGCATATTCTCAAACAGGTAGACCGCATTTTCCAAGCTCCCAGAACCCACAAAGGCGGAAAGAGCTCTGTTGAGCGCGAGATGATCAGCTCCGCTTTGTCGTCTCAACTTGTTGGGTTTGTCTCTATTCGGGGTCGTGGGCTTGGAGGTTCTTGGCTTGACGATGGGGTGGTCTCTGGGTGTCGCGGAGTTACAGAAATGGGGGTAGTGGGCGAGCGCTGAAGCCATGTCCGGACTTGTTGAACGTCAGACGTTCCCGGCATCCGCCGATGATGATGGGGCGGTCGGACAAAGCTTTGAACTCGGCCTTGGTCCGGCGTCACTTTGCCGGTGGAGTGTAGAATTAGCGCTAGCGAGAGAGCGCATGCAAGAAGCCACCGACTTTCCCTTCCGCCTCGAGTTTCGACTCGAGCAAATTACGACAACTCCACGAATTTCCTCGAATTAAAGCGCACCGGCCCCTCAACGTTCTCCGACTCTTCAATCGTGTCCCTGGGCTTTCCTTTGTGCAATTTTTTTCTCACGAGACAAAAGATTTCATGAACCTTGAGTCAATATATAATATGATTCATAAATTTTTCATTTATATAGTATAATTTCTGAAATTTAACTCAATGTGATGGGCTATCAAGTTCAGAGATCATATTAAATAAATTAAAAATTCAAAAATCAAATTGAATATTAAGCTAAAATTTTCATGAATAACATTATATATTAAGTCAAAATTTATGGACCATTTGTGTCATTATTTCTATTTTTACTCTTTTTTTTGTTGTTGGGTTGTACAGATATAACTCCGATGTGCAATGTCATCCTTAAATATTTAATATATCCAACATGGCCCATAAAATTTGATTCAATATATAATGTATTTAATGTGACCCCAGAATTTTATATTCAACTTAACTTCTGAATTATATAAAATGTTCAATACTATATCAGAACTTTAATCAATAAAAGGACAATGCATAAAATTTTTGTGTAGTTCAAGAACTAAATTGAATATATGCAAGAAATAAAGGAGCAATATTATATATTCTGCTAAAGTTTAGGAGTTACATTAGACAAATTAAAAATCTAAAAATGACAATGCATATTGAATTAAGATTTATGAATTATCTGTACCATTTTCCTTTTTTTTTAAATGAGCTGGTTCTTGCACTAAAATAGAAATAGGCAAGAATGGTGGCATGGGTTGACCCATCCACGTCAGCACTAACTAAAAAACTCGGTACTCCTATGAAGTATTACTGCATTGACCGGACGAGATACGGAGGAGATATTAGGTGGTCCCGGCACACTACGCCCTGGCCACTAAGGGGGACACCTGGCGGGTGGGCCTCGCTTGCTGTCAGGCCCGGCGCAGTGCGCCGGGACCATCTAAAATTTTTTCCGCGAGATATTGAGAAAACTTTAAGAAAACCATACCGTAAGAGAGAAAAAGAAAAGGGAGTGAAGAAGGGGAAGGTTGCCGGGGGCAGTGGCGTTGCCTCCCACCACGAGTTGGCAAGGGCCGCCATCGCCAAGACCTTTCCGGCTGTTGCCAAGTTAAGGCGACCCGACCCGAGTTCGCCTGATCGCATGAAGTCGACAGCTATATCAGCAATTCCGTCCTTAATTTTGATAGAAGGACCCAATCAAACAAAAAGAATATAATCTCGAGACGCAATTGTGTAAAAAAAAAACAAAGGTTTGGGGTAACCAAACAGGAACATCTAAACCCTTCACATTCTGTCCAAATAACTTTGTACGTGCCTGTTGAGTTTATTTATTTTGAGAAAGAACATGTTCCATTATCGATCTATGACGATTTGGCATCGTCCAGGTGAGGGTACTTTTCTACTCCATCCATGTCTTGGACATGGGGCACAACAAGCAACTTCTCCATAGCATGCCAATCCTCAGACCCCCGGAAAAGATTACATCGCCTAAGCTGCATCAATCCCGACTGCCCCAACAGTGTTTGGACATTGACATTTCAATTCAGGAAGGTTAGGACATTAGAAACATTGGTCCATTCTGTTGGTTGTGCAAAGACCTGGAAGATTTTCCTGTTGAATAAGAGAATTTCTTCCACTGACATGTTTTCCGTCCCGCCCCCGATAACCAAGAACAATATTTACCCGCAATTCCGCTCCTCACAAGGACACGGCTTTAATATCTCGACCATCATCCATGCATCAGATCCACATCTTACTATACTCAATAACTTATTCATCGCGCGCACTTACAGAAAGTCATTCCTCATCATCAAGTATCAGGTCTATATGAACTTTTACAGGAGAATAAGCCAAACAGTTTAATTTTAAAAAGTATGTACAGCGCCTAAGGGCGAGTTTACCCAACAGGCAAGATGGACGATCCAAGGAACTCAACTAAAGAGGTCTTCGGGCCCAGATGCATCGCCCCCGTCATCTGAAGAACTGGCATTGTTTCCACTAAATGTAAAGATAAGCTCCATGAGATCCCGGCCAGTTGCGGAGCTAGAGGAGTCATCTCTACTATTATCATCTCCTGAGTCCGTCATTCGCCTTTCCATTGAAAACAATTGCAACAGCAGGTCCTGCGGAGAAGATATTCTGTACATCCAGCCCCTAGATGTTGGCCTCATCTGAAGAAACAAAGTATCGAAACTGTCACATTAATCAACAGAACCATTGTACTGACCAAATAAGATAAGCGGCCACGATCACTATGATCTCCGATAGAATATCAATTGCTCTACTGTCCTAATAAGCACCACACATTTCTTCACATTATCTGCCCCTTGAATGATAAGTGTAAGGGCAGAAAACACTGCACATACTAATACATGGATGCATGGGAAGGGAGAGCAAGAGCAATTAATTAAACTTAACGGTTCCTAACGCCACGAGTGGGAAGCAAAATTTCGTTAATAACATTTTCTATGTTCTAAATAAATATCAGAAATGGAATCGCAAGGCGGAAAAGGGAGAGGAATAGGCAAGAAGTGCAAGGAGAAATAGTGATAGGTGCACAGTCAAGCAACCAAGCCTAACTTCTCATGGATATCTGAACAGAACTAGAAATAGGACATAATGATTCCCCACCTTCTAATAAAAGCAACGGTAAAAAACTCGAGTTTTCATGATACAGAGATTCTTGTACACATGTGCCGATATGTGAGAAATGATCTGCAATTTTCTGGCCTCATTGTCTATATCCACAAAGCAAAATATGACGATAATATCATCAATGATACTACATTTTTAAAATGACTTCAAGTTCACTAAAGTAAAATGCAGCAATATACTAAAATCACCAGTGTCATTCCTGATGGACTAAAACGATTTTTTTTTTCTGAAGATGAGCCATACCCGTTGGATATTAGTGGGCAGTATAGCTTTTTTAATAGCCTTTGGCGTCCATATCTTGACATCATCTTCAAGTCCACTGCTCGCCAACGCTACTTCATGAGGATGAGGTTCCACACAGTTTACCACATCCTCATCTGCTTCCATGACACGAATGAGCTCTCCACCCTGTTTCTTCCAAATGAATATCCTCCCACAGTCAGACCCGCTTGCCACATACTCACATTTAGGACCAAAGAAATTCACACCCTTCACAGTATCACAGTTCCTGTGCCCTTTATAAACTTGGGGATTAACTTTTTCCTTACAGTCTGTATTGGATGAAGATGCTACCGAGTCACTTTTAACTGCATCAGGACCTAATCCCATGTCTTTAGTGAAGAGATAGATAAATTCATCATTGTAAGAGACCAGAAGCTCACTCTGATCTGAGAAGGCTAAACCAGTTATTCCAACTTGTTCGTCACCAACCAAATGTGGAGGACAGAAGTTATTGGCAGGTTGGCCAAAGTCCGTAGATCCATCCCACTTATATTTGCGGATATCATAAAGTCGGGTGAACTCATCTGACCCAGCAACTGCAAAGAGATTTGGATTCCTTGGATCAATTGCAATGGCATTTAACTGAATGACCGGCATGTGACTTCTCCTATCACGAATTGGATGGCAAGTAAAAAGTTCTATAACACTCTTAGTCCGAAGATCAAACTGGCAAAGAAGAAAATGGCAATGTCATATAGCTGACAGTTCAACTAGATTATGCTTTCACATAACCATTGAAAGATATGAATAACATCTTATGACCAATTTGAGAATTGTAACTGTGACCTTTATAATTTGACTTGTGTCTACACGTTTTAATTTCGTGAAGTACAAGAAAAATGGAAACAAATATATCTGTGAAACCATAATCAGATTTCTTTGACACGTCTGAGTATGATGATCAGATGCTTTATGCATGCTAATAGCTTTGTATTTGTATTTTTAACTTCTCTGAAACACATTTCATAAAGTATAATCACAGTTTTATCTTCATGAATATGTTAAGACGTATAATTGTTCAACATGCATAGCGGTTTCTCCAATACAGTATATTTTATCAAATAAGAAAAAATATGAACATCACAATATAGGATTTCTGCATAGGAACTTACATGTTGAACTAAGCCATCTTCCCCACATGAGTAAAATACATGGGGACTTCCCGGCTCAATGGCCAATCTATGGGCTCTACCCTGATGTTTGGCCAACAAAGATGTGTTGACAGGTCCACTCTCTGGAAGTTGAGCATGTCTCACCTAAATTCAATCGAGGTGTCAAATCAGAAGAATTGCTCATAATCATAACGCAGCTATCCCCAACCCAACCCATATTGCTAAGACATGTAGATAGAAGACATTACTCGACATAATAGACTGTCAAAAGCATGACGCGTATTACTAAACCTCAGCACCTTATGCCTGAAAAAATGGTGCAAATGACAAAAAACATCACTGCTTTTACCAATCACTAATGTAAAAGAATTTAGAATGGGATATTTCATTGGACATCGCAAAGAATGCTTCGCATCATAAGAGAACCATACCTGCCCATCAGCAGCACAAGTGACAATACTTCGATCATCTGTGTAAGGCATGATCCTTGCATTGAAAACATTGTTCTGATGCCCAGAATGAAATGCGAGCTTAACATTTCCAGTTTCCGAGTCCCACAATATAACCTGTTTGTCATCAGAACCAGAGACCAGGATGTCACCGCTTGTGTTAAAGCTGATGGTGTTCACACAACCCCTATGTTTTTTTAGCTTCCTGTAGATCTCAAACCGCAACACAAGATCCTGAAATATCGAGAAACAAGAAAAGTAAATAAGCTTTTCGTCACCATAATATAAATTGATACAACAGCCGAGATTTAGCTTATCCTAAGGGGGGTTTGGTGATGAAGGGCTAAAAGTGCACGAGTCTCCCTCTTGTGCAGAAGTTTGTCTATTGTACAAAGTCTTCCCCTCCCATCAAACGTCTGGCAAACTAAAGAACCTCACTGCAGTTGAATCCCCTGAGAAATGAATCCCATAGTAAAACTGAACGTCCTAATCAAATACTCCAAGCTTTGATTCTAATCTTTCTTCCAGCTGCCTATAGAATCGACGAACGGATGAATAAATTTCTCACATTTCACTTCAACTCTCGCAATTTAAGCTCTTAAAGAACAAGAGCACATGGACAGCCAAACCGTGAAGAAGCCTTTAATCACAACCAAAGGCAAGTGAACATCTTGTCTGTGAACTTAATCGAACTCGTTCCAAGGGCTTAGGATAGCTTGTCAAAGTGAACTTACGACATCGACTCTATAAAAAAGACACTATGCCGCAGCAGTCTCTCTAATCTCTCGAAGAATGATCCGGTTAAGCGAGTCAATCCAACCCTCGTCGCCACAATCAAAACAAGCTCATTCAGAAAGGCCATCCAACTCCAGCAACGAAACCCAAGAAAAGGGCTCAATCGAACTGACAACGACAACAAGAAAAACAAAACCAAAAACCAAAGCGCATCAATGGCCGGACCTCCGAAGCCCTGCGCCGGTACGAGAAGCTCCTGTTACTGAGCCCACCGATCTCGCGGAGCCAAACGTCGGCCCCCAATCCGTCCAGCCCGGGGCTCACCCGTGGCCGCTTGTACCTGCTGGTCCCTCCGATCGATTCCATCCGAAAGAGGAACTGGGTCGAGCGCAGGACGGAAGAGGCAGCCGCCGATCGCGATTCAGCGACTCCACAACCGACAGCAGAAGCAAGGAGGGTCGCGGCGAGCCGATCTCCGATCTGAAGAAGCACCGAGGCTCGCCCCCCCTCAGGTCTTCGAACACTTCGGTCCTTCTCCAACCATCTGTCTCTCTGTCTCTTCTCCCTCTCTCTCTCTCTCTGTCTCTGTGTCTCTCTCTCTGTCTCTGTAGAATTTCTGGTATCTTCAGAGAGTCTGCGTGCGTGGCCTGCGTGTGAAGATTCTTGGATGTGAGGAGGTGGAGCGCCACGCCAATCGCCGACGTCAGCGCAACGACATTTTCTTTGAATAAACAATGATTCGGATTTTTTTCGCGAAATCACTCGATTGTTATTTACTTTTTTGTCCCTGACACATAAAACTTTGTTGAATTGATGCAATTAAGTTTTTTTTTTCTACTTCGGTCGAACTTGGCCGACGAAACATTAACCTGACGTGACCAAAACAACGTCGTTTCATTCTGACAATTTTTTTTTAAAATCTAAAAAAGAGAGAGTAAAGAGAGCAAAAGAGGGCGAGGGCCTACAAGGCCCTCACAGGGCTTCGACAAATGGAGTGGTCGACCCTCAACCTCTCTAATGTTGGTGGGGGCAACACTAGCAAAGTCCTATTGGCTCGTGCCCTCTTTTGCATTCCCCTCTCTCTCTCTCTTAAAAAAAAAGGTATTTTTAATAATATATAGACTTAAGAAATAATATTTGAAAAGAACGATGTTTTTCTTTTAACCTTAAATCTTCACGTTTAATTACGTCAATGCCACCCACTCAAAAAAGAATAATAATAAAAATGTCACATCAACATTTTTCATTAGTCAAGTTGAATAAAATTAACGGAATGACTTGATTGCATCAATTTAATAAGTTTTAAGTATCAATTGTATTTTTTGAAAATTTTAAGAATTAATTATACTTTATGATACTTTTTAGAACTTCAAGTATACTTAATTGTAATTTTGTGATAAATTTTAGAACTTCATGTGTACTAAGCTATGGTTTGAGGCAAATGATTGTCGTCTACAATTCGACAAAGAAATTATGGTTTTATTTGCTTCTCCCTGCACTAAGCTAAATTGCTCAAGGATGGGAAAGTGTGTTGAGAAAATATATTAGGGGGGCATATAACTTAGCTTGACACATGATTATTAGAAGAAATAATGTTACCGTCGATTCTTGTACTATTATTTTTTTCAATCTCGATTGTGCATTTTTCTATTGACAGATATGACCTATGATTAATTCTTTTTATTCTTTCCTTTCGAATTGGCCTTTGTCTATTCAAAATGTGAAATCAAATGTTGATGTTGTCGTAAAATGTTGACACAAAGCATTAGGTAGTTTTTCTATATAATTTTTTAATAAAAGAATCTATGAAAGAGAATTAAATTAATTTGAAAAAAAAAAAGAGTACAAGAAAGAAGTAAATTAAAGAAAAAGCCCAATTGGTAGCCAAGCCCGCACCATTTGCAGGGGCGGTCGTTGTGTGGCGGGGCCCAAGTTCGGGTCGCAGTTGCCGCCACTACAACTTGCGCGCGCATTCTCTGTGGTTTGAGGATGTGTTTCTTTTATATTATCAATTAAGAAAATATAATATTTTTGAGAAATATTTTTTAAGAAATCATTTTTTTCTGAAAAATGATAATATTTTTTCGGTGTTCGTTAGTCAAAAGTTGCTGGCTCACTAGCCTTGAGCGAAGTCGAGGCACGCTATTAGAGGTCGCGATAATTAAATGTAAGCAAAAAAGAGGGAAAACGTTTTTCTCTTTCAAAAAAGTGAAAAAATATTTTTCCCATTTTTTAAGGTGTTTCTTCCATTGGTGGAAAATATTTTCCTTGATTATCTTATTTTTCTGCCCCCCGAACATCACAATATCCAAAAATATAGCATTTCTGACAATTATTTTTCAAGAAATCATTTTTTTCTTGGAAAATGATAATATTTTTCGGTGTTCGTTGGTCAAAAGTCACTGGTTCACTAACCTTGAGCGAGGTCGAGGCACGCTATTAGAGGTCGCGACATTTAAAGGTAAACAAAAAATATGGAAAATGTTTTCCCCTTTTACTCTACTTTTGAAGGTGTTTTCTTCATTGGTGGAAAATATATTCCTTGACTATTTTTATTTTTTGTGAAACGAGAACGAGCAACAAAAAATTTAGAAAATAATTTCTTGAAAATTATTTTCCATGAAACGAACAGAGCCTAAGAAGCAATACAAATTCATGTCACCTCTAATTAATCTTGTCAGCGGTGACGTGGCACATATGTTGCTGTCCATGTTCCGATTTTGTTTTATGCTTAACGAAAGGATTAATTAAGACAAATAGAAAAGTAGAATTAAGTTACCACACGATTTGAACAAATTGAAAAAGCATATGGACCGAGAGTGTCTATATTAGTGGCGACAAATGGCGAATGACATGTTTATAAAAGGGAAGTGATGACACGCCAGGCATGATTTGCCACATTTTTAACACCTTGATTGATTCTTTTTATCCTTTTCTGCCTGGCACATAATTTGGACGTTATTAAAGTATATAACAGATAAAAAAGAAAAGCAATCGACATGATATATTTGCTAACATTCCGGGCGAAGGTCATAATTTGCAGGAACATTCTATGGTCATTAGGACTTTCCATAAGGAATCATTTTTTCATTGAGCTTGACGGATATCATTTGAGCTGAATCAGCCATTCAGTAAATCGAAATTTTTTAATTGTGTCAATTCAATTTTTAACTTTTTCAACATTTTGTCAATTGTGTCAATTCGATCAATTTTAACCAGGATTAGGTGAAGGTAAGAGTAGGATTGAAATGTTACCATTCCTCATGTGTGGTCAAGTTTTAGTTGTGCTATTAATTGTAATGTACTAACATTTGCATAACAAAGTCTTGAAAAAAAGTTTCGACTGAATTGTGCAAAATTTTTTAAAACTCATGATCGAAAGCTTGTTTGACAAATTTGATGTGGGAAAAATTGTTCAAAAAGTCATAAAATTTTTAATTGTACTAATTGAGTCATAGATATTTTTACATTTTGCCAATTGAAAATCCAATTAATTTTAGTTAGCAAAAATCTCCTGTCTCTACGAGGGCCGCCCTGGTGGGGCTCGAGAGAGGGATGCCCAAGCCTAGGCTGGCGAGGGTCACAAATGCTAGCATGGCAAGGGCAAACTCTCATCCAATCTACATGGGCTGCCCTAGCTTGGGCTGGTGAGGGCAACCCTCCCTTATGGTTGGTGGAGGTCAAATGGGCCTAATGATGGGCAATGGAGGTAAAAAGGGCAACAAAAGAGAGAGAGAGAGAGAGAGAAGAAGAAGAAGACAAACGAAAGAGAGAGTAAAAATTAAAGAAGAAAATAAAATAAAATAAAATAAAAAATTCAAAAAAATTAAATATTATTAAAAATTATCCACGTCAAAATGTCAACCGTGCCACTTAAGATGTTTGATGTCCACATCAACGATTTTTGGTTAAAACTGACCAGATGGACTTAATTGATAAAACGAGAAATATTTAGAACTCGATTGGTATAATTAAAAAAATATAAAATTGATTAACAACAATGAAGTAAATTTAGGAGATTTTGGACAATTTCCCTCACATCAAGTTCTTCGATTTCGAATTTTGTCGAGTGAGCTTTTGGTCACAAATTTTTAAATTCTTTGGGCAATTCAATCGATACTTTTTTCAAGGTTTTTGTTGTGCAGTTGATAGTGCAATAACATTGATAGGTCGACTAAAACGTGACCAAACATGAAGAAGGGTGGCATTTCCATCCTACTCTCACCTTCACCTAATCCCACTACAATTGTGATGCACTACGTTAAAAAAGACAACTTGACCTCAAGATGACATTAGCATATTGAGTTAGCGTTAATCATACTTTTGGATTAAAATTTATGTCTACTTATACTTAGTTTAACTTTGATCTTATGCACATTATACTTAGTTTAACTTTGATCTTATGCACATGTTAGTATCGATTTCTTGACGTGATACGATCAAAGAGAGTTTCATAGTAACTAAATTCGTGCCACAAATTGTTTTCTATGATCTTATGTTAAACTGGTGATGCCTGTCAAGTCAACTACATATGTCCAAATTTATAATATAGAAAAAGAGAGAAATATCAAGAAAAGTGAGTTATTAGCAGCATTCTTTCCATAAATTATCAATTTAAACAAGCTATATCTCGGAATTTCTCAAGGATATATGTTTGTTTACAAGACTTACAAGACAATATGCTTAATGCATAACCACTTACCTCGGTAATAAAGAAAAATAAGCACGTTTGGATGATAGATTATTGCAAAATGCAAAATTTTTTGGGACAACAATGATAAAAACACGAATCATGAGCTCATTTATATTACTTTTCACGTTTTAGATATTTATCCAAACCAATTCATGATAAAGTTATTAATCTCAGGTTCAAAAAAAGGCTGAAAAAATTACATGAATTTAGTCACTGATCATGACTGATAGGTGTTAATTGCCATCAATTACTTTCCATGTTACATTGAATTTAAGTACATCTGACACTTTCTTCCCGCATAAGTTGACTTGTTGACTCGATTGGCCTTTTAGGTCAATGCTATCAAACAAGCTTAATCTCACTAAGCACCGAATTTTCACTTTTCGGTATCTTATTGGGCCATCAAACATGCCCAAACTTGGCGATGAATATGAAAAGAGCTCTACCATCTGCTTTGGAAGGTCAAGTACTAAAGGCTTTGCTTGGAACCATGCTCAGCCGCATTTCCGGGAAGCTTCAGCTTTGGCATCGGATTCGCTCCCGATCATGGTGTCCGATGCATTCTTGAGTAGGACCTTGATTCCGCTTGTCCAAGGTCAAATCAAATCCATGCATGCACAATGTTATTCAAACTTTCCATATTCCAGGCAGGCATTGGCACATTCTTAGTTTTCAGATTGCGCAAGCGATCTACTGTTATCCCCCCAAAGCACTCTTTCCAAACCAAAACCATGCTCGAGAGAACTTGATGCTTGCCACTAGGGGATTTCTCTAAAGCTCTCCCCTGCCAACTACCCTCCTGCTGTCCCTTGGAAAAGCAGCTGCCCGAAATCTGATAGCAAGGTCCTGCTTGCATCCTCCAATTTTTGAAGCAATTATTTCCTCCTCTCCCTCTGTCCACAGAATTTCCAGGCAAGGTGGACCTCATAATATCTCGATCACTTATTGGTTTAACAAAGATTATTGAATCCCGAAGAAATAGGTGCTCTCGTGAAATGACAATGCTAGCACCTTGATTATCAGCATTTTGATCAACTACAACAGAGTCCCTGCCAAAAAACACAAACTTCCAGACACATACTTCAAGTTCTTACCTCAACTTTCTTATTAAACAGAGCACGCCAAGCTATCAAAACCAGCCTTGAACTCATACAATTCTGTACCACTTCCCCTAAACCATCGATGAAATACAGTACCCTTTTACATGACCAAAGGTTCCTCTCAATAGAGGATACGACAAGAAAATGGAAGATGCATAGTTTCATTCTGGTAAATGACTTACCCTTCAAAAAGCAGAAGTCCCCTCTTGAACCTCACTGCACCTATCGTTCCATCACAATAACTTCCATTAACGACCCCATTACTGACTGTTTGTCCAGGTTGGCAAGCAAACAAACAATGTTACGACCCAAGAACTGCAAGTTTATTCATGGCGCAAAAACATGCCTGAACAAGGCTAAAGAGAATCGCATTCCATTTATGACAAAGATAGTAATCAGCATTAATAAGGATAGCCATCAATTTCGCGCTATATGCTTGCAGTTCTTAGGTCGTAACAAACGTCGCCGCCAATTGCTAGCTGCCCACACCTCTGGTCCCCAGTAATCACCATCACCCATTACTGATCGCTGGTCGCACAGGGTGTCTCACTGCTACAATCAGTAGTCAGTCACTTGTCCTTGCTGTTTCAATTGATGATAATAATTAGTGACTCATTGTCACCCATCAACCTACCAGTGACCATTGCCCTTGCAGTTGATTCATCATGTTTTCCTTGGAATTTATGGAATTAAACAGAGACCCTTAAGGTGATTTCAGGATCAGAAGAGTGATGCAGATCAGCAGTTATTATTATTATAGCAAATCATCGTCCAACCGCAGTTTATCAGTCAAAGCCTCAAGCATGCAAGTAGAAGCCCCTCAAATCCTTGAGTGATTAAGTGAATTAACTGTTTTAGGCCTCAAAACAATATAAGTTGCCTTATGGCCTTAACAGAATTGCTAACCTTTTTCTTGTTCTTCCTCTTCCTCCTTTCTTCACCAAGGATGCTGAAAGAGAAATATCACATAATAAAATTCAAGAGACAAGTTCCAAAGAATAGTAGAGAATTTTCTTGGAAAAAGTCAATGGTATAAAGAGCCAATCTGCAAGTGATCATTCTATTCTCTTCTGCCAAGACAAAGCAAACAACGGATAACCTTCCAGAGCTCAATAAGAGCACACATCTTTGCAGATCATTCAGTAATGTACAGTAAAGTAGCCAAAATCAGGTATCTGTTAAAAGGATAAATATCTATGTGCTTGCCAAGCTGTTCAGTTGCAGAATACTAATGCTTTTCCTAGCATCGGCACTTAACATCTCCTCATGTCATGGATCTTTAGTAAAGGCCATGTTGGAATGCTCATGGAACATGCAGGTCAATATCCCATGCAGAAAAAGTCACTGCTCTTCAAGTATTCAATTTGATGAAGTAGTAATGCATTAACATGTATGTTTTATGAGAAAGTTAAGCACGCCTGTTGACAGTCTACATTGGCTTCAGCTCCTATTTGATCATACGGACAAATATTTGGAGTCATCAAGTTTCATTTGTAATAGGCCAGAAACCTAGGTACTGTAGCTACCTCTAGATTTTTCACCCTCTTACTCTGACAGCCAAGAATCGCAAGATCTGGGGAATTGAAAAATCAGTCCAAAGTGTCTCCTCTAAATCTTGTTCTGACATTCCAAACTTTTATTCCATCATTCTTTTGGAATGGCAGCAAATGCTTCACCATGCAAACGAGAGTTGTCTTCTCTCTTCAGGATCACAATTAGATCAACTGGATGTGTGGACTATATTTCGGTTTTCTAGTTTCTTTCATCCTGTTGTATAGGACAAATAGATCTATTGGCTATCCAACTCCTTCTGACTTCATAAGCAAAAGAAGGTTGATGCACGGAGTAAAACCGAAGGTTGGAGTACAAAACAACAGTTATTGTGGGGATTCCACTCGACTATACCCCTTATGCTTCTTAATTGCATTTCTTTCCATTATGATTCGCACTTCATTTGCATCATCCCAGCGCCCAGCATCTGCATACATGTTGTATAGCAAGATGTATGGTGCTGAGCTTTCTGGCTCAAGTTGCATCAATGCTTCAGCTGCGACTCGAGCCAACTCTACATTGTCATGCACCCTACAAGCACCAAGTAAAGCACCCCAAACAGCCTTATCTGGCTTCATTGGCATGTCCTTTATTATATTGAAGGCCTCGTTAAGCTGACCATGCCGGCCCACTATGTCTACAAGTGATGCAAAATGTTCAACTGTTGGTTCTATACCATATTCCTTAACCATCGAGAGAAAATGCTTCCGGCCTTCTTCTACTAACCCAACATGAGCACAAGCACTCAGAACAGAAATAAAGGTTATATAGGTAGGCCTAACTTCAAATCTCTTCATCAACTTGAAAAGTTCAAGAGCCTCTGCAGCAAACCCATGAGATGCGTATCCTCCAATCATTGCATTCCAAGTGATCACATTTTTCTGTAACTTCACCTCATCAAAGATAGTCTGAGCCTCGATAATTGCCCCACATCTTGAGTACATAGTGATGAGGGAATTGTTTATAGGCACATCTGGGTTAACTATTTTTGTGACCAGCTGGTGGATCTGCAAACCTAGGGAAAGATCAACAAGACCAGTTGCTACGGCTAGGATGGAAGATAAAGTATGTCGATCTGGTTTCTCCCCATTGGTCAGCATCTGAATGAAGAGTCCAATCGCTCCTTTGTAGTCCTCATTTTTCTCGTATCCTGCTATCACAGAATTCCATGAGACCAAGTTCTTTTGAGGCATCTTCTCAAATAAATCCCTCCCCAGTTCGATGTTTCCAGTTTCAGCGTACCCTGAGATCATTGTATTCCACGTAAAAGTATCAGGATTAGGCATAACTTGAAAGAGTTTGGACGCCTCTTCCATGTTAGACACATGTACGTAACCACTAATCATGGTGTTCCACGAAAATGTATCACGTTCTTTCATTTGATCAAAGAGTTCTCTAGCCGCAACAGTATTTCCTACTTTAACGTAGGACATGATCATGGTATTCCATGATACCACATTCCTCACAAACTTCCGGGCACCCCCCTTCCCTCTATCATTACTAAATGGGATCTGGTCAAAAAGATAACGAGCCTCTTCAATCCTTCCTCTTTGGCCATACCCTGCGATCAGAGTGTTATAAGCACTCAGTACATCTTCCCCATCATCCGGATTTCCATGTTCAAGAATTATCCTAGCAACTTCATCTAATTTATCATTATGAATAAGACCCGACACAAAGCCACTTAGAGAAGCTGAATCCCGCTCAGGCATCTCCTTGAAAAACTTAACTGCGCGTTCCACATCACCGTTCCTCAGAAACCCAGTTACCATCGTATTCCAGGAAACAACATTTCTCTCAGGCATACAATTAAATAGCCACAACGCCTCAACCATCCTCCCAGCCTTCGCATATCCACTAATCATCGTGTTCCACGAAATGCAATCTCTCTCGGGCATTTGCTCAAACAGTTTCCTCCCTTCCTCAATAAACCCACTCCCGCGACACGAGATGTAACCGGAAATCATCAAATTCCACGACGTCACGTCTCTCTCGGGCATTCCGTCGAACAGCTCACGCGCCTTCGTCATCTCTCCTCTTTTTACGTAGCCCGTGATCACGGCGTTCCAAGTCACGGTGTTTCGGCACTCGGCGTTGTCGAAAACCGCCCTGGCTTCGCCAAGACGGCCCGCTCGGACCAGATGCGAGATCTGTCTGTTCAGGGCGAACAAATCCGGGGCCCGAGACCCTTTACGCTCCCTCGCCGAGGCAAAGCCGCGAGCTCGTCGAGAGTCTCCGGTGGGGCACCAGAGGGTTGCAAGGCGAAGACGACAGAGTCGACACTGAGGCGGTCTCCACAACAAGAACGTGGGTCTGTGCAAGAGAGCGAGCTTCCTCCAGCAGACCCTCATATCGGTAATGGAAGCAAGACGACCTCGGCCGAGCTTGTGCTGGTCATCTGCAACCCAAGTCAGTTCAAGCTCGCCAACGGCAGCCCCTTCCTCTGGATGGGCGACGGGGAAGTGGAACGGAACGGGACGGAGACATTCTCCGTTTGAGAAAATGAATTCATAGAAATGGAATGGAGTATACACATTTCAAAAAGAAAGTTTAGGAATTTTTGAATAATTTATATTAGCTATGATTATAACCTCGTTTAGAAAATAATTTCTATTAGTTAAAGTCACCACAGATTATTTAGAAATAATTTTTTAAAAAATATTGATAAATTGTTAAAAGTTATAAATGTAGCTTAAAATATAATTAGAGGTTATTGTTATTATCATCGTTACTAAATTGTTATTATCATCAAAGTCACAAGGCATGACTGATAATTTCAACATATGAAGTATAAGGAATTTGAGGAATGTCAATTATTCAATTTGATTTTCTTATTGAACATAATCCTATATAAATAATATTAAACTATTTTATTCATTAGCTACCAAAAATAACATGTTTTTTTTTTGTCGGAAAAAAAAACATGTTTATCTGATGGAACTTTGGCAATGGGAGGGGAATTCCATTGATAGTACGAGATGCTCATTCCATGTAAAATGAAAGCTCCTTCACCCCCCAACCCCAATTATGTATAAAACATTGATTTTGGAATTAGACAATGACCAAATGTAAAATATTACGTGAACAATCGGATTTAATACCTTTTTTTTTTTGCCAAGTTAGTAAAAATTTTCATGCTTCTTCTTTATAATCTTCTCCAATCACCGCAGTCTTTGTCTACCATTATCCCTGTCAATGACCATCATCATCATTATCAAGAGGAAAAATAACATAAACAGTTCCCGAGCTTTGACCAAATATGTAATGTGGTCCATGAACTTGAACCCAATAGGCAATATGATCATTGAACTTTCAATTCGATCAGATATTCACACAAATTCTTAAACTATATAAAAATGTTCAATATGGTCCATGAACTTAAATTTAATGGAAAGACTATATTGAATATTTTCATATAGTCTACGGATTAATTTGAATATGTAGCAAAAATTCGAAAACCACATCAAACAAATCGAGAGGTCAAGGACTAGATTGCACATCAAGCTAAAAATAAAAAAATTACATTGAACAAATTAAAAGTTTGGAGACCACATTACATATTGGGTCAAAGTTCATGGACTATTTGTATCATTATTCCTTATCAAAATGAAGCATGTGGCAATCTGTCAATGTGACTAATGCAACGATTCTTCTTATTTGTTTCCTTTGTAGACGATGTCGGATGATGATGAAAAAATTCAAGAGATATGTAACATCCCAAAACTTAAGTAAGATACATTAGTTTATTGAAAAGCTTTAATTTATGATCATTTTGAATGAGTATTAATAAGAGATTGATACATTCCAAACTACTTTTTTTTTACAATGGTCGGGAGTTGTAATTCAATTACACTATATTGCTTTGGTGGTGGCTTACCTTTCTTTTGGATTATTTTGATGGTCCTAAATTATGTTCCAAATTATTTAGCATTAGGATGGAGACCAAGAACTTGATTTGTTACCAAAGTGAAAACTATATTGTTTAGAAAAAGAAAAAAATTAATCAATCTTAAATCTATTTTACGGGTGCAATTCAATTCTAATCTCTATTTGTTTTGCAAAGGAAAATACTTTCCACAATTCGTGGTTTTTGGCAGCGGAAAATAAGTGGTCAAAGAAAATATTTTCGATCAGTGGAAAAATATCTTCTAAAACAAAGGAAAATGATTTCCTTTTCCAAAAGAAAGGAAAATATTTTTCAGCTCGCCCTCGCATTATCCTTTTGCCCTCTCGTCATTGCCTTTTTGTCTTCTTTTACTTCATTTTGTCTCCTCTCTTCAGAGCTGCTCCTTTTCCCATCTTCCTCACACAACTGGGGCTTTTTCATCTCATCTTTCATCTCTAGAGTTGATCCTCCTTCTCTATTGCCTCACTCTTCCTTGTATCCAGGGCCATCCTCCTCAACTGTAGTCTCACACTTCATCTTGTCCCTTGTCTCCAAAGACAAAATTTCCAAGGTATGCCCAAGTATAGATACATAATTGAGCATAGAAGTTTCTTATGGTTTAATAGAGTTGGAATATACCCTTTCATTGTTGCAGAAGGAATTTAATCATTAATAGGAATTTTGGGATTTATCTTAGATTATCTCATTAGTTACAACTTCTACTTTCCCATTTTTGTGCATCGATTAACTATTGAAAGTTATTGCTCTTTTTTACTTTTGTTATATTATGTGGATTTGTCCTTCTTACTCGATATGTTGGCCGGTATAGTTACAATCTTTCATTCCTCATCGGGATGCAATTTGGTGTATTAGATATGATACCTTATGTCATTTAGAGCAAAGAACCTCACTACGATAGACATGTTAAGGAACTTACATTTGGATGTTTCACATTTATCTTATCTTTTACCTAGAGAATACCATTTGGTTGCCCCCCTCCCCTTTTTCTTGAATACCCTATTAATAATTATCAATGACCTTGATAATATTTATTGCGTTGGGGATTTGATTTTAGAATAACATCATCTAGATTAGGATGAACTTCAAGTTATCAAGAGTTTATACTCCATAATAGGTTTGAGATACCTAGTTATTTTTTTCACATACAAATATGATTAAATGGAGGAATGAACATTTGCATACCCAATGTATACATATATTCAAAAGTAGCTTGTTCTTTCTCGTGTGTTTTTGGCTTTTCTAGTATTGCACTTTTACTTATATTTTGGGTTTCATGATCAGTGTGTTCCAATATAAATAAATGGTAACAAAATCTAGGTGGCATTAATGGGTGTGGTAGTTGTAGTTATGACATATCACTTTAGTTATGGATGATTATAATGATTATGAAAACCACATATTGAGAGAGCCTCATGTAAATCGAGATAATGAAAGAGAGTTGTATATGAATTGTATGTTATACAATGGTGATACTTAAAAAGTAAATTAAATATGGATGACACCAAATACTTTTTGAAAGCTTTGTAAGGTACATAGTGCAAGTAACTTGTTGCGTTTTACGATAAATATCTCTATTAGGGAGTAAGTTTATAGTATTTTGCTTTATCATTGGACATTATGTGATGTTTAATCATTGGAGAACATTCCATAGACTAACAAACATCGTGCATATATATATTTTAAAATCGTCTTGCAAGCAATTTTAAAATTATACACATATATGGTGAAAGAGCCGAGCAATTCCACTCATTCTGAGATAAAGGAATAATCGAAAGTTTTATCCATATTTTAATATATGAAATTTGAAAAGAGAAGTCTTTTCACATTGCTTAAGAAGTTTTATTAGTATTCGGTTGGTAACTATATTGATTTATATTAGGATTATGCTGAAACAATAGATGGAACTCACATATGTGCATTAGTCCTCTTGAAATTCAAGGAAGCTTTAGTGATCTGAAGAATAAAAAAATACAAATTGTATTAGTTATTGTTACATTTGACTTGAGATTTTCTTATATATTAGTTGGGTGGAAGGGTATTGCACATAATTTACACATTTTATGTGATGCATTGTCAAAACTAGACGGATTGGACATTTCTAGTTGTAAGAAAATGGAATTTATACATAATGTTCAAATTGAGCTTGATATCTTAGTGATAAACTTTTTTATAACTTGTATGAAAATATTATCTCGCTGATGCTAGTTATGAAATCCAAAATGACATCATTTCTCCCTATTGTAGTGTTATATACCATTTGAAGGAGTTCAATTATACTCACCTAATAATAAGAAGGAACTATTCAATACGTGTCATTCATCTCTAAGAACTATTGTTGAAAGAGTGTTTGGAGTACTAAAGAAGTGTTTTGAGTATTTGATTTTGAATCTTTTTGGTGATATGGAACACAAGTCAATGTTGTCTTAACTTGTTGTATCATTCACAATTTTATTATTAGATTTGATTCCAATAACCCTATCATGGCAAAGATGAATGAATAAATAAAATCTTAAAGACAAAATCCAAGAATTCAACTTTCTCAAAGACGGGAAAAATGAGAGAAATAGGATATGAACATAAAAAAGGAATAGAATTGCGCACGACATGTGGATTGGTTATCATATTAGAAGAAACCAATAATTTTCCTTTTCTTCTTTTGAGTGCTTTATTTAGAATATGTAGTTTCCATTCCTTTAATATTAATCGTCTTTGAATATTTTATTATGCATCCCTTTCCATCATAAATTTTTCTTATTCTACTGTTTAAATTGGTGATGTACTTATCATGATAGGTAAAAATAAGGCAAATAAAGAGGAGGTCAAGCATGTTAGATGGTCTAAGCCTGTGGAACGTGTTCCACTTGACATTCTTGCCAATGAAGCTAGTAAATGAAACAAGCCTTCGAGCACATTCAAACCTTCTTCAATTACTCGAGTTGTTGATACAATTAATGTGAGGCTTGGCATTTGTTTTTAGCCTGACCACATTGAGAACCATTTAAAGATAGTGAAAAACAACTAGAAGACAATACAAATTGTTCACGGCAAGAGTGGATTCAATTGGGACAATAAATTGAAGATGGTCATAGTTGGGAAAAAATTTGATGAATCTGTGATGATAATTTTTCTCATCAACTTTAATGGAAAAAATGCTCTTGCATTCGTAAGAGTTGGATCCATTTGACTAATGTTTGTTCTCTGGCATTAGTGTGTTCCTATTGTTGCTTCCCGAATATTTTGTTTTTATTTTCTTCGTGGGCATAACATTTTATTAAGATACCATCTATTTGAACAGTTACTAAATTAATATTGTGCATATTACAAGGATTTAAATTGTTTCTTTTGACTTTTTATACATTATCTACATTGACATGTCTATTATTCTCATGCAATGTATATAAATAAGATGACTATGTACGATGAGATGGCTTTGTTGGTTGGGAGAGATATATCCACCGGAAGCTTTACTAAGCAGTATGGATATTGATGAAATGAAAGTTGACTCATCAACCATTGATTTAGGAGATGACATTGATGGGTTGATGAATGGATAAAAAAATATCTTCATCTACCATGCCTTCAGAAAAGAGATCTCATAAAAGAAGAAGATTTTTTTAAAAATGATGATAAGTATGCCATACTTTCAAAGCAAACTGGAGAGATGGCATCAGCAATCAAGTTATTGGGCCAACACGGTGTCGATTGCTCTAAACTCTACAACATGGGAACATGAGCAAATGGATATGATGAAGTTACCCTTGCATCAATTTTTGACTATTTAGTTGACAATTAAAAAATTGGAAAATCATTCATGATGAAGAGTGTGAGGCTTCAGAAAATGGTGATTGATAAATTTCTAAGCAAAGGAGAGTGATACATTTTGTTGAGCTTTGTTGCCAAAAGACTCATAGATGTTCTTTCTTTTTATATTGATATTGTTATTACTCCAAGAGATGAAAGTTGATGTAAGGTTGTCATGTATTAGCCTTTCTATAATCTTAGTGTGAACTTTGCATTTCAACTTAAAGAATGCTTTCCCTTTGTTATGAAGTGACTGTATGCTATTTATTTGATATGAAGTTGTGAGCTCTCTCCCTTCCTCATGTCTCCCTTATTAAAATTTGATAGCTTTATGGGTTGGTAAGGTAGTGCATGCCTAGAAGGTGAAGTCTAGAATATAATTTCTTACCGAATGATGGAAAATATTTTGCATAAATATTATATTTTTTTTTTTGTAAAACGAACATAAAACTTTTGAACTTTGTCAAATTATTCTTAAGCCTTTGGATAGAATTCCAATTTAGTCATTTTGATCAATTTCCATGTGAAATTGTTGATGTGATTATCTAGTCATCACCGGCCTTCTTATGTGGCACACGGCTATGTTAGTAATTTTTAGCTAAAAATGATAAGAAGAACTTCATTGGAATTTTGCGTAAAAGTTTAGAATTTAATTTGGAAATTTTTCAAAAAATTAGGATTTAATTTGTATTCATACATTTTCCCTATTCTACGTAAGCTCTATCTTTGACACTTTCATTACTATTCAATCAACACCTCAACTCATTAAAAACTCAGCATATGCGATAGGTAACATTATGAATTTGAGCTAGGTTTGGTGGCAGAGTTAGGCAATAGGTGGCGGCACCAATTCTTTAGAAGATTTCGAATGGTCCCACATACCTTGGACTCAATTTCCATTTCTTGCCAAAGTGAGACAACTCTCTTTTAGGGATTACCTTCAGGAAAACAAAATCACACTCCTGAATTTCCAAGGGCCTTTCTCTTGTTCACATAACTCTTCTGACGACTCTACGTTGTCTTCAATATGTCCCTGACGATCTTGACAGCATCTATCTTTTGTTGTATGAGTTTTGTATCTATAATTTTCCGTTCTCCTACTTCCTTGATTGGGGTCCTACATGCACAATCATACAACTAAGGATGTGCAACTAAATCGGGTAAACTCAGTTCTCGGACAGGCCCACCAGAAATACCGGTCCGAGAATCGGTTCCCCTTGAAACCGGTCTGGGAACCGATTCCTAAAATTCGAAACCGATTTGAACCGGTCTAGGAACCAGTTCTGAGGGATTACCCACCCAAGAACCGGATTGACCAGACCGGTTCAGGAACCGGTTTGAGAACCTATAACAGCCCATTTCTTTTTTATTTTCCCCATATTTTCTCTCTCCCCCTTTTTGGCCGTATCTTATCTCTCTCTCATATTATTTTCTCTCTCCTTTCTTTGTCAACTGAACCCCTTTTTCGTCTCCCTCTTATCTCTTTTCCTTTTTCCCCATGCGTTGACTCTTCTCTCTCCTCCCCTCCTCTCTTCTTTCTTCTTTTTCTTTCTTTCCTTTTTGTTCTTCTCTCTCCTATCTCCTCCAATTTTTCGCCGAACCCCCTACCCTCTCCTTTCTTTTCTTTCTCTCTATTCCTTTCTTTTCCTTATTTTTATGCCGATCTTCTCCTTTTTCTTTGACTTTCTCTCTCTCTCTCTCTCTCTTTTTCTCTCACCTCTCTACCCACCCATCCTATCTTTCTCTTCACCTCTAACTTGTGCACGAAGGGGCCCATGGTGCAAGCCCCATCCAATCCATGTTTGTTGCTAATGTATATGTAATGTTAGAATTTTTACTTTGCCTTGTGATTTAGTTTATGATAATTTTCCTCGTGAATCCTTAGTTTTTTGTTTAGTCAAAAAGTTTAATTACTTATTAATTACAAGTGCTTAATATTTCAATATAAATTAGAAGCATTATATTGTTTTCTTGTGTATTAATATAAAATTCGAAGTAGTATAGGATGAGCGGTTACAAAATAAGTTCCATATAAACAGGGTTAACTTTGGAATCGCACTAAAAAAATAGGATGAGTCGGGTACATGGTCCAAAAAAGGGGGGACCGATTATAACAGGGTTAGGTACATGGTCTAGGTCTGGAATGTACCCACCCTGGACTCGATCACCCCTACATACAACGCTTTAAAGAAATAATTCGAATACTCTACTAGAAACTATTGTTGTAGGCAAAGTTGACCAGATGCAGCTGATCCTTCCAACTACCTTTGAAGTCTAAAACACATGCTTGCAACATGTGACATTCTAAAATTCGACCCTTTTTCGGGATAAATGAAAGGATGTACATTTCATCGATTATGCTTCAGTTAAATTTCACTCGGAATCGATCGCTTTTGAGAAGACTAATCAAGAGGGAAAGGCTAACTAGGAATTGTTTACGTTGACTTAAGGACTTGAACGTGGATTGATGCTTGGACCATAATGGTTGTTAAGGGAATATCTTGGGCCGTCATAGATTGATCTAAGATTGCTTTTAAAATGATTTGCTAGTCTTATACAATTGGTTCATGGGTGACTTCGTATGACAATATGATAATTTGCGAATTAATCTAAATCAGATTTCTATTGATCGCGACCTTTGGAACTAGTGATTGCACCTTGCGATTACATGGCAACCAAGGTCACCATGACTATAGCAAACCAAACATGACATGATTTTTGAATAAATCGCGGCTGGATACATGTAACACCTAAAAAGCCGCTCGTTAATTTGAAATACACTGAAATCGCAATTGATCGATTTTGATCACAAATTGACCTTCGAACTTGGGTATTAAACTTTCGACGTCTTTAATGAGTATCTTTTGGACAACACTTCATTTTGTTAGTGATTTTTGTGGTAAAGTTTGATAAGTCGAAATAAATCACTCGATTGGCCCGAAAGTCGAAAATTACCATTTTGCCCTTGGTTCGGTTGTCATTTCTTTTTCGGTTAGATAATTTTTTTATTTCATTTTTGTGGCTAATTTATTAATGGGATAAAGGGCACACTTTTGCTTTATTGGTTTTATTTCATAAGATTGTATCTTAGCCACTGGATCTTCTTTTGTACAAGATTAATCCTTAACATTTGGATTAACTTTAGCACCTTTTAAAAGAGAATTTTCAGCTCATTCTCTGTCTCCTCACCACTCCATTCAGCCACCACCTTCAACTCAATTTCTCTAAAAAATCTCTCCATTTTTCCTTGTTTCTTGTTCGATTTCACCTTTGTCACCATAATGGTTTAGAAGTAGCGGTTCGAAGCATATTTCGTCTTTATTTATGCACATTTTTAGTTCACTTTTGAAATAAGTTTATTTTAAAACTTTGATTAGGTTAAAGGGTGATTTTTGGATGCCAAACATGGATTTCTTGTATGAGATTGATGTGCCATCATGTAGTTATTGTTATCGCATGAATTATAGGTGTTTATACGAAAATTTGAGTGAGAAAAATGTGAGTTTGTAGGCTGCCAAGGTGAGTTCCGAATTTGAGATTGTATGATACAAGGAGAAGATATTTTGAGATTGTATGATGTCATGGTCATGTATAATGATGTCACATGTGCATTTATGAGCATTTGTGTGTGTGAAGTCATAGATGATGCAAGGAGAAGATATTTTTGGGGTTTTATGATGTCATTTGTGAGTAAAGATAATTAATCGTGTAGCTGTGATTAATTATTATATGATCTGATTATTAATCACTTGGCTGTGAGTGAGAATTATGTGGTGCATTTGTCAATCTTGTGGTTTGATTATTAATCACATGGCCGTTATTAAGAATCGTATGGTGCATTTATCAATTGCCTGGTTCGATTTTAATTGCACGGTTTATATTGTTGATCGTATGCTCGTTGAGGCCTAAGCATGCTAATTTGATGAAATTGATTGGTTATATTACCTAGTTGTTATCATACTTATAAGGTTCGGAGTGTGACATCCCCAGTTGATTTGGTATCAGAGCAAGGTCAGCTCGATTCTAGTTGGTCGAGACTTGGAGTGATAAGGAGCGATGACTTTGAATGGTCGGTTAATGAGATTTTAGGGATTCATTAGAATTTGGCACGAATTGCATGACATGTAAATTGGCCCCTGTGATTGGCATGATTATAGACTTCGCGCTCGATAATGTTTATTGTTGTCAATTGGAGTGTTATTTAGCTTATTATGCTAATGGTAAATTGTAAATGTGTCTAGACTTGAGGTATGTATGAATATCTCTTGAGGTGGTACTCTTGATTGCTTAACTTGTGGTGTATTACGGATGTGATTATTGTTATGTGGGTAGTTTGTTTCAATTGGACTCTATTTCATTAATGAAATTATTTGTGGTTAGGTGTGTGGTTGGTAAAATTTTGTAAGGATGGACAACCAGTGCAAAAGGGCAAAGGAGTGTCTAGCTCACGAGTGAGTGTTGCTGGAGATCTAAGAATAGATCAGTTAATGAGACCTTGGAAGAAATTGGAAATCTATTGAGTAGGCAGGCTCAGGAAAGAGTTGTCGTAGTTGGCCAAGCTGTTGAGGCTGTTGTTGCCACCGAAAATGGAAATAATGAAAATAGTTAAATGCATCAGTCAATTGAACAATTTCTGAAATTAAAACCAGCTAAATTTAATGGAAAAGGAGATCCCCAGGCTGCTTCTCTTTGGATTGAAGAACTAGAGAAAGCCTTTGTACTTCTAGGGTGCACCGAAGAAGAAAAGGTTGCCTTGCCTGTTTATCAAATCCAAGGGAATGCAAATGATTGGTGGAAAGCCACTTGAGGTAGGTAATTCCTACTGACATGGCTTCGAGTGGGACTGTATTCATTGAGACATTCAATGGGAAGTATTTCTTTGAGATGGCCAAGGAGCAAAAGATGGCAGAGTTTATAAGACTTCATCAAAATCAAAGGATCATCAAATGAGTATGAAGCAGAGTTTGCGAGATTATTGAGGTTTGCGCCTAGGATGGTAGGAGATCCTTCGGATAAGGCGAGGAGGTTTAGAGATAGGTTGAAATTGGAGCTTCGCAGTTAGTTAATTCTCTTGAACTTAAGGGACTACAATGAGCTTTATGAAAGGGGTTAAAATGGTCGAACAAGATATGAATGAAAGGGCTACTACCTCTGCATCGCGGTATGTGTCTACGAGGGATAATCGTAACCCTGGGAAGAGACCCATGATGAACAATAGGCGATTCATTCCTTTAGTGAAGAAAACCTAAGAGAAATTGGCATACCAATATGGAGCGGTGTGTTGTTTATGTGGAAGGAGGCATGGGAATGGCCCTTGCCTGAATAAGATAGGAGCCTATTTCAAATGTGGATCGCATGATCATCATATAAAGAGTTGCCCGAATCAAAGCGTGAGATCACAATTTCAACAACATCAACCAAGAATGGAACTGCAAATTGGAGCAACTCCTCGGAACAATCAGAATAGGCCATTGACGCAAGAAAAAGTCTATGTGATGGCACGCAGAGAGGTGGAGGATATGCTTGGTATGGTGACAGGTATGATCTCTATATGTGATCACACTGCATATACCTTATTTGATCCTGGTGCATCGCATCCTTTTGTATCTGCTCAATTTGTTGAATTGGTTGTTATCAAAGTAAAATTGTCAAAAGTAATGCTGCATATTGCCACGCTATTAAAGGATTACGTTATCATCTCGCTTGGATGTTCGAATTGCAAGTTAGTTGTCGGTGGTAGAGAGGAAATGATAGATTTGGGTGTGTTACCTATGTATGATTTTGATCTTGTGACGCCCTGAACACCAATTTATAATATAACGAACTCAATTATTTTAATTAAGCTCGAGGGCACGTCACATAAGAACTTACCACACCTCGGTCCATTGAGCATGTGGCAAATCCTTACTACATTCTTTTTAATCTCACATGTGACAATCTTGCCCCAAGATCCCATTGTTGACTTTTACCATTTAATTATGCGGAAGCAATCCCGTCCAAAGATAGTTAATTCTAATAAGAAAAATAGTGGGCATTAACACAAATAATTAACATCAAGCATCATATTACATAAACATATATTTTACATATCATCAAAATATTCACATCACATTAGAGGTACCCAACCATCACAACCATTAAGACACAACCATAACAACCCAACAAAACGTGATTATATTCACAAGACGTGTCTAAGCAAGTTCCATCATGATCTAGCAAAACCAGGGATTGATTATCCTAGCTCCGCTACCTATAACCTACACCACGGCGGAAGGACGAGATCATGGTTACCGGCCTCAACTCTCGGAATCCACCTCATCCTTCGAATCTTATTCCTCCTCGGATTCCTCCGAGTCCGTAATTATGATCGGCCCCTCTGGAGAGCTTCCAACCATGCGAGGTGGAATAACTCACTCCGATGAGGTCCGGTCACAAGATCATTGAACCAGATGAATCAAGCCTCATAACGGTGAGGGACACAATAACCACAACCCTCGTCCACCCATACGGTGGTCAAGTGCTTCTCAAGGGTCGCAACCGGAAAGTAGTCGGTGATAATCTCAACATCGATGGTGATGGCGGTGGGTACTCCAAACAAAACCACTGGGTAAGCCATGAGGTGATCCTGAAAATGTTAAATACCACGGGGTGAGGTAAATTCAGTAAGTAGAAATTCTAAACCACGTCTAGGAGGCAGTCTCGTAATCAACAAGTAAAGGTTTGAAAACAAGTAAAAATATCATCGCGTTATTTCCAAAACCTTGCCCCATTTTTTTTTTAGAAAAATCACATTTCCACACATCATTGCATGTGTTACTCTTTTATAATCTTTTGGCCCTCCTCGGCCGGGCGGTTCCATAATGATCCGGCCTTTTGGACCGCAGCCCAAGCAATGCACTAGCCCCATCTAGCACGGACCCTCCGACTCAAAAGCCGGGTATACCTCGCAAGGTCTACTCTCTCGAAGTCCATTTGACGAGGAGGCTAACATAAATAGAAAGTCTTTCGGGAACATCTTCGCCCACACGACCTCGGTCGGTGGTGAGCACGGTATTTTAGCATGCATCACACTCATTTACAAAACCCATTTCAAAAATCATTGCTTTCAATTTTATCTTGAGTTTATAATCATCAAAATTATGTGCTCAAGAAAGAATGCAGAAATTTGAGAGTAAAAGAGAATATTATGAACAAGTTTAGTAAAACCATAGCTCAATAACACTTTTAGAAGTTCAAGCAAGAAAATGCTTTGTCAAAGTTAAGCATTTTAGTTCAAGAAAGAAGCTGAACTTAAAGAGCAGAACATAGAATAGTTTTTCAGCAAGACTGGTAAGACCAAAGCGCGTAGATAATTTAGGAAAATCATTCTACGAGTTAATCACATATCAGCACACCCTACCCGAGGGTTAGAAAGTCCACTAACAGCTTAGAAAATTCTTTTCAAAAGATAGATTTTTGAACTTAATAAATGGATTAGAAACCATAAGAAGAACGTAAACATTTTCTATAAAGATTAGCAAGACCAAAGCGGGCAATAAATTTAGAAAACCACTTCACAAGTTAACTACGTAACGTCACGCCCTACCCAAGGGTTACAAAGTCTACTTACTGACAGGTGTTACTAAAAAACATAGAGAGGAGTCGAAGAAACAGAAGCATGAGCTAATCGGAGCAGGCAAACAGCAGCTCGTCGTCCAGCACGGTCACCGTACGGACAACTTCCAGGGGGCCCACAATTGCAAATATTGAAGTTTTGGAGCGTGGTTGGTTGCGTTGGAAATCCCTGGATGTTACGAAGAGAATGGCGCTGGTTTCACTTGATTCTTTGGTCAGTTGACCAGGGCCAAACAAAACGGTTGACGGTGCAGTATTTCAATCCAGGGGTCTATAACTTCCAGAGTTGGTTTGGGAGGAACCAGAGCTCCGTTGGGACTGAAATTTTGCAGGAGGGACGGTATGGAAGTATATAAGAAGGTGGTGAAAGGTTTTGGTGAAGCAAATGGCTGCTGGTGGGTGTTTGAAGGTAGAATAGTGGCTGGGTTTGCTGAGCTACAAATTTTCAAAAGAAGGCAGAAGTGGTTTGTGTGTTCTTGGCTTGAGGTGTGTGTCCAAATGGAGTGAGCTGCTCTTTATTTATAGACAAAGAAGATTGGGCCCAAGGCTAGTGATATCTCAAGCATTAATTGCATAAATTCTAATTCCATAAAATAACTATAGGACTACTATTCAATCATTAATGTCTTTGTCCTTTCTTCATTATTTTTCTTCATTATTCCCCCCTCTTGCCTTGGCTGAATTTCTCTCCTATTTCTTATTGTTTCTTTTGTCCATGTGATCATTAATTAGTCCATCTTTCCTTCTAGGTACTAAGGCTTTAGTATTTATTAAATGATAGCTCATGTGCCTATTTCTATTTGTTATAATGAGACTACAACTGGCTTTTTAATTGCTCAATCTCTAATAGATCATAGGATGACTTCATGCTATATCTATGTGCATTACATCATCCTATGTCTAATAGCTCACATGACTATATCTAATTCTCATGATCATATTATAGTTAGACTCCTAATTACCTATTCTTCTAATAGCCTTTTAGGATGACTTCATCCTACTTCTAGGCACATTACATCACCCATATTATATCACCCTAAGCTCACTAGGTCACATGCCTAATTCTAATCTTAAGATAACCTCATTATGACTAAATTATTATGTTTTCTTCCCTTTTTTCTCCTTAATCGCCGCCGGCCACTCTCTCCGCTTCCTCCCCACGTATGGCCTTCTTCTAATGGATTATAGGTACTTCAATCTAGGCATATGTCATCTTGAATCATCCTACACTTGTACCCCTTGAATTAATAATCCTCTAGGTCAAAACTACTCTAGATTTTCTTGTCTCCTTTGACTCCAATAATTGTCAAGACACCACCAAATCTCATTATTCTATTCTCTTTCTCTTTCTTTTTCTCTCCATTTTCCTATTTAGCCCTCCCTTGGTTGAATGGCCTTGGCCCACCTTTCCACCTTTCTTGGGTCAAGCCTAGTCTTCCTAGGTTGGTCCATTTCTAATTACTTAATTGGGTTGGAGTCCATCTTTCTCAATTTAATGCTCGAAATTAATCTAATGACTTTGTGATTAAGTGTTGCCTTTTAGTGACCTCAAATAGTCCTTTCTAAATGATGATCAATAGGGTGTCGCCTCACAAGTTCCACGGTTATTCCACGTTGAGCATCGCCAATCTTTAGAGTATTCGTCGGTTGTCATGTAATCGGCGAGATGTCTGTCTACGCACATAATTGTACAGATAATCTCAAAGTTGGTTCAAGATTAATTATCGCCACTCATGAATTTGAAATCATCCACTGAACTCTTCTTTGATTTATTGTGTAAAAATCTGTGTTAGTACAAGACCTTCTTGCTTAATCCTCATGGTCGAGTAATTGCTCAAGGCTGAATACTTTAGATGATCAGGCGTGTCGACCCTCGATTGTTTTGACCAAATGCTTTAGCGGGGCAATTACCCCACTTTACTATTTAGTTCATGACACCTTAATCATTTTATTAATCAGGGCCTCAAATCGAGGATGTTACAGATCTGATAGTGCATATAGATTGGTTAGTTAAGCAAATGGCTATTATGGATTATAGTAATAGGGTGATCCATTTTAATGTGATTGGCCATCCTAGATATGAGTTTGTGGGAAGTCAAGGAGGAACATCGATCCCTTTGATTTCGTCACTTAAAGTGACTTAGTTACTTGATGAAGGATGTTAAGGGTTCCTAGCATCAATAATCGATTTGTTGATAGAGGAACCTAGGTCGGAGGATATAGTGGTGGCGTGCCAATTTCTTGATGTCTTTCTGAAGGAATTGCGAGAATTGTCACTTGCTAGAGAACTGGAGTTCGTGATTGAGTTAGCACCCGGAACAAAACCAATTTCTAGAGCCCCTTTTAGGATGTCCTTGTCGAAATTGAAGGAGTTGAAATTTAGATGCAAGAGTTGCTTGATAAGGGATTTATACGCCTTAGTGCATCGCCTTGGGGAAACCCATTACTATTTGTGAGGAAGGACAGGTCTTTGCGGTTGTGCATTCACTATAAGCAGTTGAATCAAGTAACCATTAAAAACAAATATTAATTACCAAGGTTAGCTAACTTGTTCGATCAACTGCAAGGGGCATCGGTTTTCTCAAAGATAGACCTAAGGACAAGTTATCATTAGCTGAGGATTCGAAAAGAAGGCATATTGAAGACAACGTTCCAAACGAAATATGGGCATTACGAGTTCGCCGTTATACCGTTTGGATTGACTAACGCTCCAACTGCTTTTATGAATTTGATGCAATGAGTATTCAAGGAATATTTGGATCGATTTGTTATCATTTTCATAGACGATATCTTGATATACTCGAGGAGTCAAGAGGAGCATGAACAACATTTAAGGATTATTTTGCGGACCTTAAGGGAACACTCGCTTTACGCTAAGTTTAGCAAGTGTAAGTTTTGGCTAAGTAAAGTGACATTCCTTGGACATGTAGTTTCTGGAAATGAGATTTCAGTAGATCCAATGAAGATTGAAGCTGTAATGAGTTTGTCAAGACCGACGTCAGTCACAAAGGTTCAAAGTTTTCTCAGATTAGCGGTTTATTACAGAAGGTTTGTGTAAAAGTTCTCTTCTATAACTACTCCGTTAACATGGCTGACTAAGAAGGAAACGTGGTTTGAATAAGATGATAAGTGCAAAAGGATCTTCCAAGAGCTTAAGCGTAGATAGACAATCGCGCCAACTTTGACCATTCTTTTTGGTCCAAGAGGCTATGAGATCTACAGTGACGTGTCGCTAAAAAGATTAGGATGTGTTTTAATGTAGTATGGAAGAGTTGTTACTTATGCATCGCGACAATTAATGCCTCATGAGATAAATTACCCAACGCATGACTTAGAGCTTGCATTAATTATCTTTGTTTTGAAAATCTATAGGCATTACTTGTATGGAGAAAGGTTTTAGATCTACACTGATCATCAGAGTTTGAAGTATATGTTTTCTCAGAAAGAGCTGAACATGAGACAATGGCTTGCATAGAATTGCTTAAAGACTACGATTGTGATATCTTATATAATCTAGGGGAGGCGGATAAAGTGGCGAATGCTCTTAGTCGAAAATCGAGCATGGCACCTATGATGGTTAAGGAGTGGATCTTGCTTGAAGGAATAAGAGACTCAAAGTTCAAGTTCAAGGTAGGACACCTCTCGAGTTTGTTGGCAACCTTAAGGATCGAACAAAAAATTCACGCGAAAATTAAGGCACTACAATCTACGGACCTTGACCTTCAAAAGACCATGAGTGTGGATGCTACAAAAAGAAAGCCCGACTTCCAAGTATCTGAGGATGGGATCTTGAAGTTTTGCGGATGACTGTGTGTACCTAATGATGAAGAGCTTAAGAAAAGGATCTTGTCAGAAGCTCATTAGAGTAATTACGATATTCATTCGAGTAGCATGAAGATGTATTAGAATTTGCGTCAATACTATTGGTGGAATGGAATGAAAGTTGATGTAGCTAAACACGTAACGAAGTGCTTGACACAACAGCAAGTGAAGGCACAATATTTTAAACCCGATGGTATGCTACAGTTGTTGGAAATCCCTTGTTGACACCTAAATTTGGCCTAAATTAAGTGCATAAGAAAATCAGGGGTTTAGTCCAACCCCTAAAAAAATTAAATTAAATTATTATCACATGGTCTCGACATAATCTTATTACGAACCATCACACGTGTGATTTAAAGAGCTTCTAGAAGGTGCGGGGTTCAAATTTTGATAGAGATAAGAGTGGTTGTGCTATGGATAGACATCCCCTTGAAGATTAAGTTTGTTTAAGAGTTTGTTAAAATTGTTAAATCAGAAAATCTCATCTAGAAGTATATAATCCGGGCCAAACCTGTGCTGTTTTCAAAAAATTGGGCGCGTTCTCCTCCTATAAATTAAGGTAGACGAGAGAGCAGAGGAGGCGGGGGAGAGAGAAAAATCGCGTGCGGCAAAAAACAAAAGAGAGAAAAGAGAGTCTGGGGAAGGTGAGAGAGAGAGAGAGAGAGAGAGAGAGAGTGGAAAAAGTCAAAAAAAGGGGGCTTTAGTACGAAGAGAGTATGGTCTAGTGTGGTGCAGGAGAGAAAAATTGTTTCTTTTTAGAAAAGAGCTCTTGCAAGTCAAAGTGCTTTTGGGGGTACTTGTTCTTCTAGGGGTTTCGTTCTTGAGGGGTTTCTTTTTTGGGGGGAAGCTCTTCGGTGAAAAAAATCGAAGAGCAGAAAAGAAGCTAGAAAGTGTGAGTCGTGTTAGGTCTTCTTCTGGGGAAACATACGGGGAAAGAGCGTGAAAGTCAGAAAAGAGAGAGGGGGTTCAAAAATTGAAAAAATTGGTGAAGTTTCTATTGGTGTCTTCTTGCGACAACTCTTCGCTTGGCGAGTCTTCCTCTACGAACGGCGAATTGACATCTATCGCGGCTCAGACATCACCCTTTTTCTTAAATGATCCTCAGTATTTTCGACGCTCAATGGTTCACTACTTCGTACAAATTCCTCGTAGCACCGGCGCCCTTCGTCTCCATCAATTCGTCCATGCCAGCTGGGAGTGTCTCTGTTTCAATAATTGGCCATCAAAGACTCCCAACGAAGCAATAAAATTCTGGTCAACAGGAGCTTTGGTCAAGTGGCGGCTTTTTGTTCCAACGAAGAAAAGTAATAAAATCAAAGGGGAGAGACCAAAAGATTGGAAGCCACGTGGTCTTGAGTTGTTCTTCGTGACCACGCCTGCCGATTCAATTTTAGAAGTCCTTGTCACCGCGAGTTCTCCCACATCAACGAGTACCGTAGCTGCCATTCGTGAATCTTGTCGTTTGTTTCGATTCGGAAATCGTCGATTCAAATTAGGTAATTTCTTAATCCAATTAAGATTTTGATGTTATTTTCTTAATTCGGATTGATGTGAATTGTTTTTTTAGGCATTACTCTTTGGAATTTAATTGTTTCAATTCTAATATGATCCCAAATTTGATCCGCGAGATGGCGGATCATTTTTCCGATTGTTTAAATTTCTTTTGCAAGTCGGGTGAATATCCTTTTAAGATTTGCGATATCCGTTAATTTAAACCGCGAGACGACGGATTATTTTTTTGGATATCACAATCTTTCCTTAGGATTGGATTAAATTTATTTTTTTTAGTTTAATAGTTTATTTAAGGCATCTTCTAATTTCGAATTTTAGAAAAACAAAAACAAACATAGTCCTAGAACAAACTAGTTTCTTCATATGCATGCATAAATTAGGATATTTAGCTTATTTCGAATTTTGTTAAAAAAATAAAATAAGGATCATATGCATATAGTATAGGTCATGTCATGCACATGTCATTTGCACGTTAGAAATTGCATGTCATATAGAGATTAGGCGCATATATCTCATGCCACGTCATCTAGAAATTGCATGTTTAGGTCATAAAAGCTTCATATCATGTTATAATAAATCATATAGAAGTCTAGGATTATTTAATGCATGTCATATTAGGTTAGAATTCATATTAGTTTATTTAATTTTAAGTTTTAATAGTTTTTTTAAATGTTCTTGCATTAAGTTAGTAGTAGGTTCAATTTAAGCATTTATTTAATTTCAAATTTTCGTTAATAAATGGAAAAATATAAAAAAATGTCATTCGCATGTCATTAGATAATTGCATGTTTTAAAATAGTTTAGTTGAATCACTTGTCACGTTTAGTTGTTTAACTTAGAATCTCATAATATATTAGGTTTGATTTACATTAGATAGTATCATATTACATGATTAGATTGCACTGTTAGGTATTATTGCATGCCAAAATTAGGTCCTTATGTTTATTTTCAAAATTAAATAAAAAATCTAAAAAAATCACATGCATCAATTTCCATATTAGTTTGCATCATTAGTCGTTGCATAGCATTTAGATTAAGCATATTAAATCTCATGTCACTTAGGAATTGCATGAAAATTCATAGCACGGTGTAACATTACATTTAGAAACTTAGCAGTCATGTTTGATTAGGTTTTCACATTTTAATTAGTTTAATTAATTTCGAATTTCATTTAATAAATAAAGAAAATGCCTTAAAAAAACCTTTTTGTGTGTCATTCATTTAGTCAAATAGCATGCCATTTAGTCCAAGTTAATCTGGGACTTGCACGTTATAAGCCATGTTAGGTCATGTCATTAGGTTTAGACTTTCATGCATTTGCATATTAGTTTAGTTTTTGAATTCTACTATCCGTGTTAAGATAAGATTTTGGTTTAAATTAGGGATTAACATAATTTAGTTCTTAATTTAGATTACATGTCATTTAACTATAGATAATTAGACTCATTTAATAATTTATAAAAATTGCATTTAGGGTTGCATTAAGATAGTTGCATATATGACTAATTTTTCATTACATACATTACATATACATAAAAAAAAATAAAAATAAAAAGATCTTTTTGTTGATTTACTTCATCTTTGTTTATTGCTTTGCTTATTATTTTGTTTCTTTGAGCTTTTAAATAACTGTTTGCGCACCCGAGTGATCACCGTGCATGTTAAGGAATGAAATTAAAAATCAATTCAAGCTGCCTGCAAATTATTTTTGAAATAGAAAAAATAGGTTCTCAAGTCCCCGAATTCAAAATCTCTGGTTCGTAGTGGTAAAATACTACTCCCAGTATTTTACATGGGTTTCTAATCGACCCACCATAAATAGATTAGTGGCGACTCCAATTGAAATCAATGTTGCGTGTTAAAAAATTGAAACCTAAGTCGTGAATTGGTATGAGCTTGGGAGAGCTCGAGCTAAATTAGTTTTAGCAATCCATTAGCCTAACCTTAGGTGGTGCACCTTCGGGGAGGTCGCGACATCCCTGAATGGAAATGTGAATATATTACTATGGACTTTGTGATGGGATTACCGAGGAGCCAAAGAGGGTATGATTCGACTTGGGTAATTGTGGATAGATTGGCAAAGTTTGCGCACATTTTACCAGTATGAAAGGACTTCGCCATGGAAAGGTACGTTGAGCTGTACATGCGTCTTATTGTACATCTTCATGGGATGTCGGTGACAATTACCTCATATAGGGATACGAAATTCACTAAAATGTTTTGGAAGAGCTTACAAGAGGCTATGAGAACTAAACTACAATATAATACAGCTTATCAGCCACAGACCGATGGACAATTTGAGAGGATGATCAAATGCTCGAGGATGTGTTAAGGGCTTGTGTAATTGACTTCAAGGGAGGATGGGAAGAACAATTACACTTGGTGGTGTTCGTGTACAATAACAGTCATTTGCAAAGTCTCGGAATGGTACCATTCAAGGCATTGTATGGAAGAGCCTGTAGAATTCCAACATGTTAGGACGTAGTGGGAGAAAGGAGTATAACGGGACTAGAATTGGTAGAGCAGTCAGTAAAAGCTGTGAAAGTGATTCGAGAGAGGCTTAAGACTGCGTAGAGTCACTAGAAAAGTTTGCGAACAAACGACGTAAACCTTTAGAATTTCACGTCGGAGATCATGTCTTCCTTAAGGTGTCGCCAGTGTGAGGATAGTCCCGATTTAGGAAGAAGGGGAGCTAAGTCTAAGATTCGTTTGTCCTTTCGAGATAATAGAGCGAATTGGAACTTTAGCTTATCGTTTGGCCTTGCTGCCAAACCTATCGCAAGTGCACAACGTCTTTCATGTTTCAATGTTGAGGAAGTACGAACTAGAACCGACTCATGTACTGAATCATGAAGCAATTGAAGTGGACGACAATGTATCATATATGGAAAAGCTAGTTCGAATAGAGGATAGAAAGGAGCAAATTCTATGAAGCAAGACGATTGCACTAGTTAAAGTCATTTGGGAGCATCATGGAATAGAGGGAGCCACATGGAAAAGTAAGGAAGTAATGAGACGCCAGTACCCTCGTCTGTTTGAGTAATTGGTTGTATAATGTAAAATTTCCAGGAATAAATTTTTGTAAGGGAGGAATAAATGTGACATTCTGAAATTAAACCATTTTTCGGGATAAATGAAGGATGTATGTTTCATCCATTATGAATCAGTTAAATTTTACTCGGAATTGATTGCTCTTGAGAAGACTAACTAAGAGGGAAATGCTAACTAGGAATTATTTACGTGGACCTAAGGACTCAAACGTGGATCAGTGCTTGGATCATAAGGGTTGTTAAGGAAATATCTTAGGCCATCATAGACCGATCTAAGATTGGTTTTAGAATGATTTGCTAGCGTTAGACAATTGGTTCATGGGTGACTCCGTTTGACCTTAGCATAATTTGCGAATTAACCTAAATCAGATTTCTAATGATCGCGACCTTCGGAACTAGTGATTGAACCTTGCGATTACATGGCAACCAAGATCATTATGTGGTCTTAAACAATCCGATCGCATGTGGTACAATCGACTAAGTAATTACCTCATGAAGCAGGGATATCCAAACAATATAGTATGTCCTTGTGTGTTCATACAATGGTCACCAAATGGCTTTACAATCTAGTCGCATGTGGTACAATTGACTAAGTGATTACCTCCTAAAGCTAGGATATCTTGACAATAATATGTCATTGTGTGTTCATATAAAGGTCACCAAATGGCTTTGCCATTATATCCATATATGTTGATGACATGAATATAATTGGAACACCAAAAAAACTTGAAGAAGCTTGTTCTTGCCTGGAGAAGAAATTTGAGATGAAAGACTTGGGTCAAACCAAACATTGTCTTGGCCTGCAGATCGAGCACCTCCTAGAAGGAGTTATATTACACCAGTCTAATGATACAAAATGGTATTGGAGACATTTTATATGGATAAATCTCATCCTCTTAGCACACCAATGATGGTCCATTCACTTGAAGTGAATAAAGACTCATTTTGGCCGTAAAATGAAAACAATGATAGATTATGACCTGAAGTTCCTTATCTTAGTGTCATAGGAGCACTGTTATATCTTGCAAACTATACTAAGGTTGATATTGCATTTGCAGTAAATGTTCTAGCTAGACACAGTGCAAATCCAACCCGAGGACATTGAAATGGCGTTAAATATATCATACGTTACCTCCAAGGAACTGTTGATCTTGGTTTATTTTACCAAACGAAACAGAGATTTAACATTGGTGGGATATTCAGATGCTGGCTATTTGTTTGATCCTTATAATGTTAAGTCATAGACTGGTTATGTATTTCTCTATGGAGACACGACAGTTTCATGGAAGTCCTACTTCCTTAAATCATTATAAGATTATTGCACTATTTGAAACTGTCAAAAACTATGTTTGGTTAAGAACTTTGATACACCAAATTCAAGATTCATGTGGCTTATCCTTGATTCATAATGCCCCCACTTTACTTTTTGAGGATAATGCAGCTTGTATTGCACAAATGTGTGTGGATTTGTCAAAAGTGACAAAACTAAATATATTTTATCTAAGTCATTTTACTTGCATGAACCCCAAGAAAAAGGTGAAATAGACATCCATCAAATTCGCTCCAGTGACAATCTTGTATATTTGTTCACTAAATCGCTACCTACTTTCACATTTGAAAATTTTGTATATAAAATAGGAATGCGTCGGCTTGGACGACTCGTTTAATCAGGGGGACCGAATTAATCATTCTTAAAGAATGGAGCCATAATGTGGATGACTGTACTCTTTTTTCCTTCGCCAAGTATTTGCCCCACTGGATTTTTCTTGGCAAAGGTTTTTAATGAGGTAGTCTAAGGTGTACATCCAAGGGGGAGTGTTGTAAATACATTGAATGATGTGGATGTATCACTTTTACTATTCAATGAATAGTTATGTACATTCAATGTATATGATCATCTTCATCATTAATGGTATACATAAATGCACGATCATCTTCTTCATTAATAGTGTGCATGAACAAGTATGATGTATCTAAATTATGTATGTATAATCTAGCCTATAAATAGAGGTATTGTTGAAGATAAATAATAATAAGAGTTAACATTTGCTCTCTACTTCTCTCCTGTATCTCTCTCTCCTCTCGTTCTATATTTCTAAGTTGATTCCAAAAATCGCCGTTTACTTTCCCAACAGTACAATGAATGTTTGATCTACTGAGAAGAGATCTACTATTCATAGGCCTTGATTTCTCATTTCATTCACTTTACTTGCTTTTCATATTTTTCAATTAGCCACAAGTAAGTCAAAAGCGTTTAGATTACCAAGAGGACATTTTGATAGTAGGATTTTAGGGTACAACTGGTTTACATTTGAGATGAAATTGTGAATTAGTTGTTAGATGGAGATTATTAGAAGTCTGGTTATAACCAAATGACTCTTCTATCAAGTATATATTCATGTATATGTTTCAATAATAAATTAATGAAGGTATGTGTGAGGTTGCTTCCTTTGAGTAGAAGAAGGGCCGAGCAACTGCCCTTGTACTTGCAAAATTTGGAGTGTGACAGAAATTGTATTGATGTTCAATATTTCTCTAATAAAAAAGCACCAAGGCTTAAACACGATTAGAAAAAGAGTTAGAAAACACAATGGGGGCATTGGAGCTTTCAACAACAAAAAGATGATAGAATAGGAAAGTTGCAACTTTATCATACGAGTGACATTTCTTATTAAGGTTTGAGATAAATATGTGTGATGCCCATATCATTCAGATAGTCCGATCCTCGACTCGCGTTCACTCTTATCTTAAACATCACTGTAGAGATATGGAGGTTGCTCCTTTCTTGTTTTGCTGCCGTCAAATTCTCTCTTCGTCTCTACATTGCTGTATTCATTTTCTAAGCCAAACAGCAACAACATCAAGTCTCATTGTTAATCATATCTATCCCTCTCTCTCTCTCTCTCTCTCTCTCTCTCTCTCTCTCTCTCTAGCACGTGGATTGCAGCCATTTGAGCAACCTCAACCTCACGGGAGCCGCGCTCGACCTCAAAAGGCATGTGGCGGCCATGTAAGTATCCCATAGCTACAACCAGTTTAACCTCGATCCAAACCAGATTCGAGGTTGGAGGTGGTGGGGATGAGAAGAGAGAAGGTCGGGTTAGGATTTGTGGGATGCTTTCTAAGACGGGGTAGTTTGGGAAGACAACTGGCTAAGTCGGTAAATAAGCGAGGATGGCAGGATGCGACGCGAAATCGAGAAGCGAAACTCGGGATGCAAAATATATGTTTTTCAAAAATCAAACCGGTGTTTGATAAGGAGGTGAAACCTTCATGTTGCCATTTGTGAAGTTCAGGATACATGTCGCATAAACTAGAATAGCTGAAAGGAACAGGACAATAATCAATAGATACATGAACATCTACGTTCTAAGAACTCTCTCTTGAGTAACATGTGGTATCCCCTCGCTTTCAAAGCATCATTTATATGACCCATTCTCCTATTACAAGTTTGTCTCAGATTAAAGATAGGAAAAGAGTTCCGAAACCTGAGGAAAAGGGGAAGAGCCTAAAGGAGCCGAGAAAGGCGTTCACTGTACTGCGATGTGTATAGGTCCAATGAGAGTGGCAAACCTCAGAGTCGAAGAAGTAGCGGTTTGCCGGAGTCCGCTACACGGTCCACCTCGCGCTGCTACCATGGAATACAAGCTGCCAATCTACTCTGGGTGAATGCAGCTCTTCGTCCAACCAGTTGAGCGTCCCAGCCAGCGTTTGCCCATGCAGGGGGAACCCACCTGGAGCTTAAAGCAGGCATTGCACGGATATTGAAATCGAGTGCTAGCAAGCGGTATTGGATGTCGAGCTCTCTGAACATCTTGACCATCTCGTCGACCAAGAGGGCTCGCCTCGCAAACCTCTCTCCCATGTTCTGGTGGTTCATCCTGTGGCGTAGCCACACAGCGATTTTCACACTTTTTATCTCTTCTATATCCTTCATGATGATCACAGGCGAGGAATACCAGTGCTCTTTCTTGCTGTCTATGTAGCTGCAATCGTTAGAACGACAAAGAAGCATTCCAGATTATTTCTGGTTTTATTGGTTCGTTGACGCAGAGAGAACAGAAACAGAGTGGCAGTATTCAAGGGAGCGAGCCCGGAATTTTAGCATGGTTATCTACCTAGTTTTGAAACCCATACACCCGCAATTAATCCTGGTACTTATCCCAGATTGATTGAAGAGACATTATAGTTCTCTACTTTTCCGGGTCGTCGTCTATGGTAGCAATGATTCCCTGGAAAAGATGCTTCAACAGACAGAAAAGTGAACAGAATTTGAGAAACTGTAGAGCATATCAAGATGTTTCACTTGCCGGTTGATCTTTTGCTTCATGGTGGCAATCTTCTTTGCAGGGGTAGATATGTGCACATGGAATTCCACCACGTCTCCCATGTCCGGGCTCCGATAGTAGTTGCCAATGGCCTTTGTAGCAAGAGTGCTGTTTGGGTAAATAATCTTTTGATTGTCATACCTCAGAAACACGGTCGTCAAGATGTTCATTTCTTCCACAACCATCTAAAAAGACGATAAAGCATATGCATGAGCTATGAATAGTAGAAGAGACCATGAAGTAGGTACAAGCAAAACAGATAGAGCAGTGAAAAAACGTTAGACAGATGATATCGGTATCTACCTGGACTCCATCGATCTCGCACCTATCACCTACATCAAACGGATGCATTAAGAACAAGAAGACTATCGCCTCAAATATGGTCTTGCAGATGTCCCCGTATACAAATGCAAGGAGGACGAGCTGCGAACTGAGAAAGAGCAGGAACTTGCTTGTTGCTATTCCCAGCATGAGAAGCCAGATGATCAATATGATGATCCCAACTATGACATTGACGACACGATGCAGCTTGTTGACCACAGTTTTGGTGTCGTTTAAAGTCAGGGCGAGCGCTTGCCTCTCTCTGAAAGCATTAATCTAAAACAATTTTGTTAGTTCTTTTTTTTTGGGTAAAGACAATTTGGTTAGTTCGATTAGCATTAAAGGAAAACAAGTTTAAACAAGCATGTCTTAGTACCTAGCTTTACAAAATTCCACTCACCAGCCAATTCATCAGGCAAGACTTGCTGATTCTCTTGCCTTCGTCAGCTCCTTCGAAGAGACTCATCGTCTTCAAGGCTTCATCTTCCCTCATGAACCGCATCAGATCTTCCAAGTAGATAAACCTAGCAACAAGAAAATCGTAATTGATTTGGATACTTTCCATCATAAAACCTGATAACATCGACTGGACGTAGTGTGCCAGCATATTGGAAAGCAATTCAATCGGGCAAGCAATTGATTCATCCAAGGATTATGTCAAAAACTCAAAGTATCGAGGTGAAGAACTATGGTTTTACTTTGAACCATGCTTAGCCACATTTTGAAAGATCTTCCTTGCTGCAGCTTTGGCTTCATTTTCACTCCTGATCATTGTTGCGGACTCATCCTCATGAGTGGCGTCCTGTATCCGCTCATCCAACGTCGAGTGAAATCCGTGCACCACGATATTAATCAATGTTTTCATATTCCAGGCAGACCAATTCTTGGGATTCAGCTTGTGCAAGTGATCTATTGTGATCCCTCCCTCGCTCTTTCCCAACAGCCCTCGAGAGAGCTTGATGTTCTTCTCTTGGGGACTTCTCTGAAGCCCTCCACTCCCAACTACCATCCCACTTTTAGTTGGCAAAGCTGCAGTCCTTTGATCTGGCGGCACAGTCGCGCCTGCTTTCTGTAAAGTCTGAAGCTCATTCACAATGCTCTCCTCAACTTTCTCCGTCCTCACCAGTGGACCCGACAACGTTTCGATCACGTACTGATTGAACAGAGACTCATGGATTCGGTCAAAGTAGGTGCTCACGTGGAACGACGATGCCAGCGCCTTGATGATCAGTGTCTTGACCAACCACAGGAGAGTCCCCACCAATAAGCATACCAACACCTTGGTAACATACTTCAAGCTGTCGCTGTTTGTCTCCCTCTCGACCTTCTTGTCGAAAAGGGCATGCCAAGCAATCAAGACCACCCCCAACCATAGGCAGTTCTGCACTGCCCTTCGAAGGCCATAGACAATATACAGAACCCGTTTTCGAAACAGAAAGTTCCTCTCGATGAAGAACACAACTAATCGAATCATCCACCCAGAGACCAACCTCCCACAAATCAAGACCAAGACCAGGAACTCCCACTTCCACAGTTTGAGCTTCCACAAATCTCTACGCTTCAATGCAGGAATTGCAAGAGTACAAACTAAAGCACCAATGATCAAGACCAAACTCATACACTGTAACAGAGTCAGGACACCGAACTGGACCTTCTTGAACTCCTCTGGTAGGTCTTCTACCAAAAGAAGGTCGTCCTCCTCCTCATCCCCTGCCCTCCCCAACATTCCAGACACCTGTTGGCCTGACCGTGGAACTCGGGATCTCCAGTCGGGCTCCTCCGGCGGGTCCAAAGGCCGTGACCAGGTTTTCCTGCTGGGCAGGCTTGGTTTCCGCTGGAAAGATGAACTCGACATGCATTTCACAACCTCTTCGTCCCTGTTGCCGATGGAGTTTCCATCTCTGCTGTGGCTTGGTGAGCCCTTATGCCGCCTCCGGGGCGTACCCGGCCCAGTCACTGTCGAGATGGGCGGCTGGAAGGACACTCTCGAGCCATCCTGGCTCTGCTTTGGCCGCTGTGGCACCGGCAGCAGATCTGCAAGCGGTGGCAAGTCCCTTCGGTTGCCACCGCCACGCAGCTCCTCCATCTCCAGGTCCATGTCCAGCAACACATTGCCGGAGGCCCGCTGCTTGTGGAGGAACCGCCTGATCAGCCGTGACGGCTGGTCCTCCGATGCCTGCTGATGTGGCGAGCGGCTGAGACCCTCCGCAAGAGCTTCCTTCTCGTTCCCCTTCCAAAACCCAATGCTGGGTTCCCTCAGCATTCTCGAACCGTCACTTGTCACTCTTTTAAGTCGCCAGGTAAGCTGGGACCGTTGAGGCCGAGCTTGAGGTCAGAGGGGTCGACGGCGGTTGTTCGTTCGCAGAGGATGGGCAGGCGATCTTCTTGGTAGCCGACGGGTCGACAAGAGCAGGAGGAGGAGGAAGAAGAAGAAGAGAGAAGAGAGGCCTCGTGTGGGCTTGTAGGAGCTTGTAGGAGACGTAGGATTTAAAGTACTTGCGCAGTGATTCCATGGTCAGTGACACAGTGAGGTAGATACCGGCTATTTAGTTGAAGAAACTATTAAAAAAGGAAAAGAAGAGAGCGACCCGAAAAAGAAGAGAGCAACCCGGAAGAAGAACCGAGGAATTGTGTGATTTTGGTGCGTTGGATGTGGGAAGAATTGGCAGAATATGGGCATGGGATATGATGGTCGGCGACGCGTGTAAAATGAAGCTTGAAGAGAGATTATGGCGAATAAATATACGCCATAGAGAGAGAGAGAGAGAGAGAGAGAGAGAGAGAGACAGAGGAAAGAAGTCTTGTGGAGAGAGAGAGAGAGAGAGAGAGGAAAGAAGTCTTGTGGCGCCGAAATAAAGATTACGGCGAGAGGACGAGGAGGTGATAGTGTTAAAATTCCCTTTTTTTTTATTTGCATGGTGGGCTTTCCTAAATGCCCTTCGTCTGGCCTATTATTACCTGACTGCCACTTTGTAACATCTTCTATGGCATATTGTTACCCTTAGAGTGATCAGTTTTCAGGTTGGGTTGATTGCCATCCTGAAGCCTCGGACCCTAATCAATTAAGGGTCAGTATATGGTCCGAGGCAGTTTGTGAATTTGAGAACCGACTCTGTTAATTTGGTACTGGACCGGCCGGTTCAGGGTCACTTGGGATTGGCCGGCTGTTGTTTGTAAATTTCTTGGACTACTTTCTAGGGGTACGCTTAGCCAAAAGCTTGGATAAGTTCTACTGATCATTGTACTCTCATTAATTTTGAATAGCTTTGTTACTTAGATAAAAGAATATGAGATACACATATAAGAATATGTGCCGAATCGTCCACCACGAGAAAAGTAAGAGAAAGAAGGATGCAAAGAGAGGGGAAAAGAAAAAACAAGTCTGGCTGAAACGGGTGGCGCTCTCTCTCTCTCTCTCTCTCTCTCTCTCTCTCTCTTTAAAATCATCCACAATGCGCGCATGCTAATGCCATTATGCTAATGCCATTACCATCATCGTGCGTAAGCACACAATGCAGAGACTAGAGAGAGATGGTGCCGCTGTGGTCGATGCAGCAGAGAGCAAGAGCGCTCATGCTCCCGTTCTTGCTCTTCCTTTCACCTTCATTTGCACCTTCCTCAACAATGGCTGCAACAACCGGTCTGGTTCCACACCGAGAACGGAAAACCGGACCGGCTATTGCTGGTTTCAAATTTTCGAAACAAGTAGATCAATTCCTGCGGGAATTAACCAGAGCCGGCATTCTTAAATCAACTGCGGACCGTTGCTCACCCTTACATACTTCATCCAAGCTCTAATGAGTTGTAAATGGATTCTGGAATTGAGGAACTTGGACGGGTTTGGTGTATGACATGTCTTTTTAGGTACGCAACAAAAAACCTTAAGTGAAAGTGGGCGGCCTCGGTGGACTTGGGAGCACTGGGTGGAATATCGGCTGATAAGGACATGGACATTTGTCTGCAATCGATTGAGAGAGAGGACAGCCGATGACAAAAGGGAATGTCGTTGAGTTGTTTTCCAATTATCATAACTGGTGGCTTTGGACTTGGATTGCTAGATGGAAATTTCAATCTGTAGACGGCCGATGTTGGCATGGCGGAGATGCTAGGGTCAACCGGATCCGGATTACCTGACATAAAGTTAGGTGACGTGATCGGACGGTTGGGATTTCATAAAAAAAATTCAAAAAAATTAATTTTTTTTTAATCTAACAGCTAGACCCTAACATATATCAGGGAATCCATTTCCGGGTCAACCAAACCCTAGTCCATCACTTGCACTATCTTATCGTAGTTGTTGTGACACCATATTATCTACTTGATGTCCTTCGCTCTCCTTTCCCAATTTGTTGGTCCCATTGTTCTCCTCCTTTGCGTGTAGCTCTCCCATCAATGTTGGGAGCATTGCCTATGGTTAGGTCGACGTAAGTTGTGTTATATAGGTAAGAAGAGGCACATTACGAGTATGTAAACCTTGGAAAGCGAAGATATTCATTTAGACTTCGTTTGTTTCGCGAAAAATATTTTTCTCATTTTTTAACATGTGAATTGCTAGGAAAATGAGTTAACAGAAAATAGATTTCTAATCAATAAAAAACCTATATTTAAAGTTAGAAAAAAAATAATTTTATGATAAATCCAAAGTTGTTTTTCAAAATATAACTAAATATCAATGCTTGAACAAGAAATTCTGCATTTGGGCATAGGAACTACAACGCAAGTCCAAAGGCTCAAGTTGCGCTTGTCAAGGTCCATTGAGGATAAAACAAAATCCAAAAGGTCGGACCGGAAACCCTAATGCTTGGGCCTGGGTCCACACAGGTTGGAACTTGTGACACCGGCTCTTGTGGCCGGATCCCTAGTGCCTGAGCCTATTAGGCTATGTTTGGGACCTAGTACCCTTGCTTGGCTTCTCAACACCCCACTTGGAGTCAATCCATTGAGGCCAAGCTTGAGACCCTAGTGCCCATGCTCGGATTCTCTGTGTTTGGGTAGGTGTTTCTTGAGGTCGAGCCCAAGTCCAAGAAGTTGCACTCGATACCCCAGGACCTTCCAAGCCTTAGCTTGAGACCCCATAACTCGAGTCCAAGTCCATTGAGGCCAAGCTCAGGACTCTAGTGCTCATGCTTGAGTCCCCGATGCGCAGGCTCAAGCTCGAAGCCAAATCTTTCTTATTTGAGCTTAGGTCCATGAAGGCCAAGGTCCGAGATCCTAACCTTGTGCTCGAGACCCTAGTGTCTGCTTAGGTCCATTGAGGCCAAACTTGGAACCGTGATAAATTAGCCTCACATGGGCAACCACGTCAGAGGCACGGGCACCAAGGTCTCTAGCTAGACATTGATGGCCCCAACACATGCACTAGTGTCCTAATCCCCATTCTAAGGACTTAGGTATAAGCATCGAGGTTGTGGGTTTGGCCTCAAGGGACTTAGGCTCCGGTGCTTGGAATCCATGCGTGGACATTGAGGACTCAGGGCCAGGCACTGAGAACCTAAGCACGAGCGCCAATTCCCAAGCCTGGCCTTAATGGACTTGAGCACTAGGGTCCCAAGCCTCTGCCTCAATTGACCTGAGCTCAAGCATAAGGAAGCCGGCATGGGCACTAGAATCTCAAGCTTAGGTGTCGAGGACTTGAGCAAAGGCGTGGGGGTAATAGGCCAGGCCTTAATGGACTTGTGGACCAAGCTTGGGCATTAGCCTAGTTGTCAAAGACCTAAACATGGCACTACTTCGGCCGACTAGAACCTAACTGTCAAGAACTTGAGCTCAAGCCTAGGGACACTGGCATGGGAAATAGGATCCTAGGCTAGGGCACTTTAGTCTCACTCTCGGCCTTTAAGGGTTAGGGCTTGACTTCAATGAACTCGAGTCTAGGTTCTAAGGATCTAAGCATGAGCATTGGGACCTCAGACCTAGCCTTTGTGAATCTGAGCAAAGGTCTGAGCACTAGACTCATGAGGCAAGCTTTTGTGGATCAACAATCAATGCCTATGATTGTGCTTGGGTCCTCGGCATCCAAGTCGGCGTCCATCAAAACCGAACCCAAGATTCCCATTGCCCGTGCGCAACTAGCACTTGAATAGTATATGTCTATTTAGGAAAATGTCCTTTCTAAATGGCAGAAAATATTTTTCGGATTGTTTCATAATTCAGCCAAATTTCATAAAATATTGCAATTGTCCTAGAAAATATTTTTCTAAAAAACATATTCCATCAATATGACATCTTTTGCAAAACAAATGGGGTTTTAAATTTAAAACCTATGTTGGAATTATATAAAAAAATCATTATAAAATTTACCATTTTGTCTATTCTTTAGTGGCATACACGTGTTAATCCTCATTCACCATAGAGCTAACATGAGCTATGAAGGTTGTGCGGTTAAAGAGTGCTTTGGTTTGCTTTACGATGTAGAGAGATACTATGGGGAATATAACTACATCCTTCACATTTAACGGGAATCTTTCTTCATAATTTATTAGCACAAACGATTATATTCATAATTTTTCCCAAAAGTCTAGACCAACCAAATGTTGTGCCTTTTTTCTTTTTCACCACGAGTGTCAGACTATTTTAGCTATAAACAGATGAGCCATCCACCATCATTTTCTCTTATGACTCATCATATGTTTCACCTTCTGGACGACTATCCTAAAGACAAAAAGTTTTATTTTTCATTAATTTCGCTTCTCAAATCTGCCAGCTAAAGAAAGAAGAGTCGAGCGCTTTCTCCGGATCATGGCGCTTTCTCAGTCCTGCACACTTAATGATTGATTAGTTGCAACATGTTGAATTTCAAGCTTTAGAGGAGAAGAAGTGACGGATTTCACGAAGGAACGAAAGCAATTAAGCACGAAATTCACGATAGAAAAGATGGCATGGTGCTTTACATGGCAATATCACTATGAATACATGGTCGCTGATGGAACAATATAAAAGGGGGAAATGCAAGTTGGATAAGAAAAGAGAAATGTCTTTAATGATAAAAAAAAAAACTACATTGATGAATTATATGAAAGGAAAAGCATTGAAATATCGTGAGTTTCTATCAGCTACTGGGACTTGTCCAGATCTTCCATGTAGAAAAAAGCAGAAGCCTACTTGAGTGTGGCAAGCATCAAGATACTTGCTCCTGCCCTTCAACGATATCTTCTCCGGAGGACAGACAAGAATTTGCGGGGCTTCTCCTTGCCTCAATCATCCCCTCCTCGGGAGAAGTACACCAAAAGTACCAAAACTCACGTATGACGCTCACTTTAGTACCAAAAAGTTCATCCGGATCATTCAAGTGTAAATTTTTCAACAAGACAGTCACTTCAGTAGCAATTTTGATTTCTTTGGCCAGAAATCTAACATGGCACATTTTTATTAATAGTTTGAGCTCACGTGACTCACTGAAAAGTCTAGTTAGTATTTTAAATAATAAAAAGATATCATTCAAGCAAAATTAAAAAAAAAACATAAAATTAATTAGACTAAAAATTAAAAAAAAAAAAACGAGAGGGTCAAAGGGAGAGGGCAGCAAGCCCTCACCGCCGCCACCCCACCATCACCGGGAAGGGCCGACGAGGGTGGGGACGATCAGTGGAGGTAGCTGGCCCACAGACAAGTTGGCCATGGGTCAGCGACCCTTGCCGACGACAAGCAAGGGCCCTTGTAGGCCCTCACCTAGATCTGGGCGAGGGTCGCGATTATAATAGCCTTTTTTGGCCATTTATGGGGTCTATCATGTAAATTTTCAGGTTTAATTAGTGGCTCGTCGGTCTCGGGAGTCCCCGGGACTAAACCGCGAAGAGAGGTTTGAGATGCCCAACAAGTTTTTTCCAGAATAAAAATGAATTTCATGCATACTCCTAGTTGTTTTGTTGATATTATGCTTCGTTATACTAAGTATATAGTTATTAAAAGATCTGTGTTATTGATTTACTATCAACACTTACGATGTCAAGTGTTAAGTTGACATCTTACCTTAGAACTTATGATTTCAATTAGTGAGCTACGTTTAAGGAAATTAGCATGGAGACACCACCACCTTCACATTTTGAATTTGCTGCGTGTCAGTTTCTTCATGAACGATGTCATTAATGTAGAGTCGAAGGCTACCGTCACTAATACTAAAGCAATAATTTGGATCTTTATCGATATGGAGGAGCCAATCCCCCATGTTTTTATTGCTCTGCACCTCAATGTGGATATGATGCGCATTGAGCACCTACGAAACTTCGACGTACCTTCCTGTTTCCACAACGGGGGTTTGTCGTAAGTGATTGGGCACCTAAGAAACTTCGACGTACCTTCCTATTTCCACAATGGGAGTTTGTGGTAAGTGATGGAGTCAGACTATGGAGAAGCCGTCCATTTGTAAAAGTTGAAATTATATATGGTTGTCCATAATTTTAAATGTACGTAGAATAATGAGTCACTTGTGATAGGATGTAAGCATATGTAGTGTATATAAAATATGTTATCAGCATCATGAGCGCTTTTTGTCATGTGTGGATTGTTTTCTATTGCGCTAGTGCATGCTAGATAATAATAAATAATCAATACATAGGGCGTTTTCGTGTGGGACGTATCTAGGACGTCACACAATGACTAGAAAAGAGTAAAAAAACACGACGTGGAATTACATCCAGATAACTCTTATTTAGGTTTGAGATCAACATGCATGAGGCCCACAAGGAAATTGCATTCAGGTGATGCTTTCATGATGAGTCCCGGACTCTAGTTCACTCTGATCTTAAGCATCTCTGTAGAGATATGGAGGTTGTTCCTTTCTCGTTTCGCTGTATTCATTTTCTCTATTGCGGCCATGGGAGCGACGTTGACCTCACAGGGCTCGTGGCAGCCATGTAGATCTCCCATAGCTACTACCAGTCCAACCTCGATTCAGATCAGATACGAGGTTGGTGGTGGCAGGAAGAAGGAGACAGAAGGTCGGGTTAGGACTTGTGGGTGGTCTTTAAGACAGGGTACTTTGGGAAGAAAAGTGGGTAAGTGGGTAAACAAGTGAGGATGCCGGGATGCGACGCGCAATTATTAAGCGAAACTCGGGATGCCAAATTGTATGACTTGAAAAGTGAAGACGATATATGATACGCAGTTGAAACCTTTCCGTTGCCATTCCTTCGTTTGAATGTGTTTCCATTTGAGGGAAGTTTACCATCCACGTCGGATTAACGCACGTAGCTAAAGAGCAACAGTTAGACCTGTTAAGAGCTATATGATGAACACACACGCTGTTGCTGGTTCAATCATTACGACTTCAACAAAAAGAAACGAAGACGCTGACTGAGAACAGAGGAAATGAAGCGAGAAAGTCTGGTGCTGTTGATTCGGCCAGGAAGGAAAGGGATGAAGTCAGAAATAAAATCTTCAGCATGTGTCCACTGCAGAACCGTTATTCTGTCGTGTAACTGTTGTTAGTTAGTTAGTTTGCTTTGTTTTCCTACTTCGTTGAACAGCTTGTAATATAAATAAGAGAGAAGAGCAAGCAAGATTGTGAGCTCTCAGATGAACATTCCTCATTGCAAAATCACACCAACTCGAGCCAGGCCCGGGCCTCTGAGCCCGAGTTGTCGTGTTCAGAGCTTCTGAGCTCAGGTCGGGCCCGAACCCCACCCGGTTCGAAGCCCGACCCGGTCGTTAATATAATACTTTAAAAAAATAATTTATTTTATTATAAAAAAACATTTTTATTCAAAAAATTATGAAAATTAAAAAATTAAAGTTTTGTTTGGAAACGCCAGCCTTGCTTTAAAATTCAAATCCTAGCTTTAGAATGGGCTTAGTTAAGATAATTAACACTAATGTTTAGAAAATCGAAGTCGTCCCAATGGATGACTAAGTGATTTGTTTTGTGCTTCTTAGCCTAAATTGCATGGCTTATTAATTGTCTATGGATGGGTAGCTTATGAGAATGACTTGAGTTAGTTTAATTGCATGAATAAATTTTATGTCAATTGTGAGCATCTGTTTAATTTGATATGAGTATTACTGATGATTTGCTTTATTGAATGCATTGATTGAGTGTTCGAACATCAAATTCGACACCTTTAGATTATGTCACTAGATGGTGATTTAAGAGGTGGCGTTAGACCGATGCCCCTTCCATTCTTATGTATATAAATGTTTAGCCTAAGTCCATTAGGATTACGCTATGTTAGACATGTTTACATTATTTAACATATGAAATTTTATTATTTGTAATTTATAATTTACATTATTTATAAATTATCTGACGAGTTGCGGGTTTTACATTCTCATCAGTTAGTAATTGTATTCAATTATTGGAGTCTCTATTATCGCATCGCACTACACTATTTAAAGTGTTTACTTTTTGTATTGTCTTTCGAGCATGTTAATTTTCTTTCAAAATTAATTTAACATTAGTTTAGACTCACATAAAAGTGACTCCACAAGAACAATTCATGAACACTTAGTAATTTGAATGATCTTTCAGGGCCTTAAATGATGAGCAAGAACGTATAACCACTTTAGATTAAACAACCAACTAGTTAGGTACCAAAATAGGACTAATAGAATGTTAGCATAAACAAGTCCCCAAAATTTAGAATCTTTGGTTCCGTAGGGATCGAGACAACACTCTCGGGTCTTGATCCGTCGTCTTGATCTTAGCTGACCCTAATAGGCTAGTGGCAACTCAAAAATATTTTAGGTTGTTAATGAATCTTTAAAATCAAAACGCATAAATGTCACGAAATGTATGAATTTGGGAGAGTCCGTGCTCGTAATTGATACACTGAATTGGATAAACGCTTAGACGTCGCTTTTAAGCTGTTCTTTAGGGATTCTAATTTGGGTCTCTTTGCAAGCAATACCACTAAACCTATTTCGAGATGTATGAATTTGGGGACGTCTGTGCTCGTAATTGATGAACTGAATCAAATAACGATTAGCAATACCACTAAACCTACCTAGTATGTCCCCCTTTTCGAGGAGGTTCAGCTAGGTCACGAAGCTAATACTTTTACTAAAGCATTGTCACACCTAGCACACTTTACTATCCGAATCAAATTGGGTATGAGCTCTAGACCCCTTCCCAATTTGCGGGGGATGTTAAGAGCTATATGATGAACATACACTCTGTTGCTGATTCAATCATTACGACTTCACAAAAAGAATTGAAGACGCTGCTGAGAACAGAGGAAATAAAGCGAGAAAGTCTGATGCTGTTGATTCGGCCAGGAAGGAAAGGGATGAAGTCAAAAATAAAATCTTCAACATGTGCCCACTGCAGAACCGTTATTCTGTCGTGCAACTGTTGTTAGTTAGTTTTCTTTGTTTTCTTAGTTCGTTGAACAGCTTGTAATATAAATAAGAGAGGAGCAAGCAAGATTGTGAGCACTCAGATGAACATTCTTCATTGAATACAGAGAAAGAAAACCCTTCGTCCATTCTCATCTCTTCTCTCTCTCTCTCTCTCTCTCGTTCTGTTCATAAGTCTTCACTAGACCAATCGATAGATATATCAATATCTACATTCTGAGAAGTCTCTCTCTCTCGAGTAACATGTTGTATGTTCTCAACTTCAAATCACCATTTGTATATATCGATTCTCCCGTTACAAGTATGCCTCTGATTAACATAGGAAAAGAGCTCTGAAATCCGAGGTAAAGAGCCTAAAGGTGCCTGGAAAGACGGGCAAACCAAATTTTCACTGTACTACGATTAATATGTCCAGTAAGAGAGGCAAACCAGAGAGTCGAAGAATTAGCTGTTTGCCGGAGTCCGCTATACAGTCCACCTCACACTGCCACCGTGGAATACGAGCTGCCAATCTACTGTGGGTGAATGCAGCTCTTTGTCCGATCAGTTGAGCGACTCAGCCAGTATTTGCCCATGCAGGAGGAACACGTGTAGAGCTTAAAGCAGGCATCGCGCGGACATTGATGTCAAGTGGCAGCAAGCGGTATTGGATGTCGAGCTCTCTGAACATCTTGACCATCTCCTCGATCAAGAGGGCTCGCCTCATGAACCTCTCTCCCATGTCCTGGTGGTTCATCCTGTGGCGCAGCCACACGGCAATCCTCACATTTTTCAGCTCTTCTACATCCTTCATTATGATCATAGGCGAGGGATACCAGTGCTCTTTCTTGCTGTCGATGTAACTGCAATTGGTGGAACAACAAAGAAGCATTCCAGATTATTTCTTGTTTTATCGATTCTTCAATGCAGAGAGAACAGAAACAGATAGGCAATATTCAATGGCGCGAGCCCGGAATTTTAACAGGGTTATCTACCTAGTTCTAAAACCCAAACACCCACAATTAATCCTTGTTCTTATCACAGCTTGATTAAAGAGACATTACAGTTCTCCACTTTTCTGGATCGTCATCTACAGCAGCAATCATTCCTTGGCAAAGATTCATCGACAGACAGAAAACTGAACAAAATTCGAGAAACTCCAGAACATATCAAGATATTTTCACTTACCTGTTTATCTTTTGCTTCATGGCAGCAATCTTCTCTGCAGGAGTAGATATGTGCACACAGAATTCGACCGCGTCTCCCATGTCGGGGCTCCGATAATAGTTGCCGATGGCCTTTGTAGAAAGAGTGGTGTTTGGGTATATAATCTTTTGATTGTCATACCTCAAAAACACGGTCGTCAAAATATTCATCTCTTCCACAACCATCTAAAAGGGCACAGCATATGAATGACGGATGAATAACAGAAGAAACCACGAAGTAGGTACAAGTGAAAGCCGACAGAGCAGTGAATAAACAGTCGGAATGTGATATTGGTATCTACCTGGACTCCATCGATCTCGCACCTATCACCTACATCAAATGGATGCATCGAGAACAAGAAGACAATCGCCTCGAATATGGTCTTGCAGGTGTTGCCAAAAATAAATGCAACAACAACTAGCTGCGAACTGAGAAAGAGCAGGAGCTTGCTTGTTGCAATTCCCAGGATAAGAAGCCAGATGATTAATATTATGATCCCGACTATGACATTGACCACCCGATGCAGCATGTTGACGGCAGTCTTGGTGTCGTTTAAAGTCAAGGCGAGCGCTCTCCTCTCTCTGAAAGCATTGACCTAAAACAATTTGGTTATTTGATTATCATTAAAGACAAAAAAAGTCCAATCAAGCATGTCTAAGGACCTAGTTTTACAGAATTCCACCCACCAGCCAGTTCTTCAGGCAAGACTTGCTGATTCTCTTGCCTTCGTCAGCTCCTTCAAAGAGACTCATCGTCTTCAAGGCTTCATCTTCCCTCATGAACCGCATCAGATCTTCCAAATAGATAAACCTAGCAACAAGAAAATCGTAATTGATTTGGATACTTTTCATCATATGACCAGATAACATCAACCAAACTTAGTGTGCCCGCATATCAGAAATAGATCCAATTGGGGAAGCAATTGCCTCATCCAAGGATTATGTCAAAAACTCAGTATCTAGGTGAAGAACTATGGTCTTACTTTGAACCATGCTTAGCCACATTTCGAAAGATCTTCCTTGCTGCAGCTTTGGCTTCATTTTCACTCCTGATCATAGTTGCTGACTCATCCTCATGAGTGGAATCCTGTATCTGCTCGTCCAAGGTCGAGTGAAATCCGTAAGCCACGATATTAATCAATCTTTTCATATTCCAGGCAGACACATTCTTGGGATTCAGCTTGTGCAAGTGATCTATTGTGATCCCTCCCTTGCTCTCTCCCGACAGCCCTCGAGAGAGCTGGAAGTTCTTCTTGTGGGGACTTCTCTGAAGCCCGCTGCTCCCAACTGCCATCCCACTTTTAGTTGGAAAAGCTGCCGCCCTTAGATCTGGCGGCACAATCGCGCCTGCTTTCTGTAAAGTCTGAAGCTCGGTTACAATGCTCTGCTCCTCTTCCTCCGTCCTCTGAATTTCAATCACAGGAAGACCGGACAACGTCTCAATCACGTACTGATTGAATAGAGACTCCTGGATCCGGTCAAAGTAGGTGCTGACATGGAACGATGACGCCAGCACCTTGATGATCAGTGTTTTGACCAACCACAGGAGAGTCCCCACCAAGAAGCATACCAGCACCTTGGTGACATACTTCAAGCTGCTGCTGTTCGCCTCCCTTTCGACCTTCTTGTCGAACAAGACATGCCAAGCAATCAAGACCAGCCCCAACCACAGGCAGTTCTGCACTGCCTTTCGAAGGCCATAGACAAAATACAGGACCCGTTTTCGCAGCAGAAAGTTCCTCTCGATGAAGAACACAACTAATCGAATCATCCACCCAGAAACCAACCTCCCACAAATCAAGACCAAGACCATGACCTCCCACTTCCACAGTTTGAGCTTCCACACATCTCTACGCTTCAATGCAGGAATTGCAAGAGTACAAACTAAAGCACCAATGATCAAGACCAAACTCACCCACTGCAACAGAGTCATGGCACCGAACCGAGCCTTCTTGAACTCCTCTGGCAGATCTTCTTCCGAGAACAGGTCGTCCTCCTCATCCCCTGCCCTCCCCAACATTCCAGACCGCAGATGGCCTGACCGGGGAACCCGGTCCGATCTCCGGTCGGGCTCCTCCGGCGGGTCCATGAGCCGCGACCGGGTTTTTGTGCGGAGCAGGCTTGATTTCCGCTGGAAAGTCGCGCTCGACGTGCAGTTCACGACCTCTTCTTCTCTGTTACCGACGGAGTTGCCATCTCTGCCGTGGCTTGGCGAGCCCTTGTGCTGCCTCCACGGCGTACCTGGCCCAGCCCCTGTCGAGATAGGCAGCTGGAAGGACACTTTCGAGCCGTCCTGACTCTGCCTTGGCGGCTGTGGTTCCGGCGACGAATCAGCGACCGGGGCCAAGTTCCTCCTGTTGTCACCGCCGCGCAGCTCCTCAATCTCCAGGTCCAAGTCCAGCAACACGTGGCCGGAGGCCCGCTGCTCGTGGAGGAACTGCCTGATCAGCTGCGACGGCGGGTCTCCCGACGCCTGCCGGTGCAGCGAGCGGCTGACACCCTCCGCAGGAGCTTCCTTCTCGTTCCCCTTTCGAAGCTCAACGGTGGGTTCCGTCGGCATTCTCGAACCGTCGCTCTTGCCACTCTTTGAATCTCCGGGTAAGCCGGGACCTTTGAGGCCGAGCTCGAGGTCGGAGGGGTCGACGGCGGCCGTTCGTTGGCCAAGGATGGGCAAGCGATCTTTGCGGGAGTCGTCGGGTCGGCGAGAGGAAGAAGAAGAAGAAAAGAGGCCTCGCGTGGGCTTGTAGGAGCCGGAGGATTTAAAGGACTTGGGCAGTGACTCCATGGTCAGTCAGTGAGGTGGTGATGTAGCTTACGGCTGTTTAGTTAAAGAAACCATTAAACAAAGCCAAAAAGAGAGAGACCCAGAAAAGAAAAACGGAGGGATTGGGTAATTTGGCCCTTGGGATCTGGGAAAATTTGGTAGAATATAGGCATGGGGTTTTGATGGTCGGGGACGCGTGTACAGCGAAGGTTGAACTTCGAAGAAGGAGACAAATAAATATAACGAGAGAGAGAGAGGGAGAGAGAGAGGGAGAGAGGGTCGACACAGGTGGCGCCGAAACAAAGGTTATGGCGAGAAGAAGCGGAGGAGGATGCAGAGGAGGAGGAGGAGCCCTCCGAAAAAGGCGACGAAGGTTGAAGAAGCAGCAGAGCTGGGGAGTTGGAGTTGTGTCGAAATTCGCTTTCCTTTATTTGCATGGCGGGGTTTCCTAAATGCCCTTCTTCTTGGATATTATTACAGGACTGCCACTCCACTAACATCTGCCTACTGCTGAATGGAGCGAGCTCGGCAGAATTGCTCGCAAAAGTTTGAGATCGAATCACGTTTTGAATTTACGCTGATTACGAACTTAAAAGCTAATCTCAGAAGGGAAAGAAAACATAGGAAAGTAGAACAAGATATAAGATTTCCACGGCCTCCGGGGTCTATATTTCCTAGCAAGAGTATGGATATAAGCACAAAATAATTTGACTTTTGATTGGTACTCTGTATCAATATATTCGGCGCAAGAACCGTATTTATACATGATTTATTATAAGGGTTGTGCTTTGAAATTATGTGAACCAAACATTCTAGCATGACTTATCCACGCAATACACCGGTCAGTATCACAAAAAGCAAAGGGAAAATGAACCATTCGATTATTAGTCCTAGGAGCAGTTGCAAGATATTAGATGGATAGAAACCATATATTACGTCAGATAGACACGTGGCATCACTAAAACTGTCATTTTGTATCACAAATCTCTTACAATGTTAACTTTTTTGGGAAAAACCGTTAAAAAATGTCCAAATTATACTCATTATGACACACTCAATGTAAAAAAAGTTTTCTTTGATATCAAAAACCCAAAACTTGTCTCTACGTGACACATTTACCCATCGTCAATATTTCTTCAATTAGCAGAGCTAAACAAATCTATCTACATGAACGACGGGAAGTAAATGGTGTTGACATGGCATCCACGTTACTTAAACAAAATAAAAAAGAAAAACGACGTCAATTCTGTTAAAAAAGTCATTTGATGAAACATTAATGTCACACAAGCATAGATTTAAAGTTTTTGACATCACAAGAAAAAATATAGGATGGATGTATCACGACATATATAATTTACGATTTTCATTGTGTTACAAACAAAAAAGTTAGAATAAAAACATGCGGGCGACGGACGTAATTTAGGGATATTTTCGTAAATTCTTCCGTCATTGATGAATCGAAATTCATTTCGCAACGACATAAACCAGGCCTGCTCTTCCTACATTGACAAGTCCCTGATGGAGGCCTCACGTAGGGAAAGAGGGGAGGGAAAGAAAATCAGGTTGATTAGCAGTAGCACGATGAGATAGCTGAGAGCGATGGTCAAAGGACACAGAGGGACGGAGAGCTTGGCTATGGTTGACCTCAGCAGCATCCTTACGCCGCGAAACGCCAACGTCTTTGGTCAATCCTGCGACGGCGGCGTTGGCCAATCCTGCGTCGGCGGCGGCCACCGGTCATCACTAACTGGAGAACAACGCATCGGACACTCCCCCTCTTTTGTCCTCGTATGTCTCTCCGCAGTAGCTCGACCGATTTTGCAGACAGATGTCCATGTGCTCGTCAGCATATTCTCCATCACCTTCACCTGCTCCCCAAAAGTCCACTGCGGCCGCCAAACTTCGCGTTAGGATTCCCTTTTTGCCGAGTCCCAATTACAGAAAAAAAAAATGCGGCAGCACTTGACCGCAGTGAGTGGACTATCTCACCGATGACATGACAAGACGATCTCACCCAATATATTCTCTCTATCAAGAGTGACCGACTCTCGAATAACGATGATTCCTAAATCAAGTAGAAATCTTATTCGATCGGACCAAACCTTGTCATTTCCCTAGTTGATCAAATTTCAAGCTGGACCAGTCCGATTTAGGGTTTTGGTAGTTTCATTTCCTATACTTTTTTTTTAAAAGAAAACGAAAAATTAAAGAAAAGACGTATCGATCTAGTCCAAACAGTTCGATTTTGCATTTAAAACCAGGATTAAGATCGTTTCGAACCATACAAAATCAGCCAATTCGATCTATTTCTTAAGGTTGGTTCGTTCTTAAGCACAACCCTAACCTCTATATGTCTCCCCTCCTCTTTTGCACACAAAGCTCACTCCTTAAACATCATCAGGGTCTAAGATGGTTAGGTCCATGGAGCTGAGCTACGTAGGCTAGCAAAAGAGTAGGCACATATTGGGTGTGTAAGCCTCGGAGAAGAAGACTCTAAATTTTATATCTAAAATACTCATGAGGAAATTATATTAAGAAATCATTATAAAATTACCATTCTGTCTATTCTTTACCGACATGCTTATGTTAATTCTCTCATTCAACTTAGAGCTCACAGGAGTTTTGAAGGTTGTGAGGTTACAGAGTGCTTCGATTTGCTTTATGATGTAAAGAGATCCTACGAGCAATAAAAGTGCGTCCAGCGTAACTTGGCGGGGATCCTTCTTCACAACTTATCATGGCAAACAATAACATTCATAAATTTTCCCAAAAATCTAAACGATCCAAAGTGTATTTTTAATTTTTTTTTTCACGACGACTGTCAAGACTTGTTTAGCTATAAATATATAGGCCATCAACTATCATTTTCTCTTATGTTTTATTTTTGATTCGTTTCTCTTCTCAAATCTACTGGCCAAAGAAAGGAGAGTCGAGATCATGTCACTCTCAGTCATGCACACTCGATGATTGATTAGTTGCAACGAATGTCGAGTTTCAAGGTATGGGAAAGCAAAAGCGACGGATTTCGGAGAAGGGCCGGAATCAATTAAGCATGCATCCAGGGAATGCGCGATCGGAAGATCTCATGGTGCTCTACAATAAGGGGTGCTCGACGAAACTATCACCTACGAATGCATGTAACATACAAAGGGGAACTATAGGAAAAGAAAAGGTCTTAAGTGATAATTAACTGCACCGCTAATCGATAATATGCAAAGGAGAAGCATTGACATACTGAGTGTTCCTTTCCGCTGCTAGAACTGTACAGATCTTATATGCAGAAAAAAATATAAATAAAAAGCCAGGAACGCATCATGATCCTTGCTTCTGCAGTTCAATGATGTCCTCTCCGGAGGACGGACAGGAACTTACCGGGCTTCTCCTTGCGACGATCATCCCCCTCTTCCGCAACCTGTTTCATACACGTCTCACATGTCAAGCTGACGTGAATTTGAGACGGCACTCAAGCAGGACCGAGTTTAGTTAAGAAAGCAAGTCAACACCAAAAGTTGAAAATGGCAAATCTACAAAAATCCAACGGCGGAAAAAGACTGTAAAGGACCCAGTTTGCTATTGAAATAAGTCTTTAATCGGCACTTCGAAAGACGAGACCAGAAAGAGGGCCTTCCTTGAGCCCCACAAAGAAATCCCCTCAGTGGGACTAACGAGCGGAAGTACAGAGAGAGGGACTAGGAGGAAAACAAAAATTTTCAAATTCTTCACAAAAAGAACGTCCTATTTTAAGGGGATTTTTTAAACCAATTGCACTACTTCAAATGGTTTAGTCTATGAGAAGATTTTCATGGACATGGAATGGAATGGGCTCGGCGTGTGCAACGATGACTCACCTCCTTGGCCATTTGCTGCAGGATTGTGATTATATCGACAAAGTCGGGTCTCATCTTTGCATCTCCCTGCCAGCACCTCTGCAATAGCTCACTAAGCTTTGGGTGAGTGTGTTTCGGGATGGTAGGCCGGAGTCCCTGAAACAATGTCGAATTAAACACGATCTCATGTTTTCTGGAAGATTTACAATATCCCATTTCTACACAACTCATTTAAAAGCGAAGTTGATAGCACCACTTGGCTTGTACTGGATTTGATACGATTCTATGTGGGTCTTTTTCTTTTTTTTTTCTGGCTTTCCTTTGGGGTTGAGGAGCAAAAAGTGATCAGTCCTCAAGTCAGTCGCAATTTATAGATTATCCCTTTTGTCATGGTGATCCATCAGTTTTGCAATGAATTGCAGTTTAGTCCATAAATGCAGAACTTCAATTCTACCATGTTCCTTTTTTTTTATTATCTTTATTGCCATATCTCTGTTACTCATATAAGACTTTATTTCTGAAGTTGCATTGACGGGAGACCTTTCTATCATTAAAAAAAAAAAAAAGCACCATGGCTTAACAACGAAAAGAAAAGAGTAAGAAAACACAATGGGGGACATTGGTTTCCAAAAATAAAAAAACGACAGGACAGTAAAGTTGCAACTTCCCAAACGCATGACAATTTTTATTAAGGTTTCAGATAAAATGTACGACGCCCACTAGTGAATTTCATTATAATAACCGTAAACAAGAGTAAGACATGAAAATTTCTTGCAAAAGGGCTAAACTTAATGATTTAAGATATGTGGATCGAAGTGTTTTTATTTTTTATTTTAACCCTGTTGTTGGATATTTGGCTGAACAGAAGCATAGCCCTTAGGACTATCAAAAGTAGAATTTTGTCCATACCTTCTGAACCACTCCAACAGCTGCTTGTAACGGAGTCAAGTACTCGTATGGAAGCTGAGGTGCAAGACATAAAACTGCATGACTAAGGAAATAAAGAAAGCGAATGTGCAACAAGTAATTATTTCTGTCAGATATTTACCTTTCCAGTGAGTAACTCCCACAATACCATACCGAAACTGAAAACATCGGCCTTGTGATCATACGGCTTGTGTTCAATGACCTTAAAAGGCAATGAGATTAACTCACATTGTAAGTATCATTGAAACTGAAAAAGACAACCACAGTATCATTGACTCAGGAAAATGAAATTGAAGAGGCAGAGGAACATGGCAAATTTTCATGATAGGCTTCCTTGTATGCCTTGTAACTCTATTGAGATTTGATAGAGACTCAGCTCATAGCACTAATATGAGGAACAAGAAAGAAAGATGAAATCACTGCACATTCAAACAAGCAACTTTACAACAACCGTTCTTAAAAATACAACAATCCAGCTAGTAAAAGACTAGAATTACTTATGGGTGTAACCAATAATTCTTATATTTCTTCTTGATGGCAGGTCCATGGGGATTACTGGACAAAAAAACGATAATGTCTTTCAAATTATATAAGTCAAGACTTCCAACAAAACAAGCATCAAATTAAAGTGAAGTTCACCATAATTGTAATGTCATGGTGAGGTGGTGCTACTTCTCAAGATGATTAATCACAACATGGTTTATTAGCCCAAAAATAACCAAGGAGTAATCATGACATATAAAAGAAGCCAAGTAGTGGCAGCTATCAGCCTTGATAGAATAACTAGATATTGCTTACATTCATGTGAAAAGATCGATTATGAAAAGAACTAAGTTATCAGGATGGAAGTACCTCCGGGGCCATCCATCTATATGTTCCGGTTTCAGCAGTCATAACTCCTGATTGAGCTTTCACTCTTGCAACTCCAAAATCCGCAACCTTAAAAACCTGCAAGACAAAGGCGATATAAGTTTCATGATGGCAAAGATATATTCCGACATATTAGAGATGATTTTACCAGATAGCAAGTGAATAATAAGACACAGAGGATAAGTAAGCACCGTCTAGCCTCTCTTATCTCTAAAACAAGCATCCTGGCAACCTGGAAGGCTTCAACAAAAGCGGAGCAGTATTTCATGTCCTACTTTTTTAGTCAGAAGGCAGAAATTTATTTCCTAATTTTCTTCGAAAGACACACTCTCCATGGTGCTATCCTCACCCATTATCTAAAGTAAGTAAAGTAATTGCTCACCGGGGTTTATTTCATACAAGAGTACCATCTCAGGAAATCAGATGTGTTTCTCAAACGGCTAATGCAAGCCACTGTGCTTATCTTAGGAAGAAGCACATTAAGCACAGTGGAACACAGAATGCAGCTGAAGATGTTAGCCAGACAAGGAATTGAGATGAAAAAAAGAACCAATTGAAACATTTGTTGAAAGTATCCATGTTAAAATTACAGAACTAATTGAGAAAGCTTATCATGATGTTTGATGTCATCTTCATAGAAATCACCTTGTATTAGATAGCAAAACATATATAGATGAAGGTACTGCTAAAAAAATTTAGGGAGAAAAGTAACTTACTTCATTCTCATCCATCAATAAATTGGCAGCCTTCAAATCTCTGTGAATAATGTTATTCTGATGCAAGTAATGCATTCCTTTTGCGACATCAATAGCTACTTTAAGCAACATAGGAAGCTTAAAGACACCTTTCTGCTTATGCAGATAGTCATACACACTTCCACCTGACATGAATTCTGGGGAAAGAACAAACAAAGAGCAAGTCAAAATTTGGAGGACAACTGAGCCTCAAATTCTTTATTTAATGAAACAAAAGATAATTACTTCAAATTCATGAAACCAAAAACAAAGTATCGCATAAGAACGCATAAAGTAAGTTCATATATCTAATACCAATGCAATGAATTTACCTGTCACAATATACAAGTTTGGAGGCTTGGTACATGCTCCAATAAATTGTACAACATTCTTGTGTCGAACTTTCCTGCATTTCGGGAGCTTTGTGACAAAGGGAAAAAAGGCAGCTGTCCACTCTCCTCGCCTCCTCTCTGCCCAAATGCATGACAATGACCTTTTTCTCTTTCTACTTTTCGTTTTCTGTCTTTTTGTTCTTTCTTGTTTTTTTTTTGGGTGATTAATTGGAGAAAACCTAAGGATGTTAAAAAAATGGAATCTCTTCATCAAATAGTTTCAATGTAGATTGGGTTGATATAGAAGCAGATTCATGGTTTAATTATTTTCTGTGCAAAATGTGAATGGATGTGTGATTAACCCACCACGGAGCTTAAATTAGTGATTTAAATGCAGTTTGGAAAGGTGTCTGCATCATCATCACATAAGATTGCAGTATGAGAAATATTTTGAAGAAAAAATTCCAAAGGAACATTCAACTGGAAGTGAAAACAACAAATAATCTGACATACCTCATAATAAAAACTTCCTGTGCAAACTCGCTTTGCAACTCTTCATTTAGACGCTCAGGCTTGAGGACCTTAATGGCCACATCCTGGCTGCAGTAAGTGCCTTTGTACCTGCAAATGAAATAATTAAGGAAACTCCAGTGCTTATGAATGGAAAAAAAAAATACCAATAGAATAAGATAACTCCAGCAGCAGCATTAGGATATGTATCAAGACTCAAAAGCACGATCGACTTACAAGTCACCATAAGATCCCGATGCAACCTTTTTCTCAAACTTCAAATTGTTTAAGTCTATCTCCCAAACATCGATTCCATCATTTGGAATTGACAAGTGATCATGCTCCTTCTTTATTCCTGTTTGCTCCTCATTGCTCGAGTGGGATGATGCATGAGACTTTGTCTGAACATGCATCAGTCAAAGAAACATCAGCTCAGCAAATAACACAATAAAATGAAAATCGACAATAATACTATAAATAAGTTCCTTCCTTGCAAAGGGTGAATGAAAATAACGAAATCAATGCCCCCTTCCAATAAAACAGAGAATTGAGGGTTTCAAGATTCAAAAAACTTTGAAACCACCAGAGCTGATATTTACAGTATGCAAACGAAGTTATTTAACATGGCACAGATTCTAGAGATGATTCCCATGGACAGAGAAGAGAGACATCTTAATAAGTGAAGAAGACTTTTCATACTAAACCAAGCCATAATTATTTCCCGGTGCCTAGATGGATCTATTATGTGCTGATATTCAAAAACAATCAGTACTAATTTGAGGCCTAATTTTCACCGAACATTGCACGTTAGAAAAAGGGAAAAGAAAACAACGTCAGATTCAAGTACTTCCAACCAAAGAGACATTCTTATTTCAAACAAGTGGTCTATTAACTGTGAAGTGGGAAGGGCAGAGGTCAAATTGAGGAAACTTATGGACATTCAAATCTTATTCTTAAAGTCAAAATACTGGCCTACTGGGTTGCTTTTCTTTGTACTAATTCAGATTTTGCTAGCCATTATCAATAAGTATAATTCCCAAAAGGAAATTGAACAATGTGCTTCAAGTTTTTGGGATAACAAGTGCAGATTTCATAATCATTTAAGTCGGTGGAATACTAGAGGCTAAGTACCTCAGTCTTCAAAATTTTCTTCTCCAAAGCAATTCTGAGCTGCTCTGTTTCCTGAAATTTTCATAACCAATGGCTTCAGTACACCTTTAGAGTAAGAAGAAAAAAAGGAAGTAAACCAGAGTGAGGACATGACATCATGCAAAACATAATTTCAGCTTCTCACAACTTGCTAATTCATTTTTAAGCATCTAAGAGTAAAGAGAAAAAAAAATGACGTCAGTGAATAATGTGATGCTTTAACAGAACCATGCAATTGGCAAGAATAGTGAAAGTAACAGACTTTAATGAGTTATCCCAGCAGATTCAATTGAAGCAAGAAAGAGTACCTCATAAGGCCAGCCATCAACCACAAAGACATCTAAAGAGTAACCATCTATTGTAGAAAACACATGTGCTTCTTGAATGTTCAGACCCACATCAGCAAGTAACGAAGTCAGCTGCAAATTCATACGAGAGCTAATAACATGAGCAAATCGTTCATCTTCTAAGTAATTAGGAAAGAGATCTAGCATGCCCATGCACAACTACAGATCAAATCTAGGCATTACTGAGTTTAACTTTATTCAGATTTTCACTTATTACCTCATAATCAAGGATTCAACTATTGAGCACTTAGAAGAGTTGAATGCTAATAAAAAAGAGTTACAATTGGATGGCTTCCTTTGTTCCCATTGATAATGTATAAATTAAAATGCCCTGTGACTACTCAATACTTTTCGGTAAGAGAGATGTGCAGGAACTTCTTCATTTGCAGGGTGCTGTTTCATACTTTGAAATTTTATCAGGTCTAAAGAGAAGCTGCACTCAATCAATAGGGTGATGATATCAAGTGGCCACATCTTAGTGGATGTTTTGCTATATAAACTGGGAAATTTTCCTAAGAAAATTTCGGGGCTTCCTTTGGGCACTAAACCCTATGGAAACACATAATTGAAGGTTCTCGTGATGACTCGTAGTTTCGGGACAGCATTACCTTTCAGAGGGTCGATGACTTGCACTCATTATAAGTACAATAATGAACCTCCCTATTTACTACATATCTCTTTATTCTATGCCTAGTTAAGATGCTAGAAGATTAGAAGGCATCTGAAAGAGGTTCCTCTGGGGCCACCCATTAATTATTTGAAGTATAATTAAATGAAAGTTGGTGGTCTAACCAGTCCTGGGGAAAGGGGGGAACTGGGGGGAAGGCACATAGGGGTGAGATCCCTCCAACCCTAAAACAAAACTCTTCTAGCTAAATGAAAATGACATTCTTTATCCAGAAAATGATGTTTTTGGAGTCTTTATAGCAACATAATTCAATACTTGTCACAACCAATAGATAATCAGTCTGCAAAGAGGGAACATCGAGATGAGCTATTGGAGGTGGATCTATAATGATTGGGGGGACCTTTAAACATTGAACAGGGTCTCTTGAAAAAACAAATGGTGCAGAGTTCAATATTGAACGGTTTCGTTTCATGACAATTTTGGTTATCAAGAAAAAAAAAATTCTCTGGCGAAGGAAAAGATTAGAAGAGCAAATGGAAGGTTGGTTTGGCACACTGAGTTCTAAAGCAAAACTCAAGATTGGGAGATCTAACTTTTTCATAACTGGTTGGCATGCTTTATGCCTTTCAGGGTTTTCAAAGGGAAAGAGGAAGTGCTATGGCAGCAAAGTATGGTGGATTTCAATTTTATATCAGCCTATAAAAGCTATATTGTGCACCCAACTGAAGTTGGGAGCCTTTCTTTTCTGAAGAAAATTTGCGGGAAGACTAAAGCATGCGCGCGAGTAAGTTATCTAATGCGTGTGCGCACGTTTGGGAGAGAACTCAAACTAACAAAAGAATCCTAAGAAGTTAAGATATATTGAATTATGCTCATTCAATTCAAGCCAAGCAAGTATGCCCACAACTGTCAAATCAATGAAATTTCCAAAGTAGAGTTTAAAATTTGTATTAACCCTCAAACTCTAATGCACAATCCCATGTAAGGGGGCTGGGGTTTCCAAGAGAAATATAGAGTACCTGACTGAGAAGCTTTGGTTTATCTTCACTTGAAAAAGTTATCTCATGCATGGGTCTGCATAAAATATACACAATATAAGTAAGGCTCAAAATAAACCACCTCCAAAAAAAAACACCACTTCTCAAGGAGTAGGAAAGACACTTTGGGGTAAGTGAAACTGAAATCTGAAAGTCGAAGTTGAGAAGAGCATGCCCTCAGATGATTCAAATCACACGAATTGCATAAACCCACGCATTAGAAGAGATGAAATCACTACCAGCAAAAATGTAATTAACTGCAGGTAACTAAAGGCTTAACGAGGATTCCGGATGGCATTGCACCAAAAAGAGCAAGATTCTAAAGAGAAATCTCTGGCTAACAATATAATATAATCAAATTATCACATTTGTTAAACTAACAGTCAATCCTTGATTATGAATTTGTGATTATGGTAACTACACATAATCTTAAGGCAATACTAAATTGCATTTAAAAGGCATTCTTCAGCAAATTAGAACTAGTGAACTTGAATTTAAAAAGATTACCGAGAAAAATGAGCATTGGCATGAACAGAGTCATCTCCATCCTTTCTAAGAAATTCACTATCTGCTAAAGCAAGCGACTCAAGATTTGGTGATGATCCAAATGCTGGTGGAGGATGTATGCTGACAAAGGAGCAGAAAACCAGATCCTCATCATCATGTGTGTACAATCCCAAAACATGAAATACTGCAGACAGTTATCGACTGATTAACAGTCACCATAAGTCTTTAATGAGCTCCACAATATTTTATAGTGAGATGCATACCTTAGCCTGCTGGAGTAATATGTCGAACTCACATCTTCACTTTTAATAGGAGAACCTAAATGAGCAGAATCAGTTGTTTGCAATTCGTATGTGGGAACAACCTGGAGAAGAGAAAATTCAACTGAATATATATGTGCAGCAGATTTATTGAGGGATAAACAATGTGTATGATATACTTAACTGATCCAGTAATTTTCAAATAAGTGATACAATATATATTCGGGCATATGTTGATGTAAGGACAGAGCGATTGCTTTAAAAGACTAAATGGTGAATGCCCAAGAGCAAAAGGAAAAATGTGAAACTTAGATTTAATACTTGAAACACCCAAACCAGTGCTTCCAGCAAACGAGCAACTTAACCCAATATACCCTCACAGCAGACATAGTCCTTTCACAAATACGCAACCTGTACAAAGCTGTTGAAGAAATTCTTCCCTTAAATCCTGGGTCTGCCAGCTCAGCAAGTTTCTCATGGCCTGCTATGTAATCTAATTCTCTGACTATCTATCGAGGAATCTGGAATGAACATAGAGAAAAATCGACACAGTTATTATTGTTTAAAAGACATTACTCACTAATTTATCCTTAATTATCATCGTCCACTTTTCTCTCAGCCAAGTGATTAACTTGTGAAACGAGGTCAACTTGCCCTCTATCCCAGTTCCAGATTTATAGAAACAGGCGAGCAAAACTACGAAGATGCTGAATTCAGAAGGTGGTTCGTCTATAACTCTATTTGAATTCTAGCTCGCAGATTTAAGGGCAAGAGGATAAATAGAGAAAAGAGGCCATCCTTAGTGAGACTGGAACAATAATGATATGAAGAGTCGGCGGTAATATAGCGAACAGTTCCGCTTAGAAAGAAAAATCAAGTTTGTAACCCAAAATGGGGAAAGAAACAATAAAATAAAGCCACTTTACTTCACCAGGAAAAGACAACATAGCATGACCCTTGAAAGCAAGCAAAGGGCAGACGAAAAGTTGACAAGCCAAAGCATGTCTAGAGTACGCAGAAATCGTCCACGGATTCAAAAAGACCACATGCGCGCACGTTAACGTGCTGCTACAATACAATTCGAAAATAATATTCAGAACAGAAGGCCTTATCCTTTTCACGGATCAATCAAAAACAGAGATTTCGAGAAAGCCGCACATCACCTGTACAAGGCGAACATCAATTACGGGTCTGTTGGTCGGGTCGTGAGCCAATTGAAGCAGTCTCTTGTGCAGAAGCACTTCCTCGGCCCTCTCCACATTCACGTCCGAAGCGTACCTGAAATGCACTGAAGACGTAAGGAAGCGATAACAAGCGCGATGTCATCTATTAACCTTCAGTCAACACGAATGAGACGTTACAGGTGTGCGAAGAGCCGAAAAAGAATTTCATTCTCCGGGCATCGTGATCAGAAGTTGAAGAAACTAATGGGCATGCGGTCTCGGCGAACTCAATGTCATGACGAATTCAACGTGAAAGACTGAACGATGGATTACGAAAACGCAAAAGGCGAGAATTATAACGCGATAAGAAGCCCTCCGCTTGCATCAGACAGTCCGGCGAAGAAATTAGGATGAAAAGCAGGAACAAATCGCCGAAATCGCTAGCGAGCACGGCGTGCAAACCCCAGTCACCTGCGGAGGCGGGAGAGTCGACGGACATCGGAGTTTTCCATCGAACAACGGGCTGGAGCCGGCGACTAGGCGCGAAGGAGACGGAAGCGAGACTCGAGAGAGCAAGGGCTTACCGGGTGGGAAGGCGAGAGAAGTGAGACCAGAGCTCGTCGTCGAAGCCGGGCCGCGTGGCCTCCTCGTGGCTGGAGCGCCTGAGCCGATCCAGGATCTCGTTGTAGACGTCGCGCTTCCTCCGCGAAGGAGACGTGGCGTAGGAGGCCCGGCTCAAGCAGCTCGCGCTGCCCTCCATCACCACCATTGAAGCGCACGAGAGAGAGAGAGAGAGAGAGAGGTGAAGATGAGCGAGGAGAGGAAGATGAAGGAGGAGGAGGAGATCGATCGGCGTTGATATGCTTTCGACGAGTAGAGAATCAGATGGAGATATTTATACATGAATAGGTGACGGCAGAGTGCTTCTATTTTATTCATTTTGTCAAAAAAATATAGCCTTTGGCTCTATGTTTTTTTTAATATCCACGATTTGCATACGTCTACAAAAATACACAAATATTTTTCTTTTATAATTTCTAAAAGGAAAATAACATATTGTATGAAAATATTGTTCGGAAGATTATCGAAAATATTGTTTGGAAGATTATCGTTTCTAATCTATCGGATCTATTATATATAGTTAAAGCTACGGTTCACACTTGTATGCTGTATCCATCACGTAGCATTTTATGTGATTGTCGCTCGATGGGGCGTCTCACAACTTTGCCAACTTAACTCACTATCGACCCTTAAAATTTTAGCATATTAATCAAGACGTTCTCAATTACCTAATTTCATTTTTGACTGTGCCGATTGGAAGGTTAACGAAGAAGATGGCATTGTTCGCATTGAGTGCGAGACTTTGTTTGAAACTTTAATAGTTTCCTCAATATGAAAATTATATTGAGCATGAGTGTGATCATACCAGCACTAATACACCGGATCACATCAGAACTTTGAAGTTAAGCGTGCTTGGGCGAGAGTGGTACCAGGATGGATGATCTCTTGGGAAGTCCTCGTGTTGCATCCCTCATTTTCATTTTACCCAATGGTTAGTTGTGTTGGTTAAGAACTTATCCCTCATCGCTGAGGTCAATGATTCGAAACCTGCAGTTGCTAGTGTTTTAAGTGGAGGACCATAGTGTTGGGGTCCTGTGTTAGTTTCTCCTGAGGTATAGGGGCCTGGCCTTTTAGTGTTGTCCGGGCACGGGGGGCACGTGGTGGAGTCTTCGGTTACCCAAAAAATTATATTAAGCATTATAAGATAGTTTAAAAATTAAGCCGAACTAATTAATAAGTGATGATAGTTCATCCAAGACGAGAGTACAAACCTAAAATCCAGAGATGATATAATACATTGGACAAAAGTCTAGTGAAAGTTGCTTTGTAACCAAAATAATCAATGGTTTTAAGAGCAGATTATACAATTTCGTGAGTTTTACAGAAATTATCAAGCCAAATTAAATTGATGATGTAAAACATTCATCCAAAAAAAAGGTACAATTTCATCTCAGCTCAAATTATTAAACAATTTAAAATCATAAATTGTCACATATATCATTTACCCAAAAAAATATTTATTTTAAAGCTGAAGAGGAAAACAAATTAATTGTTTTATTGTTAAACAGTGTATACAATTTGATTTTATAAGTGAACTAAATAGCCAAAATAACATAAACCTATAGACGGTTCAATGATTTGGTTCAATTTTGGAACAATATATCAAAACCAAACGAGATGATTGTAATAATGCTTGGGCATTTTAATGGTAATGGATTTGACTAACACATAAAAGAATCTTATTGATGAGCATCCCCCGACACTTATCACTTGTCAAACGTGTTTAAAACATGTTTAATGAGAAAAAAAATCATATTTTCGAAACATCAATTACACGCGATGACGGTCAATGTATTAAAAAAATTCAATAATTTCCTTTTGTAATTATTTAATAAGTGTATCGGGATCGCTTTATATATTCCCAAATCTCTTTTGATTTTGGGTGCTCCGGGTTGCTATCAATCAATGAAGATAGTTGGTGAGTTCATGAGGAAGATGAGGAGTACAGACGACAATCGCTATCGGAGGAAAAGCAGATGAAAAGTGTGTTTGAGATGCCCCCTTTTCCAATTTGTGTGGTTTGAGACATTTACATGTGATATTGATTAATTGATTTTGTAGAAGCATGAACATGTTGGTATGGTTGTGGCGTTTCCTTTTTCCATGGGAAAAAGGTTGAATATTTGACCTTTTAATTAGAGTAAAAACTAGATTAAAAATCAAGAATAAGAAGACTTTCTCTTTGATCAATAACATTAGACACACAAGAGTGATTTTATACTAGGGTTGAGCAATCAGGTCTATCCAATCTGATCACCAAATCTAACCGGTCTTACCCGACCCATTCCATGCCGATTCACAAAGGGACAAGAATAGTTTTCTAGGTGAAATAATTGAGGAACCAGCATCGATACATTCTCTTCCCGATGTCATTAACTTTTGATTCTACTCGAGAACGAACTTTAGAATTGGTTTTTAGCCTTGTTTTCAATTGTTATGTTTTTTCACCAAAAAAAAAAACGATAGATATGTTGGAAATGGGTCTCCAGAATTCCATCAATATCTATCAAGAAAGACCGGCGGACTTAACATGTGCGTTGAAACTAATTGCGAACGGAATCCTGTTAAAATCATTAGTGAACTAAATCGAGGACTGAGTCCGCGTGTAAAGATAAGCAAGACTTAGGTCCCGACCTCGGATAACATATAGTTGCTCAACTAGGCTCAAATTATTTCCTAGTGTAAATGTTAGTGGACGTGCCATGCAAATCTTGGGTGGAGGTATATTCCCAGTTTATTCGCAAGGCATGATTTATTTAATTGGTTATATGCACGGACCGACTAAATAATCTTGCTCTTATTATAATCCCAATTCGAAGCCCCGCCAGTACCTTAAAAAAGAAAACCACCAAGACCTTGAGAGAAACGACATGGAAATTGTGATCCTAAGTATAATAATATGCCGTTTTTGATAACTTAAAAAGTATTATCTAAAAAGAATAAATAATTGGTATTGAAAAAATCCGTGAAAAAAGAAAGAAGTGGGACATTGTGGTGGGCAGGAAAAGCACTAAGCAGCAGATTTGGCCGGTCTCCATTTATTTCGATCATTTTGACTGTCATGAATTTCTTTCATGTTCGGAAATAATAATAATTCCATGCTCTATTTTTCTTCTCAAAAGAGAAAATATCACGAAAAATGTCAAATCATGCCCACTGTAATAGAAAAATGTCAAAACATGTACACCAAATTTTCTATTTTGTGTTAACCCCAATTTTTTCGTGTCAAGAAAAAAACTCACATATATGTATTTAATATCTATGCCTTTTTTTTTATTACAGTTTTATCAAAAGGCATATTCATTACACAGCTATGAGTGTGGAGCTTTTTGTGACAAACGAGAAAAGTCTGTGCCATTTATGTCACAATGCAAAAAGTGAAGGCTTTTAGTGACCCAAAAAGAATTGAATGTATTTGTGTTGCGGCTCGTATAATTTGTGATTTTTTACGGTATTAATTATCTTCAAAATAATTTCGTTACAAAAAAAAATATTCTCAAAATAATTAATAAAAATAAATGCGGAGTAGAAAATCCGGAAATGGGAATATATTAAAATCAGTCCTAAGCCAATGATGAAAGGTCCTCAACCACGGGGATTACGAAGGATAATTAAAGTCCAGAGGTTTTATATTACTGTTGAATTTTTCTTATGTTAATCCGGAATGAGATTTGGATTGGTATTGGCGGGGATGGCTTTAGAGTTTGACGACGACTTGGGGAAGCGGAAACGCGAGTCCGTACGGGGTGACGTGGCGCGCGGGAGGAGCGGAGCGGTGACGAGGAAGGCGCTGGCGTTGACTTTTTTGAGGATTGGCATCCTCCCGAGGATAAACCTTTGCTTAGGTTAGCTATTGACCGACCGACCTTTCAACTAATTTTTGATAGCAATCCACAGAAAACGAAATGCGTCACAGTTTCATTTATAAAATTTCTTAATAAAATTCCAAAAAGAACAAGCCTGCGTTTGGTTCGGTTTTGGAAAATGCTGAAAACCAATAGAGCTTGCTTTTAGATTTCAACATTCTCAAGACCAAATTTTTTACCTAAAAAATATTTGAGAATGATCGCCAAACACTTCATATTTTTTTCAAGAAGTTTTGGAGGCTCAAAACCCCTAGGGAAATATGAATCAAACACACTCTAAACTTTTGTGGGTGTTGTGTTAGCGTGAATATATAATTTCATTGTCTCATTAGTGAAGGGATGGATAGAAGCGATCGGTATAGTTATCCTTCTTGATGTTACTCAATTTACACCGTGGATTATAAGGGTCAATAGTATCTATTCATAGGATGGGGTTACATGGAGCGTCGAGACCAACGTGGGTAAAAATTACTTATTGATTTTATAGGGAGCACGTGGGAAAGAAAATCCCTAACGAGGAAAAGGAAGCTCAAAATCGTTGACTCTGACGTGGATGGTTCTAGGAAAAGGACGGGATGACGTGGCGCCGACCCTTCGATGCTGCGAAGGGACAAGTTTGAGGTTTAGGTTTTTGCCGGGGTGGTTTGCTGGCCCACGTTGTGGGAGCTGCCTGTGTAGGAAGCTCCCCTAGTGGTGCTCGTCCCCATTAAAATCCTTTTGCATTATCACACATTTTCTTTGCAGAAGAACATGTTCAATTGGGTTAAAATAGAAGAGAGAATATAAATGGATAAGGTTGGCGGGGATGTATATCGTGCATCATTGGTTTTTCAAATACTAGATAAGAGAGATAATATAAATTTATTGAGAAGATCTTGTCTGATATTCTTGATTTACGAACACGGAAGTTATGTCTAGTATGGTCATCAAATATGGAATTCCAATGACGAGTTCGAGTAAGTTGATTACCCGGTTGAGCCGGCTTTGCATATTGTGTCGATAATTTATGCATGCACGATTCAGTTTTGGGAGAGATTAAGTAATTGAGTAAGGTAATTTGTTTAGATCGATTAGAAGTTCAAGGGTGTGAATTTTTTAATAAGGGTGAAAACTAGTTTGGGTTACACCTTCGTGATTAGGCTGGTATTTGGTGTGGCCATACAACTAGTCTTGTATTTGTGAAGTGTAAAATTTGCTAAACTCTATGAAGGATCATTCACAAGTTCGAGGGGGATTTTTCAAGACTCATTAGATCTGAAGTTCACTTTTCTCTAAACATTTAGATGATACCCCTAGAACAAGAAACTACAATGACAAAGTTAAAGCCGATGTTAGAAAGAGGGGATCATTGGGTAAGCTAGAGTTGGGTTGGGCACAAAATTCGAGTTTTGATGTGTTGTTTGAGTCCACTCATCACATTAAATACTAATTTTCGGGCTACACTGGGCTCAAGGCAAAGATTGGTAGACCAGACTTTCTTATGGAATAAGTTTTACTCAAGCTTGCCCATTTTCCCGTTGAACCCCTTGGTGCCCACCCTTCTGCTGATCACCTCTAATTGTAAACAAAACTTTTCAAGAGTTTTATCTTTGCTATAATACATAGAGTAGAAACTTTTCTCAATTGGATTGATTGAAGTAGATTAGTTTTTCTTTATAGATCAGGGTCTGTGTAGTGTATTGTAACTGATGATTGACTCGCTTGGATATATAGGTTTTCTCGGCTACAACTATGAGGTGTTTGAACCTTTTTGGAGCAAAATTAAGTAACCCTAACGGGTGTGGCAATCCCTTGTTTACGTGAAAGAGTTCTGTAGTCCCTCGTTCTTGACCTGACAAGGATATATATTTGTATGACAGAATTGTTGTTATTACTGTCATTGTTAGTGTTGTTATTATTGTCGAGGTGTTGGTCAAAAAGTAAATATGATTTCAACCAAGTAAGATTCACATCACACGAAAGTCCAAAGGAATAAGCCAAAGTGGGGGCTTCTGGCAAAGTCAAACCCTTGAGAATCTCCAAAAATGGAAAGTGAGGACCCAACTGCCTCTTTCTGGATTTGATTGATGATGACCAAGACAGTTGGACAAAGAAGACATATTCGTCGTATCTGGACACCATTTCCTAGCTAGAGATATAGAACCTGGACATTTACCAAAATTTCCACGATAGTGCTGCCATGATAGGTCTAGTTTCAGTCCATGGCCACCGCCGTCTCTCTCTCGCCACTTAAATTGCCATATGGGAATTTTTTATCTCGTAAAGATTAGGGATGTCATTTGGTTTGTCGCCACATTTGTGTCAGACAATTAGGACAAATCATTACACGAATTATTTTACAACATGGCACAATGAATGTGTCGGAATCCAAACGTCACATGTTCATTGAATAAGTGCGTGTTTAGTAAATATTCAGAAATAATTATTTTATTTCTATTTCTTGGAGGAGTTTTTACATACAATAATACATTTGACAATTGTATAAAGTCCCTATTTCTAGAATGGAAAAAACAAAAATGTGTTTTTTACAATTTTAAATTTTATTGTGACGTGTTTTATTTAGTTTTTAGATAAATATATATTTTTCAATTTTTGAATTTTTTTCTTTCTTTTTCCTCTCATCTTCTTCATCCTCTAGCTAGTCGCCAAGATAGTGGCTGTCAACTAGCTATAAGAGGAAGAAGAAGGGAGGAGAAAAGGAAAAGGAAAAGAATTATATATCTTTTGTTCTCAAGAAAAAAATAGATTTTTTATTACATCTTATTTTTGTTCCAAATATATTCCTTAGTCACTAATCTATTTCAAGAAATACAAATTTTTTCAATGTACGTATATGAATTTATGTTCTTCTTTTGTTCCATAGTAAAATTAACAAATAGAAAGGTTAGTAACAACATTCTTGACCGAAAACAATATGTATAATGCCTTAATCCAAATTGAATGCAGCTCAAAGAACATTCATGGAGATGAAATATGACTTTTTCTACATAAAATTTATGTGTATATTAAATTAGTGTGATTATTCAGACACGACCAAACGGTTTTAGACAAAATCAACAAATTTATGAAACTTTTTCTTGATTTATTTATGGAAAGATGGACTTCCATTATAGATAATCCAGCTTTGTACCTTATTTGAACAAAACTGTGATCAATGTCAAATTCAAAATTTGAAGTCATTGAAGATCAAGCATCCACTTTTTTTTTTATATCTCTAGTCATTTTTTTAAAGTTCTTAATTTCAATTTATAATCATTATTTCAGTTATAGTTTTTATTTACTTACTTAGACATTATGGTATAGTGATCATGTAGAATGCAATTAGTTATAACTGAAGTAGGTTTGGTAAATAATTTTACTAGTTTTGTTTTTACTGTGATTATTATTATTTGTATATTTTTATGATTAGTAACTATTTACTTATGTGGACATATTGACAATTTATATGTCCGTTGCATTTATTAAGTAATAGTTTTAACAATTTTCGTGATTGATCCAACTGTTATGTGATTGATAAGAATTGAAACTTGCCAATTGTTTGTAGTACTGGATGGTAAACTTTTTCAGACCAAAAAAAGGGTATGAACTGAATTAGCATGAATATGCTTGTTGCTGGAATGTTCAATATAAAGAATCAACGGGACACTAACAACTCACTAGGTGAACCCCTCATCACAGTCGTATAGTCGTACTAGGTGCAACGTGGGGAAATGTAAGACTGGCAATACTATAGATCAAGGCCCACTCTTCACAGACTAATCAAGATTAACCAAGAATTGAGGATAAATTGGAAAAATGAACCGTGACGTTCGACTTTCAAACATATAAGACTGCCAAAATACTATACTTAAGATGATTCTGTTTGTGCAATTATAAAAGCTACTCACCTTCCAGGTGCTAGCTTAGCAAAATAAGGATGTACTATTGGGTGGTTTTCCTTCAGGATATCAAATTTTGAAAATCGAACTCTGAGCCAATCCACACTGAAAACTTTTTGGGGTCAGTTTATGGCTTTGACCCATAATGTTGCGGTGGGGCTGCTACGACGTTAGACTCGACAGGCTCGTGATCCGAACATTCTATACGAGATTGTGAAATCCTATGATAACATTTAGATAGCTCGTGCAATTGGCTCTCTTTGGGTCTCTCAATTTAATTAGTGGTCCCCGTTCTAAGTATGTTGCCACCGAATTGAGAAAGTTCTTGGAAGCGATTAAATTAATTCTGATTGTCATTACTAGAGGATCTGAACTAATGACAAATCAGTACCATTTTCAACCCATCGGAGTTCGTAAATTGTGGCTTTAATTTAGATTTCCCAAGTGATGTCTTCCTTATTATATGTTTGTCTTGTTCTGATTTTCTCAATAGTTAAAAAGAAGTGAAGATAAAAGGATAAATGCTTTGATGAACTCATAGAGGGAAGCCCACGTGAGCAACATACAGAAAGCCGAACGCAAATCGTGGGCGCGAACCATGCGTGCCCTTGCTGTCTGACCAGTCTTGAAGAATCCGCTATATGTGGGCAAAACATGTTTGGCCTCGGTAGATAACACTTATAAAGCTAACCACATGCATGTGCGTTCATTGATTATCTTTAAAATAATAGGACTAGAGTCACGGAAGAAATAAAAAGGAAAAACAAAACAACCGGTCACATTTTCCTTCATCATTAATTGAAGGCAATTTCCTCTAATCAATGGTGAGTTACAAGAACGAATGTCACCCACTTTCAAATTTAATTAAGTCCACATATGGTGACGTTTGTAATTTCGTAATTCATCAACCAGAGGTGTGGTTGGAAGAAATATCTGTTGTCTAAGGATGAAGAAATATATAGCTCGAAAGAAAAGGTAGAGATACAAATAGAATTGTATAAAAGAGTCTCTGTTGTTTGAAAATGGTCCATTCGTGAAAAATATTGATTAGTGGTATGTAATATCTATCATTTCATATAAATTTTATTTTGTAAATAATTCACAGAATAATTTCTCATGAATTCATGTCAACAAGAACAAATATTTTCAATTGCAAGTTCCTTATCTGAGAAATGAGATAATCCAAAAGCAACGAATCGATGCCTTGGAAGTGTGGAGCTCATCATGATTTTGGATTCATTAGGTCCATTATCTTCGTTGAGATTGTAACTTAGATTGTCGTGTCATAACTTTCTTCGTATACCCTACACTCAGCAACATGTTCTTGTTAAATCGAGTCATTCTGTCCCCGGCCATTACTAGTGCCGTCGAATTGCTACGGCGATGAATCCTATTGAGAGCCTGATAGCAAAGGTCGAGGCCCTCTTCATCTCCCTTGATGACTGGGGCTGGGCGGCTTTGACCAAATTCGGCAGAGCCATCTTTACCTACAAGGTGCCACCACATCGCCACTCGTTAATCATTTATCGTGTCAACAATGCCATGTCGTACCATCAATCTAACAGACTGACATGGATGCAGCCGAGATAGCTTGACCGTCCACACAGAGTGCATTAAAAGACTCAATTGCACCAAAAGAACGTATGTTAAGATGAAAGTGTCCAGAAATTTACAAGTAGGATCGAAATTGGACTGTAACCCAGGAAGAAACTATGCATACGCGAAAAAGTTTACTGCTTTCGGTCAAGCTGAATGCACTCTATGAACATGTATCCAATATAGATTATATGACCCCAGTAACTTAACTCACAAGCACAATTTAACAGAGATTGAACATGATGGGTTCTCAGAGATTGGGCTGCCGTCGAGGCTTTATGACACAAGGCATTTAGAGAATCTTCATCAACATAGTTAAGTCATAATGACAAACCGGGTTTGTGAATTCGAATCAATAACCAGTATTATGATCAGTAATGCGTCCATTTGAAGTTTGCTGCAACTTCCACACTTGAAATTTTGGTAATTGGCTTTATTCTGTGGCTGCAATACAAGTTCGAAAGGAAATCTTGGATGCAGATTAGTGAATGCTAAATTGCGATTGAAGAGTCAATTTCTTTTGATAGTGAAAATAATTTTCTTAACAAATACTGCTGTACTTGGAAAGCTACAAACGTCATCATAAACTTAAGGCTACTTCTTGAAAATCAGCTACTGTTGCTCCGATTTTCACTGGGCTTTTCCCTTTGAAGTTTCACCATGGCAACATGACCAACTTTTCACAAGGAGAAACAGCTTTACCGAATTAAACTCCCATAAGATGGGACAATAAGATCTGTTCCAAGTACACTGTCACTAAAAGCTACTAACGCATCAACATTAACCAACCATCTAACTAAGAAAATAACGTATTCTGGAAGATAATCTTAGAACCTCATGATTAAAGCGTGCCTCTCTTATCAGATTGCATAAACTGCAGAAATGAAACTATGACCGTTCCAGTAGCAACGCACGAACCAATTGAATATCCCCAATCATATCCCCGTGACCAAACAACAGAATCAGCTTCATGGAGCTTGACATAGCAACCTGACACTCGTGCAGTCAAATACATCAGAAGGTAGCACTTGGAGGCGCATCACTTTGTCAAAACATTGATCACCAGGCAGTATTATGTAGTTCAGTGAGAAACCCCTAAATCTAACATTGGCCGTTGACCCGACATCAGCTAGAGCCGCCAAAAGTAAATCCCCTTTCGGCAGCATAATCAACAAAACTATAGAGAGGCACTACTCTGTCACCATATTTCTCAAAAGCATCGAGTTCCTTCTTAGCCTTGTCCCGGAGCTCCGCAGCAACCTCCAGAGCCTTCTCAATCCCATATAACCGCACGTAACTCTTCCCTTTTTTCTTGTTTTTCTCCTCGTCGCTCATTCCAGTCTTTGTTTTCTCTTCGAGTATGTCCTCTACTACCTGATACAGTACTCCCACAGCTCTTCCATATCTCCTCAGTCTTTTTATCTCCTCATCTTCGGCACCTCCTAGTAACCCTCCACAAACTGCAGAACACTCTGCCATTTCTCCAAATTTCTTCTCTTGAACTAAGTCAACCGAGTTTGGACCACCTTCAAGATCCAAGAACTGCCCAGCAGCCATGCCAGTGGATCCCACAGATCGGGCAATCTCTGCTATCACTCGGAGGAGGCGAGGCTCTGGCACAAGGTCAGAGGGTGTCTGTGAGACTATGTGACGGAAGCCGAGAGGAAACAGCGCATCTCCAGCAAGGATTGCCATGTCCACACCGTATACGGTATGGTTCGATGGCTGGCCCCTACGTGATGGATCATCATCCATGCAGGGGAGATCATCGTGAATGAGAGAAGCTGAGTGAACCTGTAATGATCGAATATGGCTTGGTTTAGGATTATGGCATCAGAGATAAAGCAGTTTCTCAGAACAGAAGAATTTGACATATTCCGAGAAAGGAGGGTTCACTCAACAATCAGCTAACATCTTGCTCAAAAATCAATCCTGGCTGTCAGTTGATAAGATCTAATCCCCAGCCTATAACCCGTTTAACAGGTAAACTCTGCCCGAAAAGCTTATGCTCCAATGACTTTACACTAAACTACATCACTTGGAGTGGAGTCCCCAGTTTAGACTTCCTTTCCTTGTAAGGTTTCCCCTTTGCTATTGGAGGATTAAGACTTCATCTGAAACTCAACTAATTAGCTAGTCAGCCTGAAATCGCAAGACCAGAAATCATAGTCTAATTGATGCTGCCAATATCCTCTGCTTTCTTATATGCAGAATTGGCTAACACAACCATTCATACCCTCGGGCAACACCCCATCTCCATCACAACACTTCAACTGACTTTTCCAAGAAGCTAAACTCTAATTGAAACCTCGTACTTAAATTTAAGCTGAAAACTTCCCACCCACCAAAGTGAGCTCGAAAACACAGAACCAAAAACGCCTGCTCAACCCATAAATTAATCCCACAATTTAACATTCCTAGACCCAGAACTCATCAACAATCCCCACCGATACAGGAACATCACAAGGCAGTTAAACCCAGCACACTCACCATCTCAAGAGCACAGGCGGTGGGGAAGGCGGCGACGCGGTTGCCGCCGAAGAGCTCGCACGCCGTGACGCACATCACGGGCGGCGCGCGCTTGGCACCCTCGGCCAATACGGAGTACCTCATGGCCTCGTAGATCCGATCCGGGTACTGAACCGGGATCGCCTCCTCCAGCTTCTGGTTGATCTCCGCGATCAGGGTCGTCCAGTACGTCTTCAGATCGAACGGCTTCGGCCTCAGCGACTGCGTCGGGACCGCCGCGGACGCGACGCACCGTAGCGGTATCGCGGGTCTGAGATTCACGGGTTTCCTCGCACGGTAGAGGGCGGGTGACGACGGTAGCATCAACGAAAAGGCCATAGCTTTCGCCTCCCCCTCTCTCTCTCTCTCTCTCTCTCTCTCTCTCTCTCTCTCTCTCGCTTCTGGGTCGTCTTCTTTTCTTCTTCTTCTTATTCTTGCTAAGTTAACCCAGCGGATTGCGGGTGGAAGAAGAGATGAGATTCCGGACGGGGGAGGTGTCGTGTTGCAGACGGTGGGGACGTGTGGAATGTGGGAATGGTGGGGGGCGCAATTTATCCATTCAATTCCTTCCTTTTTGGCGAGCGGTGGCACGCGGGCCACGCCCCGGAGGAACTGGACAAAAACATGATTCGCGAATGACTTCCTCGTCAACGTTTGGAGTTTCCACATCGACCAGATTTCAAGACAACGGATGGAAAAGAGGAAGAAGGACAACTACGAAGATCATTCGGAGGATCCCAAGTTAACGAGCATATTGAGGATTCAAACAACACCCGCGTGCAAGAAACGACCGATTTATTCCCGTAGTTATAATTTCAAGCAAATGCCTCGAAAACCGATTGGAACGGCACATATGAGCATGATCGTGTGCTTGGCGAACCCGACTTCGCGGAATACATGAGCTAACTCCTCCGTTCTCTCTTTGCCTCCACCGACGTGAACCATCGTTAGCATGTCGAGGTTCAAGCACACAATGGCCAACTCGTCGTCTCCCTCTTTATCGATCACCACATTCGCGATCATCGGATTGAATAATTTGAATAATAGAATACCTTAATAGATTATTATCATCCTTTCGAAAAGAAAAGAAAAGATAGAGATATAAATATTAGCGTATAATAGAATGTCTAGATAAATCATTATGTGATTCTTTTGTATAAACTTCATTTAATGGTATGTGACATTGGCAATGTCCTATAAATTTAATTTGGTAAATCAGTCGCACAATCATTTCTTACAATAGAAGATTACACATGCAATAACTAATAAAATTCCGGATTGGATGTTCGCTTGTCATCACATAGTTCTTTGATACATGTACGGTTACTAAGATCAATCCTTGAATTGGGAGAAAGAATTATTAACGAAAATATATTTCACGTCTAGAAAACCAACCAATCATCACTAACGCCATAAAAAGACACCTTTTAAAGATATGCGTTGATGCTTACCGTGTGGTCCCTCGCAATTACTTTCTTGACAACTCTAGTCCTTTTTGTCTGAAAAGCACTGTCTTTGATAGATGTGTGGAGAATGAAGCTCGGAAAGTTCGGACCAGCCCGAAATTCCCTAGCCCGAGTAGTCTGGACCGGACATTAGGCTCACTTTGTTGTACATTTGTATGCTCTCTTTTTTAGGCTTAACCAAGTCTGACTTAATTGAGCAGGTACCCCTACGATCGGTGAAGCCATTTTGTCGAGACAAGCATTAGAGCTTTCTAAAGTGCAACTCGAGAGTTCTCGCTAAATGCTGTTCGCGATTTCAACAACCTTAGACAAAGATGACGATGAAGGACTTGATGAAGAGGACAACGATCCAGGTTGTCAAGAGTATTATTAGAGTTTCCAAAAGTGTCGCTTAAAGAGTTCTCGCTAATTGGTGTTTGTAATTTCCACGATCTTAGATAATGATGACGATGAAGGACTTAATGAAGAGGAAGGCAATCTACAGTTTAAATTAATTTTACAAAACATTTGAATAACAATGGAGGATGATTTCATATTGTTTTTCATAATTTTCACCGCTAAGTGCTTAAGTTGTTTCATAGCATGAACCTTCATATAAAGAAGAATGTGGCCTGTACTCATTTAAAGAGAGTGTGATGAGATGGGATAAAAATTTTCCTTGACACATGGTTTATTTTATTGTTTCTTTCACATGATTCATTCAATTTGATCGCATGTGTTTGTATCATCTGCATGGATTGAGATAACCTACAATTATGAGGTAAGTCAGGTTTAGACCGTCCAATCAAAGGCAAATTATCTCCACCTAAATCTCAAGTTGTTTTTACATAACATTTCGCATTGACGTACACAACATGCAAAAACGATCCTTTTCCCGCGCCATTTCATCGTCAAACTCGTCAGCAGTAGTGCATCCGATGGCATGGCACGGCTCCGTCAGCAGCCTGACTCAATGCACCCTTGGAATGACCAGTAAATCCTGAAAGTCAGAACTAGGAGAACTGCAGCCACACAGAGCAGCTTGTGTCTCCACCGATGCACCTGACCAAGCTGGAGACCTGTCTCCATTTATCGTCTAGAATATTATCAGCAACTCTAGCAGCAACTTAACTTCAAGTCACATATAACTTTAGAAGGTTATGAATCAGCCAAGAGACCAAGGCGGTCGATGATTATCAAACCAAAGGGAGAGAGATTTTCCATTCCGTTACCAAGTACATTACATACGGAATGCAAAATGCACCAGAGCTTGAGCATTCTCCTCCATGCAGAGGTACTTTCAGCCGTATTTATCTCCTTGTTTAAGACGTCGTGTTCTGCAATATTTATCAGAATCCAGGCTATAAAATGTTTGTTTTGGAGGCAGACATTAGAGCATGTTGAATATTTCGAGCTTTCCTTGTCCTATATTGCTTCTTGATAAGGAGTATATGTTGAAGGGTATTTTAGTTTTTTTCATTGTAAGTGAGCACTAATACACATTGTGTGTGTTTGTGTAATTCATAATTAAAAAGAATAATTATTCTCTCTCGTTTTCTTGGTATGAGAACCACACACAAACCTTAGTAGCCAACAGTCACTGTCACACCACTGTCCAAGAAACCGCCATCCGGCTTCACCATTGCCAGACAACAACTTCCACGACACTCTAGCTACTGTCACCAAGGCATAGCGACTGGATCTAGCGTTGCCTTATCTGTAGTCGTGGTTTTCTATCCTTATGATCAGATTTGGCATTGCAGATGAGGTTCGCTCCTTCCTCACTCGAGCAGCATATAGTGTATTGGATTTTCGAAGCACTTTGAAGCGATAGGACACGAAGCTCTTCTAGGTAATCCGCTTATTAATGGCCGAGGATTGTAAGTGCAGTGAATGCGATCATTTGAGATTTTGTATTGTTTGGTTTTTCATATGATGACTAGTGGATTTATTTCTCAATGAAGAGTGACGTGGCTTTGTTTCTTGTTTCAGAATTTTTTAGAGACTTTATCATTGATCCAAGACAGTGTTGGTCCAAGACGTTGTGTTGGATAGTTGGTATTTGATTGTTGGATGACTTATATATGTTTTCGAGTGGCTTTGTTGTTGGGCATGGATACCGGTTTTACTAATATGAAGTTGAGTTCTATCAAGTTAGATGGGACCAATTACTCTTCTTGGTCTATGGCGGTCGAAACATATCCGTTGGCCACCAAACAATTGAGTTACTTGACTTCACCTCCACCTTTTGACAAAATAGATAAAACAAAGTTGGATGATTGTCGCACTGGTGATGCTGCCATTCGAATATTATTGTGGAATACCATGTATTTCAAGATTATTACTCAGTTTATGAGGTGTACATCAACCAAAGCCATATGGGATAAGAGTGCTCTTATGTTTTCAGGAAGAGATAACATGACTTGTATTTGTGATATTTGGGATAAGCTATTTGATCTACATGCAAGAGATATGTATATATCCGAATATTATTCCAGATTTACCACTCTTTGTGAGAAACTAGACACTTATTTGCCCGCCATTGATAATGTCAGAGAGTTGGCCAAGAGTCGGGAAGATATGAGTGTTATGTTATCCTACTCATTCTTCTGACAGTAAATTACTTCTTTGAGTACTCTTCCATTAGTTCATTAGATCTTCTCTTGAGTTTTTTCGATTCATACTCACTTTATCATTTGTGCCTATAGCAAGTTCTATGGTTTCTTAAGACTTTTGGTCATTGTGGAGGCCGGGGGCGTCCCTATGGCTATGGTAGGTCTGGGTTTTCTCCTAGTCGTGCCTGTAATGGTGATAGGGGTGCTAGAAGTTCACATTATTGCAATCACTGTCAAGGAGCTGGCCATATTGAGGCCAATTGCTATACTTTACATCCTGAGCTCCGTCCACAAGCTACTTAGGCCAATGTGAGTGAGTTCCCATTGCAGAGGTTCCTAATTAGTCACAAGAATCGCCTAGCACCATTATGTTGTCTTGTGCTGAATATGAGTTCTTAGTACGTCCCCACCATATGGTAGATTCCTAATGCTATTTTAGCACATACTTCTTCCAGTAGTTCATCTTGTTTACTCTCTTTTTGCGCTCACTTCCTGGATCGTAGACTTGAGCCCCACCAATCATATGACTGGTAACTCCAACTTATTTTCTGGCATAACCCCTTTGGAACTTAGTTCTGTTACACTTGATGACGATTCACAATCTCATACCATTGGTCAAGGGGATGTAACCTTGAGCCCCTCTTAATCTTTTTCATTTGTTCATCGTTTACTAATTTTTCCCACAGAACTTGCTTTCTGTTAGTTCCCTTACAAGAGATTTGAATTTTTCTACGACATTTATCTCAACCTATTGCGTCTTTCAGGATCTGGAGATCGGACAGATGATTGGTGGAGGGCATGATTTCAATGGGCTATATTACCTAAACAAAGATCTTATCGCTATTGATTTTTGGAAAGACACCACTTCTGACTTCTTTCAAATGCATTATCGTAGCCTGTCTCCTCTATCCATTGCAATGATGCTTGTCAATTTGGCCAGCATTATCGAGTATCTCTCCCTTCTAGTGTTTAGATTCATAAGTCAAATCCGTTTGAGTTGGTCCATTATCATGTTTAGGGACCTTGTCGTGTCAATGATATGTTTGGTTATAAGTACTTTGTTACATTTTGTGGATGATTATTCCCGTGTAACGTGGTTATATTTAATAAAAGATCGAACTAAAGTTTTTTCTTGTTTTTATATGTTTAATCTTGAAATTTTAGTATCATATTTCTATTGAATGTTTGCGGTCTGATAATGCCAAAGAATATATGGTTGTTTCTTCTGATTTCAATCATTTCTTATATCTCATAGGATTTTGCATTAGACTTCTTGTTCCTATACTCTCCAACAAAATAGAGTAGTGGAACAAAAAATTTGTAATCTCTTGGATGTTGCTTGTTGTTTCATTTTTCATAGGAACCTCCCCAAAACATTCTAAGTGAATGCTGTTCTTACAGCATACTGTCTCATAAACCACCTCCCATTCTCTATGCGTGGGGCCATACCTTTTTTACTCTCCATCCGAGGACTCCGCTTTTTTCTTGACCACTCCGTGTATTTGGCTGTATGTTTTTTTTTTTTTTTGCATCGTCTTTCTCCTGGTCATGATAAGCTTGACCACGAGCTGATAAGTGATTTTCTTCCTCTCGAACTCAAAAAGGATACAAGTGTTATAGTCTGATTAGTCGATGATTATATGTCTCTGCAGATTTAACCTTTTTCAAGGATCAGCTATATTACTCCTCTATTGCCTAATTAGTGACTCCTTCCGAAGATCTATTGTCCTCGGCCATTGCCCCTTTACCACCTATCCCATCACATGATATATTTAAGATGTCGTTCGATTTTTGATTTACAGACATACTTTATCAATGGCGTTGTTAAGTTTATTATGAGGTAGTACAGCCGCCACCCATATTGGACATGCATGATTATCCACCAATTAATGCCTCGGTCTCTAATCCACCAGTTTCTTCTAAGCCTAATCTCACTACTAATATGGTACGCGTTCTTGCATTGGTCAACATAATTCTCGATCTACCCCTTTATACTGATTTCTCTTGTCATACACATACTTGTCACCCTTTTTCTTAGTTTTTATTATCTGATTGTCAAGTACTGTTACAGAAGTCCTTACTCATCCAAGTTAGCGTCAGGCTATGGAGGATGAAATGCAGGTGATACAGGATAATGGGACATGGCATCTTAAATCATTACCTGCCGGCAAACAGGTTGTGGGATGTCGTTGGGTCTTCACAATGAAGTTTTAACTAGATGGTTCTATTGAGCATTCGAAGGCGTGTCTAGTTGACAAAGGTTACACTCAAATCTATGGAGTTAATTAGGATGATATGTTTTCTCCCGTTGCAAAGATACCTTCTATTCATGTCTTCATCTCTCCTGGTGTTTAATATGGTTGGACTCTCCATCAATTTGATGTAAAAAATACTTTCCTTTATGGCGACTTTGTAGAGGAGATTTCTATTGCAACCCTCAGGATTTGTTGCTCAAGGGGACTTCGCTAGTGTTTGTCACCTGCACAAGGCATTATATGGATTGAAACAATCACATATTACTTGGTTTGGTCATTTTAGTGATGCAGTCATTTGGTTTCGTTTGCGGTGTTGTACCGTGGATCATTATGTATTTAATTCCACTTCCTCTGTGGGGTGTGTTCTCCTAATTGTGTATGTGGATGATATTATTATCACTGGTAGTGACTCTGTGGGCATACAAAAGTTGAAACAGATTTTACAAACGGAATTATGTACAACAGATATGGGTGTTTGTGATATTTCTTGGGCATTATGATGATATCTCATTATCACAACAAAAATATGATTTGGATAATCTCAATGAGGTTGGTTTTCTTGGAGCTAAGCCTATCAATACTCCAATTGGTCCTAATGTGAAGCTTGATGCAGAACATGGAGACTTACTTCATGATCCGAGTAGGTGTCCAAGGTTAGTGGACAAGCTCAGCTATTTAATTGTCACATGACTAAATATTTCTTTTGTTGTTAACTTAGTTAGTCAATTTATGAGTGCTCCTCGCACTACACATTGAGAGGCAGTGCTGCGTATTGTAAAGTACTTGAAGGGAGTACTAGGTAAAGGGATTATGTTTAAGAATTATGGACATTTAAATGTTACTGGTCACTTGATACCAATTAGGCTGGATGTCCTATTAATAGAAGTTCAACTTCTAGTTATTATGTGTTCTTGGGATGTAATCTTGTAAGTTGGAAAAGTAAAAAGCAACATGTGGTATCTCGATCAAGTGCAGAGGCAAAATATTAGACCACAGTTCATGTCACTAGTAAGTTGCTTTGGTTGAGGAAGTTGTATCCGAACTTAACATGAGATCTTCAGTTTCCTCAATTTTGTGTTATGATAATCAATCCGCTATGCATATCGCTTTACATCTAATTTTTCATGAACAAACAAAACATATTGTCAGTGGATTGTCATTTTGTGCAAGAAAAGGTTCAGAACAAAGACATAACACTTCAATACACATGGACTAAAGACCAACTTGCTGATCTTTTCACTAAATCATTGAAGGGTAGTAGAGTGGCTACTTTATATAACAAGTTGGGGCTCTTTTCATGCCCCAACTTGAGGAAGAGTGTTGAAGGGAATTTTAATCTTTTTCATTGTAAAGTGATCTATATATATATATATATATATCTATATATAATCCGTAATTAAAAAGAATAATTCTTCTCTCATTTTCAATATCAAAATACAAAGATGACGAGAACTCAAGTTAGTAGTAATCTCCCTCTATATTTGGTTGACATAATGCCAATACGTCAATCTGATGTGAAAATCCAAAACTGACAAAGCATCGAGCATTTTCCACGGTGGTAAACAGAAAAAGGAAATAAAACTTTCATTTACCGTTATCATTTTCCTCACCATATGAAAAAAATTTACAGGAACCACAAGCTTTTCAGGTCCCTCCCAGTCCCACCACTGACAGCTTAAAAAGATATGAAAAACCATACACAAACACCGTACAGAGAGAATACTTAGGTCAAGTCACCTCTAAAGCTGGGGCAGCTTTGAACTTAGCTTTTCCATTTCAGCCAAGGAAGACGCATTTCCTTCACAAGCCTGCTTGAGTACTTCAAGCCACCAGTGGAGAGTGCCCAATAGCAACGCACCCTCCAGGGAGGATAATTAGGTCATGTCGCCTCTAAAGTTGGCAAAACTTGGATCTTAGCTTTTCCACTTCAGTCAAGAGAGATGCATTTCCTTCACAAGCCTCTTTGAGTACCTCGACCCTCCTGTGGACAGTGCTCGCTTGCGATGCACCCTCCTCTTGTGCAGTCATTATTAATGGGGATGACTTCTTGTATTTGATGAGATCCATCATCATTCCCTGTGGTAAAATCCCTTTTGCAAGTCAATTTCAAAGTACAAGTTTCACTAGAATGATTACTCACATGCCTCTTCTTAAACAGAGGGACACTTGTAAAATTGTAAACACGATCTACTTTTCATAAAAACAGTCAATGCAGAAAAGGTATCTCCAGAAACCCAACATGCCCTCCCTTAAAATGTTATCTAGAATAAACACAGACAGTGAGTCTTTGATCTCTTTGCAAAATCTCAACCATTACACAATGCTGGCCCTTAATGATAATTCTCATAGTCATCCAGCAGAAAAAGGTGTAAAATTATTCCTCACACAATAAAAGAAGACTAGACAGTAGACTGAACAAAGCATTCAATAGTCACATCCACTTTATACAAGATTCTGCTTAACATTCAACTGTGGAAGGAGGACAATAGAAGTGTCAAAACTTATGTATGACGCTTATTTTAGTATCACAAGTTCTGGCCGACTCACTTAAGTGTCAAATTAGAGAAAAAAGGATTACTTAAGTGCCAACAACGAGAAATTCCGACCACTTTGCTTACATTAAATTTATAATTAGAATTTTTTTAAAATATGATATTAAAAAAAACATTTAGTCCACGTGGCTTTTTAATTTATTTTTTATCTTATATGATGTTTAATTTATTTAAATTAAATTTAAAACTTAAAAAGAAAAAAAAGAGAGGAGAGTCCAGATGGGGAGGGCTGCAAGCTCTACCGCCGCCATCACTGGGAAAGACTGACGAGGATGGGGATGGCTAGTGGGGGTCCCCGGGCCTTCACCATGGGCAGGTGACCCTTGCCAATGGTAGGCAAGGACCTATAGGCCTTCACCCAAGTCTGGGCCAGAGTTGCGACCCTCCCTCAGATCGGGTGAAGGCCAGCGACCCTCGCCCAAACTTGGCTGACAGCCACCATTGGCCCAAATCTAGGCGAGGGCCAGGCCCTAACTTGCCATTAGCGAGGGTCATTGCCCATGGCCAAGCCCAACAATCCCTGGCAGCCATCCCCACCCTCACCGGCCCTTCCTGGCAATGGTGGGGGCAGCGACAGTGAGGGCTGCAAGCCCTCCACGCCTACTCTCTCTCCTCTCTTTCTTTTTTTCTTGAATTTTTTTTTTTAATGTATTAAGTTTGTGTTTTTTTAATTTTTTTTAATATTTGAAATGCTGATTAGACTTTCTGACAAGCCACCTTGGCTCAATGTATTAATAAAAAATGCCATGTCGGATTTTTGGCCAAACAAATCAAAATTGATACTTAAGTGATCGTTTTTTGAACATTTGGCACTTAAATGGTCCGAAAAAAAACTTTTGGCACTAAGTTTTGTCACTCTCAGTGTCCTCTAATTCAACTGCTCTATAGAATCACATACCTCATGTTGTCGCTTCCTGGAGCAATCTCGCAACAAGGACTTCACTATCTTATTTCGCGGCAAAATACGATCTTTTGCATGATCAAGGAAAATGAAGGATGAGATGTGGTGCAAGACAAGCGTTAATGCTAGTGATCCTCTAGCAGCAGCTCTTTCAAGTGCTCCAGAAACCCATGACTTTACATATGCTTCTAAGATGTGTTCATCATCCTGCATATGAAAGATATAAACCTCATCAAGGACCTAGATACAAGCCTCTGAGCATTTATGCAACACCCTCAGATGAAGCTAGTGCTGAGAGAATGGTACAATATGAATGGTGCAGCAGCTTCTGCAATTTGAGAACTTCAGAAGCTAAGGGAAAAAACAAAAGCGCATACCCATTGATGACCAACACCCTATATCTAGAGTTAAACATAATCTGTGTCAAGTGAACCATACATTCTTCTCGTCTTCTAAAAAAAAAATAAACAAATAGAGAAAAGCAAGTCACAATTGCATAGAATAAGACTGTTCTATAAGAGAAATACTTGTGATGGCAAGCAGCCACTTAGAACTGAATGGTTCGAAAGTCAAACAAAAGCACTGAAGCAATTAGGTGAAAGGAGACTACACATAATATGGCCCATTACATTCCCTTGCTTAAAAATCCTGTCTCACATGCAAGCTAGAATGGAGAATGGCGAGACAAATATCTGGCACAATAAAGTAAAAACCAAAAGATGTAGAATGCAAGACAATCTTTCTTGCTATGGGGATGAGAGAACAGGGAATGACATTAATTCATAAATCCACAAGCAAAATGATGTGTTAAATGTGACATAAAGCATCAAATTTAGGCAGAAAGGTTAACCCAAAAATTTTAAGCTAACAGATAATTACTATACATATATAAGACCCACTGACCCCATTCTGAGTAATATCGGCAAGACATTTACTTTAAGAAAAACAAACCATTAAGGGAACTGCTTGAACAAGTAAGTTCATGACATTCGACCAAACAACAAAAGAAGAAAAAAACAGGTATGTTCATGAACAATACCTCAGGAGGTTCAAGATAACCTTCAGCATTCGCTAGGCACTTATCCAAAGGAGGCAGAAGATCAAGAACCCGAGAATTAGACAGCGCATTCCATGCAGCAAGTCTTACAGAAACTTCCACACGGCGGTGGAGGTACATTGCGACCTGACGACCATACAGCAGATCACCATAGGATACTGCAGCAAACTGCTCCACAAGAGTTTCAATAAATGTTGAGTAACTATCATGAATTCTGGATCCAAAGCTCAATAATTCCCATTTATTTGTGCTATTCCTTTCAGGCTTGTCTTTCAGAGTATGTCTAGCACTTCCACTTAATATTTCTCGATCAAGAAGCTGTCCAAAGAGATCTTGTAAAGCTTCATAAACATCCCTACTTCTCTGCTCTTCTAGCGCAGCCAACCCCAAAAGTAAGATCATAGATAAGGAATGCAATTTCCAAACTAGTGACACATGTTGCACAGGTGAAGTGACATCTGAGCATCCTAAACAAGCCATTGCCTCCAGGCCCAATAGAAAGAACATTCCAGCTTTAGCAACTTCAGATAAATCATCATCATCCTGAACAAGATTAATGGCACCAAATGCTTTCTGATCTGTACTCTGCTTGCCATACCCTAGTGAACTCATTGGGCTGATGAACCAATGCTTGGGAAGTGGCAATCTCTGGTAAGCCCACTCCATAGTAAGATCAGTACAGGGAGGACATTCTGCTCTCTCATCTGACATGTCCATATCCTCATGAATGGTTTCAAGAGATATACTAACATTTTTATTTGCTTCATGCATGGTACTCTTACTATCCTCTATAGATCTTGCCTTTTTCTTAACACACAGCCATCTCTTTCTGAAATGAGAAGATAATAATTTGCTAATATTGTGTAGGTCCTCTTCACTGTATTCCCACATCAGAGATCTCCTGCTGAGAGAAAAGAAGTGCTGAATAGAGATATCCAGAAACTTTAGAACAGGGACTTGGAACAAAAAGTCAAATGCCTTCTCTACAACAACCCTATCCCTAGGCCCAGCAGTCAAACAGGCTCCCAAGGCAGCGTTAACTCTTTGCAAAACAATGGCTTGGCCCTCACTTAAGGCTACATGCTCATCTGATACCAAAGGAATGACCCCAAGTAAGTACACGAGAAGACCTGCATCTTTTTGTCCCAGAAGGACATGTGTTGACCAATATCCTCCACGAGAAGCACCCCACCCAACCCCAACTCCTGGAGCAGGACCTCCTCTCCCAAACATCTCTATGGACTGGATAGAGTGCCATTCAGAAGCAATAATGTTCGAAAGGATGTCAAGCACCTTCTGCAGATTAACAAGAGAACCCTTAACCATACCATCCTCAAGAATTCTCTCTTCTGCAGATGCAGAGAGTCTTTTTGTTGGAAGACTAGGCATTCCAGCCTTTGCTAACTGGATCAAGCAATCAATCTCAACCATTAACTGCACAAATCCGTGGAGACAGCAAACAGAAGCCAAAGAGGTCTCACTTTCGCTTTGCAGTCTCAAATGAGACAACTTTTCGATGAAGGAACCAACTCTTGCAGAATCTGTTCCATTATCTAGGCCATCATTCAAAGAGCTAAAGAACCCTTGTCGAATAATCTCTAAACCAACTTTTGGGACAAACTCAGGAAGCCAAGGCAGTGACTTGACATTATCGGAGCTAATGATTGTTTTGTCTGGCCCCAATCTTTCAAGAACAACAGATAGCATGTGCACAACAGAAGAATAAACCCACAAGAAAGATGTCAGAGATCGAGTTCTCAGGTCATTTGTCATTCCACTTTGCGACTCAAAGAACTGAGAGATGCAAGAATCATTCATCCATTCTATCCACTTTATTCCAAGATCAACCATTGGGATAACATGACTCCAGGACCATAATTCAGTATCATCGCCAGTGCAATCTGTACTTTGATTGCCTGTACACTTATGCAAATGAAACTTTGGAAGCCTACGAGCTAAAGCCGCCAAGACAAGGTATGCCTCATTGGAGATTGAAGTGACTTCTCTCATAATATTGTTCTCCAACAGTTTCTCCATGGAAGGCGGATTCAACCACAAGCACATGGAATGAAAAATATCTGAAAAGTGTGAGACACAATATCCATACTCTATGCAAGTCCTCCACAACCGCAGTTGTTCAATCATCAGAGATGAGGAGAGTTTGCAGTGCTCCTTTCCAAGTTTAATCCACTGGTCAAGGGGAAGTGCAGGTTGATACAACTGCCATATCATGGCATGGAGTGTTCCGCTCCTTATAAGCTCAATGCAATACTTCCTATTAGATTGTGCCAAAACCTTTTCAAAAGGTAAACAGAAATGAGTTACTGGCCAAGGGACCAATTGTCCCATGAAAGATAAGACTGGTGCAAGATGCCACATGAACTGATAACTTACCCTTAAAAATGTAACAGATTTTATCTTGGAAGGCTGAATTTCCATACTGCTTTTCATGGAAAATCTGTGGACAACTATTTGGATGAGCCTTGGACAGTCCATAATAGAACTTGAAGCAGTTGGTGAATGCCTTGCTATTGCAATTAAAATAGAGATCATCCGTTCTACCAAAGCTTCGGCTGGATCCATCTGAAACCATCCATTTAGAGAAACAAAATGATTTCTAGATGAAGTAAACAGGCTGAAAGATGACATAATAGTTAGATCACGCTACCTCCAAGATATAACGAATTCTTGGCAGAATTGCCATCCTGACTAAACCCGCAATAAAATCTTGACCAGCAACCATGATATCGTCCTGAATAGTGCGCTTCCCTTCAGATTCATCATCAGGTACATCTTCTATAGGAAGAACATTAGAAGATTTAGCACTGTACTTCCAAAACCCACCATGAAGCAAACCCCCATCAATTTCTGGTTTACTCCTAAAAGCTGGGGCAGTGTAGAGATACTTTCCATGCATGCTCATTCTCTGAAAGAACAATATATAATGTAAACTCAACCAAATGAAGTGTTACGACAGAGTTAAAAATCTCTTGAAGAAAATTTTACCTCCAATTTCTCAAAGAAGTTCTCGTTCAAATCAGAGCAGAGTACGCACTCAATGACCCTTGCACATGCTAAAACTACAGAATTGCGGTTGTCATCAAGACACATCCTACAAATACACATTATTCAAGTAAATCTCCAACTTTTTTTAAATTGTTGCATATGGTATCAAAACCTAGACATATGGAACCTTTTGGGAGTAATAATCCTGAATATAGAATATATCGTCCAAAGAAGCTAAAAAAAGGCAGCATAAGATTGGTTAGAAGCAGCTCAGGCCATAACCAAGTGACCTTGTTACTTAGATTCCCAAAAAGTTCCTGAAAAAACAAAGATAATCAAATACAGACTACTCCCCATAAGCATTTGTAAAGAAGTCCCATTTAAGCCAAGATATAGACTACGAACATTAGAAAATTGATTCAACATGTTGTGGAGTGTACATATGACACAACAACTATTGCTCCAGTGAAAACTGTAATTACAAACAAAAACAAAAAAATAGATTAGCAGTCTGCGCAATTTCCTCAAAGTGTAAGCTTTTTTTCAGGAGATACAAGACCTCATGTCAGCACTAAGGCTCAGAATTTTTGTATATATATATATATATATATAGCATAGCACCAGAAAATTAAAATACAAGTCTTCTAATAATAACGGGGAAATCAAGGCCATGTCCACTACTTATTGGCAGACAATATGAAAGAAGGATGACGACAAAATGTATGCAATAAATCACCTCAATGTTAAGACAAGCTCAGGTTCTGGGCCAAGTGCAAAAGCCCAGACAGCCTCCCAATCGACCAAATCTTCATCAACATTAGAATATCGAGGTAAAAGATCAACTTGATCCCGACAAATAATGTGCATTGCCTTGTCAAGTACAGAAGCAAGAAGATGAAGTGCAAGGGCCCGTTGTCCCGGAACCTGAAGCATCAATTCACTATTTACCAAATATGCCAGTAGTGAAGAAGGTTCTTGTAACTTTTCAGCAAAGGATATAACCTTAAGAACAAACACTAATGAGAAGGCAAAAGCTATCTGATTAGCTTTGAGTCTATGTTAGCTAAGCACCGACACAAAAGGCAACTTACTACGCTTCTAGTAAGTGCCACCGCTTCTTTGATAGTATAACCAGCAGCACCAGGGTCACCCTCAGTCCTCAAGAAGTCTCGCTCAGCAACGTTAACAGCATTCTGCCTGTTCTGACCTGAAGAATAGTCTCAATAAGTGATATAATCACAGAAAATACGCATAAATCTCGACTTAACTCCAAAAAATTCGTAAGCATTAAAAAATTCCTCTGATGCACACCTAGATCTCAATCACAGAGCATACCATACTCTGATCCAATTACATGAGGGAGTTAGATAAGAAGGTACAAAATTATTGAATATACACTTTAAATAAAATTCACCAAGTGAATCTGGGGAGCTAATTAGACCATAATGCATAAATTAATCCCATTAATCGTAGATAAAGCTGTCTGGTGAGGTTTAGTGCCGAGACAACAAAAATGCCACACCCGTCAGACATCACCCTGTTGCAGCAATTTGGGAACAGGAAAATGTGGTTTTCGACTATAGGTTGACATAAGGGAGGAATTTAAGGTTGAAAAAGGAGAGCGCTTATAAAGAAAGCTCATCCTACTCATGTTTATCAAGGAATGAAAACTGATCCTAAACTCTATAGGCATCAAACTGGATCAAAGTTCTTATACAGGTCGGAGTCTATAGTAGCTCAGAAAATTGCAGTACCCAGCAACATTGAGCCAAAAAGTGAAGTTTTGGTACTCAAACCAATTGATGAAGATGCCCATGCAACATTCTTGCATATTTCCATGAAAAAGAATGGGTCAAGCTGAAGTACCTTAAGTACTACATAGAAACAGCTGGACTAGAGACTCATAAGTGTGACTGATGCATGATCTAGCTGAATAAGTTGTTCATCATCATTTTCAAATGACTAGTGCACTACTGTGACCAGTGCACGTCAAACCCACTTGTAATGATTAGCAACATGAGAACTGATTGACGAGCTAGTTATCTTACTTTTGGAGAAGGAACCATCATCTGGACTCAAAAGGCACCTAAAGAGATGCATAGCAATAGACACTAACTGGAAGAGATTATATAAGCAATTGACTTACCGGTCCCTGCAACTGGGTCAATTTCACTCTGAATGACATTTCCGTCTAATGAAAATCTCAAATTTCGTACAGCCTCAACCCTATCAGTCCAAGCATTCCACAAATTGCCACCTCTTGGTCCGGCATTCTGGACACCAGCATGATCCTGCTGACTTTGGCTATCTTTTACAGTCTCCGATGATATCAAACTAGATTCTCCGTCCTTTGTATTCCATGATTTTGCATTCTGAAGAGACTGACCCCCCACTAATGGACTACCCAATGATCCATCCACAGCTATCTGAGAGCCTGACAAGTTTTGCTTCTTGAATTTCTCTTGACCCCTTTTCTTTAGCAACTTAAGCAATGAAGGGTCCATCTTTTTCATTATCTCAGCCTGAGCTTCAGCAATTTCGTCAGGAGACATACTCTGTAATCTGGTGCGGTTCTCAGCATCAATTTGACTCTCAAGAGAAGAATGACTATGCCCATCATCATTGACATTGGATCTAAAAGAGGAGGCTCCCGGCAAGCTTGATGATTGCTTTTCCTTCTCTCTAGAATTATCGAGAAATGAGGAGCTTAACTCTTTTGCCTCGGTCAGCGTTCGTACAGATTCATTGCTTGAAACTTTCACAGCACCATTTCCACTGCTAATATGCATAGACACCGAATCCCTAAGTGGATAAGCAGCATCAACCTTCTTGTCACCATCAGGGAAACATCCCTGAACTTGAGTACCTTTACCCGTATCACTTTGCAAAGGACTTAATGCAGAAGCCTTACCATCCGTAATGGCCCCATCAATTTCATATGTAGGCTCAAAGTTTGAGAGTGGCTCTGCATATACTTCCATACGAACTGCACCACTTAAAGGTGTATTGTCCATGAGATTTGGCTTATTTGCACTTTCAATCACCTCTCTACTACCATCTCGCACTTTAGCCCCTGTGGATCGATTCTTTATGATTTTACTACTGGAAGAAGGAACATTTCCCACAACAAGCTCCCTCCAATTCTGTAGGTTCAAGTCCTTCTTCTCCTTTCTTTGAAGTGGTCTAGCAAAAGCTGCAACTCGCTCAGAAGCAGCAAGTCTCCTATATTCTTGAGCATCTTCATCAAGATCATCACTATCATGATCTTCATGCCGTCTCATGCTAACTGGACCCCAATGCTGCGGATTAACATTTTCACTATCAACAAAAAATTTGAATACAAAGGAATCTTCCTCGTTCTATCATTCTTCCCCCTCTCCCACCCCCCCCCCCCCCCAAAAAAAAAAAATGAGACGAAAAAGAGGAGCCTCAAACTCAACCATTAACCAAATGCCACAGCAGGATCTTTGAGCTCCCTACTGAAAACTAGAAACCCAACACTGCCTTTCCTCCTACACATTCCAACCTATTTGAAACACGTTCCAGACCTGCCCTTAAACCAATGACTACATATATATAGACCAAAACCACGAAACTGCCGACCTTAAGACTCACCCATTCCCCTCACTTCACCAAAACAAGAACACCGAAGCAGGACTACTAACGCGTTGGTAGCTCCATGTAATGCTTCGATCACTCAATAAAACCAATAAAGAAACAAATTTTCAAATTCCGCCGACCAGAAGAAGCATAAGCTCAGACACTTACGGGGCCGTGAGAGCGGTGTCGCGCGACCGGGAAAGGAAGGACGGTGGCCCTCGGAGGAGGGGTTGGGGCGAGGGTCCTGGTCTCTGGGTTGTCGGGAAGACCCTTTTCGACTATGCTTCCGATGACCATCGAGGCGTTGTCCTCACCCATTTGGGGCTTGCTGGTACCGAGTATCTTGTGGGGAGGTGGGGCTTTCTGGCTTCCGGAAGCGCTGCTCTTTCGCTTGTCCATGGCCGCTTTCTTCGATGTCCCCCGCGCCGTTCTCGAGGGTATTCTGAGGTCTTCTTCAACTTCAAACCAAGCTCCGGCCGGTTCTTGACATGAAGTGGCGCCGAATTGAGAGAATGGGGAAGTGAAGAGCTCTTTTACCGGAGGAGGCAAGAAATAGACTTTTGATACGCCCGGAAACCGAAACCGAAAAATATATTTAGGCTGGGCAAGGGTAGGATGAAAATATAATTGAGACGTAACAACATTAAAAAGTATAAATAAATTTTAAAAGTTTTGAAGAAATATAATTGAATTATAAATTTTTTAAAAGTACAATCAACTTAATACTTGTTATATTATACTAATCAAGCCTTTCAATTGACTATGATTTTTTAAAAATTTTATGGCTCGATTGCACTTCTATGTAGATTTTAAGACATAATTACACTTTTTAAAAATCTTATAATTCAATTGTACTTTCTTGACAAATTTCAAAACTTTTAGTGCACTTAAAATGATAACGAATGAAATAATGATTTCGATCTTGTTATTGTTTGGTACAACATGAGTAAAAAAATTGGAGCGGGAAAAATTCTCTACTCCCTCTTAAAAATGAAAAATACCATAAAAAAATCTTAATTACTTCCTTTGTGACACATATATCTCAAACTTTTTTAATATCATCAAAACCTTGAAGTTGTTCTCGTATGATATATTTATTCTAATTTTTTTTTGTAATATCCAAAATCTCAAACTTACATCCTTGTAACATTATTTATCCTATATTTTTTTTCTTATTTTTCTTACCTACTTTGACCGAAGAAGTTTGTTGAAGCTCACTCGCCACTGGACAAGGATCGCGAAGCCTAACAGGGTTCACAACCCTTACTAGCACCCCTTTACAATTCCGAGCAAAGACCCCCTTGCCCAAATCTAGGCTACGGCAACCTCGCTGGGTGTCGCCAGGGCTCGTTTCCCATTAGGCAAGGGCCGTGAAGGCGACCAGCTAGGGCTCGCAACCCTTGCCTAGCCTCACCTAGAGTTAGGCAAGGCACCCTCACCTTGGCTGCGGCTGGCCAGGATTCCCTCGCTCGCAATCATGCCCGACGAAGCTGCCCTCCCCTAAGGGGCTTCCCCTGTGGCCATGAAGGGTTGAGCAAGGGCCACAAGCCTTGTACAGCCAAAGTGGTTGAAAAAATAATAGAATAATTTTTTTAGAGTAAATGTATCACGATAATGTATGTTCAAAATTTTTAATGTCATAAAAGAGTTTGAGATAGATGTGTACAACAAATTCAGGGTTTTTTATAGTACAAAAAAAAGTTTGAATTAAGTGTGTCATAAGAGCAAAAGTTTAGGTTTCTGGTGTCATAAAAATTGTCTGGGCTATATATGTCATAAAAGATAAAATTTAGGATTTTTGGTGGCATTTTTCCCAAAAATAAATATGAAAAATTTCAAATAATGGGCTAAATTACCTGTATTTTTCTCAACAAGAGGCTTGAAATGCACTTTATTTTAACTAAATTTCTAAAGTGTTCTCATTTACTTAAACAAAGGCTTGAAATAGACTTGTTTTTAATAAAATATAAAGTGAACATATTAGTATCAAGTAAGGGTTTAACCTCATTAGCTGGTTTTTGGCCATTACTTCTTATAATTTTTTTTTAAAATTTTCCTAAATTTTTTCTTTCTTTTTTTTTGCTTTCCTAAAAAAAAGGAGACAAACTAAAAAAAATAGACAAGAGGGCTAGTAGCACTCCCTAGTTTGTGGCTGTCGCCTTGGCAAGGGCCAACAGGTCTTCACCTTTAAAGAGCGTCGTGACTGTCTCTTCATTCTGGTAGGCCCTTGCCTCTAGTCAACAAAGGTCACCAAACCTTGCCATGGCACTAGTGACCCCCTTGACCATGATTGATGCCTTATTGGCAATGGGGCGAGACCCCATACCTAAGTTTTATTTCTCTATGTGCTATTTTAAGTTTGAGCATCCTTTTTTTTAGTTTGTCTTTTTTGTGTAAAAAGTAGAAAAAGAAAAAAAATGTAAAAGGCCCAAATGGCATTGGCCCATTGTTAAAATTAAACCTTTTTTTTTTAGATTGACATGGTCACTCCATTCTCTTATTTAAAATAAGATCCATGTTAGATTCTTATTTGAGAAAATAACAACACTTCAAGAATTTATTTGCAATAAGGACCATTTTATACCCTTATTTGAGAAAATAAGGATATTTCAAGCTCTTATTTGAAAAAAATTTCAAGTAAATATGAACAAAGGGGATATGACTTTGCCTTGTGGGCAAAATTTGAGATTCAAAATTTTCTTATGCTATGTTTTTTTTTTTGGGTAAGATTTCTTATGCTATGTTTGCCCTTATATTTTCCAAAATAAAATAAAATGTTTGACCAAGAGTTGATTGAGTGTAGATGGATGGTGTGCAAGGCACGTAACACATTTTATGGACAAAAAAAAAGAGAGTGGATCATTGAAATAAGTCTTTCTACATTCGTATTACCATCCTAATCCAAGGTTCAATATTTGATCCTCTAGGACCGCTTGCTAGTTTTTCATAGTGTCGGAACTTTACAAAATTTTTAATTTAAATTGGACATGATGAAATTGGGGATTATGAACATTCAAATGCAATAAAAATTGGGTCAATTTGATTGGGTGAAAATTGTCCAAGAAAATCTTAAACCTATTATATTAAGGAAAATTCAATCTTAAGCTTTTCACTTGCCAATTTGGTCTTAAAACTTATGATAATTTATCAATTAAATTCAAAAACTATTATTTGGATATTTTGTTGAAAGGACTATATTGATAAATTGTCAAAAAAAATTAGGATAAAATTGGTATAATTGAAATGTTTAAAGCCATATTGACAAATCGTCAAAATGTTTTGAGCTAAATTGATATAATTGGAAGATTTATAACTAAATTAACTTATGTACAATATATTTAAAGCTTTTTGGATAATTATCCAAAGATGAGGAATATATGGCCAGTTAAAATACAGTGACAAAATTCCAATACCCAAAAATAAAAATAAAAACAAGTTTCAAAGCCCAAAACCATACCAAGTGGTCTTGGAATTAAACAAAAATTATCAAATATATAAGTAGATGATATATGATGATTTTTTATGCTAAGTCGTCAGGACGACGTTGTGTTCATTAAAGCAAGTCAATACATGCCAAAACCTATTGTTCTTGATTTTGCGATTATCCCCAACAATATTGGACCCATTGGAAAGCTCTCAACACAAAGGTTTTTAGCAGCACAAAAGATCGTAGAAATTGAGACATCAAACACGAAATTTATAGAACTAGAGACACACAAGTATTGACATGATGAGGGCAAGCCTTAAGACAAGTGTAAGAGTTTTCAAATATGAGCTTAATTAATTGAAATTTTAATTAAATGTTTTACCACCTTGGTTTAATATGATTGAATATAAGGAATCTTAATCAGTCTAATATAGGTTTAATTGACGTTGGTCGAGTTGAGCTCGGCCTGTAATGAGAGGGTCTGGCTGAAAACTTTATAAATAATGATCAAGTCCCTTCTTTAGCCCCCACATTCCATAATCACCTCACATAAGGAGCGCATAAGGTAACGAGTATTGTGAGGGATAGTTTCATTAAGTTAGTGATCATATTGCTAATAGAGGGGAAGCAATAGTAAATCGTCATATTTCGCATCAAGAATGATGGATTCCAAATCAAGTAAGTAAATCAAGTCTCTCAACTGTTCTATTTTAGATTCTAGTTATGGCAATCCAAGGGAAAGCCGTTGTCACAACCAACAAATGGTGCCAGAGCCACCATACTTCAGATCTAGAAAGTTCGGTTTTTACCGTCATTTTGAAATTTTATCTAATAAAAGTCAATTTTGAATATGTAAATGGGTTGTGCTAGTTGATGTGAGCATTTTGAGGGGTAGCGAGCCATTGGTAGAGGCTGGACAACCTTTCATGTGTCGCACATGGCTTAAAGGCAATGCAGTAGACCACTGGGAGGTGCCACACACACTCACGTGCGTAGATGCACAAATTGGCGACTCCCACGTGCCTTCACACACGAGGTGGTCACTGCCTAGTTAGTGTCATGCTGATGCCATTGAGGTCAAAGGTGGTTGACCTGCAACCCTACTCGACCCGTTGACCTCAACCCAACTCGAACTATTGAACCGACCCCAGTCCGAATCATTGACTCGATCCTGGTTTGACCCGTTGGCCAATGTTCGGTCAATGGGCCCAACTCGACTGAACCAGACCGATCTGACTAGTTTCTAGGTAGACACATGCGTTATGCACTTTGGCGACACATGATGGCACGTCCAGGCTTCAATTAGAGTGTGCTCAACGGTGTTGTATCTGTATAAGGGTATTTTTCATTGTTTACAATTCATTTTGTATGTTTGATACTTTTAAGGATGTGAAAATACAGAGGGAACCCTATATAATTGTACTTTTAGGGTATTTTGGCATTTTTCCCCTATATTTCTCAAGGTTTCGGAAGTACAAATATAAACTCACATGTATATTATCACATATGGATGTCGAGAGCATTATTCGTTGATGGCATGTATAAGGTTTAACATGTATCGATGAATAGAGCAATATAATTGGCATGACATGTGATTTTAGTGAAGCGCTCATGTCTTCAAGTCTAAATGAAAAATATAAGAGATAAAGTTTACATTCCCGGTATGAGAGAATGTCAAGACTTTTGTTTGAAGAGTGACCGCCAAAGTGGCGCACCTTATTTGATTTGAGAAATATCAGTCTCGTATTGTGGTGGGATATTCCATATTCTAATGTGTCGTTATACTCCATATTGATTTGTGGAGGGATACATGTGCAACATATGGTTGAGATGATCTTAGTGATTCGACACCCGATGATGATGAACTCACGATGATTGAGATATCTTCTCATGGCTGCTGTCATGTGGACTGTATACAACTGCATGTCATGTATTTTTTCTAAAGGTATTTACATGATGATTGCATATTGATTCGTGGAGGAATACATGTGTAACATATGATTGAGAGTGACTGATCCTAGTAATTCAGACACACAATGGTGATGAATTCACGAAGATTGGGATATGTTCTCATGGTTACTGTCATGTAAACAGTATATAACTGCATGTAATGTATTTTGTCCAAGGTATCATAATGTATATAGCTTTCATGATGTATACTTATATGAACTCATAAAGATTGTGATATATTCTCATGGCTATTGTCATGTGAACAATATACAACTGCATGTCATGTATTTTATCCAAATGTATTTACATCATGATATATGTAGCTCTTAGGATTTATACTTATATGGCTTTAAGTTACACAATATTCACATTATGCTAATTATTTTCATTATTTATTATTTTAGTCACATTTTCTCTAAATGACAACTCTATTACGATTAAGTTACTGGTTCAACAGGATGTTTTGTTTGAGATAAAGCCAATGGATGTTCATATTGCTTTTAGTGGGGATAAGCCATGAGACTTGACTGCTAACAATACGTAACCCTAGAAAACATATATTTTTGCTTAGGAAAAGAGCAATAAGATTTACTTGTCTATGAAGCGATCCATTTAAGAACATTTGAAAAGTGGTTTGTTAGTTGATTGCATGCTAAACAAATGATGGAAGCCTTAAAGGCTAAGAACCACGTCTTACCTAATGTCGAGATTGACACACATTTGCGAGGACTCTTTAATATGAGGCATGCTAGTTATGAAGGTGTTATGGATTATGTTGTTAGAATAGTAGACCTATAGCCAAAATTCATAGCTCTTAATATTTCTATTCCTAACACATGCATTGTCCATCAAGCCTTAAATACCCTTATACCTGATTTTGGCTTCATTAAACCAATTACAATTTCCAAGATGAAACCTAATCAATTAATGATAAGGTGAGCAACGGTCCAGGGTCAACCCTGAATCGGCTCAACTCGACCGGTCCTGGTCGAGTTTTTAACACAAATGGGTTAGTCCTCGGTCCTGAAATCTCTAACCCGATATTGTACGGGTTGGTTCTCGGTCCTAAGATGTCGGGTTGGTCCAATCAGGACAAACCCGCAAAATATTATATATAAAAAATAAAAAATATTACCATTTTTTAACAAGCCCAACTTAAGTGGACACTGGACTGGACAGCGGCTCATTCCTTAAAATCTCGTTCAATTCAATTCTTTTTTTCCGCAGCCCAAACCAAAGACGAAAAGAATAACCCATAGGCCTAAGTCCAAGTCTTTTGTGTCTTCTTCAGCACAGCACTTCTAGTCTTCCCTATTTCTCCAACTCTTCTGCTCTTCATCAAAATTAGATTATGTCTTCTTCCTTCACAAGCCCTAATTGCTCGCTCGCTCGTCCTCCTATCGCTTGCCCGTCACTCGTCCTATTGTCGCTTGCCTATCCACCGCTTGCTCACCTATTGCTCGTCCTCCTGTCGCTTGCCCATCTGCCACTCGCTCGCGTGTCATTCCCTCACCCGAGCTGCTCGCCCGCTTGAGTACCGTAACTCCTTCTTATCCCTATAGCCACGTAAACATTCGTCACACCCTCCTCATTCTTGTCATCTTCAAATCAATGCTCTCTTGCTTTGGAAGCATCCCATTAAAAGGTCACAACTTTCTGTTTCACTATTGCAACAACTATAGGAACTTGTTATGGGTTTTCGCTAAATGTTAGTTTCTTTTTTCGATCATTTGCGTTTCTTCTTAAAAATGGAGTCCTTTGTTCTTCGTGTAGGTACCACTGAGAAGAAAATCGCCTTTGCCTCCCGACAAATTCAATTACGATCGAGGTGCTCATAAGGTTTATCTTCAAAGCGATTAGCGTGTAAGAAAGGTTAGGCCTTCTCTATGTAACTTCTATGATCTTTTGTTTTGTTTTCATTTTGATGGGTAGTGATGCGTAAGCATCGCGTTTCGATTGTAAAGATATTGCCCCAAATTCGTAGGCATTTCGGTTTTATTATCTTGGAGTTGCTACGACTTGATTTATGCTAAATTTGGGATTTTGCTTTGAGCAAGTTTAGATTAATTACCGGGTTTATCTTACATTTAAAACTCTTGCACCCGTTGCTTGTCGCTCACTCACCCGAAAAAAAGTTTCAAACTTATAGGTGCATTATAAAGTTCTTTAACATTAAATATGGCTACTGAGTAATAGAAATTCTTGCATATTGCTTTGGAAATGAGCACTTAAGAAATGACTCATGTCAAAAGATTGATGTCAGTTATGCTAATCTTCTACTTTCATTTGATAAATCTTGCATTTGTTCGTCGCCGACAACAATATATGTAATATAAAGGTAGATCGGTTTTTTAGTATATTTTCCCTATCTGTATAGTAGATTTGGGAGTTGATAGGAAAAGAGCTTTTCTACTTGGCTTACTGGAGCTGAATTTATTACAGGTGATAATTGACTCTCAACCATTAATAATGGCTATACTTTCAACCTTGTTGTTCAGTGAATCTATTTGGTTAATTGGAGGCTTAGGCCTGATATTTGGTGTTGTGGGATTTGTTCTTCTAGAGGTCATCCTTGTGTTACCAATTGTATTGTGATTATGCCGGTGTAAAGTGAATCCTTATGTGAATTTATGTGAATCCAGATGACATGTCGATTGAAATAGAGGAATGTGATGAGATGAGTTCGAAGATGGAGTCACGTGAAGAATCACAAGAGGTGACCAAGGTATCCACTAATCAACATCCTTTTTTTTAAGAAGCGAACAGTGGATAAGTCCGTTGCGTGGAATAATTTTTCAAGAATCGTAAATGAGAAGACAAAAAAAACATGCATGGTGAAATGCATTCATTGTGGGAAGGAGTACTCATATTCAGTTGACTATGGTACTTCAACAATGTTAAAGCATTTGAAAAAGTGCAACAAGTATCCTTCAACATAGATAAGAAGCAAAGATTGATTTCACCACATAATGTGAATGTGACTGGCAAGGTTGAATAGATACTAAAGTTGGTGATAGTAGCGATAATGTCTAATCAACATGGAGATTTGATCAAGACAAATATAGATACATGCTTGCTCGGATGATCATAGTCAATGAACAACCATTTTCTATAGTTGAGCGTGTCGGGTTTCATGATTTTGTCACTGAGTTACAGCCTCTTTTCAAACAAGTGTCACAATTTACAATGGTCAAAGATTGCTTAAAGTTATATCTCAGTGAAAGAAGTTACTTGAAGACTTACTTTGGTAAACTTAGATCAAGGATTGCACTCACGACTAATACATGGACTTCCGTTCAAAACTTGAACTATTTATGCCTTACTGCACATTTCATTGATGGAGATTGGAGATTACATAAAAGGATCCTCAATTTTATGGTGATACATAGTCACAAGGGTAGGGAGATTGGGAAACTAGTTGAAAAATGCATTTACGAGTGGGGAATAGAAAGACACGTGCCTACAATCATTGGTGTTAGCTGTGAAATTCTACACATGAGGTACACTGCTTATATATTGAACTTGATCGTGAAAGATGGCTTAACTAAGGTACGTGATTCTACTATACGTATCCGAAATGTTGTTAGATATGTGAGGAGTTCTACCATAAGACTTAAGGCATTCCAATCATGTGTTGAGGCTAAAAGAATCACCTACAAGGGTTCGGTTTGTTTAGATGTTGTCACTAGATGGAACTCCAATTACCTCATGCTAGACATGACCATAAACTTTAGAAAGGCTTTTGAAAGGATGGCTAAAGATGATTTATCTTTCGAAACTGAGGTTAACTATGATTCTCCTAAAAATAAAGATTGGGAAAATGTCATTATTCTTTCCAAATTTCTAAAGCAGTTTTATGATGCTACCAATCATATGTCAAGGAGTTCATATATTACTTCGAATAATAATTTTGACGGGATAGCTTTTTTCTATAAATATTTGAAAGATGCAAGTCATGCCTTGGATCATAAACTTAGAGCTATTGGTTCGAAGATTAAAGGGATGTTTGATAAGTATTATGGAGGTTTGGATAAAGTAAATATGATGGTGTTGATTGCTATGGCGTTAGATCCTACCAAAAAGTCGCATTATGTGAAGTTTTGCTATGAGCAAATTTATGATGATGAAGCAAAAGTTGTTGAAATGCATGGCAAGGTGAAGTGTGTGTTAGAGCATTTTATATACATTTCATGAGCAATCTTTTCGTGATCATAACAATCGGTATTTGGGCAATCAAATTATGACTAGTGGTGGTAGTAGTGTTTCCAATACTGATGGAAATGATGATAACAACGAAGTTAACATCAAAGCTTGGCGAAAAAACTTTTTCCATCAAAAGAAAAGAAGAAGAGATGACAACAAATCAGAGCTTGATCGGTATCTTGAAGAGGAATGTGAAGCTATTCTTGATCTTGATATTTTGATGTGGTGGAAGAGTACTGGATCAAAGTATAAAATACTATCTTTGATAGCTCGGGATGTTTTGTCTATTCCTATAACTATTATTGCTTCAGAGTCGGCTTTTAGTACATCAGGTCGTGTGTTTGATGGTTTTCGAAGTTTTTTGACTCTTAAAGTGGTAGAAGCTTTGATTTGTAAAGACTGGTTGAGAGCTGCTTGCATGCCTGTCAATGTTGAAGAGTGTATTGAAAATGTTGAAAAAATTGAATTGGGTAAGCTTAAATTATACATGTTTCTTTTTCCTTGTTAATTCAGTTGTGTATCTAATGAATACGTTTTTTTTCCATAGATATGGATTGTCTTACTGAAGATATTGTCATCACTAAATAGAGTTCAAGAAGTGGTAAGATGTTCAATTAATTGTGTTAGTAGTAATTTCATATTTAGTATTAATTATGTATGTTGCTTTTTTTTTTTCAGGTTTTCAGGAGAGAATGGTTGGAGACTTAATTATGTAGAATACACTATGGCTAGACTCAATGATATGTTGTGATCTCAAAGATATTTAGTGTAGACATCATTTAGTTGAGTGTCTTGCATCAGGTTGTTAATCTAGTGATTGGTGGAGTGCCATCTTTTATATCTTTTGGGGTCTAGTAGATCTTTGCAATGTTGATTGTCTAATTTTTATAAGTGGAAAGCTCGTAAGAAATGTATGTCCGCATTTGAATGATCATGTCTTCTTGTTTCTATCTCTACTAATTTTTTTGGGGCTTCTTTGTTTATGAAATACATATTCACCATGTCTTTATCGGACATAGATTATTTCATAGAATTTATTGTAAGAAAAATTTAGAGGTCTTGGGTTGACCTTGGGATCAGACCCAACCAATGGGATCGGACCAGACCAATAGGGTTGGTTCGGTCCTCAGTCCCAAGCTTGACGGGTTGGTCCACGGTCCCAAAAATTGAGGACCAACACTGTACGGGTTGGTCTTCGGGTTGAGCACGGGACCGGCCCAACCCGGACCATACTCACCCCTAATTAATGACTTCATAGCTAGAGTGGTCACTCTCCAATTAAATTCTTGATCAGTTAATACAATTTTCTAACAATAATTTAATTATAAATGCCACGTCATTTTTTGACCGGATATCTCGCAATTGGTATTTAAGTGATCGTTTTTTCTCCAATTTAGCACTTAAGTGATTCGGTGGAAACTTTTGACACTAAAGTGATCGTCATACATAAGTTTTGACACTCTTAATGTCATTCTTTCTTTTAATATGACAATCCACCTAGGCTTTTTGCTCATTAAGCCAATATATACCTAGTATTATGTTGAAGTCGCGCATATTTAAAACGACTAAGTTGACCTCTTGTTCTTGTCCATTGATTATCAATTGACAATTCTTGCATATTAAGGTGGACAAAATAGATTCTTTCAGTGGGGTTGAGATATTAAGGGGAATTTGAAATAAGCTAGGCTCTAACTTACATAAATTCATGAACCTTGTCAATTTGAATGAATGAGTGATATCAGTATCAAATAATGCATACGCCTTATTCAAATAAATAAAGATTGTACAATTGATAACTATTTTCTGAAGCTTCTGCTTCTTCCCGAGTTAATCTGTGCACTTGTCTTTGAGCTGGAGATTTTCATTGATTCTCAATGAGCGGCACAGATTCAGATGGTTGTGCCACTTGGACTAGTTGTGCTATATGAGTTTGTTGATTGTTGTGTGGGTAATCTCGATGATAGTGTCCTAGTCATCCTCATTCAAAACATCATTGTATCTCTAAGCTTGGTGTCTCATTCATTCTTGACTTTTTCATTAATTATTTATGCATTTATGTGTTCCTTCTTTTGTTAAGAGGCATTCTCCTAAACTAATTGGGCATTTTGTCTCAATGAAATAATTTGAGCTGATAGGAATGCTACCTTTTCTCAATGAGTTATTCTCCACCTTTTTCCTCAACAACTAATGTTTTACTAATTGTGCTCGTTGATACAAGTCATTATAGTCTTTGTTGTTGAATGGCACCAATTATTTATGAATATTCATTATTAGTCCTTCAAGAATCTTATTGCCTTATCCTCCCCATGCTTTACAAGTCTAGGAGCATTACTTGGATAGTTAGGGAAATTTAGCCTTATACCAATTTACTGTCATGTCATTCTAATGGAATTCCATGGATTCCAATTTATTTTTAGCACAATCCAAGAAATGCTTAGCATTTCATGCTTACTAGTTTACTTTCATGCACTATCCCCACGACATCTCAATATTTGATGGAAATACAATTCCCTTGGTAGTTTTCCACAAATACTCACATTTTCCTCAAACTGATACTCTGTAAGAGCTATCTTGTCGATATCATTACAATTTGATAAATGAAAAATCTTTTCCATTTCGTTTATCCGTTTCTCTGCTTCCTCTAGATCTCTCATACCATCAAATGTAAGTGGTTTTAGCTTTAGAAACTTTTCAATGAAACCTTGTATTCGTTGTTTGTTATTCCCTAGGGCGTCTATTGTGAGCTTCCTATACAATCATTACCCTCACTTGAGCCAAGATTTTAAGGATCCCATTGATTTGATAATCAACTTGAGGAGTGCTTGTGAAGTACCAAATCATGCACCAATTCCGGTTCTTCTAATCTTGTCTTATATTGCACAAACTAATAATAAATTAAGAATCAAAGAATTCACTTGAAAAGTCAAGTGATTCTTATAAATTGGTATATATGTTTCATAACATCTATTATTCACATAAGATAAGCAACTTAAGCTGTTTATCTTCAAAATCAAGGTAATTTGATTGTGTTTTTCTATATCCCTGTCTTACTTATTCCCTTCTGTTTATAGGTAACATAGTTCTCATCTTATCACTCAACTAAACCTAAGCTCTGATGTCAATTCGGATGTGACAACCCTTCTCTACCACCTACTTTATTGTATAATCTCTAGTTTGAGATTTTGTAATACACAATGGAAAAGTGATTTACTATAGATGGGGAGAACATATTTATACACATCAAGTCATATGATAAGTCACTATTAGTTTCATTTATAACATGACGACTCGATGGTGATAGAATAAAGGTAGAAGGTAAAATTTTCTACACAACCTTCCTATACACATTCAACTTAACTTGCCATCATTGTACCAAAATTTGTTGTAGGGCTTTGGACTTCCCAAAAAGCTCGAACCGTGTTACAATACACTCATCGAGGCTAGACTCCTTTTCACTAATTTACGGGTCCAAAGGGATTGGAAGGGCACCCATCCAGCCATTACCATGGTGGATGTAGATCGTGTAGATCGATAGTAGATTTGACCTCTAAATAAGCTAAGGCCAGTCGTGAAGATTGTCTAAGCTCGTAGAAACATCTCATTAGGGTGAACTCAGTGAAATCACATGGAATACCATAATTTGGCACAGGCCCTCCAGGAAGCTGTCGTCTTTTTAAAAAATGGTGTCAATAATAGTAGTAAGCAATATGCTTAGCAAGTAATACATTCTAGTGACGCACATGACATTTCACAATCCATGAAATGCATCATGTGACACACACAAAACATGCATTTACATAGGCACACGTCAGATTCATATGAAACATTTCCAAAGAATGAATCGAATCCATGCTAAAAATCATGCATAATCCTTTATTCGTTTGATGTCTAATATCAACGATGCACCCGATCTGGCACGAGAGGCCTATGTCTTCTCGTGTGACATCAATAGTGCGTCTTGAGAGGCTTTCGGGTTCTAAACTTAGTCATCTTCACCTTAAACACATTGCAACTTACTTGCGTGGCATTTTGTCCTAGAAGCATCACAACTTATTTCTCTACAAACGTACTCTCGATTATCCAAGGCATCCCTACTACCAAGGAGCATTGCAACTTACTTTGTGAGCCACTCACTTCAATTAATGCTATTTACGACACATGTGCAATGACATGCATCAAATACAACTATCAAGATGTGTGATTGCCATTTGTAAGACAAGCTTTAAAAAAATGATGTCATGAAATGTTAATTCAAAAAATGATGGTATATGGCACATAGACCTAGATCCACCTAGACTACCTCAAGACCAGGTTTTCGACAATTCCTAAACCAATTCTTAGGCATATCGAGACTCACCAAAATGCAAGGTTAGAACTTCCCCATAACATTTCTAGGCAAAACCAAAAATTGCCTTATGAGAAAGTCAAACGATACTACTTGCCTCGGTATCATGCAAGGCAATAACTTCGATAATGGTCGCGCAAGGGGCGATGCGGTGGTGCAAAGCTTTGTTGCTCCGATGGTGGACATGAAGAATGGTGGTACCGGGTAGCTATCCCGACGATCTAGACGTTGTATAGGGAGGATGGAGGTCCCGAGATGTTGGCAATTGAGAGGTTGTTCAGCGTTTTCAAGGTGTCAATAATAAATGAATTATAGGGCAAATGAGATTACGTGATTGGAGGAATTCCCACAATCTTGGAGCAAATGGCCTTTATATAGGCTAGCCACCTTTTTTCTTTCTCCCTTGACACATTGCATCATCATGTGCCGCTTGGCATACCAGAGTGCCAGATGGCACAACTGTATGCCATTTGGCGCAAGTCAGCACGTGCTCTCAACTTGCGCCAAATGGCGTGATGCTCCACCAATTGTCATTGCGGGGATAAATAGCACCAAGGAGAATTGGCATGGCACACATGGGCGGAGGCAAGCGATGAAGGGGCATGTGACGTAGTAAGAAAACAATTGGTGACCCGCTAGAGCGAGGGGAAGCTTGTTTGGAAAAGTTGAGTTAGTCGTGATTGGAGGCAGGCGTCGATGTTCCGAAGTGTCAACTATCGTTCAATCATTAATTAGTGGCCTTAAGAATGTCGCAAGATTCCATGTGTCGTTGAAGCGTCATGACCATGCATGCAAAAGAGCAAAATTGGCCTCATGAAAATGTCTTCTTTCTTCAATTATGTCGCTTGCCATGATGGTGACATTAGTCATACTATCTTCTAGGTCATCAATGGCTTAACATGCTTTATTTGTGCCAATCTTCAATAGTCTTCTGAACGTCATTTTTTGAGTTCGACCTCATCTTCCGCCTTTTGTTGTTGGTTGCAAGTTTAAAAATATATTTACTTATTACCCTAATTATATGAATGCATCCATGAACTTAGTCACAACCGAACCAATTCTTAAAGTGTTAAGAATATGTGTGATAGGTATATTGTTAAACTAAACCTTTGAACAATGATCAATGGATCATTGAGAGGATATTGATGATCCTGTTAAGATTAGTATATTCTTGTAACTTCATTAAAGGTATTGGATACCTAAGGGAATGATGAGTCACAAATCATTAGATAATGTGATACTCGAGCTAAAACATAGGTTCAGACATGTTTAGAATGATTAGCAACATGTAAGCTTTTAGTGGCATCAATGATTAGTTGTTATTTTGGTCTTGTAAAAAATCCTTAGACTCGAGGCACATGATAACTTATGCGTTGAATGGATGTGGTTCATATGTATGCATATTGCCAGTTCATCGAACCATCTCTATGTTTGATGTTCATAGTTTGTTCACTTAGGAAATCACATGTATGTGTGAAAGTACTTAAATATAAATGCATACATTCACCTAACGACTTAAGCTTTTAGGACAATTGGCTGTGGTTCTACAAAAACTTCGCATGGTATCAGAGCAGGAGGTCTTGAGTTCAAATCTTCCTAGGCCCCTATTCCGCCTTCCAAAAAAAATATTTCCAGGCTTAGTACTTGAAAAAAAAAAGACTAGATTAAGCATAAGGAGTGTGAAAGTACTTAAATATAAATCCATACCTTCACCTAACGACTTAATCTTTTAAAACAGTTGGCAGTAGTCCTACAAAACTTCACATAGACAAGTAGAGATCTTAAATTTGAGATTGACAAATGGGCATTAAAAGAATGTGAAATCCATCAAGAGTCTAAAGTACACGTAACAGCAACTGCTAACACACTCTCTTTCGAATTTCTCTTAAGGCATTCAAGACATGATTGGTGGTGTGTCTGAACTAGAGATTTGACATTTGTGGGGCTTGAACATGCAAAACCATATTACTCTAGACTTACTATGAGGAGACTAGATTATGATCTAAAATTGAAGAGTGTTAGACCCTAACCATCTAAAGAATTTCAAAACGAAAATTTTGGAAACACTTCAAGGGTATTTCAATTACCCCTCTTATAGTTTCTATGTGCTTGTTATTAAATTGCACGAACATCTATTTTGGAGATGGATGTATGGTTATTTTATGCTTCCACTTTAAATTAATTTTGATTAATTTACCACCCAATTTTCGAGATAAATCCTAACACCGGTAATACAATCAACCTAGACATTTTCATGTGTTTAATTGATTTTGGTTATTTTTTACTATTAATGATCCGTTGACCAATTCTTTTTTGATAAAGATTGTTCTTAAGTGGCCATAGAAGTTATTTTGACATGCAACTTAAACGGTTAATGTGTAATGTGGGACATTTGATGAAGATCCAATATTATAGTTGTCGATTAACCAACTGTTGATACATCGATGTGAATTTCCACGCATAATATAGGGCCACTTTATTAAACATATGATGGTGTGGCCTTTAGAACGAATGATTTTTCAATAACCACTGTGTAAATGATCATTTGTGTTTTGAATACTTAGATGAGATAATGATTTAGACTTAACTATAATCATGAGGTCAATAACTGTCAAGTGAGACTTTTGTGATCTAGATGCTGAAAGCAAGATGAGATTTGAATTGGATGTGCTGGATGAGTTGGCCTACTTACTAAGTTTATAGAACACCAATGATTGTTATGTGAGGTGCGCTATGCACTAACGGGACTTCAATCCCCACTAGTAATTTTTACCCAATGAAGATTTCCATTTTCCATTTTAAGAAGTATGGGATTCGAATAAATTTCATGAAAGAATCTATTTCATTCAAGGGCTAAAAGAAAATGATTGTTGATAGTCAACGACCTAGCAATTTATTTTTCTATAGAGGTATTATATTACTCTAAAGACAATTATTACAAATCCACTTGCTTCCATACTTGACAAGACTTGTCTCAATAAACCTAATTTCACTTTCTAGGCGAGGAATTTGCAAATTGTTCTCAATTCTGAGAAAATCGAAGAAAATTGTCCAAAATATCTTAAACCCGTTGCACTTTTTCCAATTACAATCCTAAAACTTTTAAAATCTTGTCAATTCCATCCTTATGGTAAATTTATTTTGGACATATAAGCATTTTTTGGACATCCACGTAAACAATTTCTGAGATAAATTTGTTGAAAGGATTGAATTGGTAAAATTTTAAAAGATTTAGGACTAAACGGACAAAATTTAAAGGTTTAAAACTGAATTGGCAATCGTGCAATAAGTTTGGGACTATTTATACCATTTTCCCAAGAAAGTCGTGTATGCACTCAATCAAAACTTGACATAATCCTTTTTCTATGGATGGGAACCGAGATGAGCACAAGACTTATGACAAATGGCTTGAAGAGTTAGGTCATCCATGCTTGTTTTGATGAACAACGAACTTCATAGGAAGTATGAGATCATGAAAAGTGCTTGGTCAATCATTTTTTTGATGTGAGTGATCGATTCTCTAGATCTGAGATATATAAAGGTTTGTACCGATGATGGTTGAGAGATCATTAGTAGATAATCATCATTTGAAAATGATATGACACATTGAGGAGTTGACTAGGTTGAATATGATCATGGATAATGAATTCGCCGTGGATCTAATACTCTAATCTTTATTATATTTCTTCTTTGGACTTGTCCATAATTATCACAAGTATAAGTGGAGAAAACTATTACTGAATTACATAACATGCTGGTGGTTTATAAGAAAGAAATGAATAACACAAGACCCCTTATAATGGTTAGGGTTGAAACTTCCTCCTTAAAGAAAAAGACTACTTTGAAGAAAAAGAAATGGAAAAGGCCTGTAAAATTAGTTTTATATCTAAGGTCTAAGACTGAAAAAAAGGGCAATGTCATTTCTGTAGCGTCAAAAGGCATTGAAAGAGGAACAATAAGAAGTAACTCACAAGCTTGAAGGTTAAGTTGAAGGACCAACCTTGTCAATTTATGTTGTCCATACATGTAGAAACTAATCTTACGGTTGGTTCTCAATCCAGCTTATTGGTTATAGATTCAACTGCAATTTCATATATTTGTATGTCTTTGCAAAATCTTAAACTAAGTCAAATGTTAGGGGAAAATGAGATTCTCTTGAAATTTGCAAATGGAGCAAGAGTTGCTACATTAGCTATATGAACCTTTCATCCTCTAGACATTGTTGATTTTAAAGAATTTTTTGCATTACAAAAATGCAGTTCAAAATCTCATCTCTATACCTCATTTGGGTAAAGAGAATTATGAATTTTCTTTTGCTGAGGATGTGTGTTCTGTTTATCATGATACAATATGTGTTTATTTTAATTTGTTGACTAATAATTTTTATACCATTACAATGTCTAGTAATATGATTACCAATCTCAACAAGCAAAATGATTTAAATGCCATAACCAATAAATGACCTAGATAAAGTCTAAACCCAACATTTGTTTGGCAGTTTTGATTAGGTCATATTGGAGAAGACTAGATTACCAAATTAGTAATGTTGGATATGTTGATCCATCCAGCTTTGAGTCGTACTTGACTTATGAGGCATGCCATCTGAGAAAAAAAAGTGCTATATGTAGAACATAATGCGCAGGCTACTAGTATACTAGGTTTAATTCATATGGATGTATGTAGACCACTTTATGTATAAGTTGGAAGTGGTAATTCTTACTTTATTATCTTTGTCAATGATCTATCACGGTATGATTATTTATACCTAATAAAGTGTAAATCTAAATCCTTTAAAAGTTCAAAGAAATCAAAACAGAAGTTGAGAAACAAATAGGAAAGAATATTAAAACTCTTTGATCTGATCAGGGAGGTGAATACCTTAGAGCTGAGTTCCAAAACCAGCTCAAAGGAAAATTCCTTTTTATCATAATGAACACTTTCTAAAACTCCACATTGTAATGGTGTTTTTAAGAGAATAAATCACACACACACACATGATGCATTATGATGAGTTTCATTGATTTGCTTATATCAATTTGGGGATATGCTCTTGAAAGAACTAAATTTATGCTCAACAAAGTCCCAACTAAGTTGTTTCAACTATGCCCTATAAGATATGGCATAGGAGGAGATTAGGTCTTAATCATATTAAGATTTTTGGTTGCTCAACTTATTTCAACTAGTTGAAAATGCACAAAATGGAGGCAAGATCTAAACAAAATTGCTTCATTGAATATCTAAAGGAAAGTCTTGGATATTATTGCTATTTTTACTCTGACCAAAGTGTTTTAGTCAATAGACATACTTCTATTCTGGAGAATCGTTTTATCCAGAAATGTGGAGCTAGGTAGAAATTAGTCTTACAAAAAGGAACCAATGGAATAAAGAATAGTCAAGTTCATACATAGATTTTAAACTCAATGAGAGTCTCTTTTCATGGACTAAACTGTTCCCCCTAAGAGCTAGACCAAGACCAAGACCTGCATGGTTGGGTTAGTCTAGAGTCAACTTTTGACTAATGGTCGCCTTTTAAGGATGCTAATTGGTTAGAGATTTATAACTTTATCAAAATAAGGATAAAAATGATAATATCTACAAAAGGGCAGCCTTGATCCTAACGATTGGCCACATGAATCGACTGCATGATCACTCGTATTGGTCATGGGCCATGCGGTCAGCCGGCATGGTCGCAAGGATCAATTGCAAGATCATGTGGATAGGCTAAGTAAATTAGCTGTGAGATCACTTATATTGATCATAAGGATCGGCAATGAGATCACTTATGTTTATTATGAGTGTTGATCATAGGATCACTTAGAGTAGCCGAATGATTTGGCGCAAGATTGCTAGCGCGAGTCATGAGGATCGGCCGTATGATTAGCTAGATTGGTCATGTGAATCGGCCATGAAATTGTCAGTTTGGTCATGAGAATTGGCCTTGGGATTGGTTGGACTAATAACAAGGATCAGCCATGGGACTACACGACCACGTATTGGCCGTGGATCAATTAGAGATCGGCCATGTATCAATTGTAGATCATTCATGGATTGATTAAAGATTGACCATGCATGGGTCCATGAATTGTCCAAGGGTTCTCAGTGGATCCTGCATGGATCCATCTAAGGATCATTCAAGAGTTGTCCATGCATTGTTCATTGATCAATTAAGAATTATCCAAGAGTTGTTCAAGCAACTTCCATTGATTGCTATAAATTGAATGAGAGCCACTTATGGATTTACTATGGATTAACCATGAATGATCGGTTGAGGGTCGATGACTCAGCTAAGCATCTATTCACTCGACTATGCACCAGTTATGAATCAACCACGACTGGTCATGCACTAGCCACTAATCGACCACATACTTGCTATGAACAAACTACATCCAATGATGGCCAGACACGTGCCTAACCATGCTTAACCATTCTTAGCCACGTGCCCAGCCATGCTCGACCATTCCATTAGTTGTGGATCCACCATGCCTAGCCATACGCCCTTTCATCTCACTAACATACTTCCTAATCATTCTAGACCCTAGGTTTACACTTAGCACTAATGAAGTTCTCTTCCAATGAAATTATGCCAAGTAACCATCCAAATATTGTACCATCATGTCCTTATTCCAACTCACCACTATACACTGAAACTGCTAGTGCAATTACCTAGAGGGGGTGAATAGGTGATTTTGAATTTTTTTGTGGAAATATGAAATACATAACAAAAGAAGCGTATTGTACGACTAAACAAGTAAGAGCAACAATCGCAAGTGGAGAATTAAGAAAATAGCAAGACACAAAGATTATAATGGTTTGGTTTTGATTAAGCCTACGTCCACTCTCCCGGGCTGACAGTCTATTGGCTGGATTCCACTATGAATCAAAAGAGTTACAGTTTAGTATCAAGATTTCATAGAGTCCTCTGCTCTCACAGAGTTAGTATGTATCACACTCTTTTGTTTGCAATGTAAGTGCACTATAAATAAACAGCTCTAGACTTTGGAATTTTTTCTCTTGTACACATCTTAATGAAAGACTTGAGACATCTCCCTTATATACTCCTTCATGCCTACTAGACCGTTGGCACTTTCTAAAGAAATTCTTCCATTCTACCCGTTGGATAGAATCAATCAGAGAGATCTCTAGCAATCTTCGGATCATAATAAGAGTCCATCATTCCTGGTCGCTCATACAATCAGGATCTTGTTTTTCATAAGTGAATACTTGCCACATTTTCTTGATCTTCAGAGGATCAATTATATCCATAATCTTGATAGTCTCGATGTGAATAATCAATCCATTAATCCACCAACAAGCTGTCTGAAATCCACGAGTATCAAAGTTGTAAGATTACCATCTTACACAAATAGTCGTCACAATCTGGCATCTCCAGACGTTACGGAGTCTGGCATCTTCAAAGTCCACTTGTGTTTGACTTTGAGTTTTTTCATCTTCAAAATAACAAAGAGTTTCCTCTAACATACACTTAGGTTTAAAGGTACACTTTACCTTAATTGAAGAATTTTCTCATTCTTATCTAATTAATGCCACTCCATTAGGCCACTCCATTAGGCAACTTATGCGATCGACATAATTAGTGGAAAGAATATTATGATGAAATTTAGGTTATTCAATACAGTTGCCATAGTTTCTACATTTTTGTTCAAGTAAGAAAAAATCATTAGATCACTTATGATAAAGATCAATCTGATACAAATCAATAAAAGGTAATAATTAATTTTATCTAAGGTAATGATTGGCCAAATCTAAGTCATTAAATGCCAAGTGCAACTTTTTACTACTTCTTGGCTAGGTAATGAAAGATGATTGGGTTACTTACACTTAGAGATATTTAGCAAAATCCAACGCTCATTATTACCCAAGTCTTAGGCTTTTAATTGATCAAGCCACATGGCTAATTTAGGGTCAAGTGTTTAGGATCACTATTGGTTTAGTGAATCTTAAGCTATTTCAATATGGCACATAAATCATTAGGCTAGAGAGATACTAAACTACTATTGGACCTCCTAGTTGCCCTCAATGAATAAGTAATAATGAAGAGGTTAGGTCTATAAAAAGGGAAGTGTTCTTCAAACTCAAACAACCCTTGGGCCTTCTTTTTCTCTCTCTCATTCGCGCGCTCTCCCTCACGAACGAACATCTCTCTCTCTCTCTCTCTCTCTCTCTCGTGTGCAACTGTCTAGCCAACGTCTTGCCGCCTACTCTATCTTGTAGGTATGTTAAGGTAATGAACCTCAGAATATAAATAAAGTCTATAAAGACTAAGTTGTGCTAATCTACTCAATACTCATGATGTGGTCAAAGTTTGTGTTGATGCTTGTTTGATGCATTGTCTTTATAGTGCTTTTGCATGATATCATGTGGGTTAGTAGCATGTGCATAAATTTCCATCAACCTTGTGGGTGATCTAATGTTATCTTGAGTATAGTCGGGATGCCCCTATTAGAGAGGATGTCGGGGAGGAGCTTCAAGATATCGCTAGGAGTGGGTGATGCCCCGTTGGGAGGACAAAAGGACCCCGAGTTGGATGTTTTCGGGATGCCATGAAAGATGACTTTGTCATGTAAAACATAGGGATTCGAAGGGTAGTCGGGAGCCCCTAGAGAGATAATTGAATCGTAGAAATCCTCGTACATATCCCATGTTCTTGCACTAAGCTTTGTGATATGTGAGTATATTAGGACTATGAGACAATGAGACAAGCCAAAGTGAGCCTTTACTACATTAATTGCATGACACTTGAATTCACTTTGCTGTTGCTGTGACATCGTTTCACATTTCCGCTGGGTTGAGCAATAAGCTGATCTCTTACTTTAAAGCTAAATATTTGCTCATTAGGTTTTAGTTCATTATTGTATTATTTGTACAAGACTTTAGGATGAATGTGGGCCTTCTTACTCGTTTCGATATGTCAATAACCATAGAAATAGCCAACCATAACGTGGTGGATATCGATGATGAGGTAACCTAATGGTAGTACGATAGCATTATTTGAGTAGAAGTGGGTTGGGATGGTTGGGTCTCCTATAACTGCTCAGCATGGTTCATGCTTTTCAATAGGGACTCTTGGTCTCTTTCGATGATTCGATGGACTGCCGGAGTTCCAGCGTGGGAGAACCCTTACTAAAGGTTCCACCCTTCGTTAGGTAGTCTAAGGGAGATCAATTTTGGATAAAACGATCTAACATATAATTTATGTGTAATGAAATAGTAGTGTTTGTAAGTCTTGGTGTCTTGTTGCTTTGATTGATGTTTTACGTTTTTGCATGCTCAATCATAACACATCTAGCAACATTTATGTAGTTTTAAAATCGATTAGCCATGTCCCAAACTACCATCCTTAGGCCCTAAGATCTATTGGAGCTGTAGTTTCGAAAGTAAATTTTGTAAAACCACCGCTACAGGTAAGTTGAACATGATTCGATTGTTCATATGCAAATTGCCCCTCCTCTCCTCAGTGGACATTTATCTTTTCCGCTCCCCTTTATCTAAATCATGCATTGCAGGCATATTTTGATTTTTATTAACTCCCAAACTATCAATATTTGGCACGTAAAATTTTCCCCCATATTTTTTTATGCATAAGTGCAAAATCACAACATGCCATTTCTAATTGCATCATTTTCTGGTGACATACCCTTTTATAAAGAGTCTATCACAAATAAAAAATGCATGTCCACTGTGCAATGTCACACAATTTCTCATAATTGCCTTTAAAAAGGGTTGGTTATATATGTATATATATATGTGTGTGTGTGTCAAAAAGGAAAAATTGTCCAACATATCATAAAATTATTATACAGAGGCTAACTGAGTGATATCTATATCTACATCTACATATATATATATATATATATATATATAAATTATACCAATTTATTCGTAAACCTTTCAACAATTTACCAATGGAGTCCTAAATTTTTTATTACACTAATTTAGTTGTAAATACTTTTATGATTTACTAATTGGGTCTAAAACCTCATGGTCGACATCCATATAATAGTCCTATGTCTAAATTCACTTATCTTCAAAAGATCTAGAACTAAATGCACAAATTGTTAAAAAGTTTGGACTAAATTAATAAATCGTCAAATTGTTAAGTTCTAAATTGGCATAATCAAAATGTTTATGATTAAATTAACCGCAATATAAATTTTTTGAACGTTTATTTCATTTGGAAAATTACCCAACTCAATCTCGTGGACGCCACTCATTTTTCTGCGACCCACAGACACTCGTATCAGGATAAACTCTTTTGCATTAGTATTTTGTCTCTCATTTTCTTTTGACAAGTCCAATTTTTTCCTGGATGGAAATCTTCTTCATCCTCCAATTCGTCATACATTTTTCCAAGTCACTCCTTAAGGATTGAAGAAGTTAGCATTAATCCCTCTATCAACTAATACCCAGATTCCCGCGGCCACCATCACCATCCACAACAACACGCCGAGCCACCCCAACCCAACATTGAGCCACCATGCGCCAGTCTTGCGACGTGGCCTCTTGATCGCCAGCCACATGAAGCATGGTAACACGAAAGTCAGCGTGGAAGTCATCCCCCCGATCAGCAGGGCCAGGCTCCCCAGGAAGGGGAGCGCCACTGCCCCGAAAAAGGCGAGGCAGCCGAAGAAGACCCTCAGGGATGCACGGACCCGCTGTGAGCAGCGGTGGTTCCTGGTGGTGGTGTACCAGAGCTCCAGGTTGTCGAAGATCGGCATGGCGTAGATCTGGAATGTGCTGAGGCAGTTGGCCACTAAGAGGAGGTAGATCAGGCCCATCACAAGCTTTGGTGTGTCATCGCCATGAAATTGAGGGAAAGCAATGGAGAGTCCTCCGTTTGGGATCTTGCTTCCGTAGGCCCAAAACCCACCAACGGCTAAAGAGTATAGGTAGAGAGCGATGAGTGAGTAGGAGATGATCACAGCTCTCCACATGGGCCTCTTAGATGGACATCTTGGGGTTGAAGGTAATGTTCCCTGCAACACCAAATGGGCATACGGCAAATCATCATTGCTGAATCGAGTGTAGAATTTGAAACCCTAGTCACTATGCACCACATTTTGCCCGGTTCTATGGGAGAGAGCTCTCTCGAGCTCCATTAGTTTTACCCATCGCAAGGGGTTCAACCAAAGATGGCAAAGATTCCCGACGGTCAACGAAAAGAAAAAAATTATACAAAAGAAATGATTTAGTCATTTGACCTGAATCTCAAGCACGAGGTTGTGACCTCTAAAAGACAGGGCAATGATCCCAATAGCATTCAACACGCTGCCTATTCTCGCCTCGTCCGACTTCGCCTCAGTCAAAGGTTCGTACGACACGCCATCGGGCCTACCTTTAGCTGCGGATAGGGTCCAAATCAGGGTGGAGTACCCGACGGCCATGATTGCTCCGAACAGTGAGACCATAGCTATCGCGTGCAGATTTGGCAGTTGAGCTATGGCGATGGCTATGCAAGTGAACACCAAGAACCACTCCGCGCCGTTCAGCGGCTTGGTGCTACACATGGCGCCATCTTCGCCGCACATGGTCTTGAAGAGAAGCTGCATGGCCCTGCCTCCGGCGATGATCAACATCACGCACGTGCCCCCCGATAGGTACATTACAGGGAATAAGGCAAGCAATTTTCCCAACCTTGGTCCTGAAGTATTATTCGAAATAAACCACTAAATTTTATTACCAAAGAACCGATTTGCATAAATTATAATTAGTAGCCAGTTTTCTCAGCACGAGAAATATACAAGAAAATAGATCACCTTGAAATCAAAACAACATTTGATTCAACTTAAGCCAATGATTATTGGCCTTGCATAATGGAATAGAAACAGGCTGAAGAGATATGACAGTACGCATTCAAATTATGCACTCATTGGCTCAGTTTATACTCGATCTCATGCTCAAACTTTGCCATTCAGATATACCAAACTTCTTTTGTAATGTAAGTAATCTAACGTGATAACAAATATTTGAAAGTATATACCAAAGGCTGCAATGGAGAGGTGGAGGAATCTGCTGTAGCGGGTTCCAGGAACCGATTCATGGAGCTGCACGAGAGCCCATATGGTGTAAAGCTGCCACAAAAACCCTAAGGACAGAATTATGATGCCCGCAACCCTTCAAATTAAAAAGTGAAAAAAATAAGACAATCTTCAATAATAACAAATAAGATAGATTAAAACAGATACGAGGTTAATTAGAGGTTAAAAAGACTTTTGTACCCATAGTCATTAAATGAAAAGATTAGTAGTTTTGCTTTTAGGCCTCGTTCGTTTCACAGAAAATAAAATAGTTAAGGAAAATATTTTCCATTAATGAAAAGAAACGATTTCAAAAGTAGGGAAAATATTTTTTATTTTATTAAAATAGACCATCTTCTTTGTTTAGTTCTAAATATCGTGGCCTCTATAGCGTGCCTTGGCCTCGCTCGAGGCCGTTGAACCGGCAGCCTTTGAGAAACGAATACAAAAAAAATATTATCATTTTCTTGAAAAATGATTTCTCGAAAAATATTTTTCAAAATGTTATATATTCCGTAAACGAAGAAAGTCTTAAAGCACGATTATTTTATATAGTGGGATACTCTCCAATACCTTAAGTCCTTAAATGGAAAGAATAAAAGTTTCACTTTTAAAGCATGATCATTTAATATAATGGGATATTCTCCACTACCTACATATGTAAATATATGATACTATATGTATAGTAATTTAGTCAATTTCCCACTAAAAATCATATCAACGCCATCATCAATTACATATAGGCACCTGTCATGCACAAGACCAAAAAGTTAGGTCATGCGACGTAATGAGTGGAGGATTTTTCTTTTAAACAAAAAGTTCTGACCCTTTAAATACAAATAGAAGAAAAGAACCCGAACAGTCAAAAGTTTCTGCCGGCTTTTATGGGGGTAAAATATTGGTATATACCTATTTAAATTTAAAATAATGAAAATGAATATGGGCGAAGCCATCCCTGACCTTTTTAAGGGATTGAAAGAGAATAGTTCTATAGTCATAAAACTCGATCGTTAATACTCTTAGAGAATCCATTTTGAGATTTCAGTAACATTAAAGGACAAGAATTAAACCAAGCGTGATTCTAGCACCACATTATGTCTACAACATAAAGACGCGATCCAAATATTTGGATTAGTGCTAGTGGCGAACTTAGGTGTGGACATGGATGTCTGACAAAGAGAGGAGAGCATAAGACACGGATGTCGACCTCTCGATGTCGCGTGTTCGCGTTACTAAAGGCAACAAAATTTTCTTTTGGAACATCGTCAAGTGCACTGCAGGTGCAAGAAGAAAAAGATCGGACGTGAGGTCCAGGATGTTACAGCCAATTAAAGTGAGGGAAACTTGTCGAGAATTGAAAATCAGTGCTTCTTTTGCGGATGGGAACGTGAACTTTGAAAAAAAAGAAGAAGCTATTTTTTATTAAATTATATCAAAGAAAAAGGTCAAATGTGAAATCGATGATTGTTTTGTATGTAATTTCCGCTCTATTCACCAAAAGCTGCTTCTTTTCAAATGAGAAGGTGAATTAGAAAACATTGAGATCGAAAAGATAAGTCTTTCAAGAGATTATCAATTTAAGAATTAAAACAGCATTATAATTCATATAATTTCATATGATTCTAGAACACTTTCGAGAGTATTCACACCTTAAAAAATAACTGTTAATAGTTTTTGGCCTCCTTATGTTTCATTTATCTAAGTCCTAGGTTTCCCAGCCTGTCCTACAGTCGACGACTTCGTAGAGCGCACCTCAAGGATTAAACTTTGGGTGATGCTACCCTTGACGTTCATGCTGCAACGTCGCAAGGAGAATCTCTCACCTTCATGCTAACATGAGATGGGCTCCACTTACTTTTTTTTTGTTTTTTTTTTTTAGCTAACCATGTTAAAAGTTTGAAAACTTATCATAGAAGTACAATATAATCATAAATTTTTCAAAAAGTCTGATCAAATTTTAAAATTTATTAAAAAAGTCTAATATACTTAATCACAATTAAATTTTAAAAATTATCATGAAAGTATAATTGAATTCTAATTTTTTGTTAAAAATTACAATTAAAGAAAGAACTTGATTGAACTAATTTGATATATTTTAGGATTTGATTGTATATATTGAAAGTGTTTACTTGATTGCGTTTTGTAAAAAAAAATTAGAATTTAATTGAACATTTTAAAAATTTTAAAACATAATTATACTTATAACATGAGTTTTGAAACCCTCAATACACTTTTTTTTAGTACAAAGAACAATGAAAAATGAGTGACGTAAACGGCTCTGTCACTCCATTAAAAAGTGACAGGAGTCGTCACCTAGTCATTTCTCATAAACAATGAAGAAATCAAAGAACGTTCTTCTCTCTCTCTCCCTCTCCCTCTCTCTCTCGATTTAAGCGAAAGCAAGAAATTGGCGAAACCCATAATGTGATGCTCTCTTCTCCAAGAAGTCCGGGAGGCCAAATTCTCCATCAAGCAACGGACAAATCTCATGCGGCTTGCAGTAGAATCCAACAAGCAACAGACAAATCCCAGTAACATAAGAGAAAACAAAAATGACTTAAAAGACGGCGAGCTTGACTTTGGCTTACCAACCAAGAGAAGCGAAGGCAACAGGAAGCATGAGCGCCTGAATCCCCATCCCGGAGCACAGGACGTGGAACACCGCCGACATGGTACTGCCGTCCCTCGATTCCGTGATCGGGAGCCACCCGTCCCGAGTGTTGTCCCCTTGAGCGGTGGCGACAACCGCAGCGGCAGTGGCCTCGTCAACGACCAAGCCAGTCGTAATGGCAACGACGACATGCGCAGAGCATGGGGCGGCCTTTGCCAAGATAGCATTGCCGTCACCGAGCATCGAGTCGCAGGAGCCAACGTCGACTGTTTCGGCGACTTCCCCCATATGGATCGACATCGCTGACCCAAGATCTCGAACTCCAATTAACACGGTGCGGGAGAAGATGGGTTGGTGAGAAAGGTTAGTCGTGAGCTGTGACCCTGATGCAATGCATCATCTCAAGCAAATATATATACATGGAGATGGTAATGAATATGGCGGAACTGAGAGGGAAGAATGGAAGATTTGAGGATGCGACACAGGTCACGGAGTACGTCACAACTGTGATGGCGATGGTGTAGCAGTCGAGAGCACTGGCGTATGATGGTGTCCTACTTTATGATAGGTTAATCTGTGACCCGAAGTTACTGATTTCTCAAGTCATTTTCTTGGTCATAGAATAGTCAGGAGTCAACTTAATCTAAGCGGTGTGATACGCATTGTTTTTCTGGAATAGATGCCCATTTTTTAACGTATTCTCCCGGGATCCATCTTTTTCTTTTGGGGCGCAATTTGCCTGATTCATTGTAATTAGGCAATATATCTAGCACAGTAGTTAATAATTGTTCAATTGTCATCAAGGACAATTTTCTATCCTGCCGCTCACCGTGACCCGATAAAAGTTACGTGATCTAAAATAATGCGAGGGCCATAATGATCCGACTTGTTATTTTAAATTTAAAGATTGATTTTTGCATTAGACATAAGCATTAAGTGTGCATCGAAATAATTGACCTAACTTGTGGAGAATAAGTAGTCGCTAAAGATGTTAACAAGCCGTCGAGAAACACGGAAGCAAAGCGTTCTTTGTTACATCATTTTGTACCGATGTTCGACCTCCGAAATGAGGGGGATTTAATTGTCTTCACGCCCCTAAAACTGACCGTGGATGACGTCAGTGATGTGACCTCAACTCCTGACGTCATTAATGCCGCCGCCGCGGTTAAGGTCCACACGCATTAATCTTCAAGAATAAGGAAAAAAGAGAAAATAATTAGATCTTAATTCTAGTCTGTTTTAGTCCAGTAAATTAAGCTTTTGTGTACCCAACTTGTGCGGAAAGTTTGATTATAACATTAAAAGAAATTGATGCGACGGCCTTCCCAAATACGTATTCTTTTTATTTCTTTATTGTCCGAAATATATTCTCACCAAATATGCTACGCATACAAAATGGAAGGACAGCTGAATAAGCATCAAAGAAAGCTCTTCATCTCCCGTTGCCAATTGAATTTTGGAATCGATCTTAATGTTGGATTTTGATGCGATAACATGTCGTGATGGTACTAAGGATTGTGAACTTTTCAATTTATTCTTAACTTAGCGATTTGATTCTCATATCTCACTAAACACTTCCGATGGTTTGAAACTTAAGGAATTTATTGGTACGGCTCTTTTTCCCTCCACTTATTCAATTCATTCATTTTATGGGTTCAACTTTCTCATTATGACATCAAAATTAAATTAGATATACATTATTAGTGGATAGTCAATCGTTACTCGTGCGAGTTGTTATTATCTTAACTCCCCGTTTTTCTAATCCAACGCAATAAGCCTCCCGTCATCTTCCATCTTTTCGATCTTTACGTGAGAGGTTGGTGCTCATTAGCCAGCATTTTCGAGTTGGACTCTTTGACTTATGCTATATGACGGCTCCTCAGTGCCTGCGCACTTTGCCCAAAAATGGAATAGTAACAAATTCATCTGAGTCAAGTATAATGGTTACGGGATTCTAAAGAGCATTTCACAGGAATCAATACATCCACTTTGAACTCTACATAAAGAAATTCAAGGATTTTGTAAGCACTTGAAGTAGAGAGCGTGCCTAAGATCAGTCTAAGGAAGACGAGTTAGGCAAGTTAGTCTGGGGACATCGATTTGGCTTTGCATGTTGATTTAGGGGGTCATTTTTTTTTGTTGAAAAAGAATGATTTTCTCAACAACAAAAAATAAAAGTTATATCTCTTAAAAAGATTAATTAATATAAAATATTCTTCTCAATGATCACAATGCATGTCGAAACAGTTTCATGGATTATAATAATATTTTTTGTTAATTAATTTTTTATACATGATATTAGCTGTTATTTTTTTAAAATATTTTCCAAATCATTGTTTTTCCATGAAACAAATGCCCTTTGCATATCATTTGATCCGAATATCACAAAATATGGTTTTCTCTAATTTTCTGTATCTTTAAGTTCTTGTTTGTTGTAAATTTCAATAGACTCGAATATCCTTATTATGCTTTTACTAGTACTCTTGGCATAATTAGCAATTGAAAAGATATTAAATAGCCCTTTCATCTCTCAAATTAACAAAAATAAAGGTAAAAAGAAAGAAACTGTAATCTACTCGAATTCCCTTGGAATGCTTTTACTTATAAGTATTCCTCCACTCGAAGGGAGATACTCGGGAGACCCGTGCATGACGTTTAACTCTCAATTTTTTTTCTTCTGAAGAGTCAAACGAGCGAATAAAGAAAGCCATGAACGTTGCTTTCCAATTTCTACCCACATTTTGGTCTCCTGTTAAGAAAAGTCACGGCTACTTTTCAAAAGCCCCGGATGTGAATCAAGCTTCGACATTATGTATATAATGACCCGATCTATTTGAATGGTGATCATTTGAGAGTGAGTCTCCATGTACGAATTATTCAGTTAGTCATCTCCCAACCGATGTGAGACTCTCAAATATCACAATATCGGTTTTAAATACACAAACTGTAAAGATAATGTTTGACATGTACAAGTTTAGAGCATGTCAAGCCTTGAATTGGGTTCTTGAAAAGGAACGCGAGCTTTCTTTCATCTGAGATTATTCTTAATTTTATAAAGTTATTTTTTCATGTGAATCTATTTGTGAAATATGGGACAAAAGTTATTCGGTTCAGATACGGAATAATATACTACACCATATTCTTCAAAGTACTTTAAAAATATTACACCGATCTTTCCATTTTTTAGCCATTTTTTTTTTTGGTAAAGTCTCCAAAATTTATTTGAAGATGAACTTGTTATCCGGAAAGATAAAAAAAAAAAAAAGAGGCTTTATTGTGGTTCGGCATCTTCCCACCTTTAAAAATAAAGAAAGACTTGTTAGAAATCAGTTAGTCCAACCAAAAACAAGATGGGACCTTTTGGCCATTGTTAGAGAGATGTTAAGCTTTGACCAACTTAAGTAAAGACCGGCTTCATATGAATATTTTTTACCACGCATTTTTTTTTCTCTTTTCATTATTGGCTGCATGCTATTATCGAGAGAATAGTAGGAGGTTCAGTCAAAAGCCTTTAGGACACACTCACTTCAATGATAAAGCAAATGATAAAGAAAAATATCTTTCTCTTTCCATAAATCTCATCCTTGCTATACTATATAGATATGTGTGCCACATTGAGAAAGCAATACAAAGTCATTAGTTAGATGAATAGATCATTTCTAAATGTGACCATGTCAATTATACAATACCATAACAGATGCGATCAGACTAAATGGTCGTATAAAGATGAGCCATAATGAGTGGTTAGTGAGCCAAAAAGCGAAGAAGGATAGTAGGTTCCATGTAGTAGCAAACTCTTGCAAGCCAGGTAAAACTGGGCTAACGGAATAAAAGAAGTAGCATAATCCATTGGCTTGCTACAAAACTGGTCCAAAAGAGTATTCAGATAGACAGACACCTGATATGGAACTCATTATTGAATGCAGCAATATGTGACAGCTAGAACGTCACCCATAGTTAGGTGTTCGTCTTTGCTGATTATGCGCCACTTAGAGCAGTTCTTGCTGAGTTGCTTTTGCCACTGGGGCTAGTCCCCTACTGAATAATTGTGATATGCCATCTCCACAAATTGTTCTATCCCTTGACTGGTATTACGACACCTGCAGAGACTGTAGAAAATGTTCCACAATTGCTGGTGAGCTAGAATTGCCTGTTTGATCACCTTATGCAAGAATGAATTCGACTAGGTGATAGGTGGGCGGCTCAAAAAAGGCATTTCTTGGGTGAAGTCATCCTATAAAACTTAAAAGGGCACTGGTGTACTCAACAAAAAAATCTTAGATCATTTAGCCTCTCAATTTTTTTTAAGGCCATTGCATCGAGTTTCTCTTTAATAAAGAGACCGTCCATGCATTAGCGAACTCAGGTTTAGGCACGAAAGTGCTCCTAGGGTTGACTTCTTTTGAGTATTCCCCTCAATTTATACGATTTGAAAGCAGACAACCTTTGATATTTCTTTCATCTTGACTCTTGTTTGGGCTTTGCTATCACTTTTGTGTTTGGCTAGCATGCAATCATATCTATACAAATAAGAGGTATAGGCCTTATGTTCTTGTGGGTGGGAATCTTGTGATGGCCAACCGAAAGTTAGTAGAGGCCTACAAGTATGTAATCTCTCGATAAGAAGTTCTAATCTCAATGGTAAAACCTTTGATTTCTGAGAGTGGGGCTATCGAATTTGCATAGGGGAGAAGTCTATGGATTGTCACGTGCATAAGTGAGGTGTCATAGCTATCGAGAATATACATATAGTTTCCTTCTTTGAAGTGCTTTTATTTTCTGATGGAACTGCTATTGTGTGTGCTTGCTTACTAAACTAGTTGGACTGCCTCCTCCATAACTGACACTAGTGCTGCTACCTATGCTATCGACACTTAGCTAGGATCTGCTCCTCAATCCAAACTAGTGCTCCTCAACCTCTGTCGCGACCTAATTTTTGCCCTTTGAGGGAGAGAAAGATAGGTTTAGAGGTATTTGCTCTCGATTCCTCAATCTAGAGCTTGGATTCTCCCAAATCCATACCTCGCGTGACATTTAGGCATTTTCAAATTTTAATGTTATTTAACAACCTAAAATACTTCTAGGAGTCGCCACTAGCCTATTGGGGTTGGTTAGAAACCAATCGAGACGTGAGAGTGTCATCTCGATCCCTACGTAACCAGGAATTCTAGGTTCGGGGACTTGTTTACACTAACAATTCTATTAGTGCCCTTTCGGTACCTAACTAGTTGGTTGTTTAATTTAAAATAATCAGTTAAAGCCCTAAAGGTCATTCCAATTGACTAAGTGTTCATGCAATGTTTTCATAAGGTCATTTTCATGTAATTCTAAACCAAGGCTAACTTAATCTAGAAAAGAAATTAACACGCAATTTATTGAAAGGCAATGCAAGAACTAAACAATCAAAATATCGAAACACAATGTGATAAATAAATATTCAAAACATTGAATGCGATTAACTAATGACGAGAAAATTAAAACCCGCGGCTCGTCGGGTATTCAGAAATACATGACCTCGTTATAAATCTTTAAGAAAGTAAGATCGAAATGGACATCGGCCTAATGACATCAACTTCATTTGGGCCACCTTCTCGATCATTGTCGCGAGCCATAACTCAATGGGACTCGATTTCAGCATTTCGACAATCATTCAATGCATTCAATCAAACAAATTATCAACAATGCGCATGTCAAATTAACTAGATGTCCTCACCATTAACATGAAATTTACTCGTGCACTTAAACTAACTCGAATCATTCTCACAAGCTACCCATCTAATCATACATCCAAACATCCACATACAATTGATAAGGCATACGATTTAGACTAGGAAGCACTGATAAATACGAAAGCATTTAATTATCCATCAAGGACAACTTCAATTTTCTCTAATGAGATGTTGATTAATTAGACTAGGCTCAATCTAAAGCTAAGATTTGCTTTTAGGGAAAGACTAGCTTTCCTAAACAAAATGTCAATTTCTTTAATTTTCGAATTTTTAATAAAAAAATATTATTTTTTATTTTTTAATTTTTTTTATTCAAATATTATATTTTTGTTTTAAAGAGGGACTCGAGTTCAGCTTGGAATGGGTAGGCCGGATTTTCCATGCAAAAAGTTAACCTTTTTAATTTTTCGGAATATTTAATAAAACATATTATTTTATTATTTAAATATTATATATTATAATACATTAAAAAAAAACAAACGGCCCAAAAGCCAATTGGGATCAGTTCGTCTCGCTAGCAATTAAATCCAGTCCACCCGTTTACCATTTTTATGCCATTTTTATTCTTTTTTTATTCTTTTTTTATTTCTTTCTTTTTTTTTTTTGCAGATCGTCTTCTTCCCCCTGCGTACTTCACCATAGCACCTTCATCAAATGCTCTCGCACACGCCCACGTTCAACGCTAGCCGAGATCAAAATTGCGCCAAAAAAAAACAAAATAAATACCGGCGATTCTATGATTTTTACTCATCACGACGTAACTAGAGACTTATGTGATCAACTAAAACTACACAACTAAGCTAAGAATCAAAGAGAAAGTATTTCGGATTTCATCTGCGCATTTCATCAAACACATCAAATGCGGCAATGATTATCAAGTCTTAGCAACGAAACCGACTTAAATCTAAACCACGACACCTCAATGATGAACACACAAGGCATATCATCCGAAATCAGAATCACAGAAACTCGGGAAATCAAGTTAATCTACGCCCGATGCTGAATCAACAAAATCATAGCAAACTAAGCTAAATCTAGGCTTAAACCGAAACATGATCAAAGAAACGCAGCGAGCTCATGAATAATAGCGAGCTGAGATGAAACACGACAGAGACGAACTTACCTGTGGAATGAGGAGGATCTAAAGAAAATGACCAGAGATTGAATCGCCAAGGGTCGGTCCGCCGAGAACGAGCTGAGTAAACTCCCGCCGAGAGAGTCCGAGAGCGAGTGAGCTCAGAGAGGGTGAGCTGAAGACGAGAGGGAGCAAGGGTGAGCAGTGCGGGGAAGTTTCGCGAGCAAGGTGGAGAGAGAGAGATTTTTCTTCGTTCTTCCCCCCGAACTCTCTCGTTGAAGCCCACTGCACTTCCTTCTTCAGTTTTGTTTTTGTTTTTTGTTTTTTTTACCCTTTCCTTCCTTTCTTCTCTTCACCGAACCATCCTCTTTTTCTTTGCCCTTTTTTTATCTCTCTTTTTTTTAGAACACCCTCCTTTTTCTTCTTCGTTGCCTTCTTCTTCACGTCCCCCTTCGAGAGAAAAAAAGCCAGAAGATGAGAAGGACCTCCTTTTTTTTTTCGAAATCCCCCCTTTTTTTTCAGCCTGTCTCTCTCTGCCCTGTTGACCCCTCTTCGCGTGTGCCGGTTGCATTGCTCCTGCTTCACGTCATCTCCTTCTTTGCGTGTGCAGACTTCCCTGCTCCTGCTCAGAGTTGGTGGAAATTGCAGGCTCTCTCCACTTTCGCGCACTGACCAGGCGGGAAAAAGAAAAGAGGAGAGAGGGCACGGGCCTGGGAGGACGGGTCAAGGGAGAGATGGGCTTGCGCGGGCTTCGTCCGCGCGCGTGGGTATGGTTCGAATGAAGAAGGCCCAGCCCGAGGTTGCTTTCTTTATTTTTTCTCTTCTTCTATTTTATTTACTTATTTGTTTCTTTTCTATTCTTTTGAATAATTATTTTTGAAAAAGGAAGAAATAAATAAATAACTTCAGAAAATACAATTCCCTCAAAAGCTAAGTTAAAAAAAAATTATTAGACCAGCGAAAATTAGGTGTCAACAACCTCTTTTGCAATACTAAAAATCCGGCAAAAGGACAGCTTACTGATAAATGCGAAATTCTATCTTTGAGGCTAAGGCTAAAGCAAGCAATTGTTCTCTTCAATAGGCATAGAGATAAAGAAAGACTAGTTCTGTCTTTTGAACTTGGAAATCTCAATAGCATCATTTTCAAATGAAGTCAGTCAACAAAGGCCTAATTTATTTCTGTTTCCCTCTGGGCAATGTTTGATTACTCTATTCAGCCACATAACAAACAAAAAACAGAGAATCTTGTCAGGTTTACTTGAATGTCTCAATTGCACTTGTCTTTCTTGATCTACCCATTCTTACCAAGCCTATTTTTTTCTTTATTTGAATGTAAGTCAACTTATTGGCGTTCACTTCTCTTTTATAGATTCATTCCCTACCAATGAAATTTTACCCAATTATCAAGAAGGCAAGTGACACTGTAGCCAGTTGTAGCGGCAAACCAAAGTCAACTAGAATAAGTGGTTCACCACGTGATGTCATCCTTGATTACTAAGGGAGATCAGTCTTTCAACGGACAGAAGGCCTCTTTTCCAGTAGCAATTCATTTCTAAAGAATTAAAGTTATGAGAGAGTATAACGTAGGAGGTTGTCAAAAAAATTCACACAATTCTCTTATAAAAAAAAATAGCGGCAATACGGCTTGTAGAGGGCTCTCCCCTCTCTTCCATTGCTTGTTGGAGTTTCCTTGTCCCCCATCCTCTTTTCCTCGGTTAACAAAAGCTTCTTTCTTATGATTGTGATTGTCTTTTTCTGCATCTTAGTTGACTTCCTCCCAACCATTACATTGCGCGACATTTTTGTGTATAAGCTTCTAAAATTAGCTAAAAAACAATTCTAATTTTTGGATGGAGTTTAGTTACGGGATTTTTCGTGATTAACAAATTAGATTCTTTCCATTCTTTCTTATCACTACGTGGGTTAGTGATCGAGAGATTATGTATTGATGAAATAAGTCTAAGTGAACAAAGCAAAAGCCTATCTCTTCTCTCAAGCTTCGGAAAAGCTATTCGTTCAAAGAGTCCATCTTTCTTTATTAAACAATCAAGAGACTCTTTCTTAGCATAATTTTGCATCAATTGTATTAGGAAATATTTCCAAATAGCCTTAAACTTATTACGCATCAGCCAAAACAATCCTCAATATTTCAATTGTGTCAGTTTTGATCCTAAACCTTATGACAACTCACCGAATTAGTCATAACCTTTCAATTGATCAATTTAATCTCAAAACTTTCAATGAGTTATTAATCTAGTCATTGGGGCTAACTTTGACAGGAAATAATTGATGTGACAGTCTAGTTAGCATAAGCCATCTTACATGGTATGACTAATCTAACATTCATAATTTCCACAAAATTTTCCTTTTTTTTCTTTTTTCATTTTCCATTAATTCCTCTACTAGCCATTGTTGGGCCTTGACAATGTTGGCATTTAGGCGAGGGCCACCCTCGCTCGTCGCTACGAGGGTCACCTTTGTCTAAGTAGGGGTACCCTTGTTTAATCTGGTGAAGAGCTACCTCAATTGTCTAGGAGAGAGTTTGGTGTCCCTCATGAGGCAACTTGACCCTCGCCTAGGTGTGGGGTGCCTTGGTCGATTCAATGAGGGTAGCCCTGGCCTACCTCGAGGAGGGTGAGGATGGTTCTCACCTAAGGTTGGGGACCTCTGCCTGTCAACGATAAGGATCGGCGATGGCCGGTGGAGGAAAAGGGAAAAATAAGAAAGAAAAAAGATAAGAAAAAATAGAAAGGAAGAGAAAATTTTAAAAATTTAACAAAATTTATCCATGTTAGAGTTTGCTATGCTACAAAGGACGGTGTTGATTAGACTATCATATCAATGATTTTTGATCAAAATTAGTTGTAATGACTAAATTGAGAAATCATTAAATGGTTCGGGATATGATTAAATTGGTATAATTATAAGTTTAGAACTAAATTGATAAATTGTTAAAACGTTTATAAGCAAATTAATACAATTAAATGGTTTAAGATTGAATTGATCATTGTGCAATATATTTAGCCTTTTTAACTTCAAATGGCACTATTTGAAGTTAAAGATCTCATAGAAATATATTGCGTCTGATGGTTCTGTTTAGTGAGAAATCACAATAATGCATTTTTCATTTGCATGAATATAAGAAGAGAATAGTCATTTTTTCATATAAATATTTCGTGACACATTATACTACATCCAAAAATGATCGTGCATTCATGTTTTTTTCTTTTTTGGATTGAAATTTTTTTATATGGGATCAAAGTTAAATTTAGGGAAAATTTAAACAAGGACCTGAAGTGGATACTGTTTCAAATAGGGGTATGAAGTGCCATCAATGTCTTAAATAAAGATCTAAAGTGGACATTGTTTCAAATAGAGGCTCGAAGTGAATTAATCAGTCTCAATAAAAGGCTTAACTACACCCATTGATGAAGGCATTCTTATCTTTTTTATTTTATTTTTATTTTTTAGACCCTCCTGCCTGTGACCGTTGCTCCAATTCCTATGTCAATTGGCTCATATTTCAAAATATGAGTGGGATGAAGTTGGTATTTCCTAAGCATTAATACATAAAATACATCATCCATATTCCAGAGCTTCTTCCTCGACTTGTTCAAGTATCTTGAAGGGTTCAATGTATTAGGGACTTAATTTTCCTTTGGTCTCGAATCTTGCTACACATTCTATGGGCAAGACTATGAGAAACTCATGGTCGCCGATGTTGAATTCCAAGGGCCTTCTTTATTTGTCGGTATAGCTTTTCTACCAATCTTGTGTTGTTTTCAAGCGATATCATATGATCTTAATTTTCTCAAATGTAACTTGTACGTCTCAAGTCTTGTTACCTTGTGCTCTTCTACCTTATTCCAATAAATTGGAGTTTTGCAAGGTGTTCCATTTATCATATGGTGCCATCATGATGTTTTGCTGGAAGCTATTGTTGCAGGCAAATTCTACTAGATATAGCTTATCATCCCAATTTCCTCTAAAATGCAACATGCATGCTCGCAATAGTTGTCAAAAATCTAGATGACTCATTTCGATTGTCCATCGATTTGCGGATGATAGGCCATGTTGTACCGCAGCTTGATTTCCAATGCAGATTGCAACTTTCTCTAAAAGTTGGAACTAAATCAGGAGTCCCTACTGCAGATAATGGTCATAGGAACCTCATGTAACCTAACAATATATCTCACATACAACTCAACATACTTCTCTAATGAGAAGTCTTGTCTTATTGGCAGAAAGTGAGCGGACTTCATCCAAGGATTCACTACTATCCCAATAGAGTTGTGGTTACTCGAGGTCCTTAGTAGCCCTTGCGCTAAATCCATTGTCACATGATTTTATTTTCATTATGGAATTTCTAATGGCCTGAGCATACTTGCAGGATTTTGGCGCTTGGGTTTCACTTGTTGACAAGGAAAGCATTGTGAGACATATCGAACAACATCACCTCCATTTCGTTCCACCAATAATGTTGACGAAGGTCATGATACATCTTCACACCTCTCGACCAAATACTATAGTTGCTATGATGTGCCTATGATGATATATCTTTATTTAGTTGTTCACTAGGCAAACATTGACGTCCTCGAAAACAGATAACACCATCATCTGTTTCAAAGAGTCCAACTTCATTCCCTTTCTTTATTCTATTGCAAACTTTGGCAATTTCAGGGTCTAGTAACTCTTTAACTTTAATATTCTATATAATTTCGAGTTTAATTTAGAGAGCCAATACACAAGCTAAGTTATCCCCCTATGTGCGGTATTTGTTATTAAGCAACCTCCAAGCTCGGATCCTGATGTTGGCTATTTCAGTTGTTGATTTATAACTAAGACCATCGGCCACTTTATTTGCTTTCCTTGGATGGTATAGAATCTTACAATTATGATCCTTTAAAAATTTCATCCATCTTCTTTGTCTCATGCTTAGTTCTTTTGGGAAACTAAGTACTTTAGGCTCTTATGATCGACATCAATTTTGAACTTTCTCCATATAAATAGTGCATCCAAATTTTCAGAATGCATATAATAGTTGCCCCTCCAAATCATGAGTCGAGTAGTTTAATTCTTAAGGCTTCAATTGTCTGGAAGCATATGTATTATGTGTTGACAATCCCATGTTCCGTCAGAACACTCAAGTCATTTATGGGAAGCATTGTTATATACTAGAAATCCTCTAGATCTTGACAGTATTATTAAAACATGTGCGAATGTTAGTTTCCTTTTAAGCTCTTGGAAACTTTCTTCGCATTTTCATTCCATTCTGACTTTACACCTTTCTTTGTCAATTGGGTTAAAGAACCAACGATTCGAGAGAATCTTTCCATGAATCGTCGATAATATTTGACAAGTCCCAAGAAACCTCGAACTTCAATCACCGTAGTGGATTTTGGCCAATTTATGATTGTCTCGGACTTTGCCGAGTCTGTGCATACACCTTTCTTCGTTACCATTGACCTAAAAATACAACATAATCTAACCAAAATTAAAATTTACTAAATTTGACATATCATTTATGTTCTCTAAGCGTCTAGAGCATAATCCTCAAATGTTGCTCATACTCCTCTGGTCCTTTAGAATATATGATAATATCATTTATGAAGGCTATAACAAACTGATCTAAATACAGCTTAAATACCATCATCATTAGACCCATGAACGTTGTAGGTGAATTTGTTAAACCAAATGATATTATCGTAAGTTCGTAATGTCCATATCGTGTTTTAAAGGCCATTTTAGGAATGTCTTCATTTCTAATTCTCAAATGGTGATATCATGATCTCAAATCAATTTTAGAGAACATAGACGTACCTTGCAACTGATCAAATAAGTCATCAATCTTGGGTAGAGGATATTATTCTTAATTGTCATCAATCTGTTTTCTACGGATGGGAACCGAGAAGAGCACAAAACTTATGATAAATGGCTTGAAGAAGACCTAAAGGTTAGGCCATACATGCTTATTTCCATGAACAATGAACTTCATAAGAAGTATGAGACCATGAAAAGTGCTTGGTCAATCATCGTGCACTTGAAAGAAATTTTTTATGTTAATAATCAATCTCTAGATCTGAGATATATAAGGATTTGTACCGTATGATGATGGTTGAGAGATCATCGGTAGATGATTATCTTCTAAAAATGATATGGCATATTTAGGAGTTGCCCAAGTTGAATTTGATCATGGATAATGAATTAACCATAAATTTGATACTCTAATCTTTATCTGATTTCTTCTTTGGACTTGTCTAGAATTATCACATGTATAATCGGAGAAAACTATTGCTGAATTACATAACATGCCGGTGGTTTATGAGAAGGAAATGAATAACACAAGGCCTTCTATTAAGGTTAGGGCTGAAACTTCCTCCTCAAAGTGGAAGACTACTTTGAAGAAAAAGAAATAGTTTTAAATCTAAGGCCTGAGACTGAATAAAAGGGAAATGTCATTTTTGCAGTGTCAAAAGGCATTGAAAGATGAACCATAAGAAGTACCTCACGAACTTGAAGGTTAAGTTGAAGGACCAACCTTGTAGATATATGTTGTCCATACTTATAGAAATTAATCTTATAGTTGGTTCTCAATCCAGCTTATAGATTACAAATTTATCTGCAATTTCATATATTTGTATGTCTTTGCAAAATCATATATTTAGTCGAATGTCAGGGGTAGAATGAGATTATCTTGAAATTTGTAAATGGAGCAAGAGTTGCTACATTATCTATAAGAACTTTTCATCCTCTAGACATTATTGATTTTAAAGAATTTTTTCATTATAAAAATGCAGTTCAAAAGCTCATCTCTATGCCTCATTTAAGTAAAGATATTATGATTATTTTGGGTGACGATGTGTTTTTTGTTTATCATAATGAAAGATGTATTGATTTTAATTTGTTGACTAATAATCTTTATACCATTACAATGTATGGTAATACAATTACCAATCTGAATAAGCAAAATGATGTAAATGCCATAACCAATAAATGACCTAGAGAAAGTCTAAACCCATCATGTGTTTGGCATTTCTGATTAGGTCATATTGGAGACAACCGGATTACAAAATTAAGTAATGTTGGATATATCAATCCATCAGCTTGAGATTGTACTCGATTTATGAGGCATGTCTTCTAAGAAAAAGAAAAAAAAAACAGAAGTGTCATCTGTAGGAGATAATGTGCAGGCAGCTGATGTACAAGGTTTTCTACATATGGATGTATGTAGACCACTTAATGTATCGACTGGAAGTGGTAATTCTCACTTTATTGTCTTTGTCAATGATCTGTCATGGTATGGTAATTTACACCTAATAAAGTGTAAATCTAAATCCTATAAAAAGTTCAAAGAATTGAAAACTGAAGTTGAGAAACAAGTAGGAAACATATCAAAACTCTTTGATCTGATCTAGGAGGTGAATACCTTAGAGCTAAGTTCCAAAACCATCTCAAAGGAAATTGCATTTTATCATAATGGACACTTTCTAAAATTCCAGAATGTAATGGTGTTTTTAAAAGAAGAAATCGCACATTATTGTATATGGTGCAATCTATGATGAGTTTCATTGATTTGCACATATCATTTTGGAGATATGCTCTTGAAACAACAACATTTATGCTCAACAGAGTCCCAACTAAGTTGGGAGAAGGACACTACAAGTATTATAAGTTGTGTACGAAACTTACTTTAGTGCCAAAAATTTCCACCGGATTACTTAAGTGCCAACCCCAGCCAAAAAATGACATGACTCTTTGAAAATGCCAAGTCAGCATTTAAAAATAATAAAAATTAAAATCTATTCCACGTGGAATTTTTACTTAAAAGATCTATTCCATGTGGCTTTTTAATTTATTTTTTGAGTGATGAATTTTTATTAGTAAAATTAAATTATAAATTAGTTTTTTAAAAGAAAAAGGTCCTTTAAGGGTGCCTTGCCACCCTCCCTATTAGACCCCGTATTTTAAAAAAAAATTGGATTTTAGTATTTTTATTATTTTAAATTATGACTAGACTTTTGAAGAGCCACGCTAGATTTTCAGCCAAAGAAATGATAGTTGGCACCAAAGTGATCATTTTTTGAAAAACTAGTACTTAAATGATCTAGATGAAACTTTTGGCATTCAAGTGAGCATCGTACATATCTTATGGCACTTGTAGTGTTCTTATCCCCAACTAAGTCTATTTCAACTGTGCCTTGTGAGATATGGCACAGTAATAAATCATGTCTTAAAGATTTTGGGTCGCTCAACTTATGCCAGAACATTCACAAATGGAGGCAAGATTTGAACACAATCACTTCATTGAATATTTATAGGAAAGTCTTGGATATTATTTAATATTTTTACTTTAAAGCATTTCAGTGAATAGACATACTTCTTTTCAAGAGAATCATTTCATCCATAAATGTGAAGCTGGGTAGAAATTAGTCTTACAAGAAGGAACCAATGGAATAGAAAAAAATCAAGTTCAAACACAAATCTTAAACTCAATGAGAATCTTTGTTCAAGGACTAACTCGGTCCCCCTAGGAGCCAAACCAAGACTTGCAAGGTTGGGTTAGTCTATGGTTAACTTTTTACTAATGGTTGCTCTTTTAAGGACGCTAACTGATTAGATATTTAGAACTTTACCAAAATAAGGATGGAAATTGTAATATTTGCAAAAATCCAGCCTTGATCCTAAGGATCTGCTACATGAATCGGCCGTGAGATCACCCGTATTAGTGATGGAGATGGTTGCAAGGATTTACTGTGGGATCATGTGAATAGACCAAGTAAATTGGCTGAGGGATCACTTATGTTGATCATAAGGATTGGCAGTAAGATCACTTATGTTGATTATGAGTGTTGTTCACAGGATCATTAAGATTAGCCACGAGATTGCTTGTGTGAGTTACGAGGATCGACCATAGAATTATCTAGATTGGTCATGTGAATTGATTATGAGATTTTTGGATTGGTCATGAGAATTGGCCTTGGGATTGGTTGACCTGGCCGTGGATTGCTAAGGGATCGGCCATATATCGATTGCAGATCGATCATGAATTAACCATGCATCGGTCCATGAATTTTCCAAGGGTTGTTAGTGGATCATGCATGGATCCATCTAGGGATCATTTAAGAGTTGTGCATGCATTGTTCATCGATCAATCAAGAATTATCCAAGAGTTGTTCAAGCAAATTCCATTGATCTGCTACGAATTGATTGAAAGTCATTTAGGGCTTTACTATGGATTGCCCGTGAATGATCGATTGATGGCTGGTGACTCGGCTAAACATCTATTCACTTGACTATGTACCATCAATGAATCAACCACGCCGGTCATGCACTAGCCACGAATTGACCGTGTACTCACCATGAGCCGACTACATCTGATAACAACCAGCCACATGCCTGACCACGCTCGACCATGCTTAGCCACGTGCCTAGCCATGCCTGCCCATACACCCTTTCATCTCACTAACCTACTTCCTAAGCAATCTAGACCTTAGGCTCACACTTAGCACTAATGAAGTTATCTTCCAGTGAAATTATGCCAAGTGGCCATCCAAATAATAAATAGTATTAATTGTAACATCTTGTCCTCATTCCAACTCACCATCCTACACTTAGGTTTAAAGGCACACTTTGCCTTAATCGAAATTTTTTTTCCATCTTATCCAAGTAATGTCACTCCATTAGGCCACTTGTGCAATAGACATAATTAGTTGAAATAATATTATGATCAAATCTAGGCAATCCAATGCAATTGCCACGGTTTCTACTTTTTTGTTTAAAAAAGACAAAATTATTAGATCACTTATAATAAAGATCAAAATGATAATCTAAGGTAATAATTAATTTTATCTAAGGTAATGATTAGCCAAATCTATATCATTAAATGCCAAGTACAATTGTCTACTACTTCTCAGCTAGGTAATGAAAGATGATTGAGTTACTTACACTTAGGGATATTACAAAATCCTAGGCTCATTATTACCCAAGTCTTAGGCTTTTAATTGATGGAAGCCACATGGCTGATTTACGGTCAAGTGTTTAGGATCATCATTGGTTTAAGTGACACTTAAGCTACTTTAAAGTGCCACATAAATAATTAGGCTAGAGAGATGCTAAGCTACTATTGGACCACTTAATCGCCCTCAATGAATAAGCAATAATGAAGGATTAAGGTTAGGTCTACATGAAGGGAAGTGTTCTTCAAACTCAAACAACCCTCGAGCCCTCTTTCTCTCTCTCTCTCTCTCTCTCTCTCTCTCTCTCTCTCTCTCCACCTACTCTATCTTGTAGGCGTGTTGATATAATGAACCTCAAAATATAAATAAAGTCTCTAAAGACTAAGAACGTAATCAAATTTTGTGTTGATACTTGTTTGATGCATTTCATTGCATTGCCTTTGCATGATATCGTGTGTGTTAGATGCATGCGCTTAAATTGTTGTTGACCTTGTGATTGATCTAATGTTATCTCGAGTATAGTTGAGAGGCCCCTATTGGAGGATATAGGGATGCTTGGGAAGAGTTTCAAGATATTGCCAGAAGTGGGTGATGTCCCATTGTGAGGACGAAAAGTTGGATGTTTTCGGGATGCCATGGAGTGTAATGACTTTGTCGAGTAAAACATAAGGATTCTAAGGGTAGTCGGGAGCACCTAGAGAGATAATTGAATAATAGAAATCCTCATACATATCCCATTTTTTTGCGCTAAGCTTTGTGATATGTGAGCATATTAAGATTGTGAGACTATGAGACAAGCCAAAGCTTGCCTTTACTACAATAGTTGCATGACACTTGAATTCACTTTGCTATTGATGTGTCATCGCTTAATGTTTCCGCTAGGTTGAGCAATTAGCTGATCTCTTGCTTAAGAGCTAAATTGCTTATTGGGTTTTGGTTCATTATTGTATTATTTTTACAAGATTTTAGGATGAATGTGGGCCGTCTTACCCATTGTAGTATGTCAATAACCATAGAGATAGCCAACCATAATGTCGTGGACGTCAATGATGAGGTAACCTACCGGCACACGATACCATCATTTGACTGGAAGTGGGCTTGGATGATTAGGTCTCTTATAACTACTTAGCATGGTTTGTGCTTTTCAATAGGGACCTCCTCGGTCTCTTTTAATGATTTGATGGACTACTAGGGTTCTAGTGTGAGAGAACCTTTACTAAAGGTTCCACCCTTTGCTAGGTAGTCCCATGGGAGATCAATTTTTAAGTAGATAAATTAAAACTCCTTTACTCGTAACCCAGTCTAGTATGCTTGTGTATTTTGGATAGACCGATATACCATATAATTTATGTGTAATGAAATAGTAGTGTTTGTAAGTGTTGGTGTCCTATTGCTTTGATTGATGTTTCCTAAGCTCATACCAATTCGCAACTTAGGTTTCACTTTTTTAAACATGCCAAATTGATTTCAAAAGGGAGTCGCCACTAATCTATTTACGGTGGGTCGATTAGAAAGCCATGTAAAATACTAACAGTCGTATTTTACCCCTACGAACCAAAGATTTTGAATTCGGGGACTTGAGAACCTATTTCTTCTATTTCAAAAATAATTTGCAGGCAGCTTGAATTGATTTTAAATTTATTCCCTAACATGCACGGTGATCACGCGAGTGCGCAAACAATTATTTAAATGCTCAAAGAAACAAAACAATAAGCAAAGCAAGAAAACAAGGTAAAGCAAATAAACAAAAAAGATTCTTTTTGGGTTTTTTAAGGTGTATGCAATTCATGTAATGGAAGACTAATCATGTATGCAACTATCTTAATGCAATTCTAAATTTATAAAAAAACTAATTATCTATAGTTAAATAATACATAATGTAAACTAGGAACTAAATTGCATTAATCCCTAATTTAGATCAAAGTCTTATGTTAACTATGGATAATAGAGTACGAAAACTAAACTAATATGCAAATGCATGAAAGTCTAAACCTAATGAATGACCTAACATACTTTGAAATATGCAAGTCCTAAATTAACCTAGCCTATGTGACATGCTAATTAACTAAGTAATTAAATGACACGCAAAAAGATATTTTTTTAACATTTTCTTATTTATCTAATGAAATTTGAAATTAATTAACTAGTAAAATATAGAAACCTAATCTAACATGATTCCTAATTTTCTAGATGTAATATTCTACCATGCCATGAATTTGTATGCAATTCCTAGATAATATGCAATTTAATGTACCGAAAATAAATGTCATGCAATAACTAATATGTGAAGGCATGCATGTGATTTTTTTAGATTTTATTGAATTGGAAATAAAATATTAAAACCCTAATTTAAACATGCAATAACTAAAGTGCAGTCTAATCATGCTATGCAATATTACCTAAATGTGATTTAATCTAAATATGAAAATATAATTTAACATGCAACTCAACATGGAATGTAATTTTTTGGTATTTTTTAAATAAAAAAACATGTCAAATTAGACAAATAAATCTAATATAGAAATAAAACCTAAATTAACCAAAGAAAGTTCGCAAACAAAATCAATAAATTGATCTTAAGCCTTAAAGATCAAAATATCAATTCTGTCAATTCCCGCGCAACTAATTACCTCATCTAAAGCCTTATAGACAAAATAAAAAATCGATTTTTTTTTTTGCGGTTGCGAATTGGAAATCGATTCCAATTTATCAAAATTATCATCCAAAGGAATATGTTAGGCATGAGAAATCTTATCAATTTCAAGGAAACGAATATTCAAGAAAATTTGAGATAAGATTTTTACCTATTCTTTGGATAATATTTCCAAACTCGAACCGATGGCGGACGACGAGACACGACGGTTAGCGGTAATGCTTGTCGGAGAGGGTGCAAGTTGGCGACCAAAATCTGGACTTGCGGTGATGATCGACGCAGCAATCTCTTGAGTGACCTGCAAAATAAAAACACCACTCACAATTTCTCACACACTCTCTCTAATTTCTCTCTCCAATTGTTTCTTCAAGACGTCTCTTTTGCTCTTTTTTCTCTCCCTCCCCATAAAAGCCACTTACTCTCGATCTCTGTGTGTGTCTTTTGCTGAATAAAGTCTTCCTCCCTTTACTGTTCGCTCATGGGTTCTTTTAAAGCTGGAAAGTAAATATCTTGGTCAAATCTTCTGAGATTTGACCAAGATTTTTACCCAGAGGCCTCACTCCTTTTGCCTTTTGTTGGGATAAAGGGATTTCGGTCAAATCTGTGAAGATTTGACCGAAATTTTCTTTCCTCAACCTCATCTATTCTGTTGATTTTTTCCTTTGAAAGTGCTCTGCTCGGATAAGTGAAATATCCGTTTAAATCTGATTTGACCGAAATTTCCTTTCTTTTTCTTATTTTCCATTTTTATGCAATTTATATACTAAAATGTAAAATTATGTGTCAACAATTAGGACATGTTTTATAGGTGACGCACTTGAGGCATCACATCCTCGAACTCATTACAAAAATAGTGTCATGGGGTGCTAATTCGTTGCATGAATTGATTAAACCTTGCACTTAAGACTTGTAATTCTTTTAGACTAGTTTCCTTCACTTCCTTTGGTAATTTCACTTCCTTGAATGTCCAGTTGACCTAGGATTTTCTCAATCAATTGATGACAATTCTAGTTTGGTTTGAAAAAAATTATCATATGCATCCTATAAACTACTCGATTACGGGATTTTGGTGAGATCCTAGAAACAATTGGCGCTACTAGCCTATAACTAATATGCAAAATCTGAGGTGCTCCACTACATGCTAGCTGGTTAAGTGCACTTACGGAATACTTTGAAGTACTAATTGTGCACAAAACAAGAAAGGTTAATGTATTGAAAACTGCAATTTACTTAACGAATGTCTTTTGGACACTTACAACAAATTCTTATTACAAAGTTCAAAATAGTTTTAAAAATATCGTATTCTTGAATCGATCACAATCCTTGATCATATCGGCATATGAATTTTCTTGTATAAACAATTCAATTTTTCAAGGAATGAGATCAAGCTCATTCATAACACATTCTAGCAAAATTTATGTAGTTTTACACTGATTGGGAATGTCATAAACTACCATCCTATGACCCTAAGATCTATTGGAGTTGTTGTAGTTTCGAAAGTAAATTTTCTAAAACCAACGCTATAGGTAAGTTGAACATGATTTGATTGTTCATATGCAAATTGCCCTACCTCCTCAATGGACATTTATCTTTTCCGCTCCCTTTATTTAAATCATGCATTGCATGCATATTTTGACTTTTATTAACTCCTCAATTTTTTTCGTGTATATGCCATTTCATGACATACCCTTTTGAAATATATGCCATTTCTTATTGCATATTCAATAAATTGAGGACATTGCCATTTCTTATTGCATCATTTTTTCGTGACATACCCTTTTGAAAAGAGTCTCATAAATAAAAAAGGCATGTCCACTTTTCAATGTCCCATATTTCCTCATAATTGCCTTTAAAAGTAATTGGAATATATATATATATATATATATATATATATATATAACGCTATTATACAGAGGCCAATTAGTAATATATTATAAAATTATACCAATTTATTTGTAAACCTTTCATAGATTTACCAATGGAGTCCTAATTTTTTAATTGAGCTAATTTAGTTGTAAATATTTATATAATTTGCTAATTGAGTTTGAAACCTCATTGTCAAACATCCATATAATAGTCCTATGTCTAAATTCATATATCTTCATAAGATTTAAGACTAAATGCACAAATTGTTAAAAGGTTTGGACTAAACTTATAAATCGTCAAATTGTTTACTTAAAAATTGACATAATTAAAATGTTTATAATAGAATGAACCGCAATATAATTCGTTTGGGCTTTTATTTCGTTTGGAAAATTACCCAACTCAATTTCATGGACGCTACTCATTTTTCTATGACCCCCGAACACTCGTATCAAGATAAACTCTTCTACAGTAGTATTTGTCTCTCATTTTCTTTCGACAAGTCCAATATTTTCCTGGATGGAAATCTTCTTCGACATCCAATTTGTCATACATTTTTCCAAGTCACTCCTTAAGGATTGAAGAAGTTAGCATTAATCCCTCTATCAACTAATACCCAGATTCCCGCGGCCACCATCACCATCCACAACAACACGCCGAGCCACCCCAACCCAACATTGAGCCACCATGCGCCACTCTTGTGACGAGGCCTCTTGATCGCCAGCCACATGAAGCATGGTAACACGAACGTCAGCGTGGAAGTCATCCCCCCGATCAGCGGGGCCAGACTCCCCAGGAAGGGGAGCGCCACCGCCACGAAGAAGGCAACGCAGCCGAACAAGACCCTCAGGGATGCACGGACCCGCTTCGAGCAGCAGCGGTTCCTGATGGTGGTGTACCGGAGCTCCAGGTTGTCAAAAACCGGCATGGCGTAGATCTGGAATGTGCTGAGGCAGTTGGCCACTAAGAGGAGGTAGATCAGGCCCATCGCAAGCTTTGGTGTGTCATCGCCATGAAATTGAGGGAAAGCAATGGAGAGTCCTCCGTTCGGGATCTTGCTTCCGTAGGCCCAAAACCCGCCAACGGCTACAGCGTATAAGTAGAGAGCGATGAGTGAGTAGGAGATGATCACAGCTCTCCACATATGCCTTTTGGATGGGCATTTTGGGTTTGAAGGCAATGTTCCCTGCAACACCAAATGGGCATACCGCAAATCATCATTGGTGAATCGAATGTAGAATTTGAAACCCTAGTCACTACGCGCCACATTTTGCCCGGTTCTATGGGAGAGAGCTTTCTCTCGAGCTCCATTAGTTTTACCCATTGTAAGGGGTGCAACCAAAGATTGTTCAGATTCCTAACGGTCAACGAAAAGATCAAAATTATACAAAAGAAATGATTTAGCCATTTGACCTGAATCTCAAGCACGAGGTTGTGACCTCTAAAAGACAGGGCTATGATCCCGATAGCATTCAACACGCTGCCTATTCTCGCCTCCTCTGACTTCGCCTCAATCAAAGGTTCGTAAGACATGCCCTCGGGCCTACCTTTGGCGACGGATAGGGTCCAAATCAGGGTGCTGTACCCGGCGGCCATGATTGCTCCGAACAGCGAGACCATAGCTATTGCGTGCAGATTTGGCAGTTGACCTATGGCGATGGCTATGCATGTGAATAGCAAGAACCACTCCACGCTGTTCAGCGGCTTGGTGCTACACATGGCGCCATCTTCGCCGCACATGGTCTTGAAGAGAAGCTCCATGGCCCTGCCTCCGGTGATGATCAGCATCACGCACGTGCCCCCCGATAGGTACATCACGGGGAATAGGGCAAGCAATTTCCCCAACCTTGGTCCTAAAGTATCATTCAAAATGAAACACTAAATTTTATTACCAACGGACCAATTTGCATAAATTATAGTTAATAGCCGGTTTTCTCAGCATGAGAAATATACAAGAAAATCGGTCACTCTGATATCTAAACAACATTTGATTCGACTTGAGCCAATAATTCTTGGCCTTTCATAATGGAATAGAAACAGGCTGAAGAGATATGACAGTACGCGTTCAAATTATGCACTCATTGGCTCAGTTTAAACTCGATCTCATGCTCAAACTTTGCCATTCAGATATACCAAATTTTTTTTTTGTAATGTAAGTTATTTAACGTGATAACAAATATTTAAGAGTATGTACCAAAGGCTGCAATGGAGAGGTGGAGGAATCTGCTGTAGCGGGTTCCAGGAACCGATTCGTGGAGCTGCACGAGTGCCCATATGGTGTAGAGCTGCCACAAAAACCCTAAGGAGAGAATTATGATGCCCGCAACCCTTCAAAATAAAAAACAAATAAAAAAGAAATAAGACAAATCTTCAATAATAACAAATAAGATAGATTAAAACAAATACGAGGTTAATTAAAGGTTAAAAAGACTTTTGTACCCATAGTCATTAAATGAAACGAACAGCAGTTTTGCTTTTAAAGCATCATCATTTTAATATAATGTGATACTATCCACTACCTAAAGTCCTTAAATGGAAAGAAAAAAAGTTTCACTTTTAAAGCATGATCATTCAATATAAGGGACATTCTCCACTACCTACGTACGTAAATAGATGATACTTAAAAGTAGTTTAGTCAATTTCCCACTAAAATGATATCCGCGCCATTATCAATTACATCCCGGCACCTCTCATGCAACATGACCAAAAAGTTGGGTCATGTGATGTAATGAGTGGTGGATTTTCTTTAAAAAAAAGTTCTCTACCTTTAAAAAAAAAATTGAAGAAAAGGACTTAAACAGTAAAAAATTTCGGCCGTATTTTATGGGGTAAAATATCGGTATATACCTATTTAAACTTAAACTAACGAAAATGGATATGAGCCGAGCCATCTCTGACCTTTTTAAGGGATTGATGGAGAATGGTTCTATAGTCATAGAACTCGATTGTTAATAGTCTTAGAGAAAATTTGTCCATTTTGAGATTTCAGTAACATAAAAGGACAAGAATCAAATCAAGTGTGATGCCAACACCACACGATGTCTACCACATAAAGACACGATCTAGATTTTTTGGATTAGTGGTAATGGCGAACTTCGGTGTGGACATGGATGTCTAACAAAGAGAGGAGAGCATAAGACACGGATGTCGACCTTTCAATATCGCGTGTTCGCGTTACTAGAGGCAACAAACTTTTCTTTTGGAATATCATCAAGTGCACTGTCGGTGCAAGAAGAAAAAGATCATACGGGAGGTCCGGGAAGGTACAGCAGATAAAAGTGAGGGAAACTTGTCAAGAATTGAAAATCAGTGCTTTTGCGGATGGGAACGTGAACTTTGAAAAAAAGAAGAAGCTATTTTAAAGATAAATAATATCAAAGAGAAAGGTCAAATGTGAAATTAATGATCGTTTTGTTTGTAATTTCTGCTCTATTCATTGATAGCTTCTTTTTTCCGAATGAGAAGGTGAAGCAGAAAGCATCGAGATCGAAGAGATAAATCTTTCGAGAGATTATCAATTTAAGAATCAAAACAGCATTATAATTTATATAATTATAATTTTCATTAGATTTGAAAACACTTTCGAGAGCATTCACACCTTCAAAAAGAACTGTTAATTTTTTTTGGGCTACTTATGTTTGATTTATCTAAGTCCAAGGTTTACCAGCCAGTCTAGAGTGGACGACTTTATAGAGCGCGCCTCATGGAATAAACTTTGGGTGATGCTATCCGTGATGTTCATGCTGCAACGTTGCAAGGAGAATCTCTCACTTTCATGCTAGCATGAGAGGGGAATCGGGATCCTCTGCTAAAGCAGAGGATTCACCCCTAACATAAGGGACCCTGATTAAAAAGAAATTAGAACATTTTTGTGTGGAAAAAGTTTCCAGCCGTCAGATTGGACAGCTGGCGTCTGATGTACGTCACCCTTGACGTATGTCAAATGATTAATTTACCATGAGATGAGCTCCACTTATTATTTTTTTTAGCTAACCACATTAAAAATTTTAAAACTTATCATAGAAGTACGATACAATCATAAAGTTTTCAAAAACTATGATCAAATTTTAAAACATATTATGAAAGTGTAATTGATTTCTAAAACTTAATCTAATTAAGTTCTAAAATTTGTCATGAAAGTATAATTGAATTCTAAAATTTTAAAAAATTACAATCAAAGAAAGAAGTTGATTGAACTAATTTGATATATTTTACGATTCGATTGCGTTTTATAATAAACTTTAGAATTTAATACTTTTAAGATTAAGTTTTAAAACCCTTAATACACTCTTTTTAGTACAAAGAACAATGAAAAATGAGTGACGTAAATATTTACCAAAAAAAAGAGTGAATCCAACGAGCGACAGACAAATCCCAGTAACATAAGAGAAAACGAAAATGACTTAAAAGACGGCGAGCTTGACTTTGGCTTACCAACCAAGAGAAGCGAAGGCAACAGGAAGCATGAGCGCCTGAATCCCCATCCCGGAGCACAGGACGTGGAACACCGCCGACACGGTACTGCCACCCCTCGATTCCGTGATCGGGAGCCACCCGTCCCGAGTGTTGTCCCCTCGAGCAGGGCCGACACCCGCCGCTGCAGCAGCCTCATCAACGACCGAGCCAGTCATAATGGCGACGATCATATGCGTCGAGAACGGGGCGGCCTTCGCCAAGATAGCATTGCCGTCACCGAGCATCGAGTCGCAGGAGCCAACGTCGACTATTTCGGCGACTTCCCCCATATGGATCGATATGGCCGACCCAAGATCTCGAACTCCGATTAAATGGACGAGAAAAAATGGGTTGGTGAGAAAGGTTAGCCGTGAGCTGTGACCCTGATGCAATGCATCATCTCAAGCAAATATATATACACATGAAGATGGTGATGAATGTGGCGGAACTGTGAGCAAAGAATGGAAGATTTGAGGATGGCACACAGCTCACGGAGTGCGTCACGACTGTGATGGCAATGGTGAAGCAATTGAGAGCACTGGCCTTGGTGTCCTGCTTTATAATTGGTTAATTTGTGATCAGAAGCCACTGATTTCTCGTATCATTTTCTTGGTCAATGAATAGTCAGGAGTCAACTTAATTTAGCGGTGTGATACGCATTGTTTCTGGAATATATGCGCCTTTTTCCAAGTATTCTCCCGGGATCCATCTTTTTCTTTTGGGTGCAATTTGCCTGATTCATTGTAATTGGGCAATAAATCTAGAGCGATAGTTAATTATTGTTCAATTGTCGGCAAGGACAATTCTCTATCTTGCCGCTCACCGTGACCCGACAAAAGTTATGCGATCTAAAATAAAGCGGGGCATAACGATCTGGCTTGTTAGATACAAATGTTCATTGTTCATCAAAATGATTGACCTAACTTATGAAGAATAAGTAGTCGTTAAAGACATTAACAAATCGTAGAGGGACATGCAAACGAAGCGTTCGCTGTTTCATTATTTTGTACCAACATTCGACCTCCGAAAATGAGGGGGGTTTAATTGTCGTGGAAGCACATCTTAGCAAACGGAGGCGTTTCGCTAACTGCTTACATGGGCAAGGAAGAGATGCTTCACACCCCCAGAATTGACCGTCGATGACGTCAACGACGTGACCTCAACTCCTGACGTCATTGATGACGACGCCGCCGTTAAGGTCCACGCGCATTAAGCTTCAAGAAGAAGGAAAAACGAGAATAATTAGATCTTAATTCTAATTATTAAGCATTTCTGTACCCAACTTGTGCGGAAAGTTTGATTATATCATTAAAAAAAATTGATGGGACGGCCTTCCCAAAAACGTGTTCTTTCTATTTTTTTATTGCCCGAAATATATTCTCACCAAATATGCTATGCATATAAAATGGAAGGACAGCTGAACAAGCATCAATGAAAGATCTTCAGCTGTTGCCAATTAAATTTGGAATCGATCTTAATGTTGGATTTTGATGCAATGACATTTTGTGATGGTACTAATCATTGTGAACTGTTCAATTTATTCTTAGCTTAGTGATTTGATTCTCATATCTCACTAAACACTTTCTACAGTTTTAAAATTTAAAGGATTATTTGGTATGGCTCTTTTTCCCTCCACGTATTCAATTCATTCATTTTATGGGTTCAACTTTTTCATTCATTTTGTGATGACATTTAGTGCTCATTAGCCAGCACTTTCGAGTCGGACCCCATGACTTATATTATATGACGGCTCCTCATTGCCTGTGCACTTTGCCCAAAAATGGAATAGTAACAAATTTATCCGAGTCAAGTACATTGGTCACGGGATTCTAAAGAGCATTTCACAGGAATCAAAACGTCCACTTTGAACTCTACATAAATAAATTCAAAGATTCTGTAACCACTTGAAGAAGAGAGCGTACCCAAGATCAGTCTAAGGAAGTCTAGCTAAGCAAGGTAGTCAGGGCACATCGATTTTGCTTCACGTGTTGATTAAGGGGTTGTTTGTTTTGTAGAAAAAGAATGATTTGAGAAATATTTTCCAAAAAGTGAGAAGCTATATCTCTTAAAAAGAAATATTTTCAGCAGTGACAACAATGTATGCCGAAATAGTTTCAAAGATGATAATAATATTTTCTGTTAATTTAACTTTTGTAAGCGATATTAGCTGTTATTTTTTTAAAATATTTTCCAAATCATTAGTTTTTCCATGAAACAAATGCACTTTAGATATCATTTTATTCGAAGATCACTAAACACGGTTGTCTATAATTTTCTGTATTTTTAAGTTCTTGTTTGTTGCAAATTTCAATAGATTCGAATTTCCTTATTATGTTACTAGTAATCTCGGCATAATTAACAAATGAAAAGATATTAAAGTATTCCTGCACTCAAAGGGAAACACTCGGGTGACCCGTGCAAGACGTGCAACTCTCAAATTTTCTCTTCTGGAGAGTCAAATACTCGTCGTTTCCAATCGGTCTTTTTTTCTTCTATAAACAAGAAGAAAACGACCGAATAGAGAAAACCATCAACGTTGCTTTCCAATTTCTACCCACATTTTGGTCTCTTCTTAAAAAGTCACAGCTATTTTCAAAATGCTCCGGATGTGAATCAAAGCTCGACATTATATATGTAATGACCCGATTTGTTTGAATGGTGACCATTTGAGAGTGAGTGTACATGTATGAATTACTCAATTAGTCATCTTCCAATTGACGTGAGACTCTCAAATACCACAATTTCAGTTTTGAATACACAACTGTAAAGATTCTTTTGGACATGTACAAGTATAGAGCATGCCAAGCCTTGATTTGGCTTCTCGAAAAGGAACGCCGGCTTCACCTGAGCATTTGAATCTATTTGTAACATATGGGACGAAAGTTATTTGGTTCGGTTTCACTTAAAAATATTACACAGATCTTCCCATTTTTTAGCCATTTCTTTGGTAGAGTCTCCAAATTTTATTTGAAGATGAACTTGTTATCCAGAAAGATAAAACAAAAAAGATTTCTTGTAGTTCGGCATCTTCCCACCTCTAAAAATAAAGAAAGACTTGTTAGAAATCGGTAAGTCCAACCGAAACCGAAAAAGAGATGGGACCAACTTAAGTAAAGACCGGCTTCATATGAATAATTTTTACCAGGCATTTTTTATGTCTCTTTTCATTGTTGGCTGCATGCTATTATCTAGAGAATAATAGGAGGTTCAGTCAAAAGCATTTAGGACACACTCACTTCAATGACGAAGCAAATAATAAAGAAAAATCTCTCTCTTTCCATAAATCTTATTCGTGCTATATTGTATAGATATGTGTGTACCCCAATGAGAAAGCAATAAAAAGGCATTAGTTAGATGAATAGATCATTCCTAAATGCGACCATGTCAACTATACAACATCATCACAGATGCGGTTACACTAGCTGGACTTATAAAGATGAGCCGTAATGAGTGGTTAGTAAGCCAAAAGGCGAAGAAGGATAGTCGTTCCATACAATAGCAAACTCTTGCAAGCCAGGTAGAACTGGGCTAACGGAAGAAAAGAAGTAGCATAATCCATCAGCTTGCCACATAACTGATTTAGGAGATTATTCAGATAGACAGACACCTGAGATGAAACTCATTATTGGATGCAGCAATATGTGACAGCTAGAACGTCACCCATAAGTTTATAGCCCCTTTGATTGGAGCGCTTTAGTTAGCTGTTCTTTGTTGCTGATTATGCGCCACTTAGAGCAGTTCTTGGTGAATTGCTTTTGCCACTGGGGCTAGTCCCCTAGTGAATAATTGTGATATTCCATCTCCATAAATTGTTCTACACCTTGACTGGTATTACTACACCTGCAGAGACTGTAGAAAATGTTCCACAACTGCTGGTGAGCTAGAATTGCCAATTTGATGACCTTATGCAAGAATGAATTCGACTAGGCGATAGGTGGGTGGCGCAAAAAAGGCATTTCTTGGGTGAAGTCAACTTAAAATTTAAAAGGGCACTGGTGTACTCAACAAGAAATCTTAGATCATTTAGCCTCTCATTTTTTTAAGGCCATTGCATCGAGTTTATCTTAATAAAGAGACCGTCCACGCGTTAGTGAACTCGGGATTTAGGCACGAAAGTGCTCCTAGGCTTGACTTCTTTTAAGTATTCCCCTCAATTTATATAATTTGAAAGCGGATAACCTTTGGTATTTCTTTCATCTTGACTCTTGTTTGAACTTTGCTATCACTTTTGTGTTTGGTTATCATGCAACAATATATATACAAATAAAGAGGTTTAGGCCTTATGTTCTCGTGGGCAGGAATCTTGTGATGGCCAACCGAAAATTAGCAGAGGTCTACAAGTATGTGATCTCTTGATCAGAAGTTCTAATCTCAATGGTGAAACCTTTTATTTCTGAGAGTGGGGCTATCGAATTTGCATACGGGGGAAATCAATGTAAATATCTATGGATTGTCACGTGCATAAGTGAAGGTGTTATAGGCTATTGAGAATATAGATATCACTTTCTTCTTTGAAGTGCCTTTCTTTTCTGATGGAACTGCTATTGTGTGCTTGCTTACTAGACTACTTGGACTGCCTCCTCCATAATTGACACTAGTGCTGCTACATATGCTATCGATACTTAGCTAGGATTTGCTCCTCAAAACTAGTGCTCCTCAACCTCTTTTGCAATACTAAAAATCCGGCAAAAGGACAGCTTACTGATAAATACGAAATTCTATCTTTGAGGCTAAGGATGCACTTCAAGCAAGCAATTGTTCTCTTCAATAGTCACAGAGACCCGTTGAAAAGGGAAAAAAAAGGCATAGAGATAAAGAAAGATTAGTTCTGTCTTTTGAACTTGGAAATCTCAATAACATCATTTTCAAATGAAGTCAGTCAACAAAGGCCTAATTTATTTCTGTTGCCCTCTGGGTAATGCTTGATTACTCTATTCAGCCACTTAACAAACAAAAAACAGAGAATCTTGTTAGGTTTACTTGAACGTCTCAATTGCATTACTAGAAGAATAAATTGAAGGGTGGAGTTCACTTATCTTTCTTGATCTACCCATTCTTACCGAAACTATTTTTTTCTTTACTTAAATGTAAGTCAACTTATTGTCCTTCTCTTCTCTTTTATAGATTTATTCCCTACCAAAGTATTTTCACCCAGGTATCAAGAAGGTAAGTGACATTGTAGCCAGTTGTAGCGGCAAACCAAAGTGAACTAGAATAAGTGGTTTCACCACTTGATTACTAAGGGAGATCAGTCTTTCAACGGACAGAAAGCCTCTTTTCCAGTAGCAATTCATTTCTAAACAATTAAAGTTATGAGAAATGTAGGAGGTTGTCAAGAAAATTCACACAATTCTCTTATAGAAACGATAGCGGCAATACAGCTTGTAGAGGGCCCTCCCTTCTCTTCCATTGTTTGTTGGAGTTTCCTTGTCCCCCGTCCTCTTTTCCTCGGTTAACAAAAGCTTCTTTATTTTGATTATGATTATATTTTTCCGCATCTTTATTGACTTCCTCCCAACCATTACACTGCGTGATATTTTTTGGAATAAGCCCCTACAAATAGCTAAAGAACAACTCTAATTTTTGGATGGAGTTCATTTATGGAATTTTTTTAGGACTAATAAATTAAATTCTTTCTATTCTTTCTTATCCTTACGTGGGTTAGTGATGGAGAGATCTCTGTTGAAGAAATAAGTCTAAGAGAACAAAGCAAAAGCCTGTATCTTCTCTCAAGCTTCGGAATAGCTATTTGTTCAAAGAGTCCATCTTTCTTTATTAAATGATCGAGAGACTCTTTCTTAGCATTATTTTGCATCATTTGTATTAGGGAATATTTCCAAATAGTCAAAAACTTATTACACATCAGCCAAATCAATCTTCAACATTTCAATTGTATCAATTTTTATTGACACCTAAATTTTTATCGAATAATGAATTATCGAAAACAATCTTGGGAGAATATGTGCATCGATTTTATGCATACTTTAGAAAATTCAGTAAAGATTATCAAGATATGCAGAAGCAGGAGAGAAGGGAAATTTTGATACATTCATGGAAGACCAACTTCAGTGTACAAAGCTGCAATTCACAGTAAAGGGGGAAATAATGAGAAAATTAGTGGATCTTTTTTTATTATTCTGGAGCCTGTAATTTATTATTATGATTTCCACTCTTTCAATATAAGGAAATCTGCATATATATATATGGCCTGTGAACAAGCAAGAAAAAAAAGATATCCGATCAAATCTTCCAAAGATTGACCGAATATCCTGACACTCCTATTTATAAAGTGTGTAAGAGCCATGAGAATAGGGAATGGGGGGGTCTTTCTTAGGGAAAAAGAAGAAGAGAGGAGATTCACATGAAAAATTGAGAGAGAGAGAGAGAGAGAGAGAGCGTCGTGCGACCATGAGACCAAAATAGTGAGATTTGAGTGTTTTGGCTTGAAAAGTCCAAGCTTGGGAAATAGAAAGACGGGAGAATTCTGTAGTGGGGTTCTTTCTTTCAAAATAAAAATCTATTCTTGTTGTTGGTTCTGCAAAGAAGGGGAGGTTCACTTTCTTGCACAAAAAAACGTGTGCAAGAATTTGCTGATTGTCCAACTCTTCTCTAACCAAGCAACATCACTTCCAGCAGCCACGCCAACAAGGGCCGTTCGTCACTGTTTCTACTTCCATTAGTGCTGCTCCGAAAGGACAAATTTTGCACTTCAACCAAGAAGACCACTTGTGTTTTTCCTTCATTTTGCCGTTTGTTCCCCCCCCCCCCCCCCCCCCCCCCCCCAAAAAAAAAAAAAAAAACCCTCCTCCTCAACGTTGAATCATCACTCACACCACCTACGCCTCTACTCATGAATCTGTCGTTTGATCTGATTCGAAGGTCGCTTATCTAAATCAGATAATTACTTAAACCAAGTAAGATTTCGATATTATTTTGGACTAATGTGAATGTTGAGTTATTTTTTAGGCATTGCCCAATAAGATCTTATTATTTGAAATCTAATATAATCATAAATTTTGTCCATGAGATGACGGACCATTTCTCCTGATTATGTTAGATTTTATATGCAAATCGAGTAAGCATTCTTGTGCGATTGCGGTATCCGTTAATTTAAGTCATAAGACGACGAATTATTTTTTCAGATATTGCAATCTCTTTGCTTTAATCTCGATAAGTATCTTGTGAGAATTTTGTCTCATTAAATCTTATTTGATTTAAGATTTTTATTTTTATTTTGAATTTCTTGAAAAAAATAAAAGAAATAAAAAAATCATTGTAGTTCTATTATGTCATGTGCATGCTAGGTAAACAGCATATCAATCTTGCATATCATCTAGAAATTGCATATTTAAGTCATAAAACCAATGTGTTGTCTTAGAATAATATATTAAGTTGGTAAGAACTAGAGAGCTAGGGTTATATGATGCATAATATATTAGATTAAAATGCACATTATTATTGAATTATTTAGTTCTGAATTTTGATAATAAAAAAAGACTAGAAAATTCCTTTAACATAGGTTAGAATTTTTTTAGTCATTTAATGATTTCGAATTTAAATAAAAAGAACTCTTGCACATCACTTGGATAATTGCATGTCTTAGGTTAAGTTAATTAAATTACATGCCATATCGATAATTTAATTTAGAATTGCATATTAAGAGACATATTAGAATAGTTGCATTTAGACTTAAGTTTGCATACATCCATTGCATTCAAGCATAGTCCACATGTAAAAAGGTGGAAAAGTTCAAATTGTTTGCCAAACATTTAAAAAAATAAAAAGAACAGAAAAGTACCAAAAGGGCGTTAGAGTAATCTAACGTAATCAAGTCCCCAGACACATTGAGTCTCTAGTTCGTAGAAGTAAAGTAAACCTCTCAATACTTTACTTGGGTGTCTAGTTAACCTACCAAAAATTAATTAGTGGTGACTCCAAAAAAATTGATCTTGTATGTTAAACAACTTTAATCTAAGTCACGAATTAGTATGAGCATGGGAAAACTCGAGTTAAGTCGAACTTAGTAATCCATTAACCAAACCCTAGGCGGTGCATCTTCGAAAAGGTCATGACAATTTTGATTATAAATCTTTTGACAACTTGCCAATATAGTCATAATCTTTCATTTGTATCAATTTAATCTTAAAACTTTCGATAATTTATTCATCTAGTTATTAGGGCTAACTTTGATAGAAAATAATTGACGTGACAGTCTAGTTAGCACTAGCCATCTTACATGGTATGACTATATTTAGCATATACCAAAATTTTCCATTAATTTCTCTACTAGCCATCGTTGGGCCTCGAGAATGTTGGCATTCGGGTTAGGGCCACCCTCATTGGTCACTAGGAGAGTCACTCTCACTTGAGTGGGGATACCCTTGCTCGATCTAGTGAAAAGCTACCTTGCTCATCTAGGAAAGTGTCGGGTGTTCCTCATGAGGCAAGTTGACCCTCGCCTAAGTGAGGGGTGCCTTGCTCGATCCAATGAGGGTAGCCCTTACCTACCCAAAGAGGGCAAGGGTGGCACTCACCCAAAGTTGGGGACCTTTGCTTGTCAACGATAAGGATCTACAATGGCCCATGGAGGAATAGGGAAAAATAAGAAAAAATAGAAAGGAATAGAAAAAATATTAAAGTTAAAAAAAATTATCCATGTCAGAGTTCACTATGCTACATAGGACAGTCATCGTTGATTAGACTATCTCATCAATGATTTTTTTTTATCAAAATTAGTTGAAATGACTAAATTGAGAAATCGTTAAAACGTTTAGGATATAATTAAATTTGCATATATGAAAGGTTTAGAAAGTTGTGAAAAAGTTTGTAACCAAATTCACAATTAAATGGTGTACGACTAGATTGAATGCCGTGCAATATATTTAGACTTTTTGACAAATTTTCCATTGTATTTTAAGAAGGAAAAGCTCACATTTCAAATAGCACCACTTGAAGTGCATGATCTCATAGAAATATATCATGTCCAATAGCTGAATTTCGGTACTAAAGGGTGCTGTTTAGTGAGAAATCACAGTAAAGCCTCTTCATTTTCGTGAATATAAGATGAGAATAGTCATATATTCTTCCTATAAATATTTCTTGACATAGTATACTACATCTAAAAATGATAGTGCATTCATGTTTTTTCTTTTTTGCGTCGAACATTTTTAATATGGTATCAATATCAAATTCGCTTATTACCGATCAATTACATACAGGAGTTGTCTTGTCAGTATCTCAATTCCCTGTTTGGCAAAGTTCATATGCCACAAGACCTGTAAAAGGTTAAAATTCAAAAGTTAAAATCACTCCAAACAAAACTTTAAGGCCGTCATCTTTAGGGATAATTACAAAAACGATCCTTAAATTTAGATTCTATCTGTAATGTTGTTCAAAAAAATTAATTTATAAAATGTGATCATGAACTTTATCCCAATATGTAATGTTATCCTCAACTTTTGGTATATGCTAAATATAGTTCTTACAATATATGAAAATATAAAATGTCATTATTTCATTAATTCAAGTTATGGGATAACATTGAACAATTTCATATAGTTCATGAATCAAATTGAATACGAACGAAAAATTTATGGATTACATTGAATCAATTATAAGTTTAAGGACAACATTACACATTAGACCAAAGTTTATGGACTATTTTTGTTTTTTTTTTCTCGTCTTTAAAATAGAGCCATGTTTTTATCCATCTTTAGTTGGAGCTTATTTTTTCGCATGTGTGTTGTGATTAGTGGATTACATGTATGGATCCACAATGTTTGCACGTGGATGTTTTTCATTAAATTGCAACCCACCAATTAGAGATATGCTTGAAGGAAGTCTTTCTCAAATTAGAGAAAGAGGGAAATATAGTTTGATATAAACAAGATTGAGGCTTCTACGTCGTTTTCAAAAAGTGGCTTTCTTGAGTTTTATTTTAAATATTCTTTGTTTAGTTGGTCAATTTGGAAAATGGAATGTTTATTTAATGTGTTGTTAATTTTTAGTTATGTCAAACGTATTAGTAAAAGCTAGGGAACTCGTGTCAATACCATTAAAAAAATGTTTTCCCTTTATTCTATTATATAGAACACCCATTTCTTACTTGTTCAATCTTTTGACATCCTATCTTCGCATAGATAAGTTCTTGACTTTCATATACCAGATGAAAGCTGAAAATGGCCAGAATCCATTCTCTTCTGCCTTTTATTGTCTAACTGAATCGTGGATATATCATATTTTCACCCTCTTTAGGAAATGCTTTTCCCTATTACTGTCTGAAAAGTTCATCTCCAATCAATTTTTCGTATATTTAATTAAACGCACATTTGGGTACTATGCATTTTTAACCTGTAATTTATTTATTAGAGTTATGATTGAGGAAATTTTCTCCAATTAAGGACAAACGAAAATATACCCCTCTCTTTTGTATTTGTGCATACGCCAAAGCAAAGAGCTCCAATATGGAGATATTAGGAGCTAGACATCTACCATTGTCATTCTAGCGCATAAGTTAAGATGAACAAGAACCATTTGAATGCATTGCCGCATATCACCTCAACCGCATAATTGAAAGAATTCTATTCTCGTGTGCCATGCCTCGGAACTTACGATTGTGATTGGTCCGATCCAAATCAGGGAAACTAATTCCCTAGATCAACATCATGACAGTGCCATTGCGGAGACTAACTTTTCCAACTTGTTTTCATTTAATTACAGTGACTTTAAAGCAAGATGCCGCCAAGATGGACTTTTCTTCCATCTTTTGATTACAATAAATCCAGTTGAAATTTGTACCAATGTCCAGGAAAATACTACGAACTAAATAAATATTTGGAAGACGCGTACACGATATGAACTCTCAATTGTTTTCTTCTGGAGAGCCAAAGACTCGTCGTTTCTTCTGACAAACAAGAAAACGTATGAATTGTTTTTCCTTTTGTTGGGGGGAAGGGGGGTGGTTGTTGGGGTTGTTGTTGGCCATCGAGGTTGCTTTCCAATTCTACCTATATTTTGGTCTCAGATAAGTCATTTTTAAAAACCCCCGGATGTAAATTAGAGCCTGACCATTAATTCTGTATAAATCCGACCAGGTATACGTGAGTCCAACCCTCAAAAAAAGTACTGGAAGCAGTCACATAAGGTGGTCATCATTTGGAGATGAATATTGATATATGAATCACTTGATCGGTTCAAAATGACATAGGACTTTGGGATATTATGTTTGCCATAATAGGATAGCAGTCAATTGTTTTTCAATGATATTATGCTGTTTCGCTAACATTGATTAGATATATACGAAAATAAAGCATGTCGAGCCTTCAATTGGCTTCTCAGAAAAAAGAGACCCGACTTCCTTTTATTCGAGATTCTCAATCTTATACTGTGATATGTTGATGGCAATCTATTCATGATATACGGGAAGGGACAACGGTCATGTGGTTTGGAATATGGAATAATATATGACATTATATATTGGATCATTAATCCAACATTGGACTTATATGAAGTAATTATGTGTTGCAGACTGTCATATGGTCTTATGCCTGTGAACGTGATCTAATAAGGTAATTGGGCATTAATGTATATGATAGGGTGTGGACTTTAATGTGTAAGAACTCTATGGTAATTTCTATTTTTATGATGGGTTAAAATAGAAATATAGAAGTAGATAACTACAAATAAGGCGGTCATGGTCCATAGATCACGGAATCACAGAACACACGTTTGCTTTCTCTAGCATCCCATCACTAAAGAAAGAGATATTCCTGAGAAACAAAAGGACTCTTATAAGGGAGAATGTGTAAATCTAGAAGACCAAACCACCTCTCTACAAATCTACTCAGGTATGCTTTCGCTAATCAGTTTATAATTCTTAATGGTTCAGTATGTACGATCCAAATTGGGTTATGATTTATGACTTAATTAAGGTTTATTATGTTCTAACAAGTGGTATTAGAGCCTTTCATGTTGGATCATTAGGAATTAATTTGATGAATTTTTATGATCTTTCATGGGAATTGTTTGCTATTTTTTGCAAATTGGGGCAAATTTGGCCGTGAGGAAAAACTTCAATTCTGGTCGAATTCTGGCGACCCACGATCTGATTTTGGACCCAAGGTTCACACCACCATGGGTAACAATAGCCCTAAGGTAATTTCGTGTTTGGGTCTTCGCTAGAGGCTAATTGGGTGGTCGAAGTCGTGGGTGTTAAAGTTTGAATTTTTCTGATTTTTGCTTGATTTAGGGTAAATTCTCAGCCGTTTTCAACATCTCAAGGACATGTATGGTCAAAATTGTGTGTTTATTAAAACCCATATATGATTTTTGGTCAAAAATGGGCTGTTCGGTGAGGAACAACCGAAGAAAGGTGCGGCGACCATGAAGAAACCAAGAGGAAAAACTAGGGCTTTTTCTGGTTCAGGTCGCACAAGGAAGAAGGAGCGTGGGGGCCACGTGCCTCAAATGGGCAACAGGAGTGTGCAGTTCACGCACTTGAAGGGCATCATGCACCCATGGGGAGTGACGGGCATGTGCACGGGCGGGATCCGTGGGAGCGTGCAGGCACGTGTGACTAATTTTTTTTTAATTTTTTTCAAAATTAATTATTATTTATATTTTAAAAAAGAAAATTTTATAAAGGAAAACTTTTCCAGACCCCCCCTTATACAAAGTTGTCCTTCTCATTGTGATGAATTAACAATTTTGCCCTCAATTTAGTTAATTTCCATTTTTGCCTAATGAAATTCAAATTTTGGTATGTTTATGGATATGTTTTTTGAGATGAATTGATTGAAACAAGATATCACCAAAATGATCTCTCTCATGGAAACTAGTTTGTCTTAGAATATAAACGGTTGCATATGTATAATTTCTGTGGATGCTAGTCATCCCAAAGGATAATTGATGCGATACACCTGTGGTAATAAACATGTGATGATTATTTGGTTTTCGCGTGTGAACAGTGAATCGGCCCAAAGGAAGGTTTATTGCTCTATAGTTCATTATTATTAGTGTTTGATTACTGCGCCAAGACACCAATTACAAGCTAATATTGTTGTCCGAAGATAAGATATTAATGGAGTGCTCAGTATCTTGAGATGGGATTTACCTTAATTTAAATTCAATTTTCTTAAGAAACTTATGTGATGAGCACGTTTTGTTTGTTTGCTGTTTTCTGAGTTCAGCTACTATTCTAGCTAATATTATTGCCAACATCAATTCTGTTCCTATGCCAAATTGCACAAATTTCAAGTTGTGGCAAGAAAACCTTATGATAGTTCTCGGAGTCATGGATCTCGACCTTGCGTTGAGGATTGAGTCTCCTCCACCACTCATTGATAAGGGTACCTCTGATGAAACGAGGGATATGGAGAGGTGGGAGATATCAAATTGCATGTGTATGATGATCATGAAAAAGGCCATTCCAAAAGCATTCGGGAGCACAATGTCTAAAAAAATCACTATAGCTAAGGAGTTCCTTAGAGACATTGAAAAAAGATTTGCCAAGAACAAAAAGGCTGAAATTGGTACGATGCTAACAAGTCTTATTTCGATGCACTATAAGGGGAAAGGCAACATCAGGGATTACATTAGGGAAATGTCTCACCTTGCTTCTAAATTGAAAGCACTTAAGTTAGACATCTCCGAGGACTTGCTTCATTTAATGGATCATTGCATTTAAATACTTGAGGTGTAAAGAGAAAATTAACCGATGAGAATTCAGCTACGTTGTGACACAAAAGATTAGATCATATTTCCAAACGAAGAATGGAGAGACTTGTGTCCGACGGAATTCTGGATTTATTAGATTTCACAGGTTTCAATAACTATGTTATTTGTATCAAAGGGAAACAAACCAATAAAATGAGATTTGAAGCCAACAGGTCCTTAGATATATTAAAACTTATACATATGGACATTTATGAGCCATTTCCTACATCTGCTTGGAATGGTGAATAATATTTCATAATGTTCATAGACGATTGATATGGCTACATATATCTCATCAAAGAAAAGGCAAAGTCACTAGATGTGTTCAAATCTTAAAAAGTTGAAGTTGAAAATCAACTCAGCAAAAGGATTAAAAAAGTTAGATCTGACTGTGGTTATGGTAGATATGATGGTTCAGGTAAACAATGTCCAAGACCATTTGTCAAATTCCTAGAGGAATAAAATATCGTCCCACTGTACACTATGTCAGGTTTGCTCCCTATGAATGGTGTTGCTAAAAGACGAAATATAACTCTTAAAGATATGGTAAGGAGTATGATTTGTCATTCTTCCTTACGTGAATCACTCTGAGGAGAGACTCTTAAGACTGCAACATATATTCTTAACAGAGTTCCAACTAAAGCGACCACCAAAACCCCTTATGAACTTTGGACAGGCAAAAAGCCTAATCTAAAGCACCTACATATTTGAGGATGTCCAATTGAGGCAAGACCTTATAAGCCTAATGATAAAAAAAAACTGGAATCAAGAACGGTGAGTAGTTATTTTATTGGATACTCTAAAAGATCAATGGGGTAAAAATTTTATGATCTCACAGCTAAGTCAATTTTTGAGTCAAGAATTGTCTGGTTCTTTGAGGATGCTAAGTTTACGGGGGAAGATACGGTTAAAGATTTTGGTTTTGAAAAGGAATATGTTAATATTCTCACAGCTACTATCAACATCGATCTCATAAGTGCCATTGGCATTGATCAAGATCTCTTTCCCAATTTTGCTCAAAACACAACAGGTTTGGATAATGTGACAGAACATTCTATCAAGGAACTACTCTAGAAGAACAAACTCAACCTAAGCCATTAAGAAGGTCCACTAGAGAAAGAAGAAGTGTGGTACTAGATGATTACATCATATTTCTCCAAGAACATGAGGATCTTGAGGTTGACACTGAAATGATGGAAGATGATCCAATCAACTTCTGTCAAGCTATCAAAAGTTCTACCTCTCAAAAGTGGATCGATGCCATGTATGAGGAGATGAAGTCCATGAAGGACAATGATGTGTAGGACCTTGTCTCATTGCTAGAAGGAGCAAAACCCATAGGTTGCAAATGGATATTTGAAGACCAAAAGGATTTCAAAAGGCGATGTGAAAAGGTACATCGTCTTGTTGCAAAGGGCTTTACACAGAAAGAATGCATTGACTATAAGGAGACTTTCTCTCCACTTTATTTGAAAGACTCTTTTAGAATTGAAATAGAAATTGTGGTGCTTTTTGACATTGAGTTGCATCATATGGATGTAAAGACATCGTTTCTCAATAGAAACATTAGAAAACTTTGTATCAAGAGACCCGAAGAATATGGTCATCAAACTTAAAAAAATTCATCTTTGGGCTCAAGCAGGCATCTTGACAATGGTATTACAGATTTCATCAAGTTATCATCTCATTTAGCTTTAAGATTAATCTACTTGATGATTGTATATATTACAAGTTTTGTGAGAGCAAGTATATCTTTTTGGTATTGTATGTCGATGACATTTTGCTTGCCAGCAACGATATAGAGATTTTGCATGAAACCAAGAGAATTCTATTTAAGAATTTTGAAATGAAAAATCTTGGTGACACCTCTTTGGTATTAGGCATATAGATACACCGAGATCGCTCTCGAGGTATTCTTGAATTATCACAAAAGAGCTATATCGAAAAGGTTCTTAAAAGATATGGCATGCGAGATTGTAAATCAAGTGACACCCTAATATCTAAGGGAGACAAATTTAGTCTCAGCCAATATCCTAAGAATGACTTTGAGAAAAGGGAAATATAGAAGATTCCTTATGCATCAGTAATAGGAAGTCTAATGTATGTTAAGGTTTGTTCACATCTGGATATTGCGTATATTACTGGAGTATTGGGTAGATACTTGAGTAATGCATGAGTAGATCATTAGATAGCAACTAAACAAGTCTTACGGTACTTATAGAGAATAAAAGGGTACATGCTCACATATCGGAGGTCGGATCAACTTGAGATCATTGGGTATATTGACTTATGATTACGCTGGATGCCTAGATAGTTTGAAATTTACGTCGGGCTATATCTATTTGCTAGCTGGTGGTGCCATTTCATGAAATAATGCTAAACAGTCACTTATAACCTCTTCTACGATGGAAGTAGAATATGTAGCATGTTATGAGGCATCCAATCATGGAATATCGCTGCGTAATTTTGTCACGGAGCTGCACATAATAGATGGTATTAATAGATCGCTCAAGTTATATTGTGACAAAAATTCACCAGTTAAATATTTCAATAACAACAGGAGCTTGTCCAAGTCTAAGCATATAGACATCAAGTTCTTGGTTGTTAAATAAATAATTCAAAGTGGATAGTTATCTACAGAGCGTATCGATACAAACTCCATGGTTGCAGATCCACTTACTAAGGGACTACCACCCAAAATGTTTCATGAGCACACTTCTCGTATGAGTGTTATGTCAATTGAGGATATTCAGTTTTAGTGGGAGTTTGTACATTTAGATGTTTTCTTTTGATATAGATATATTCAGTTATTTCAGTTTACAAATATTTTAAGGTTACTTTCTGCATAAATACAGTTTTGATTCATTCACACTTTGTTCTTATTAAAGTTCAATCTCATTAATGTTTAAGGAGGACCAATTGAAAATAAGCATATTAAGATCACATTACATGAAATTTTCACACTGCACATCCACATCATAATCTGTGTCATTTTTGTATCAGCGTATGTGACCATTGAAGGGTCAAGTTACAATAATTGTGACAAATGCTACTTTAATAAGATTTGTGGACCGGATTGGCTTGGTTATAGATACATTACAATAATGACAGAAAGTTGAGCTCATACGCTTATTTTAGCAAAACATAATTATAAGTTATTACATATAGCCCAAGTGGGAGATTGTTGGATCATTAATCCAACATTGAGTTTATATAAAATAATTATGTATGGTGGATTGTCATATGGCCTTATGCTAGTGAAAGTGATCTAATGAGGTAATTTGGCATTAATATATATGTAGGTGTGGTCTTTAATGTGTAAGGACTTTAGCGTAATTTCTATTTTTATGATGGGCTAAAATAGAAATATAGAAGTAGATAATTACGATGTTATCTATATAAAGTGGTTATGATCCCTAGATCACGCGAATCATAAAACACACATTTTCTTTCTTTGGCATCCCATCACTAGAGAATGAGATCCCTGAGAAACAAAAGAACTCTCATAATGGAGAATGCATAGATCTAGATATAACAACTGCGTTTTGGATCGGGTTCGCGTTTACGGCCTCGAGGAAATTTTCGGGGAAAATTTATAATTTCCTTTTAATTTCGCGAAAATTGTGAAAGGCTCTTGGATTATTGAATTTGGTTATGATGGGCTAAAATAGAAATATAGAAGTAGATAATTACGATGTTATCTATATAAAGTGGTTATGATCCCTAGATCACGCGAATCATAAAACACACATTTTCTTTCTTTGGCATCCCATCACTAGAGAATGAGATCCCTGAGAAACAAAAGAACTCTCATAATGGAGAATGCGTAGATCTAGATATAACAACTGCGTTTTGGATAGGGTTCGCGTTTATGGCCTCGAGGAAATTTTCGAGGAAATTTTATAATTTCCTTTTAATTTCGAGAAAATTGTGAAAGGCTCTTGGATTATTGAATTTGGTTGTTAAGAATTTTATTCGGGCCCAAAATGTCAAAATTTTAGTGTTGGGAAAGTTTGGTGGATTTTAGAAAATTTTCCCGAATTTTTACGAATTATTAAATCAATTTTCTAATTTTCGAAAATTAAAATATTATTATTTTATTAAATTTCCGAACCGGCCAGCGAACCAGCCAATCCAACCATGTGAACTGGGCAGTCCGGCTGGGTCAGACCGGACGGCACGCGCCATGCACGTGCGCGGCTCTCACTCTCTCCTTCTCTTTCCTTTTCGGAATTTCGGCAAACAATTGATGTGCACCCATCAACTGTTGCAACCGTCGCCTCAACGGTCGCCTCGCCCCTGCCACCACCCACCCCTCGTCCTTGAGGGATAGCCAAAGTGATGTGGAGCCAATGGAAGACCTGCACGTGGTGCCGGCGAGCTGATTTTCAGCTCGCCCTCAACCACTCCCTTACGGTATACACCGAGCTCCACCCTTACTTTCGACTCATGCCATTCTCAACTTAGACCTCCTCTCGCCTCACCGTTGGTATCGTTGGGAAGCGTGCAACACTGTCTGCACAACGCCACCCATCGTTGCCCTCGGTTCTGCCGAAGTCGCCGCCAGCAGCCCTCGAAAGGAGGCTCCACAGTTCGAGTTTTCTGGAAAATTTTCCAAAAAACTATAACCCAACCCATTAAGTCCTCTCGATTCCGAGCTCCTTAGCTCGATTGGTTGCCACCAATCGATTCCTTGACGTCCCTACACTTTGTTTACGGCTTTTGTTTCGTTCGATTTGGTCTAGATCGAAGTGGATTTGGCTCTTTTCGAGGTGAGCTCAAACCGAGCTCATCGAAGTCCTAGCCATCGCTGTCGCCGTTCCAGCCACTCCCATGTGATGCCGTTGGCACTATTGGACTCACACTGGTCCGGTGAGTAAAACCCTTAACCTCCCTTCGATCAGTTTGGCCTAGAATCGATAGATTGAAGCTCGAAACCCTAACCCCTCTTTCTCAGAAAATCTAGGTTGAGCCATCGACTTCACGACCGGTTTTCTCGCAACTCCGACCACCTCAGCCCTCATCGTCACCGCCGTTCGACTCGTCGTCGAACCAACTTTCATTTCCGACTGATCTTGTGCTTCGGTTTGGCTGGAGGACAGAGAACGGCAGCCAAACCCAATACGTCCTGACGACTCGACGCACGACCCGGATAACTTGAACCAGGTCTGTGCAAGTTTCGTCGGAGCAATCGCTGTCGCCGGAGACCAGTCCGTAGGCCAGACAGCTTGGCCCAACAAGCCGAAGTAGTAGGCCCAACCCAGCGAGCCGACTTGAAACTAGCCCAAGCCTGGTAGCTCGGCCCAGCAAGCTAGGCCCAGTCGTGAGGCCAGCAGCCGACCCGACCCAACCAGGCATCCCGCGAGAGAAAAAGAAAGAATTAGGAAGAAAAAGAAAGAAAAGAAAAGAAGGGGCGAGCGCAAAAGAAAGAAAAAAAAAGAGTTATTTTCTCTTAGCCGTCAGCAGGTGTCTAGTTCAGCAAGGTGGAAGCCAAGAGACTCACAAGTGAGTGGGCTCTAAATCTTTATTAGGCGCATTTACTGCTTTAGTAGAAAATAGCTAGAACGGCTAGGATTTTTAGGATTTAGGACTTGATTGATTGATTGAATTACTGATTGATTAGATGGGTAGAACGGATTGATTGGCCGATGGTAAATTAGTTTGTGACGGTACCTTACTCGATGCGAGAGACACCTTAGGGCCATCAATTGGCGTGTGAAGGTGCCAAAGGCACAAGTTTGTGGAAGTTGAGAAAATTCAACTTTGGCGTGACAGTGGATTAAGTACAAGTAAGGGGGCTCGTCGGGGACGGCCACGTACCTCCCGAGTTGCTAGCTCGATTTACCTATTTCACGCATTAATTATTTCCGTAGTTGTATTAGTTGAATTCATAGTTTAAATTATTAGTCATGCAAATCATTTATTATTTACTATTAATCGAATTTTAGCTACGCTTCTGATTTAATTTAGCTGTTAATTTAATTAGTATCCCCGCATTTCCAATTGCTCTTAATTTTATTTAATTTAATTAATTATGGAGTTATTTTTATTTATTTATTTATTATTAATCGATTATTAGTTAGATGATACATGACCCTTGTGACTGCTGAATAAGGTGTGATTAAATCCCTTAGCTGCATTGTTGTTTGATTGACTGTCTTTAGTATTTGAGAGCTGGGAAAAAACCTACGAGGTAGTTTAGCCCGAGTCGACCGGGTAGTGCTACCAAGACCTAAGGAGAAGCAAGACAATAAGGTTCATACCCTAGCTAAGGACGACTGGTGATCACTTAGAGACCGAGAGTTGGGGAGGGACGTTATAGGGACCCTAAGATAGGGATGTTCTTAATCTAGGGTTAAAGTTTGTTCACTGATATATCAAGTATCTCACTTCACCACCCCCACCATCCTAGGATCCAACTATGGACCCGGAGCAGGAACTCGAGGAGGAGGACCCTCAGGAGGAGGAACTGTCGGAGGAGGAGCCCAATGAGGAGGAGGACTGCGATCAACTGGAGCAGGAATCTCCAGAGAAGGAGGATATGGAACCTCTAGAGGGGGATTTGGAGCAGCTAGAGGAGGAACCTTTGGAGGAGGAGGACTCGAAGCCAGAGGCTCCTTTTAGCTCGGATGAGGAGGCAAAAGACCTGGAGGAAGAAATAGGGATGGTCCCCGATCATCCTATTGATAGAGGGTGCGTGATTAATAGGGAAATGAAGGAGAGTGGACTTATCGCGAAGACCCAAGAGTAGACAGAGTGGATTTGCAGCGTTCTGAAGTAGACTTGGTTTTCGCACCAGCACATGGTGGAGTACACCGGTTTCCCAGAAGGCGAGATGGAATACCTCATAGAGCGGTGCGAAGTACCTTAGGGAAGATACGAGTCTAGTTACGAGGATCTCGATGGAGCAGATGACTCGGAAGACGGGACCGTTCTCAACCCAAAACCCTATTTTAATGTGCGCAAATATTTAAAATCGATTCGTGCACTTTAGGGTAGTCCACCCTTCCACCTTTTTCGTGAGTTTTGATTGTATAGCTGTGCGAAGGTGTGCACCCTAGACCTTTTGATAATTTCCCCCAGGTTGGACTTCTTTGTAATCATCTATGATGTGGATACGTTTTGAAGTTGTTATGTAATGAAGGTATTTTATGGATTCTATTTTGGTTCCTTATCTGTTAACAACTGTGATTTGGATTTGGAATGACGGAGCTATGTAGAGAGTTGAACTAAATTGGATTCTGAAGGTATTGTTACGATTCCGAGAATCCGAGACGTGACACTAGAAGACCAAACCACATCTCCACAAAATATACTTAAAGTTATGGATTCAGGTTCACTTTCACTAATCAGCTTATAATTATTAATGGTTCAGCATGTACAAACCAAATTGGGTTAAGATTTACGACTCAATTAAGGTTTATTATGTTCTAACATTATATTCTTTGCAAGTTCTTAAAAAAATGGCTTGCCCTAATAGGATAGCAAAATGATTGGGCAAATGGTACAAATAGTCCTAAATCTAATGTATGTTTACCAATTTAGTCCGAAACCTTTAAATTTTGCCAATTCAATCTTGAATTTTTTAAAATCTTTCCAATTCAATATTTCCAGCAAATTTGTCTCGGAAATTGCTTATGTGGATGTTTGGAAAATACTCATATATCAGAGACAATTTTACAGGAATGACTGAATTGCCAAGGTTTTAAAAGTTATAATAATTGAATTGGTAAAATTTAAAGGTTTAGGACTAAAATGGCAAAAGTGCAATAGGTTTAGGACTTTTTGAACAAATTTCCCCAAAATGATGTTATCATGATTTTACATCAATGGTATTATAAGAAACAAAGTCTTGCATCTTAGAGTTCCACTTTTTGAAATACAAAATTTGATAGAAATATCATGTTTAATAGTTGAATTCTGTTACTAACTGGTGCTATTTGACAGGATATCATCGTAGTAATGTTTTATTCTGGAATATAAAATGAAAATAACTATATTTGTTTGGGGCATTTAAATGATTCTTGACGTATTGCATTGGTAATTGCTAAGACAAAGACATGAACTAAGTTCAAAATTGAAGTACTCTACCCGAGTATAATAATGCATGTTTCATGAGTACATAACTTGATTTGCGCTAAAAGAATGAATATATGTTTTGTCTGTAAGTTCAGAAAACATACAAAAAAAAAAAAACAGAAGTTTTATTGAAAACCGTGTCCATACACGGACTCTACATCAGAATATAAGTAACAAAAATCCGACAAATCCCGTAGCTGCGGACCCAACAGATATCATCTCTTTATTGTGATTGTGCTTAATTTCATCAGAAGCATTCCCTTTTCAGAGAAAAATAAGAGGAAAGAAAGGCAGAAAGGTATCCCACGTTATTTGTGGGTTGCAGTTCTTTTTGACTTGGGTTAACTCCTTTTGATTATGTAAACAAGAAACCGGGGGTCGACCGTACGTCCAATTGACCTCAAGCCCAGACAGAATTTTTGACGAGCAATGGTCGATGTTGGTTAAAGATTCACAGCATTGGACAGAGGGTCTGCCATATTGTTTTCACTTCTCATTTGCCAATGACTTGTCTCAAGGATGGGCCCCGTTCTTCAGCATTGTAGAGGACATATGTGCACAGATGGTAGAAAAGGCAGCTGATCTTTCCACGCTAGCTAGGAAACGCATTCATTTGAAAAATTGACGAATTTGAGCGAGTTCAAACGCGGTACGCGTAACAATAAAATCTATCTCCTAAGGGAAATTTTCACTTGTTCATATTTCGGAATTCAACTTGCCGACACAAGTACAATAAGAAGAAGAAGATGAAGATATAGTGACAAAAGGTTCAGTCATGTACTTAGTGGGGTTCATTTTGTCATACTGAAATTTGTTGATGCTTAGTTCACCCTACAGCTGGTTCTGGACAATCAAAGCTGCTATGAAATTACAATCATCCTAGCAGATTAAATTCATATATACTAATTTATTGACGTTGTATCTAGGATGATTGGTTCCATGTTGGATCGGCCTCGAGATTGAAACTTGGATCCTACTTTATAGGTCTCCATTCCAAACAACTAGAACCAAGCACCGAGCCATATATATTTGCAACCCGCGCAGAACTAAATTGGCTATTCCAGGCCAGTTCCCAGTTCTATTAGAGAACTGAATCTGTTTCGTTTAGCCTGTGATCAATAAAGTCTTGTTAGTTGAGCGGTCTTGTGTCCTTACTTGAAGTTGTTTTTCTTAAATAAGGGGTTTACGTCCGGTTCTAAACTGGTTCAACCCTGGAACAAGCCCGCTTGATTGGTTCTTGGGTTGAACCAACAATTATGGAACCTAAAATGTTTAAAGGTCAGTTCCGAGGTTTAGAACCTTAGAACCAGATTGGTTCTTCCCAGAACTAGCTTGTAATTAGTTGCATAAGGCCGTTTTGGTTCGGTTCCCTAATTGAATCGGCATGGTTAATCACCCCTGAACTACTTAATGAGGTTTGGATTTATTTTGAGAGTCACAGATTATTGGATACTTGCTCTTTGGAAAGAGGACCCGATTGCTTCTTCGTCTACTATCGACATGATTGCATCCATAACCAGAAACTTTATGGAAAATGTGGCCCTCAAATGACATGTGGCCCTCAAATGACATCAGTGATGACTGTATTGGAGGTGAAACAATGTAGAGAGCCACTGAATAAATTGATGGATTTATCTCCTCAGTGACGTGGGCAATGAACGTGAAATCTCTGACATTATCCCACTTTGGCAACTTACAGGGCCACGAACGCAGGGAATTGACCCCATTTAGAATGGCGCCACCATTTTCTTTATCCTTGTGGAACATGCTGGGTGGCCACTGTACGATCAGTTGGAAATCAAAATCTAGATCCACCATCTTCTTTTGGTTTGGTCCCCTACCCATATTGAAAAGTATTCAAAAATACATGTATAGTGGCAAAAGATATTTGAGCTTTGGTTCGCATGCATAGAGTAAATTTCACAATTTAACAATGAAAACTTTCCCTTGAAGTAATGTTAACATAGTTATGTATTACTATCATGTGTGAAGCCTTTCTTGATGTACACTAATGAGGTGATTTGCTGGGTATTCATGAGATTAGTCGAGTTGAAGATTTGGTAACTCCGTTACCAAAAAAAAAAAAATTGGAAACTCTTTGCAATGAAAAATCGTGTGTATGTGTTTATCCTGTCTATTGCAGGTAAACTTTATTTTCTGATGCGGTTTAACTATATACATATGTGTAGCTAAGACATATGGTGTTAATTTGAAACACGTGAATTTGGATGACTTTGAAAGATATCGTCTGATTGAAACTATATTTTCTCTTTGCATGACTTAAAAACACATTATGTTAATTTAAGGTTGTGCCAAAAGTAATTTACCACAACAACAATGCATACGTGGGTAATATGGGATGGAAGACATATCTACCTCTAGCATGCTTAACTTGGTGCTAATGCTACTATAAGTAGCTAGCCCCTCCCGGGCCATTCGTTATCACTAAGACCGTGCAACCGGTCTAGTTTTACCTTGAAACTGGAGTAGACTGCCAATAGAAACAAGTCCGCTTCCCATTCCAAAAATTTGAACCGATATTGTTCTGGTAGATTCTAGGTTTTGGGTATTGAACCTACCTACCCACCTATAAATCAGCAACATGTTAGAACTTATGTTTTATGGAGTTGGAAGAAGATGATTTAATATTGTTAAATGAACTTAACTTCCCTAATGCTTCATAATTCTGTTTGTTGTTGTATCTATGTTTTAATTCGAACCATTTTGTTGCTCAAACTATTTTTCAATAAATGTTAAATATCTTGATTTTTAAAATATGAAGCCAAAAAAGAGAGAGAAACTAATTCCTAAATAGCCCCTACAACTGACCAAACAAATAAGGTAGCTTTTAAGGTCGGTTCCAATACAAACAGTGTAAGTTTCAAATTCCAAAAACTAGAAATCTGTTTTAACAGGTTAAGTTTCAGGGTTTAGATCTACAAACTATCCACCCTGAAGCCAATCACCCCTGACTATCATGATAATGTCTGACTATCATGATAATGTATGCTTTATTTGAAACCCACTCGTGTTTACATGACTTTAAAGTATATTGCGCTAGTTTAAGGTTGTCCAGGACTTATTATCAGCACATGGTCCATGATGCATGTATTGGCGAATATGGGATCGGAACAATATCTTCGACAGCTCGAGATCGCAATTGTTGGACTTTCAAATAGGATCAGAAACCTATTTGTCAAAAGCAAGTTTGACAGTTGGATGAAGTAATTTGATCGATTCTTTTCAATAAAGAACATAAATAAGATAAGCAAACCATGTATTATAAGCACTTTCTATTAAAATCATTCACAATATGAATATCCAAAGAATTCTTATGCCATATATCATAATTTTCTGACCGTAATTAAGTCAGATTCGTAACATGGTTTCTTTAAAAAAATTGAAGCTAGAATCGACGACCTTGGGCGTAGGTTTCGTTGCTTCCACGTGGACAAGTGCATATTGGCCACATGCAAAGGCACTAATATATCCATCAATGTAGCTATCATATTGTGACGAAGCATGTTTTGTCTTTGAATCAAATTGCCGATCTTTTCGTGAAGACACTGTCCACCAATGATGATATGTCGCAAATTGGGCGTTTGAAAAGGGGAGTAAATGCACTAACTTAGCAATCAATGTGGCTATCAAAATAACAATTACCAAAGTTAGCAGAAAAGGAGAAGAATAGGGAGATGCCCATCAAAATTACTTACAGATTTCGTAGAAATTTTAAGATCAAGAGATTAACAGCTCTCATAACATAAGGATACTTTGCTTTATCATTTCCTTTATTCTATTGTTTCTTCTTAACGTTAAACTTTGTAATATTTTCATATAGTTTAAACTATTTTAACAATCGTATGCTGAGATCAAGAATATAATAATTACGTTCTTTGTATCCTCTAGCTTATGTTTTTGGAACATTTCAAATGAAATTGATAGGCATGCACTAATATGTTTAGCATGCTAAAGTAGCTATACCTCTCATCTCTGAACATAAGCAATTTTGTGCTAATGTATCTAATACAAATAAATGGCAGAAGGACATTATAAGTGCCAATAATTACACTGCGAAATATGTTTTTCTATATTACTAATTCTTCAGCCTCTCATCATGTAGCGGTTATTTTATTGCCCAAAGGGCCGATTTCGGGTTCATAAATTCTTATTTTCTTAGGAAGTTATGGAGCAAATGTGAAAAATGAAATTGTAACATTTGTTGAATCAACTTTTCCAGAACTCACTCTGATTGTGCGCTGCAGATGTAAATCAAGCACAAGTATAAACTCACTCACACATGCAGGAATTCTTACTGTTCTGGTGCCTGATTTTCTTCGGTTCGAATAAAGCACTATCTTTAGGTATCCCCACAACAGACAAGAAAATGAACGCTGCAAAGTGATTACAAAATCCACTAGGTTGAGAATACCAACCAAATATATATATATATATATATGTACTTTCAGGGTACTGAAGTAGCAAGTCCCTTATTTCTTCTTTCTATGCTTACCTAGAACAATATCAAAATGTAGAATTGAAAAGTGCAATTGGTGCATGTAGAACCGCTAAATCTTTCACTATCTAGGACTTACTGTCATCAAGTTGTGGTTTATGCAATATGAGTGCCATTCTGCGAGAAAGATACACCAGATTGCAAATCCGGATCTGATTTACTAACTGATCAAAGACAACCTGACAAAGTTGAATAATGGACTACATCGCTTCACTGTTGTGATGTCACGCGTGAAGTGTCCGTGTGGAGATCTACAAGACACCCTTCTTCCTGCTAGCTCTCGTTGTACAAACTACACTTCTTCCAATTTTATGCTTTACAAACCCTACATTTTCTTCCAAGTATGTACATGTAAGCAGTGTTTCCTTTACTGACCAAGAAAAAGAGCTTGCTGATCCCCACATTTGCTATGCACAGCAGCGACCAACGAGCATGGGGTGAACGCAATAGAGTTGAGCAATGCTTTCTCTATGTCTTTGGCTATGCATCTTTGGACAAGCAATACTATGTACTCCATGGAGGCTGCATCACAGGGCACAATCATAGGACCATCCGCTGACAAACCAAACTTTTCTTCAGACATCTTGAAGAGCTCTTCAAAGATGTTACTACGGAGACACTGCAAAGGAATCATGAAACGCCCGCCATCAGTCGTGTAGATGACAAAATGTCCCTTCTCTGGTGATGATGATGAATTCAACTCCACATTAACTCCAAGATGAGAAGTTACTCTTGCACCTGAAGCGGCTAGTTTTTCCCACATTCTCACCATCTTGATTAGCTTCTTGGGGCTAATCATCCTTGTGCTTCTCACCTAGAGTATAAAGCTTCAAACAAAAGGACTATTTCTGTTTCGTAGGCTTGTAGGGCTGCAGAACTGAGTGCAAATGAAGGAAGGCACTCTGCTTATAATGCAGAAGGTTGAAAAGAATCCATATAAATGTCACTTTCTCTGCCTTGAGATTTGCAACACCTTGTCTATGTAATTCATTGTAATACATGTTACATTTTGATATGGGAATACTATTAGCATTACGATGACATAAATAACTAGGTGAAGCTCGAGGAAGGAAGATGCCGACGATGCTTTGTTCATATTGTGGGGTAACAGCAAAAACCACCTGCATAGGAATAAATGATGAAGCTGGTATCTAACGGATTACTTACAATTTGGATCCACATGAGATTGTCTAGTCTGTAAACATTAAGCTCATAGGAAAAGGAAATAACTTATAGTCAAATGGACGAATTCAATATACTTGTGCATTGTGATGGCCGGTAAAAATTTTCTGTTAGGATCTAACCATTTTTGGACCTTTTCCTATTGCAGATTGGAAGAGCGTCTCTTTGTTTCTCTAGTTGTTGTCGGCCAAGCAATTAGTGTCTTTCTTGTTGCACAGGATTGCTTTGAATGCAACCAACTCCGTCTCTATCGTCATATCCTTCCCCAAAGAAAAGCAAGAAAAAAAGGAACTCCATCGGATTCTACACCATTTGGCAAGATGCCTACTTTATTTGGAGTTGGAGATTTCATCGCAAAAGTGCCTTTATGACCGTCTATAGTCACACATAACTTCCCCTGCCCGCCTTGGGATTCATGCTTTTTGGAGAACATTTCTTGCGGTCAAGTCAGGGATCCCAAAACTGTCAAACGAGCATTTCATCTAGTGTGGCAAACTTTCGCCGCTTGAAAATTAATGTGAAACAACCATAAGGATTCTCTTATAGTAATAGTGTGCAAGTTTAAGAGAGCTATATATGCCTTGAAACAAGCGTCCCCCCAATGGTACTTAAGATTCTATAATGTCATTTTTTCATTAGATTTTGTGGAGAATATCATGCATTAATGTATATACCAAAATGTTAGTAGGAGCAAATTTTTTTTCTTTGTGCTATATGTGAATGACGTTTTTCTTGCAACCAATGATAATTGATTGCTTCAAAAGGTGAAATAATTCATGTCTAAGAATTTTGACATGAAAAATATGGCAAGTCATCTTATGTTATTGGTATTAAAATCCATAAAGATAGACCACGAAGAATATTAGGACTATCTCAAGAAACATATATCAATAAAGTCTTAGAGAGATTTCAGATGAAAGATTGTTCATCTAATATAGCACCTACTGCAAGATGATAAGTTCAATCTGAATCAATGCTCAAAGAACAATCTAGAAAGGAAACATGTAACAGCCATGCTATTGCCTCCCTTAGGCCTTATTTTACAAGTATTTAAGCTCATGTCGCAATTTAAGGACCTCAAGATTATTTCGGTCATTCTTGGTAATTTCCATGAAGTTGAGGAAATTTCTAAAAATTTGTTCATGGTTTCCGAAAAAACCATTTTATGGAAATTTCGCCCAAAACTATGTGGTTTTATTTTTGGAAAGTTACTCTGAATTTTTAGGAATTTTTATGGATTTTATTGGATTTTATTTTGAATTTTTAATGATTAAAATAATATTTTATTGATATTTTATTCGAGACTTGATCGAGCCAACGCGGGACCGGTCCAACCCGTGAGTCAAACCGGTCCGACCGTGTTGAGACCCGGCCCGAACCGCTCCAACCGGTTCTCCTCGCACTCACACTCTCTCTCTCTCTCTTGGGCGTTTCACCGAGCACGTGGCGTGCTTGTGTGAAACGGGCCCACCGCCGGGGTTTAGCCCGGCCATTCGTTGGCGAACTGAGGCTAGCAGCCCTAGGGCCTAGCCGGAGAGGTGCTCAGTCGATGGGTGGTCGCCGTTTGGCCACGGCGAGCTGGTTTTTCTTCCCCGAGCGCGGAACCCCCTGTTTTCGTGCAAACCGAGCGACCCACTTTGAAGCGCGATATCTTTCAACTCCGAGCTCCGTTTGAGCTGTGGTTAGTGCCGTTGGAATCATTCTAACGTCTTCTTGGAGAAGCAACTGACCATCTTCGTTGATTCCGCTCCAACCGCCGCTGGAAGCCCCCGAAAAACAGCTCCACAGCTCGGTGATACTCTGTTTTTCTGGGTAAGTTTTGGAACTTCAATCTTCGACTTCTTCCGATCTTTCAATCTAGGGCTCACACCAATGGTTCCAATCGGTTTTAGACATTGTTTAACCCTATTTTGGCCTATAAATTGGTTTGATTTGGTCCCGATTGGTTGGGCTTTTGATTGAACTTGTTTTTCTCCAAATTGCAAAACCGGAAACCTAGATTGAGCAATTGGACGATTCGAAGATACCCACTCCCAATTGTTGCTTCCAATAGGTTCGTAAGAGTGTTTTGAGTGAGGAATTGGTAGTTGATTTAACTGATTTGGTCCGGGATTGACGAATTGAAGCTCGATTGAAGTTGCTCTTTTTCCCCAAAAAACCGGACTTCCGCCCCTCGCCGTCGATGGACCATCTCTCCCTCCTCTGACTATCTCAGCCACTGTTCTTGGAGTTAATCAGCTCGTGAGGAAGTTGGCTTCACGACCCAATTGATTGCGAGCCTTGATTTGGTTCGTGGGAGAAAAATTGAAGCCATTTCCGCGGAGACCTCTTCCGATCCGAGCCGTGCAACCCAAACCGCTCGACCCGTTCAGTTCGTGGGTCACGCGTGCGAGTGGGCCGAGCTTGGTAGGCCTGGATCAGTTCAGCCCTTAAAAAAATAAAAATAAATAAATAATATATTTGTGGGTCGTCGCCTTTGCTTGAAGCTGCAAATTCTGAGGTGATGGAACTTCCTAAATCATAATTAGACGTGTTTATTACCATAATTATTTTATTATAAATTCTGGTTTGATTGGATTATTTGTGGATGTGGAGTACGTTAATTAGCGTAGTTGGACCGCAAATTAGCAAGGTGGAATTATGATTAGGAGTTGGTTATGAACGGCTTCAATTGCTTGGGTGCGCAATTTATTTATTTATTAAGGTATTTAGTTATTTAGTTATTTATTATTTTATGGTTATTTATTTATTTGTCGCAATCATTAAATTAGTTATTTAATGTTGAGTTGCTTAATTGTTACATTAACTTCTAGCTGACTGGAAATGGGCTTAGACCAAATTACGAATGCAGATTAATTAGTTGTGAGTGATATAGCTTGAAAGAGAGAGGAAGAGAGATGCGATTTAGGGACCCTGGGGTAGAGATAATCTTAATTTTGGGATAGGTTATTAACTCATTGAGATACCCCAATATCTCACCCCCCACACCCCAACCCATTCCAGGTATCGAGTATGGACCTGGAAGATCAGTTCGTGGAGGAGAAGCAGATAGAGGAGGAGCTAGAGGAAGAACTAGAGGAGGAGCTGGAGGAAGAACCCGAGGAGGAAATAGAGAAGGAAGAACCCGATGAGGAATTAAAGGAGGAAGAACCAGATGAGGACGAGTTGATGCAAGGAGCGGAGGCCGTGGTGTTGAATTTATTACAGAACTTAGGTGAGCCACCGAAGGAGAGAGTCCAGCCACCTAAACTTGAAGACGAGGGTTGGATAATTGATTGATATGAGACCGCCTCCGAGAGAGTAGTTGAAGAGATGAGACCACCCTATGGGATAGGAATCCCATTCTTAGTAGATGGGTGCGGCATCGGTACTGGAAACGTTATGAAGGGAAAGTTGGAGGCCCCTTAGTCTTTCATCAGGGGTATCATGAGGCTCCTGTGAGTGTCTTCGACTATTGGAACCCGGACCTTGGTTTTGGTGACCAGCCAGGTGGTACGGTAGTAAATTTGTAGGGGGGATGCTTTGGTGAATGGAATTGGTTGTACTTTTTGGAGTATGGTTCGGTCTGTAAATAGCACTTTAAAGGGTAACATTGGTTGTAATATATTATGGTTAGGTGATGGCAATTAATGTTTAATTACCGCGTTCTGTTGCGTTCAACTCTGATCCTTGAGTAAGTTCGCGATGAAAATTGTGTCCTAGCATTGAAATCCACAATTCTAAGCCCTGATTCTATCATGTAGACTTTTCTCATATTGACAAATTTGTAAAACTCTTACTCAGTTGTGATGTTATTTCAATTTTGGTGTGCACATTCATTTATTGTGAGAATAACAATTACTTTTGACCCAGAATAAACATAGAGTTTATTCATCAAGTTATGTTATCACATATGGGCTGATTTGAAAAGATAATATGCATTGTAATATATGGAAGATAATACTCGTTCTAAGAGGACCTATTGCCATAATTCATATATTTTGTCTTCAGCATATATTCTTGTAGATTCAGTTCAATATCTTGTTAATGGAATGTTAGGATCAAATGGGAGAATGTTATAAAATAATAATGTGATCCCATAATTGAGAAGCATAAGCAAGACAAACCCAAAGAAGCCAATGAAGATGGCACGGATGTGGGATAAAGTAGCCGATTCTCGTAGGAAAAGAGTTTCTGATCCTGGAGTTACTGTGAAGTTGAATGCATCACCAGCACCAGAGAAGGGGCATTTTGTCATTTACGTGACCGATGGACGACATTTCACGATCCTTTTGCAGTGTCTCCATAGCAACATCTTTGAAGAACTCTTCAAGATGTCTGAAAAAGAGTTTGGTTTGTCTGGGGACGGTCCTATCATCATGCCCTGTGATGCAGCTACCATGGAGTACATAGTATCGCTTGTCCAAAGATGGATAGCCAAAGACATAGAGAAAGCTTTACTCAACTCTATTGCTTTCACTCCATGCTTGTTGGCCGCTGCTGTGCCGAGCAAATGTGTGGATGAGTTAGCTCTTTTTCTTGGTCATTGAAGGAAACGACAGTGATATGTATATAATTGGAAGAAGATTAGGGTTCGCAAAACATAAAATTAGAAGAAGCCTAGTTCATAAAGCAAGAGTTCGCAGGAAGAAGAGCTCTTGTAAATCTTTACGTGGACACTTCATGCATGACATCACAATATCTATTTTTTAACTTTATCAAATTGGCTTTGATCAGTTAGTAAATCTAAACAGATTTGCAAACTGGTGTGTCTTTCTTGCAGAATCGCATCAATATTGCATAAACCACAACATGATGACAATTGACAATTAGTCCTAGAAATAGAAAGATTTAGCGGTTTCAAACCTGCATGCATTAATTGCAATTAAATTTTCAATTACAAATATTAATATTGTTCCAGGTAAGGCGAGAAAAAAGAAACAGGGACTTGCTCCTTCAGTGGTATGAAAATAAATATGTTTGGTTGGTTATCTCAACCTGGTGGATTTCGTAATCACTTTGCAGCATTCATTGTCTTGCCTGTAATCTCAACCTGGTAATCTCAACCTGGTGGACTTGCTCCTTCAGTGAAAGTTTCTGAACAGTAAAGTATTAACATAGAAAAAGATATCACGTACAGGGTCCAAATTAAGTTGTTCTAAGCCCCTAAAAAAAGTCGAGAGCCGTAGTTTGCACCGTCTCAGTCCCTGATGAGCTGTAGTAAAGGCTTTTCCTTGTGTCTATACTTGATTTAGACTTGAAATTTGTGATATGCCAAATCGGTATTCTAGTGTGGAAGGTGTCCAGCATATCAGAAATGCATTATACGGCAAATTACCAGTACTCTGCTTTGGCAGAAGGTGTCGAGTGTGCTTCCGTTGCTAATTAAACTCAATCCTTGCTTCTTCGTGTTTATGTTTGCTTTATTTAAGCAAGTTTCTTTCAATGGAAATTTCAACACAAACCAACAGAAACAACATAAGTAATATAAAGAACCGTACATGTACAACTACGCAATTGCTTAAACAACCATTTTATTACGTGGATCCTTGACTCGACCACAGGACAGGTTCTCCAAGGGGAAAAATTCCAAAGCAGGCGAAGGGCATATTTCATGACTATCTAAAAAATAAATGATGATGAACTTTTATAACATCAGTGAAGGTACTTTAGCAATGAAATCTCCCACTGATGTGGACATTTTTCCGAAAGGTGTGGAATGTGATGGAGTTCTCCTTTCTTGCTTTCTTATCGTAGGGAAGGAAACAGCGACGGAGATGATAAGGCAATCCCGTGCAGCTAGAAACATAATAATTGCTCAGCCGACAACAACTAGAAAAACAAAGATATACCTTGTGATCGACATTAGGAAAGAGTCCACAAATGTCTTAAGACCCCAACAGAAAAGTTGTTATTGGCAATAACAATGCAGAAGTTTATTGAATTGTCCCATTGATTTTAATTGGTGTTTAAATTTGTGTTCTTCTTCCATGAGCTTAGTGATTTCAGACTAACAAGTTCATCTGGACGCACACTGGAAGTGAATCTCTTAAATACCTGCTTCATTGATTATTCTTATGGAAGTGGCTTTTTTCTTTTATCCCACAATACAAACTAAAAGTCGTCCGCACGTTCCATTGTCGAGATTCCCCTGGTTATATATGTCACAGTAGTTCTAATAATATTCTCTCCCGGATATGTATTCTCCATAATAAATTACGTAGTGAGAGCATTCCGTATCACAAGGCAGAGAAAGTGACATTTGCATTGGATTTTCTTCAACCTTTTGCATTTATAAGCATAGTGTCCTTCCCTCATTTTCATTCATCTCTGCAGAACTACAGGCCTAAAATCCAGGAAGTCCTTTTGTTTGAAGCTTTGTACTCTGTCAAATTGAAAGCAAGAATCACGATGAGCCCCACAAAGCTAATGAAGATGGCAAGGATGTGGGAAAAATTAGTCACTTCTGGCAGGAGAAGAATTTCCGAACCTGGTGTGGAGATGAATTCATCATCAGCACCAGAGAAGGGGCATTTTGTCATCTACTCGATTGATGGAGGGCGTTTCACAGTTCCTTTGCAGTGTCTCCATAGCAACATCTTTGAAGAGCTCCTGAAGATGTCAGAAGAAGAGTTTGGTTTGTCAGGGGATGGTCCTATCACCGTGCCCTGTGATGCAGCTTCCATGGAGTACATAGTATCGCTTGTCCAAAGATCCGTAGCCAAAGACATAGAGAAAGCTTTGCTTAACTCTATTCCATTCACTTCATGCTCGTTGGCTGCTGCTGTGCATAACAAATGTGTGGATCGTCAAGCTCTTTTTCTTGGTCAGTGAAGGATATAATGGTGATATGTATATACTTGGAAGATGTAGGATTTGTAAAGCATAAAATCGGTAGTGTAGTTCGTACAACAAGAGCTAGCAGGAAAAAGAGTATCTTGTTGATGTTACATGGTCATTTCATGCACGACATCACAAAGATGAAGTGATGGAGTCAATCTTTAATCAAGCTGGCTTTGATCAATTAGTAAATCAGAACCAAATGTGCAGATCTGGTGTGTCTTTCTCATAAAATGGCATTCATATTGCATAAACCACAACGTGACAACTATGTGTCCTTAAATTGGAAAATTTGGCGGTTCTGATCCCGCATTCACCAGGTGATATTAAGTTTTTAGTTCTATATATTGATATTGTTCCAGGTAAGGGTATAAAAACGAAATGGGGGACTTGCTAGCTCAGTACCTTGAAAATGTATATGCTTGGTTGGTAATCTCAACCTGGTGGATTTTGTAATCGTTGCAGAATTCTTGCCTTGTCTGTTGGGGGAATACCTAAAGATAAGTGTTTGATTTGAACCGACAAAATGTTAGGGGCGAGAACAGTAAGATTTCCTTGCATATATAGTTGTTCATATGAGTAAATTTACTATATATGAACAGTAAGATTTTCTTGCTTCTCGCTATTTTGATTATGGAGACAGTTTTTTCATCTATAAGTAATGAAGACAACAGATTGAGAGCGATAGAAGTGATCTGGTCACTCAAATCTGCGCGGGTGAAGATCAAGCAAGCTGTGTTCACTTATCATTGAGGCCCAAGCCCGTGCCCGACGATTCTTAGACTTGCATGTGACCCATTGTCCGCAAGAGGCTAACCGCATAGCTGATTGGGCCGCTAAAGCCCAACGACTGAAGTTGCTTTCGAACAACTGGATTTCCTTTCCCCCAATTTGCCTTTTGGAACTATTATGTGCTAACATTAAAGAATTGTCATATGAAACTCTAGACGTTATGAGTATATAATGAAAACTCCTTTTGACAAAAAAACAAAGAATTAGACATGGAAAAATGATTGTTGGAAACGAAAAAAAAAATGATTATTGACATAAAGAGAACCGGTAATTGATAATGAAAAGCGATGATGGTTTCGACTGGGTATTTATTATCAAGAGATGTATTGTTTGATTGTCTGTAAATAAGATCAAATCACAACATGTTCATCTCAACTTTCTCTTGTCATTATACTTTCATCTTCAAAATAGTATCTTCTTCATAATCCTCTCTACTCTTTTTTCACATGTAAGTTTGACAACACACTCAAAGTGAAATTCCAGAAGAGAAATTAAGTGATTGCCAAACTCGTTTCTTTGTGACTTTGATATATACTCAGAGACATATTTGCTTTAAACCTAACTGCAACAATAGTGGGAATATATAATACCTTAAAGATAGTAATATGCATCAAAGTATCAAAGAACTATAAATTACTGATCATATCTTCATTAATGATCAAATTTGCTCAACAATCTTAAGATATTATTATCATGGAGATGGATATCGTGACCACTCAAGTGCTCACAATCAGTCTTTAAGATGGAGAAACAATATGACCCTTTGTTGATTTGTACTATGTATTTTCTACATCTTGGATTCCAACTTGCCTACTTTTCAAGCTCCAAATGATGATAATTCCGATTAAATCAAGGTTGCAAGAAAAGGGCATGAGGATGATGACAAAGGTGCCAAGAAAAAATTCTCAATGCTCTATTAAATTATCTATATGATTTTTTTTCAATCTTATAAGTCCCAAAGATATTTGGAATGCCTTGAAAAGCAAATACAATAATGACAAATAGTATATTGATAGGTTTAATGTTTTAAATATTGTGAATTTACCATAATTAATGAAAATCTATCTCTGAGCAAGTGGAGAAAGTTCGAATATATATTGTAAAACTCAAAGAACTTATGATTGAAGTTTCTAAACCTCTTCAAGTTGCTACAATTATTTCAAAATTGCATTCAGATTGAAATCATGATCAAAAGAAACTTCTCCACATGACCAAGAATCGGATTGTGGATAATTTCATTAAACAAATTCAACTTGTTGAAATTTCTCGGTAAAGTGAGGCTGAAGTTGCAAACGAGCTGCATTTCCTTGGGAATGGTACCATGTGCATAGAAAGAAAATGAGAAGCGAAGCAAGAGAAATTAATGGCGCCATCAACATTAAGACACCTGGCAAGGACAACACATTCAAGAAGGACAAGTTATGTATTTATTATGGTAAAATGTGCCATTACAAGAAGGAGTGTCGCCACCGAAAAAGCAAAAGATTGACAAAACAGCAAAGCTACTCTGGCGGCATTCTTTTACTAATTCAAACTTGACATATAATTTAACATATAAATATAACTCTATCTTGGCTCAATTTTTTTGTCAAATCATAGTGCTTAGCATTCATGATAGCTCTCCCAGTGTCCTATGGGTGTTTCAACCATCACAAATATCAATCGAGATTATAGGAAAATACGCTGACGAACATAACTATTCATAATACCTACAAGTCTAAAAAATCATAAACTTATTGTACGGCGGCCAATTTAATCTTTTGGATTAATTTTGGCCAGAAAAAAAAATTAATGATGTAAACATCAACCGTCTTACATGGCATGACTAGGCATAGACTTTTTTGTAATTTTGTAATTATGAATTATTTATTCATTTTTTTTCCTATTTCTTTCCATGAGCGAGGGCTAGGACACTGTGATAGTTACCCTTGCAAGCCACTAGACAAGGATGTCGCAGCCAATTCAGTGAATTTCGGCACATTTCAATTAAAAGGAATAAATTGGTAAATCCTAAAAAAAATTAAAATTAAATTAGTATAATTGAAAAGTTTATGACTGAATTATTAACTATATAATAGTTTTATAATTTTTTTGACAAATTTCTCCAATGCATGTTTTCTTCTATCCCTGATTGAAAAACTCTTTATGTAAATTTAATAAAGATATGCATTTTAAATACAACCGATATAGCGCCTAAAAAATAATAAGAAAAGAATGACGAAGAGCCCCTACAAACTCTTGCTTTCTCTCCGGAAATGGATCGTCTGGCATACGTCTTAGCCGTTCGATCTGAATCGGACGGCTGAGAAAAAAAACTTTTTTTCTGAAAATTTTTGTTTTAATGAGTCAGACGGCCCCCCTACGTCATGGCGATCCGGACTCTCTCTCTATACTTTGAGCTTTAGTCATTGGTGGACACGGCCTCATGTTCGCTGCCGTCCCTGGACTCGACTTCATCTCCACCTTCGACAGTACCGTTGCAGCCACAGTCGTCTCTCTCTCTCTCTCTCTCTCTCTCTCTCTCTACAAGTCACTGTGACCTCAGATCGAGGTCAATCCGTGGTCACTACCGTTGAGCAAATTCATGTCGGCCTCGCTTGAGGTCACGCAGAGAGAGACGCAGTCTCGGTGACGTAAGTCACTGTGACCTCAGATCGAGGTCAATCCGTGGTCACTACCGTTGAGCAAATTCATGTCGGCCTCGCTTGAGGTCACGCAGAGAGAGACGCAGTCTCGGTGACGTTGTGCGAGGGTTCCAATGGCAACGATGTCGCGGTCGGCCGTCCTGCGGTGCAGGGAAGGGATGAGCAGAGAGAGATAAGAGAGAGGGGATATTATTTTAGCTAAGGTTCTTTCTGTATCTAAAGCATTTCCTGTGAGATCACCCACTAACAAATTCTCGGAATAAGAAAATTTTCTCCGATCATGGATGAAGAAATACACGTTCACGTTAAAATGGTCTTCTCATTTGTACGTGTCGTCGTATTAGAATGAGCTATCATGATAATGATGGTTGATCTGCCGCTTGGTATTTGGGAGAAAGTCAACACCAAAGAATTCCAACGAGATTCGAGTTGAGGAAATTTGCCGGTTCGGAGCATGGCTCCCTTACAATTTTGACTTCATTAGAATCATCCCTGTTTGATGAAGTAACTTATTGTCAATTCGGAGAGCAGCAGAAAATGTCTTGTCAATCAATTGATCCACCACCTTCCGGACGAACGTTCAGACCCACCTAAGAATAGATAAGCCTTTTTGCTTTAACAAGAAGCGCAAGGATCTGATCAATGAAATCTCGAATTCAGCCACGCTCAGCTTGTACCCTAGTATCAGATCAAGGATCTTGCCCTTGCTCGACAATGGATTGAGGTTGAGCTCAACTGGGACGACGATGACTTCAAATGCCTCGTCGACGTGGTGGTCGAAAGACGTGGGGTCGATGAAAGTGGGCTCGTTTGTGGAGGAGGCTTATTGGTGTTGGTAGCAAGTTGAGCACAAGGGAGCGAAGGAGTGGATCGAGCTACGAGTGGCTATAAAAAGCTGCTTCTTCCCAACTTCTTTTCTTCTTCGTCTTCACCGATCGCTGTGTTTGATCTTGTTGCGTCGGCTTTTCATAAAAGCCATGGCCGAGGCAATCGATTTCACTAGTTCATTGGCATGGCAAGGGTGGATCGGGCAGAGATGGGCGGGTTCGCGGACTCACCAGACATGGCAGGAGAATGTCAAGCGATGGAGGAGAGAGAGGAAGAGGATGGAGATTGTAACATAAGGATAGGAATTCATATAATATAATGAGGGCAGTTTGGGGAAAAAATTCATCAACTACGAGACTCTAAATTCCAAAAATGATGAAAGCTGGAAACTTGAGGCAGGTCATCACCTTTCTCGGGCTTTCAGATTTGCTAAAGCCAGCATTTCCCTAAGGTAGTCCCCAAAAAAAAAAACTTGCCCAGCATCCCAGAGATTTTAGAGGCCCACAGCCTCTAAGGAAAGTGATTCACAAACGCATGTGCAAGATCCCATTTAAGAGTGAAAAGTACAATAGATGTATAGAAAAGTTATATAAAAAAAAAAAGATAAACATACCAGAAATCCTAAAACTTGCCATAAAAGTACAATTGAAACATAAAATTTACAAAAAGTGTAATCAAATCCTAAAATTTATCAAATTGGTATAAGAAAGTCCTTCCATTAACTCTATTCAATTTGACTAATTAGAAAATGTTAATATGAATTTTTTTAATTATTTTCTCTCTCCTACGTGACATGTGATTTAAAAACGAATGATAATGTCATGCCCCGTACTCGAGCAGATGACAGTCCCCGAAGATAGTCCTCACCGATCGATAAATTTTCGACAATCCCAGGAGTTATCAATAACCAATTATATTAACCAAGAGTACAAAACTAATACATAAAGAAATGCAGCGGAATTTATTAAACAAACCCCGACCAAAATCTTGAGGTATCATAATTATTACATTAACTTCAATAACTAATCAAATATCTAAAAAGTATCCAGAGGGTCAACATTATTCATTTATTCAAACTAAAAGATAATTAAAAAAAAACAATTTCCTCAACCAAAATCCTCCTAATAAAAAATAATTTAAATATCTATTATCATCTGGATGCTCCTCTTGCTTCGCCTGATCCTCGGAGAGGGGCTGCAATGTTAGGACCTATACAAATAATTTTAAGATGAGATAACTCATCGAGTTTGCTCCCTACTTCTTAATTAGGTGGATATTCACTCTAGGGTCCCTATCTTGATTACTGATTTAATCCTCACATCTCACAACCCGTGATTTTGCCAAGTCTCTAACCTCTCATATTAGATTAATCTCCAAAACAATTCAATCCAATTGACATAACAAAAATAACATAATAAAAATTCAATGCAACGTCAGCCCTAATCAGCGCCAAGAATTAAATAATAAATTTTAGTATGAAGCAATCAATATCCACTCGCAATTAATAACCATTCACAATCACTCGTACAGGATATAATATTAAATAGACATTCACAAATACGACATAAGTAATTTTGAGATAATTTCTCAAGATATCCAAAATCAACTGCCTGGACCTACCAATTAAGGATTCATCCGGGTCCCTATATCGAATTCAGAATGTTCGATTCGATCATCTACGGGTATCATCACCTTAATTAGTAGCCATTTAGCCAATCACGTAATTTTTGGAATTTATTCCAAAATATTGCAAATTACCTAAAATTATGTAATTTACCCATAACTAAGCAAAACAAAGTAAATACTCGTAATTACCCAAATATCAATCCAATCTCGCATTAATAATGATTTGATACCATCACGACCAACACTTCTCACATCTTTCTCTAAATTGCCAAATTTACACTTTTGCCCTCTAATTTTCAAAATTATCCTTTTTGCCCCTCAAATCCCTAATTAGCTTATAATACGACAAATTCAACATATTACCCCCAAACTATTCCACAGTTCCAATCTTTCTATCATCCGCTAATAATTTCCGAAACTAATTAAATCGACAATTGTTCTCTCAGCCAACCAAATTTATCAATTTACCCTTAAATCCCTAATTTAGACCTAATTGATTAAAATGTGTAATTTATCTCTAGTTTCTCAAAATTCCAAACTTGACTCTCATTAATCAATCGTCCGCTTAACTAAAACAAGTAAATTGCCAATTAATCCTGCAATTAATCAATTCCACAATTCTACCCCTAACTAACCAAATTCACGAAATCACCCACGTTTCAATAAAAGTCTCTAAATAAGCCCCGATCTCCAAATTAACTATCAAACAATTCCAATCACCACAAATTACAACTACTAGGGCAATTAACCGCCGTAATTAGGAGTTAGGGAGCAAACTCACCTAAATCCGAGTTTTAGGGTCGAATTTAACGACGACAGCGAGTTTTCCGGCAAATATTCCGGCGACGGTCCGACGAGCTAATTCGTGGGCTGACTGAATTGTTGGAGAGTGGGCCAAGCTCTCAGATTGGGCTGGACTGACTTGATCAAGGCCCACAGTGGCTTGATCCAAGCCCACAGAAGCTGTGCAGCTTCTGTTCTGTTCTTTGAATTTGGGCAGGAGAAGACACGGACGAGCTTCGGGTTTCTCTCCCGCGAGCTGAGGGCACGAGCTGAAGGCAGCGTGAGCTGAGGGAGGAGCTCGGCGACGGCGAGGCAGCTGGGCGAGCTGAAGATCCGGCGTGAGCTGAAGGCAAATCAGGCGACGGTGTGGCGGCTAGTTCGTCCGTGGCTGGCGTTTGAGCTGAGGGAAAAACCTAGCGATGGCGTGAGCTGAAGGTGGCGTAGGGCGAGCTGGGGCTCGAGTTGGTCTGGTTAGAGCCACCAGTGGTCAGCCAAGGGCTGTTCGTGGCTGAGGAGCGAGCCGGGGAGCGCCGTGGCTGAGAATTAGGGGCTGGGACGGATAGGGGAGCTTCGGCGAGTTCGGGTTCGGCTGGCTTGAGCTGAGGGACGGTTGAGCTGAGGGCAAGTCAGGCGACGGCGTGGCGGCTGGCGTCGACGGTGTGGGGGATGGCGAACGACGCAACGACGGCGAGCAGCAACCACGCTCGAAAAGAGAGGAGCCGCGCGTCTGGTTCTGCCCGAGGCTCCTGAGCAGCAACGGAAACGGCGAGGCGGTTGGGGAGGGCTAAGGGGCTTCTAGAGGGACCCAAGGGGTCTTCGGCGTGGCTGGGCGCGGCCAATTTCTTCCCTCGCCGGCGCGGTTTCCTCTCCCTCCGCAAAACAGAGCATTCCCACCTCATTCGTTCTCGCCAAATCTGAGCACACGACGACACGATTGGGCCACCTGGGGAGTTGGGTCGTCGCGTGGAGGCATGAGTCAACGATTGGTGGCGTTGGGTGGCCACCGTTTGCACGAATCGACGCTGATTCGTCGCCGGACAGCAAGCAGCTGACGGAGCTGCTTAATAAACCGCAACCAGAAGTAGAAAAACGCAGGGACAATGAAGAAAAACGCAGTAATAGGGGTGGGTCCGAGTCAGCGCACGTGAGAGAGGAGGAAAGGTTGACCAGGGGCTAAATTGGAGAAATTTTCAAGGACCCAATTGAAAATTTCCAAGGACTAAATTGAGAAATTAGAGAAATTGAGGGATGTCTTTGAAATTTCCAAAAGTTTGGGGGACTGCCCCAAGACAAATTTTTGCGGTTTCGTCCGGGGGACTCTCAAGGCTCATGGGGTATAAACGAAAGTCCAAAATTCTCAAATTCGAGTCCCCGAAATGCCTAAAAACGGGCCGTCACAATTCTCCCCTCCTTAAAAATTTCGTCCTCGAAATTTATATCAATTATCCTCTCAAACATTGCTCTCTTCGATTTCCAATCTCGATTGGTCTTTCCACACACGACATCATGTCGTCGACTTCAATCTATTCAAAACTCAACATATGGTGCACTATGCATCTTAACTTCTCAAAGCGAGACGTCCCTATCGAAGGTGACACCTCAAGGAAAATACGGCAATTATTGAAATTTGGTTATTCCATCCTTCGCAACTTACAATCGAAATCTCTTATTCATTTCTGAAGAAATCACTCCATCACCATCATACGTGATCTGTGAATATCGTGAACTTCTTTTCACAGATTTATCGCCTCTAGATCCTTACATGTAGAAGATTACAACCCATTCCTAGTCATGCACCATCTCATCTATCTATGTTAATGCCATTTAGGACAAAGAAAAATAATATGAAAAAGCCACATCACCATGTTTATTAGCCAAGTTGGACAAAGGTAACGAAAGAATTTGATTGCATTCATCAGATAAGTTTTAGGATTTGATAGCAACTTTTATAAGTTTAAGTACTTAACTGCGCTTTCATGACAAGTTTTAATACTTCCGGTATACTCATATCTAAAAAATGTTTGTATAAGTAATAAAGAAGTAAATGTGTATATAATTTGGAGAAATATAATAAAAACTATCTAAATTTGTTTTCGCCTGGCATTTCAAAAACATCAATTATCATCATCATTTCAACGGTGGAACAAAGTGGTAATCCTCACTCGCACATAAATTAACACAAAAAATTTTATTTCTTAAACTATTTTCTCCCCTTAAAAACACAACACACATCCATCCTCTTTCCCTTAACCAAGAGGGTTGCTAAGTCCAGCACACCAACCACAGCGTCTCCTCCTCTCTTGTGCGTGCACTGCAATTCTCCTTCAGAGGACGTCGACAACATTGAGTCTGAGGTTGACAACGGTCAGCGTGTTGCTCCAAATATATTACGTGCGCACTACATATTTCATTTTCAGTTTTGACTCATATTTACTATTAACCTGTGGTAGTCTAATAAAACATTCTCAATGTCACATATATAAAGTTGCACAAAAAATATTATACTTCTTCTCCCGAAAGCCGACCTATACAAAAAGCGAAACTTTCCGCTATGGGTTGACAACCTTACCCGTTGATTTGTCACTGTTGCCATCAGAGCTTCTTAACAGTCCATCAATTCACCATCAGTGTTCATATACCAAGCCACAAATCGATAGAAAACCCATTGTAGGAACCCCAAGTCGACCCATCTTACGTATTTGAAAAATAAAGGAACAAGCCTAAGCCCAGTAAATGAAATCCCTATTTGTAAGGTAGGAGATGGCCTTAATACTCAACATAATGCAAACAACGTGGATTCAAAGTCATACAAAATAGCCATATATAACGAGTGCTTGAGAGAATGCATTATCAGTCAAATTGTTATATGCCACTGGAAACCACTTACAACATGCAAGTTTATTCATGCAGATGGCATATCATTTCATGATGCACTAATATCATCTAGTGGCTCTCCACTATAGATAGAAAATATATATTTTTGTAGGTCATGAATCTAACCGATTAAAAAATATGGTTAAATGCACCACTCATTTCCATCATTGCATGTCGATGGCAGCCATTGACAACAGTGCATGAAACTTATTAATTTCAATGCATATAGGTGGCATAACTTATTATGATGCATGGTCAGCCCCAATAAAGAACTTGCACATGCACTATATTCATTCTCCTGAATACTCCCAAGGTATCTTGACATATTTAGGGCATCTCGCCACACATAGATGTGAGGCTTCTTTACACCGAGACATCCCAAATACTTCCTCTGGGGGCATCCCACCACACATAGATCCAGCGCATCTCAACTCGAGGCATCCCGAAACGCTCCCCAAAACATCCTCATCACACAGCAGGGCATACCCACTCAAACGGACAAACGTTACACACCACTGTATGGGCAATAGAAATACAATCACATTACTTTGACATTTAGTCATATGATGTCATGCATACAACATTAATATTACATGATATTTCTTGCATGAAGAATGAAACCAACACTTATTTGATTAATCGATATTTTATTCACAACATATTTTCATACGCAACATTACTTTGCTCTCTTAATAATCAGATATTTGAATGGTGATACATGCTTATTTCTTTTTCCATTTCTCATGCAAGCACATTCAATTTATCAATAGCTAGCATACTCAGCAAGAGAATTTGGATATTAAATAATGATGAGTAAGTCTGAATAGCAAGTGGTGGTTCTAAACAAGTGAATCTAAATGGAAATTGAAAAATTAGCGAGTGAGAATGGTAAGTAAGTCTGAACTATATTAAACAATGATAGTCAGCAAGTGCATTTGGATATTTAATAATGATAATCAATGAGTAAGTCTAAATAGCAAGCGGTGGTTCTAAACAAGTGCATTTGAATGGAAATAGATATATTAGTGAGTTGGATGGCAAGTAAGTATGAACTATAAGTGAGTCTGAACTATAAGTGATCAAACTCAACGGATGAATCTAAACAGTAAGTAACTATACTCGATCAGGAATCTAAATAGTAAGTGATCAGACTCTACAGATAAATCTAAATAGAAAGTGATGATACTCAATGAGTGAATCTGAATATTAAGTTATCATACTCTATTAATCAATCTGAACGCTTGGCATATTTACTCTAAACTCATTGATATACTCAAACATGTCAATATACTTAGAAGTGAAAAAAAATATAAGGTGGATATAATCAACGATTGTTGGATCTGAATATACCAAAGAACATTTTTAGGTGCAAACTCTTTTATCTTTATGCATGACATGTTACGATACATTAGGAAAACCGACCAAACATCTTTTAGACATAGACGCAGTCAACATGATAATCACACAATCATGACACCTCCACACAGCTATTATAGATATTCACTTAAAATGTCATATTTAACTAAAATCTAAGATCTCACATAATAACCAAACAAGTCAAAAGCACTAAAAAGAATCAACATAATTTCTCATTTTCTCCTACCTTGAATGATGACTTCAGACTCATATATTTAAACCTCCTTTGGACAAAACAAATAAAACCAAAAATCAACGATGCTTAGAAGTGAAAAAAAATCCTTTGATAAAAAATAGTGAAATTTAATGATCTGCCACGTTAAACTCAGGAGATTGAGATAAAAACATTGGTGAATATAAAATGTTGAACCTCTCTTTTTATTCGTGGGTCTTTGAAAACGAAATTATAGAGAAGTGAGTTGGTAGTTAAAGGTAATGAAGTGGAAACTCTACTTTTGGCAAGTGAAGGCTGCCATGATTTTTCTCATACGACCAAGACAAGATGATTTTTTAAGAATTTATCAAGATTTATCAAGAAAGAGAAATGATTAATCAAGGTTAAAAATGCTTAATTTTGGGTCAAGACTTAGGTGTAAAGAAGAAATAGATAGGTTCTTCAATCCAAGCATCACACGTGGCCTTACATGTGGTCTAACATGAGTAGCTAAAGAAAGATATTTCGGTGAAGGAGGGGGATGACCTCCTCTCATTCGGCCAAATCTAGGCATGACTTCTTAAGGTCAAGATTGATGATGTAATTCATGCTGTCAAAGTCAGCCAACTGAATTCAATGTTTCAAACTAAAGCATGGAGTTAAAGAATTTTGGTAGAGAAAAGAGAAATGGCATGCCAAAAGAAAAATAGAGATCTAGGAAACCGATTTTTGTTCTAAACATTGATTCTGAAAATTAGTGAGTCTAAAAAAGCTTTCATTATAAATATCGGTGAGTCTAAAAATATACTTTGAACCCACTAAAATCATTAATGAAATATATAAAAAATAGGAAAATTTAAATTTATTAAATTTAAAATATTAATATAACCAAATATGAAATTTGAAGCATGCTAGCCTTACTACACATGATATGGCAACGGATCATGTATCATCTCCCTACACCACTAACATACACATCAAAATTTATCAACTTAATTCTAACACCTTACTCCTAATAAATAATTCTAACACCTTACTCCTAATAAATCCGTCATGGAAACTAGTGCTACATATTGTTGTTGAGCATGAAAATTTCTGAATTTCACAATGAATTGCCAATTGAAGGCTAGATAAGGGTTGACAACCTCGATATGTTGGCCATGATTGAGCTCTGCTACAAAGCTTGCATTGCCCGTTAGCCTATTGGAGTGGCTCGCGAGATCAAGGCTATCCTTGAACGACCTAGGCGACGATGAATTGTGGGCTCTAGTTACTCGTGTAGCTTGCCCTCATGAACCACAAACAGTCCCATCATAGATAGAGATAATGATGTGTGGAGATGATCGAGGGTAGTGAGAGAGAGCAATGGTGTCACCATTGGCGTCAACATCGAGTTGTGAAGTCAAGTGGTTAGGGGTTGCTCTTGATCATTACTGTGTTGTGCTACTATAAGTGAAGAGAGAGAAAGGGCAAGGGAAGAGAGTAGAAGAGGGCACATGACAACAGATAAGTCTTTCTGAATGTGGAAGATGCAAAATGTAAATTAAAATATGAGTGGTGTACTTAATCTGGAAAGTGAGATAAAAGATTATTTTTTTAATTATCCCAAGTGCAATTGCTTCAATTAAAAAAAAAAAACAGTTGATAGGAAATAACATATTCAACATTTGTACTTCCATCTAAACTTGTCAAAATGGTTAATATACTCTTTGCTTAACTCATATATGATGAGTTGAGTCACTTTATGAGTTGATCATGTTGGAGATTATGGGTTTGAGAAAGTTGATAGTGTTCTCTAGCATGAAATATTACACCACGAGACATCAAGTTTGGAACATTCAATAGTTTTACTTCCAGCTTAGGAGAATCGTAGAGTTAATATGCAAGTTATTAGGCTCCATCTCATATGGGCCTAAACAACCATGCTTTCACATATTAGGCTTATATGTGGACATATTATTTGGATTACATACAATATATATCCAACAATCTCCTCATTTGTTCACCATATAGCATAATCCAATACGGTTGTCAGTGTAATGTTCATATAAGTATGAATCATCCACATTCAGTCACTCATGTAGCTTGCCCTCATGAACCACAAACAATCCCGGTAGAGATAGAGATAAGGATGCATGGAGACGATCAAGGGTAGTGAGAGAGGGCAATGGTGTCGCCATTGGGGTCAATATCGAGCTATGAAGTCAAGTGGTTGGGGATTGCTCTCGATCATTACTATGTTGTGCTACTATATGTGAAGAGAGAGAGAGAGAGAGAGAGAGAGAGAGAGAGAGAGTGCGAGGGAAGAGAGTGGAAGAGGGGCACATGACCACATATAAGTCTTTCTGAATGTGGAAGATGCAAAATGTAAATCAAAATGTGAGTGGTGTACTTAAGGTGGAAAGTGAGATAAAAGATTATATTTGTAATTATCTCAATTGCAATTGCTTCAATGGAAAAAAAAAAGAGTTGATAGGAAATAACATGTTTAACATTTGTACTTCAATCTAGACTTGTCAAAATGGTTCATATACTATTTTCTTAACTCATATATGATGAGTTGAGTCACTTTATGGGTTAATCATGCTGGAGGTCATGGGTTTAAGAAAGTAGATAGTGTTTTGTGGCATGAAACATTACACCAAGAGACATCAAGTTTGGAACGTTCAACGGTTTTACTTTCAGCTTAGGAGAATCCTGGAGTTAATATGCAAGTTATTGGGCTCTATCTAATATGGGGCTAAATAACCATACTTTCACCTATTGGGCTTATATGTGAACATGTTATTTAGACTATATTAACAATATATTCAACAATCTACTCATATGTTCACCATATAGCATAATCCAATACGGTTGTCAGTGTAATGTTCATATAAGTATGAAGCATCTACATTCAGTCACTCATGTAGCTTGCCCTCATGAACCACAAACAATCCCGGTAGAGATAGAGATAAGGATGCGTGGAGACGATCAAGGGTAGTGAGAGAGGGCAATGGTGTTGCCATTGGGGTCAATATCGAACTGTGAAGTCAAGTGGTTGGGGGTTGCTCTCAATCATTACTGTGTTGTGCAACTATATGTGAAGAGAGAGAAAGTGCGAGAGGAGAGAGTGGAAGAGGCGAACATGACAACAAATAAGTCTTTCTAAACATGGAAGATGCAAAATGTAAATCAAAATGTAAGTAGTGTACTTAATGTGGAAAGCAAGATAAAAGATTATTTTTGTAATTATCCCAATTGCAATTGCTTCAATGAAAAAAAAAAGAGTTGATAGGAAATAACATGTTTAACATTTGTACTTCAATCTAGACTTGCCAAAATGGTTCATTATACTCTTTTCTTAACTCATATATGATGAGCTAAGTCACTTTATGGGTTAACCATGTTGGAGGTTATGGGTTTGAGAAAGTAGATAGTGTTATGTGGCATGAAACATTACACCAAGAGACGTCAAGTTTGGAACGTTTGACGATTTTACTTCCAACTTAGGAGAATTCTGGAGTTAATATGCAAGTTATTGGGCTACATCTCATATGGGCCTAAATACCATACTTTCACCTACTGGGCTTATATGTGAACATATTATTTAGACTATATTAATAATATATCCAACAATCTCCTCTTATGTTCACCATATAGCGTAATCCAATACGATTGTCAGTGTAATGTTCAAATAAATATGAATCATCCACTGTTAGTCCAAGACAATAAACTCGTATTAGTAAAAGAATTTTAGCAGTAAAATATTAAACTCAATCATCATTTACAATTCAAATAAGTAAATCATTCTTATTATGAATAAATTCAGAGATTAGCATATCAAAATAAGTATCATGAGTTTTAGATTCAATTTAAATTCATCCAAATCCCAACAACTAAAATAAATCTCATAATCAGTTCACAATCAACATATGCATAACAGTCAAGTATAAATAGGCTACTCAGAATAGTCCAAGGCATTAGAAATACAAGAAATAAGCATAATAATGTTCATTAATAAAGATAGCAAAATGTAAGTCTTAAGTAAATGGACTTCATCAAAATGGGCAATTGTAAGTGAACTGACAAGTCCCCGCACACTCTAAATGATATATTCATTCTTCAAGTAGGTCGTTCTGATCAGGATTACACTCATTAAGCTTCTCTTTTATCTCCGATATCACTTGTAGAATATCAAATGCAAATTTCATATTATTATGAATTCAATTATTTGAATAATCTACTAAAAGTGTGTAGTTCTACTAAAAGAAATTAGCATCATAACATCAGGCATAGAAGAACATATATTAATTTCATAAAGTATCATACTATCTTGTTCATAAGTATCAAGCTAATTTCATAAATTATGAATAAAGTCTAAATAATTTGATTTACAAAGTGCCATGAACTAAAGTTTATTTGTATGAAAATAACTATTGTGTTTTAAAGAACAGGTGCAATAGTAAAATCACTTACAATAACTTAGTCATGTAATATCAAGCTTCAATTAAGAACAGGACAACATGCTTCTTATGTAAACAACTATTTATGTGTTTTAATTTGGACTGTCACAACCACTAATTCCTCAAATTCAACTAACCTATCATCAAGTTTGGAATGATATCATTTAACCAAAAAGATGTCCAACCTAGTTGGATTATATCATCAAGTTTGGAATGTCCAACCCTAGTTGGATTGTATCATTAAGTTTGGAATGACACAAGCTTCCCAGATAGAACCTTTCAATTAGGTTAAAGTCATCTTCATCATTTTTGGAATGAGACAACTCACCTTTTTCAAATTAGTCAGTAACCATGAACATCAATGAAACATATAAATTGTGCTTATCATTTTGGCCAACAAAGGACGATTCAATAATTCAAAACACATAATAAAAAGGCAAGTAAATGTCAATTAAGAATAAGACTTGTCGACATAGTCTTTACCCCCATTTCCCCTACTATTTTGAATAATCAAACTTTGGGCAAACCTTTTGTGAGAGCATTAGCCATGTTATCCTTCGATCTCACATTGATCAAAGTGATAACTCTGGGCAAACTTTTTGAGAGAGCATTGGCTATGTTATCCTTCGATCTCATATCGATCAAAGTGATAACTCATTGTTCTCTCAGTAATTCAATAACACATGTCTCAGTCTCACATGTCTTCTCTTTGAATTAAAGAGAGCATTCTTGACTATTTGTCCAGTTGCTCGATTTCACATAATAGGCTTAAAGGATTAATCTTTAGCCGAGTTAAAGGAATATCCATAATTAGATTCTTTATCCACTATACTTATTCATTGGCTTTGGCTCGAGCAAAAAGTTCAGATTCCATATACGACAGTGCAATACAAGTCTATTTTTTGGAATCCTAAGTAATAACAGCTCTGCCCAAAGTAAATACATATCCACTTGTGGACTTATGATCTCCAATTTCTGAGTACCATGAGGCATTAGAGTATCCACCTAATTTAGAGGAAAATCATAGTAACATAGACTATAATCTTTAGTATCCTTAAGGAAGTTCATTAACTTACTAAAGGCATCACACTGCTCTTTGCTAGTATTACTAGTACAATGACTCGGCATGCCAGCTATAAAGGCTATGTCGACTCTAGTATAGCTTATAACACACATGACTCTACCAATTAGTTTCAAGAATTTTAATTGATTCACATCGATCCCTTCATTATGACTCATTCTTTTATTCTAATTAATCATATAGTGTCTCACTCGATTTACACATATTATATCCCCAGATAGAAAGTAGCTGAAGGGAGATGAGTCATCTCTGTCTTACCACCATCGCAATTTTTCTTAGTGTCTTTCTCTTTTGTGACCTTAGTGAGTGAGTTCTTGTCATTTGTAGCATGACAAGTTGCGTCACTGTCCAACCATCAGTCAAAAGATACGCTAGCCTTTCCATTCTTTATCATTTCAATGAAAGCTTGAGGCTTAGGTTTACTAATTAGTACATTAGCATCACTTTGCGGTGTGTCATTGGCGTCTTTGGAAGCTTACACTTTGCTGCCTAATGACCCAATTTTCCATAGTTATGGCACTTAACCTTCTTCTTTCTTTTAAAGATAGTCTTTTTGGTCTCTAACAGTGAAGATGATTCACCTTTTGGTGACTTGAACTTTTTGTGAGGTTTATTGGAATGCGAAGCAAAATTAGCAAATAACTTTTGTTATCCTACTTGTTCTAAACTCTTTCTAGTAATGTTTGAACCTCAATATAAATATACTTCTTTAACTCATCGAGTCTCATATGTTCTTTATGTCTGTGTATTTCAGTCTTGAAAGAACTCCATTCAGCAAGTTGCTTACTCAACACAAGACCGACAAAGAGATTATAAGACATATTAGAGTTATTATCATTCAACTTGTTCCTCATGTTCTCAAGTTTAATGAATTGAGAGGTAATAATTGAATTTGTATTGAATTTAAAGTCAAAGAACTTCTCTGCTATGAGAGTTTTAGACAACCCCTCTTGTTTTTGGAATTAAGCGTTCAAGTGATCCCATATCTCTTTCGCCATCTCTAGACGATGATTTAGAGAGGTCAACAAGTAATCTCTACAAAAATCTTCATCTTTGTTCCATTGATATGCATCAACATCTTTAGTGATAGATGCAAAATCACTCAATACATTGTAGAATTTCATGTTCTTTCATGCCAAATTGAATGTAACATCAAATTGTTACGGCTTTATAATATCATAGGAATTATGCTTGGACATTTTAATCAGAGCAAAGACTTATAAAGAGTTCACCTTATAGTATTTGAAACTCATAAAATCAAATGATGCCCCTAACCTTGGTTAAACCCCGCTATAGAAGTGAAATCTATCAAACCAAACCCCAAAGTTGAATTCAGAGCACCCAAAAACCTTAAGATGGGCTGCCCTTATCGTTGGAAACTCGCCAGTAAAAACAACAGAAAAATCACCCTAAAATCACATGGAAAACGCACGAAATAGTAAAACTTTCGACGATTGTATCTCCACCGTCTGACCTCCGTTCGACACAAGTGACCACTCAAAACGTTCGTATCGACAAGTAGAACAAAGTCCAAGTGGTTTCACCCTTTGAAATTAGCCATAATTTATGGGCATTTGAATCAAAGATTTTAGCCACCAAATTTTCAAACTCAAGTCTCGACCAAATCCACCATCAAATTCGAAAGTAAACAATACATGTGAGTTCATTTCAATGAAATCTTCAAGTAGACGCCTTACTTGCTCAAATCTGACACACGAATATAATACTTTAAGATTGTTGGAGGTCGTGGGTTTGAGAAAGTAGATATTATTTTTTTACTTGAAGAATTACACCAAAAGACGTCAAGTTTGGAACACTCAACAGGAATCCTAGAGTTAATATGCCAGCTATTGGATGAGCCTAAATTAACTATGTTTTCACCTATTGAGCTTATATGTGAACATGTTATTTAGACTATAGTAACAATATATCCAACAAATCATATTCTGTAAATATGTTATAAATAGGTCAAAGTGTAAAAAAATAGGTATTAATTAGATTCATAGTTTATCCAAACTTAACTTACTTTTGTGAATCTCTTCAACCTCTATAGAAAATAAAAGACTTCTTGGATTGTTCCAAGTTTAGAGAAGTCTCGATGGATCCACAAGATATGCCCAATTCACCCATATTAAAATTATCAAGATGACTTCTCTTCTCTCTCTTTTTTTTTTCTTCTTTAATCTTATAAGTCTCATTTGCTGGGTAATGGACAATTAGGGTGCACATGGTAATGTTCTAATTTCTTCAAATTTATGTTCTTTTGTTCGCTGGAACGAAAAAAGAACAGAAATTCATTTAGTAAAGCCAACTTGTTTTTTTTTTGTTCCTAGGAATATAAAGTTGTTCCCGGGAATAGAAACAAGAAGTAAAAATTTGCTTCTTGTTCCCGGGAACAATTTTAGAAATAAGTTTTTTTCTTTTTTCTTTTTTTTCTTTTTATCTCTTGCAATTGTTGGTTGCCTCTCACCCTCGGTCGCCGGCCACCGGCCACCTACCACCACCGGTCGCCAACCTTCGTTCTTAAACATTAAAAAAAAATTTAAAATTATGAATTGTACCAAATGCATTTTTATTCTTTTTCTATTCCAAGAGTAGAAATTTTATATAATTACCAAACGTCTTATTTTACTTAGAAATTGTTTCAGGTAATAGAAATGGAAAAGAAATGTTTATGGAAAAGAAAAACTCTTCTCCGGAAGAGAAGCATTACCATACGCACCTTTAATGGAGTATATCTTTCCTTTGTTGCATTTGGCATTGTTAATTTTACGTAATATTCTAATCTTAGTTCTTTTCATTGTGATTCATGATCAACATAAATCATCTTATTCAATAACTTATTTCTATTTAATTCAAATTCTAATTCATCCACGTTATTGGTTACTCTAATTTTATAAATTCATCAACTACGAACTTTTTCTTATTCTTCATTGTGAAATCAATAGAACAATAAGAATTTCTATGTGCCTTTCCATGAAGTTCCTATCAATCCACGCCTAAGAAACTGAGTCTCACGCGAGATTGCCCCGAATCTGCCGAGATGCTACAAGATATTGGAAGGACCTTACCTGGATAAACAAGCGTCAAATGACGCATTGAAGAAATGAAGTGGATCTCCTCATAGACACATGGAAAAGAACACGGGCATATTAAAAGAATGCATGATTGTCTTTCCCCATGACAGGCATGATTAAAAGAAGGCTGTGACATATTGATGAGATGTATCTTGTTGGTCGTGTGTGAATATCAGTGTGTCGATTATTGTCTAAAAGCATATATGGTTGCCATTAATTATTGGTTGCCAAGACCATCGGTTATATGTTTGAATGATTGGTTATATGCACTATTTACTTGTTTGTCTTTTCACCCCTCCTATGCCTATTATAAGGCATGGATTGTATCAGGGCTTGGAAAAGTTCCCAAGAATAAACTTGTGTGATTAAGCGTGAGAACCATGCAAGGATGAAATCTCTCCCTCTTATCTTCAAAATCTCCGTATGGTATTAGAGATCTTAAAATGGTAAAATAACACCTATATGAGGCATGGGTTATACCAGGACCTAGAGAAGTTCCCATCAATAAACTCGTGTGATTAAGCGTGAAAACTATGCAAGGCTAAAATCTCTCCCTCTTCACTTCAAAATCCCTATATTTTAATAGGGATCCTAGAATGATAAAATCGCATATCTCCTGGTGCTATAACTCTAACGCTGCGTTTGGTCGTCCGGATTTCTAAATGGGATATGACTGGATAGGATAGGATAAAAAATCCATAGATTTCTTCATATCCCATCCACTGTTTGGTAAATTACAGATTTAAAGTCAGATATCCTCATATCCTATCCAATCTACTATTTGGTGAACTAAGGATTTAAAGTCGGATATCTTTATATCTTATCAAATCTATTATTTGATGAACTACGAATTTAAATTCATATATTTAAAAATAATAACATTAGGCAAGTACAAATTTGCGGGTTTAGTATTCACAAAATCATCCAAAACAATATATTCTTTTTCAAATTAACATATACTTATTGAATTTTATGATTACGCATTGTTCTTTTTCATTCATTTGAAATAATCTTTTGGTTACCCCATTCAACATTAAACGTTTTTAGAATAACCTCAATTTCAATATATTCACTTTGAAACATGAATTCTTTTTCTCTTTTACAAGTTTGTCATTTATTTCCATTTTGTTACAGTTCCAATACTAAATCAAGCAAATGCTCAATTAGAACAAAGTATAAAGTCCAAAGTTCATTCATTTTTTTCAACTGCTAGGAGAATGCAATGATAATTAATCATTTTAACAAACGATCTTTGAACAATTCACATTTATAAAGAAAATTACAGTTTGTCGCTTTCGTAAAATGTTAATGTGAATCGGAGAGCTATCGAGAAGAAGGCCTCGACATCGATACTTTGAATAAGAGCTTATTCAATTGAGTTAAAAACATTTCAAGGGTTTTCTCATTTTTTATGCTAAACTAAAAATGTTTGTTCAAAACGGAAAATATAATCGGTTCAAGACTTATAGAATTAATACTATATGAAATAAATTGTGGCCAATCACCTAGACATTCTTTATTATTATTATTGTTGTTGTTGTTGTTGTTGTTGTTGTTGTTGTTGTTGTTGTTTTCGAATATTTTAATTTTAATTTTTTTTTGTATTTTTAAAAAAATGAATTTTTGAATTTTTTATAATTTTTATAATTTTTTTATATAGTAACTTTTTAAATTTGAAAAAATGGACTTCGGACCGGGTCGAGAAAATCTAGTCCGACTGTCTAACCTGGATCCAACAAAAGTGTTGGAGTTGTCTATGGGTGAAAGATGGAGAAAGAAAAAACTAAAAAAACGGTTTTATGTTTCGGATAAAAGAAATCCTATCCTACCTTATCCCACCCTCCCCATGGGATTTTTTTATCCGGTTTATATTCCTTCTATATCCGATCTTATCATATCCTAAACAGCTACCAAACACGGGATATGTTAAAACATATTATATCCTAATTTTTATTCGGTCGACCAAACGCAGCCTAAGAAGATTTGTGGATTAGAATCCTAAGGCCAGTAGACCATATGTCTAGAATAGCAATTAAAGCTGAATGGTAGAAGTTGGTCCTAAATGGGTAAGTTCTCGGAGACACGGTTGGAGGACTAAAAACCTGCATCAGCTTCGATGTTGCTCCTGACCTAACACATCTTTTAGTCGAAATAATGATTTTATCTAAATAACGTATGCACATGAAGAGTTTAAATTGAGTTAACTACATATGTACAGACTTTTATGGCTTAGATTAAGTATCTAAGTATTTTAGTATTATGAGTCGAATTGGATATGAATCACTAAATTTGGTCTGCATATAAATAGATCAAAACTAGTAAAAGAGATTAATTCGGATCGATCAATTTTTCATCCCAACCCATCTATTTGATAGTCCTAGTTTTTATTAAAGTCCCTGTACATGAGCAAAAAGTAGAAATTCGATTTTTTTTTCTGCTTATTAAAGCTAAGTTTCTGCTTCTTCCAGGCTTCAAACCATTTTTGTTCCCTTGAAAGATTATTACTTTTCATTCATGTATTTTTCACGTTCTTTTTAATCAAATCCCTATAATTAATCTAATCAAGTGATTCTACTTTCACAAAAAATTATAATCAAGTCCCTTATAAGTTAAAACCGGTTAAATTCAGCTAACAAGGCCATGGGATAACGTCCAAGTTTTATGTGGATAATTTTTCGTTTAAACAAAGTAAATGTCGCAGTGCAGGTACTTTATCCATCATCCACCGAAATTGTCTATAGTAGCTCAAGTTTTACAAACACATCCAAGTGGGTATGCCCATGTTTTATTCACATGAATACTTTAGCGTCGTTCCCCAGTTAAGGCAGGTGAATTTGGTTAGATTTGGCATCGGAGGGACTTAATTTGTCAAAATAGTATTTATTGAGAGAAATTAAACTAAAAGGTACATATTTATTTTTGTGGGGGTGTTGGTGGGGGCGGGAGGACCCGATACTATAACATAAAAAGTTAACCTCTTTTCTTCGTTTCCTACTGTTGGTACGCCTTAGTTTAGTCAAAGTAGAATGTTCAGCAAATGAAAAGGGGCCGTGGAGAATTCACCAGTGAAAGTTCCACGAAAGAAGACTATTCGTCCGTGTACCATCCAGGATGCGACATCTTACGCGTTAACAAATCTGAAAGAAGCTAATCTTTCCTGTAATCAATTATTCTCTTTGAAACTGCCGGATTATGCATATTATGTAATCCTGATTGTTTTGGCCACGGGCACTCCTTGATTGACGGCAAGTTTTGACTGAGAGTTAGGACAGGAGTCTTTGACTATTGTTGTGTCAGATAGGCTGGCTATTTCCCTTTGAGAGAGAGAGAGAGAGAGAGAGAGAGTGCAAAATTCAAGAATTCATTCAATCCACTCTATAATCACTTTTCTTGGGAGATAAACAGACTACAAGTTATACAGTTCACACAAGAAACAAATCAAGAATATTTAAAACCCTACAAGCTTAATTTGCTTGAACTTTTAGTTACCCTTGTGTTTCTTTGGACCACCCCCGCATCACTTACGAAGGAAACCTCACTCTATTGAGGCTTAAAGAAGCTAACTTTAATCCCAGTGTTAATCACCACATAGACACCCGCCGCAATCAAGAGCCCGCTCAGTGCCATCCCCAACGTTCCAAGCACCCAGTTGACCCACCAGCTCAGGCTATACATCTTGGGCCTCTTCATCTTGAGCCACATGAAGCATGGGTAGGCCAAGGTCACGGGCAGTGCGATCCCACCGATGAGACCGGCCATGCTTCCCAAGAACGGGATCGCCACCGCCACGAAGAAGCAGCCGTACCCGAACATCGCCCTGCTGATCGCCCTGCCCCACCATGGCAATGGCTTCTTGAACTTCACGACAAACTTGGACTCCATGTCGTCGAACATCGGCATGCCGTAGATCTGGAACGAGCTCACGGCGTTGATGATCACAAACAGCATCACGAGCCCGAGGACGGACTGCTTGAGGTCCTTCATATGGTATTCGTATATGGCCGTCAACATGCCCCCGTTCTCGGGTATCTGCAATGGTCGAAACAAAAGATACAACATCAGCTCAAGATTGTTCTCCTAATCGGTTGTTGCTCAAGAAGACATGTCATTTAGTAATGGTGGCGGTCGAGATTGAAGGGGGATTACGTTCATACCATTTGGCCATACGCCCAATAGCCTGCAATTGCAAGAGGGTATAAACAGGCCGCGATGATTGCATATGCAACTTGTGTACCCCTCCACATTGGCACTCTTGAGGGATGCTTCTCACTTGAAGGCATAGAGGCCTGAAAAAACAAAAATAAAAATAGTGAGAAAACGAAAGTATAAGAAACTTGAATAGAGTAAAAGTAATGCTAACCGAATCAAGAATTTTCATTTCAATCTTTTTATTACTACGATTAATTTAAACAAGGAGACATTATTGTCCTTCAACAACCTCGTATGTGTACGGACTAATGACATTCTTGATATTTCTAAATAAGTGACAAGAATGGTCCATGTAATTTAAAAAGCCGAAACCTATAATATTTGTTCACTCAAAAGGAAAGGAATTAATTGATTTTTCCATCACCATATCGAGAGCAGAAATTTTCATAATAGTTGATATGGTAATTATCAATGCACGATCCATCAAAATCACAAAAATTTGCGTGATCCTAAATGTAGCCATCACTATAATTAATAAGATCCAACATCTTCACGGTTGAGTATTTAAGTTGATCGAGATTTATTGAACATTCGATGTCATTAAGGCTTGCATCTCCTATAGTCAATTATGCTTCTAGATGATGTATGTGAAAAGGAGGACTAAGCTGGGATAATGGTTTCGGACCATGTTCGTCAAGGGAGTTTGGTGCCACCTAAGCCAGAGAATATCGTCAGATTGGAATTTGTTTGGTTGTGATCATTGTCAAACCCGTGAGCGCTGTTGAAGTTTCAACAACGACGGCTTCGGTGTCATTAATAAGTGTCAGTGAAGGCCCTTTCTCAAGGGTCAACAGTCAACTTTTAACTGCTGAATATTTTATTTAGGTACTCTTTCGCAACGACTTTAAATATATGGCGGGCCATGGGGACTTCACCCGAAACATTGGACTTGAAAAAACAATATACAATGCTGAAAATACGACAGTTAGCTTATAGAGTAATGTGATCATCTTTTATTGGGTATTTGAATACGACCGAATTTTTGAATATCTACTTATAACTAATTCACACCCCCATTGTTAGTCTCAATTGATTATCGCGTAATGTTCAAGCTATGTCACGAGGAGCTAGCAGCTCCTATCAAGTCTAGACCACTTTGCCTGGACTTGAAGTAAAATTGGCCGGAGAAATTGATTGCTAAGAAACCCTAGAGTTAGGTAAATAACTCCTAAAATTACGACTCTTTGGTACAAAATTTGGCGCTTCACTAAAAGCAAATTAGGTACATTCTGCTTGATCTAATGTTCTACGAATTCATGGATTTTTATATTAGACGTTGTAGAGTAGGAGACCGAAAGAGAATGAAATAGAAAAGGGCAAGATCTTGGTACCTGAATTTCAAGAATGAGGTTGTGGCCTCTGAACGCGAAAGCGATGATCCCGAGCGCGTTGAGGAGGCCGAAAACCCTGGCGATCTGCGTGCTCTCCTTGGTAGGGTCGTACGACACATTGGGCATCCGTCCCTCGGTGACCGAGATGACCCACATCATCGTGCAGTAGCCGACGGCTGTGATGGCCCCGACGAGGGACACGCCGGCGATGGAGTTGAGGTTGGGCAGCTGGGACAGCAGGACGGCAGCGGTTGTGAACACGAGGTACCACTCCACCGGCGTGAGGTGGTGAGCCCCGCACGTTTCTCCGCACAGGGTTTCGAAGAACATCTTGCACGTCGAACCGCCGATGACGATCAGGGACACGCAGGTGCCTCCCGCGAGGTACATGAAGGGGAACAACACCAACCAGTTCGCTAGCTTCTCGCCTGAAATGTCATAATTCGTACGACGTTAAACTAGAGAACATGGCTTAGTCGGAATTTGTCTTATTATCGCGTCACTATTCTCTTCAGCATCAAACCCGTACTTGTGAAACTAGAGAAAATGAATCATCTTTGGCCATGTGCCAAGTTAACTCAAGGTTTGTGAAACTAGACTCTTCTTTCCATATTTTTCTCTTTTGAAAATTTTTGTAGCTACATGATTTAATAAAGATCGGAAGAGAGCATTAATAATTACCAAAAGCGGCACTAGCAAGCTGCATGTATCTGCTGTAACGCATCCCGGTCTCGGGAGATTCATGGAGTTGCACCAGCAAGTATAGCGTGTAAAGCTGCCATATGAACGCCAACGTCAAGCATATAATCCCCCATGTCCTGCGAAATAATCATAAATATCGAATCATATACATGTATGAAGAGAAAGACTTTATGTATTAGTAGTTTACATTAAGATTATGATCGATGAACAAGTTACTTGAATTCTGCTTACCATCCAAGAATGGGGAAGGCGACCGGCAGCACAAGGGCTTGGAACCCAATACCCGAGCAAAGGGTGTGAAAGCCGGCGTAGTACGCGTTACCGTTCCTCGACTCAGTGATCGGAAGCCAAGCATCATGGGGGTCGAGCTTGGTCAGGTGCAGGGCCCGCCGGATCGGGCTGCCGAGAGGGGTTATGAACCTCGGGGTGAGGGAGAGCCTGGGGGTGGCGATCTTCGGGGTGACAATCCTCGGGGTCTTCGACGGCTTTATCTCCGGCGTGGACAGGAGCGGCGACCTCGACAGGGACGGCGAGTGGTACTGGGACGGAGGGGTCGACACGGGGGGTGGCGTTGGGGCTCCCGAGGTGTCCCTCGTCGTCGTGGAGGCCGGCCGAGGAGTCACCGGATTAGAGTTTATTTCATCACCCATCCTTGTCAGCCTTTTCTTTTGCCTGAGAGCAAGCACCTTTCAGAAGGAAGACCCAAGAGCCTCTCGCTCACTTGGTGCGTTGAAGGTTCTTGCTCTTCCTCTCAGATCAAGTGTCTCCACTGAAGAACCACCAACTCCAAACTTCTCTTTATATAAGGGAATTTGGGATGCAAGGACAAGTGCAAGCGTTGATGATTTTGGACCGCGGTTTGTCTGATCAAAGAGGGAGGACCGAGGAAGCTGACGTGGAATATTGTGGGTCGGTCTTACTTTCTTTTCATTTTTAATCCTAAATAAACATGATGGGCCCACCGTGGGCCTCTAGAAAAAGGGCACGACAAGAAATTCGCTTACATGTGACACAAATGAAACGATATATAATATAGCAGCCGAGCATGATTTGTCAAACGTTTTCTTGTGACTCTATAATGGAAATTGGTCTAATTCGGACCAACGCCGGTCGTAGGAAACAGCCCGCTGGGTTCTGGTCAGCGTCCATACAGAGAAAATGAAGGAGCAAAAGGGGTTCGAGTACTTTGTAGTTGGCCCCAATCTTTATGACTTGGACCAAGTCCTCCTAAAAATTGGTACTAATTCCTTAAAATCGTAGGCTAATAAAGAGATTATAACCTATGGTTTACCAAAACAAGTGGCAATGTTGCAAGCTCAAAATGATAGTGTTTATACAATCGAGAGGTGTTCAAATACCTTTTCAACAGAAAATGAGGGTTGTTTTACAGTAATAGCTTGGTTTCAAATGGTCCAGTGTCGAAAAACTTAAAATAATATGTATCTTAGTATTTAAACTCTCACAGTTAGGTTAAGAAAACATATAAAATTATCAATTGAGCACGTTTTTTTAAAATTTACTTCCACATCATCTCATCACATCATAATTATGTCTATTTTTACGCCCCTAGTATAGTTCTTCATGTCACAGCATACTAATGCTTGGATTCAAAAGTATCATTGCTTAGTCAAATTAAACCAGCACCTATTTTTGGCTATTTTCCTCCTTTATATTCCTTTATTAAAATTCATTTGTCTGTCTTGTGTGTCTCGTTGATACTTAATATCAAATTAGTCATAGTTAACCTTTTCATTATAAATACTCAATTCATCAGATAATACTTTGACCTACACTACTGAATTTTTATTTGCCTTGCCTTGCTCAAATCTTCTACCACGGGTATGGGAATTCCAGCCTAGGTTTGGCACATATCTTGCTTGGAGATGCTTCCTCTGCATCTCCTCTCATTAGATGCTTATCAACCCTAAATCAAGAGCCTAATCACTTTATCTTCTGGTCAGGCACATCAGAACAGTGCCAATGATTTTGAGCTTGTGCCTTGCTTTTTAAGAATGTTCTTTAGAGTCTGCGATTTTCAACGAGTAGAAAGTAAACAGAGAGAGGCGACCCACACATAGTGCGACTACTTTTTTCCTTTATTGTAGGCGCACCACCATTTCTGCAGTCAACAAAAGAAAAAGAACAGTATAGCAATCATTCATAGAGGAGGGATAGAGTTATTAAAATTGATTTATAGAATTGGAGACCGAAATGATGCATCGGGTTGAGGGTGATCCTTGAAAACGGTGGACTATACTCAAGAACAAAAACTTGCCTGACGATGCATCACTTTATAAATTAATCTTAATTAGTTTGGTGTTTTCCTAATTTAAAACCAATGGATGCATAACTCGACATATTGATCTTGTAAGATGTTTGATTTAAATTACACTTTATATCGATTTATAATTACCTGACGGAAAAAAATATTCTCAATACTATTTAATTTTTGCACAAACAAATATATTTAATTATAGCCATCATTGTGAGGGTTCCAAACTGGGAAAGGTTCATATAACGTGGGTGAAAAGAGCAAATACGAAAAATTCCAAAAAAATAGTATTGTAAAGATTTAGCACCATAGTTATATGACTGCAAAACCATCCCACGGTCCCAATATATAAAATTGAGAAGCACGAGCCCGAAAGGGAAAGAACAAAGAAAGTGCCACTACTTTTTTCAATTGGGGGGAGGCTTAAAGAAGGTTGACAAATTTCAAATCAATTACAAACGATTCGTCCACAGAAACTTGGAAATACAGTAAGCACGAGCTTGTCCTTTTCTGCAATTATCTCTTTTCGAGGGGAGGAATTTTGGAAGCCACCGAGAAGCCAATCCAAGACATGTTGAATTCAATTTTGGACAGCTGAAGACTAATCAAAACAATCAAACTCCATTTTTCCTATGTTCCCACTTTCCACGCTCAACTGCAACCGAACGACCTATTGTATTAGCTTAATCTCAACCCCATCTCCAACTTGAGTGTTGGATAATGGCAGGGATGCAATGAATGCTTTCTGCAGAAAAAAGAAAGAAGAGAGAATCTAGGCATAACATGCGGTTGCTCCTTATTTTCGATCACTACATCACATTCCTTAAACTTCTATTTTGCTCGATTCATGTTTTTTGGTCAAAATGCAAGACGCGCATGATTTTTTTCAAGCGGGAAATTCGTATACGATTAATTTTTTTACAAGAACATCAAATAGCCCAAAGCTTCCCTATATTGCTCTAAGGTAATACGCATTTGCACTTCACAAATAGTACGCATCTACTCCTATACCTTACCCAGCCTCCTAAAAGCATGGCAAATCTATTTAGGGTTTCATTCTATGTATGCAAAAGAAATGACCAATGAGTTGGCTGGTCGAGTAGTCCAACTACTTGGTTTAAGCCAAATGTCACGAGTTTTATTCTATAGTTTAACTTTGGAATCGAGAAATCTTGGCTAGTCCGTGAAGGAAGGGACCGAGCATTGCCGGTCTTGAACTACCCCACTCGCACCTCGCAAGGCCACGTAGACGGGTTTGTCTCGTAGGCAACCGATGCTTCCTTGACCCTTTAAGCCGAATATTCCAAAAACCGGTGAGGTAAGCCCATATTCTATCCAAACTCTTTACGTATGAACATAATTGAGAATAGATCTGTAGCACGAGAGAAAAATGTATGTTTACTCATGATCATCTTGTCCACGTAAATTGATTGGGACAGAGTAAATTGTGTTTCCTACCCACACATTGAGTGGCAATCGAATTTCAGGATTTACAAACAAATGAATTTCCAATTTTGCCGATGAAACCGACTTACATTTCATAAGCCTTGACAGGCCGTAATAGTAATTTCGCGGCATCGATTTTCCATTCTCTCTGCTTTCTTTTTGCTCCAAGCTACGAAAGCAATGATGTTCACATATTTGTCTCCCTCCAATTACCGCTCTCTGAATAACATCAAGAGAATCAATTCTTCACTTCAAATTTCATTCCACCGAGTATCGTACCATTCGCTTTCTTGTCCTCTTCCCGAACATAGGCGAAGAAGACACGTGACCTTCAAGCTTTCGATCCTATTGGTCCATTCCATTTGCACTTCTTTCCTTTTCCATAGTAGCGCCACCAATTGAGCTTGATTGATGGACGGTGAAACGTCCCTTTATCATCAGTTGAGAGTTCTTTCCTCAAAGCTATTCGATCATTCGTCGGTTCTTGGTGTTTGTCAATTGGGACATCTACACGGTTGATCGACGTCAACACGATCACGTATTTAAGCCAAGCATAGTGAATTGTGATCTGAGGTGACTTAGCTTTGCTTTAAGGGGTCCAGAAACAGGTAATTCCCCGAGTAATGGTACTACCCCAGCAACTCGGTGAAAGCCTGTGCTTTGTCCTGCCCACTTTTTTAGTACTTTGATATATGATTGACCAAAAGGATATCAACTATTACAATCTTGCTGCAACTAGTCTATTACCGCGTTGTGACACTTTCAGACCATAAAGCACTGGCGTAGCTCTATCTTCGGAGCTAGCACCCTCCCTTGGATGCTATGATGCAAAATACAGATGGATATGAATCTGGCTTATCAGAATGCCGGTGCGTTTCTTTTTCCCATGTTGAGTTATCTAGGAATCAGGATTGAAATAGCAGTCACTTTGATACTCGAATCTACAACAGCAGATTCTGAAACTCAAAAGTTGGAGTTTTAGTGATCTTTCAAAGTGACATGGAAAGAGTCCACCCGGCTGGTGATTCGGTATTCAATTCCCACAGCCTCAGAACCTGTACTTCTTATGTTCTCATCAGTATCCTTTTTTTAATATATTTCCATTCAAGTTTTCTTAGCAGTTGTACCCTTCGTGAACTGGTCCTGCTCTGTTTGGTATTATGAGAACTGCTAATCTGTGCTGCAATATGATTTATAAGATGATGCTCAAAATTGGACAACATGTGCAGCATTTGCAATGCAAGATTGCATGTTTGAAGAAAAGTTCAAGTTTACATTTTCGAGCTATGCAGTTGCAATTCAACGACGATAGTCCACATCAATTAGTGCGTACAGAAAGTTAGTGACCTAATCAATCAGCAAACAGGAACAGCCAACTGTTGGATATTGCAGGATGAAGACAAGGCATCGAGCAGGGCTTTCTCTGAACTGTCAGATGCACCTCGTTCGATGAGTGTGAGTACGTTTTCCAAGAGGACTGAATCGCAAGGCATTACGATTGGTCCAGAGCTAGATAGTCCATACTCTTCTTCAGACATCTCGAGAAGCTTCTGGAAAATGTGACTGCTGAGGTACACCAAGGGTATAATAAAGCGACTCCTATCGATACTGTAGATAACAAAACAACCTTTATCAGCCAAAGTCGGTGAATGGCAACCATCAGCATTGCTCCTGGTAAAAGAAATTCTTCTCCTGCCTATAGCAGCTAGTTTCTTCCACTTCCTAGCCATGCTGCTCTGCTTCTTATGGATCATATTGTTCAAATGAGTGGTCCTGTCTGGAGTTTGGACTCACTTCAAGCAGGGAATATTGGGAACTTTATTGTGAGCTAAAACGAAGTCGATGTGGACAAGTTATGGAGGAGGAATATGACTTTGCATAGACATATAGCTTCCTTGCTCCGGAATTTTCTATGAGAGGCTGCTCACGATGGAAAGAGGCGAAATGTAATGTCAAAATGCAATTGTCTGATCACGTAAAAAACCCAGAAGATAAACACAAGGACGACGGAATCTTTGGTTGTCAGGAAGTTCCCAATTAAGAAAACCAAATTAGTAATTAATGAGTTACATGATGAACTTCAGGACAGAATGATGCTAAATTGTGGGTTTCCCAATATGCTCGGCTAGATATGGAAGAAACAAAGTTGAAACAATGGAAAACAAGAGTGATTTTGTCATCTTATGTGAAAAAAACTATGAACTTTCTGTAATTTCTGTTGATCCTTTCTAGCCAGGATTCTGTCTTAAACTGTCATCAAGAAACATCGAATTTATCAACAAGTACAGAATCGTAGTATAGATCGTTGTAGACATCGATCATTTTTTGTTGTCTCTGTTTAGTTGATTCATTTGTCAATACCAACAGTCTTACCCGTTCATGGACTTCCTGTACATCTGGTGATTCTGCTCACGCTTGTTATTCGGTGAACAATGCCTGAATCCTTGTGAATTCTCTAATAATTTATTGTGCATCTTCTAAATAATAATAAGATTTTCCCGGAGAAATTCAAATTGTGTCTGAATTGAGGAATTGAGGAGTCATTGCTACATCCAGTCACGGCTCACTAATATAAAAAAGAAAAGCCATCAAGATACTGAAGTGTCAAATTCTAAGAAACTATGCAAGTGGATACATGAGATCATCATGCTCGAGTCCAGGACTCCCATTGTTAAAAAGGAAATTCCTTCTCCTTAACCAGTAACTTTTCCTACTTTCCTCCAAACACAATGAAGAGGATAATATTGTAAATCTGTCTTGTGGTTTGCAGACAATGTTAATAGTGGAAATATACGATTGATCAATGTCAATCAAGTCGCTAGGCAAGCAACCATTTAAAATCTAATAGACAAATGAAGAGAAATTTTTCAGCTATAAACATAGGATAGACTGATTCCTCTGGATACAACCCAGGAGCATACGGAATTATATTAGTTATGTTCTAACATGTCCTTTATGGAACGCATTGGTTGCGAGACACTGCTTGTATAAGTATATATTTTTAAAATAACAATGTATTGTAGTTATGACCTCGTTAGCTACAAATGAAGTCCAGAAGCACAAATGATACTATTCGAGCAACCAGCTGAAAGCCAGTGCTTTGTCCAGATCTTGCTTGATTTTTAGCATTGCAATAATTTTTTATGTAAGGTCATCAATCGCGACACCGTTGCAGCGAGTCACGGGTATTTTCATTCGCAAATCATAGAAATAAGTACGTGTTTAGAGTTATCGCCCTTTCCTGGATTATATGACACATCACAACAACAGATTTGAAATTGGCGCATCAGAATGCCAATGTGTTTCTTTATCCCATGTCGAACACCTAGAGAATCCGGATTGAAATACCATTAATTATTATAATTAACTCAACAACACCATCCACTAAAATTGTAATTTGGAAGTTTAGTGATCTCTCCAGGAGAGATTGAAATGAACTCTTTCATCTTCTCACAGCTAAAGAGTACTCTTTTTTGCATTTAGTATACTCATAATGATACTAATAAATTACCCTTCAGGAAATTTATCTCGCTTTGTCTGGTAGTCTTGGAGCTGCTAATTTTGCTGTGAAAGAATTGCAACAGTTCATAAGATGTTGCTGAAATTGTAGATGCAAAACATTTGCAAATACAATATAATACATGTTTTGAAATTTTATTTGTTTATGTCTGATTTATGCTGCAATACTTCAACTAGGAAAGTGTGTGACAATGCATATATACTTTTTTCCGATAAGTAATACTGTGTATTCGCAATACTCAAGCAATTACGGGAGGACAATACCAACTACATGGCCTTACAATTTTACAATCCTAAGTTGTTTCGTAATTCTCCCAATTGAGCCTATAATGTCCTAAACCCAGACTAAGATTAACAAAGAATCAAGTCCATTTCCACACAGAAACTGTAACAAAATCCCAGTTGTCCTCAAAATGTCTTTGAGTTTTAGATAAACCTAAATCTGATCAACCAAACAATATCGGAACAGCAGCAAGAACATTAAATCTGTGCTGATCATACATTGTCGCCTTTAAAGAAGCCTTCCAAGACCTCATTTAGATTGACAGAGAAGTAGGAAGAAACCACGCAAGATTAATCGAGCTAATGAACTTATTGGGCACGTGAATTATCGTCAATATCAATAAAAAAAGAATCCCAATTGACAGAATCACACACCTTCATTAGATATGCATTGATTGTACAACGGGGATAAATCTACTCTCTGCGATAATTCTTGACCAACTCTTGAGCTAAAAGAACATTTTCTACCATTAGTACATACAAAAATTAAGTGACCTAATTAATCGGCAAACAGGAATAGCTAACTGCTGCATTGTAGCTTCATCACATGACAAAGAGTACAAGGAGCCATTGAAGTTAACGGCATCGATTGGGACTTTCTCCAAAGTCTTACATTCACCTCGTCCAATAAGTGTGACTGTTCTGCAAAGAGCCAAATCGCATGGCATTATGATCGGCCCATTGCAAGATTTCTCATACTCTTCTTCAGACATCTCAAGAAGCTTCCGGAAAACACGGCTGTTGAGGCATGCCAAGGGTACCATGAAGCACCTACTGTCGATGCTGTAGATAACAAAACAACCTTCATTGGCTAAAGTTGGTGAATCGCAACCTTCTGCATTGATCCAGATGGAAAGGCTTTTTTTTTTCCCTGCCTGTAAAAGCGAGAAAATATTAGGTGCGGATGCCGTGCCAGGTTGGACAATGCAGTAATCCATTAATCGCGTGACACATGTCCAAAACAGGCCCACCTGTCAGTCCGCTTTCCTTCCTTTTCTGTCTTCCGGTTTTACCCTTTTCTGTCCTTCTGCACTTCCTCGTGTCTCTCTCCTCTCTCCTTCTGCACAGCCATTGTAGCTGCAAGACTGCAGCTCATCGTCCATGGGCCCTCCTTCAACCATTTCTGTCTCCATCATTTCCTCTCTTGCGCTTGAGCTTCGTGGCCATGGCGGTCGCGAGCCTTGCGCTTGAGCTCCGCGGCCAGGAGCTGGAGACAGAAAGTCATGCGCCCGATAGCCCATGCCGGAGACTCTGACCGTGCTTTTCGCCGCGGCCGACATAAGAGAGAGAAGGGGGAGACCAGAGATCGGAGAAGCGGTCTGGCGGAGGAGAGAGAGAACAGTTTAGGCAAAGGGAAGAGAGAGAAAGGAGGAGACCAGAAAGGAGAGAGGGGGTAAAATCGGAAGAAAGAGAATGGGGAAAATCGAACTGACAGGTGGGCCCGTTTTGAACACGTGTTGCGCAATGAATGGACTACTGCATTGTCTACCTGGCACGGCGTCCGCACCCAATATTTTCTCAAAAAGCGAGTTTATTCCACTTGCTAGGCATCTCGACACATTTATTGTGGCCAGTCATATTGTTTAGATGAGCGGTCGGCTCCAAAGATTGAAGTCCCTTCAAGCAGGGAGAAGAAAGGAGATAAAGGACTTTGCTGTGAGTTAAAATGAGATTGAGGAAGGCTATTTATTGAGGAAGCACGTCACATTTACAATGGACCTAAATTCGTTGCGTCGGGATTTTCTATGGGAGGTCAAATAATTGACCATTATGGAGGAGACCTAACATAATGTTGAAATACGCTTTTGTCTGGATGCAAAGTGACTCAGAAGATACGCAAGTTGGATGGTGTCTCCGGTTGTCAGGTAGTTTATCACAAGGTTTTTCCACCGAATTAGTAATGGACAACAGGTATGACAAACTCCCATGCCAGATGGGATACGAGGCCAAATTGTAGGCTCTCGAACTATCTCGTCGGCTACTAGAAAAGAAACAAAGAGGGAAAATGGAAAGAAAGAGTGATTGAAGAAATGACTGCTGTTTAAGTATAGTCTAGTCATCTTATATGAAAGAAATTTTGAGTTTTTAGTAAATTTTTCTGCTAAACTTTCCTGCCCGAATTTCTCTTACTCTCATGCTTGAAGAAACATCAGATGAATCAACAAGTACAGTCATTGTAGACATTGATCATTCCCAAGGTACTTGCTGATGAACTGTGCATAAATCAATAATGCTGCTCACGCTAACTATTATTGGAACAATAATAGGCATATCCTGAACAAGTATTTTTTACCTAAAGGGATCCCAACTCAATTGAATAGCCAGCATAAAGAAGTAAAGGGATCAAAATATTGAAGAATCACATTAAAAGAATCCACCTGGGAAATTACAAGATCATTATGCAGAGTCCAAGACTTCCTATCTTGAAAATAAGAATTTTCTTCTCCGAAAAAGTTGATTTTCCTAAGATTGATGATTGTTGACCAAGTCACTTTCCTGGTTAACAGCTGAAATTAGGAAAGATGAATTCTGGGGATTTTTGCACTTACAAACAAATGATAAACTGATTATCCAAGATTACCTAGGAGCTCTAACCACTAATATGTATTGAAGTATGTAAGGAATCAGATTAGTTATATCCTAACATGTCCTCTCAACAACATATTAGTTTGAGGCTTCGGCGAGGCTGTATATGTACTTTATTTTGGGATAAATTCACCAAAAGTCCTATAACTTAGCACAAAAATACAATTAAGTACTAAAATTTGCAAAAAATGCAATCGAATGTTAAAACTTATCAAGTTGATTCGATCAAGTCTCTTCGTTAGCTCCGTTCAATTAAGCGAAATGAAAACATTGACGTGGCATTTTTTTATTTATTTTTTAAGATACGTAAGCGCCACGTTAGAAGAAAGTTCAATTTTAAAAATTATAAACTAAATTCATTTAAAAAAAGAAAAAATGTTACGTTTATTATATGAAAAAAAAAGGAAGAAAGGAGATAGCTGGCGGAGGTCTGGCCCCTGGCCGGAATGCCGAGGCCGCCCCAGGGAGGGCTGGCGGAAACCGCTTAGCCCTCACCGGCCCAAGGCAGGGTCTCAGCAGCCTCCAGCAAGGGCCTGCCAACCCAGATATGGGGGAGGGCGTGACCCTCGACCCAGATCCGAGGAGGGTCGCATAACCCCCGCCTGACGCCGGCGAGAGGCGACCTTTGCCGGGGAGATTGATGACTGTCCTCCCTGACCAACATCGAAATCAATTACATGGCGCTTGTTAGTGGAGGGTTGCTCCGATGTAGCTTCCAGAATCGCGAGATTGGCAGCCATGAAACTGAGCTTGAAACAAGGAGACAGCTCGTAAAGGAACTGAGTCGACAACATATAGTCCTTGGTGAACAACTCGGGCACGGGAGGTGGGTTAACAACGGGGCTCACGCGCGATTTAAGCGCAGACAACATGTAATCCATCAATTTCTGCTCTGAATTACCTTTGGGGTTCTGCACGGCAGACAACCGCGCAAAGATCTCCGTAGCCACGACCGCTCGGTCATCGTATATCGCTGTCGCAGCCACCATTAGCGACTGCTTCGAGCAAATGGAAACCGGCGAGGCCACGGACAACAAAGACGAAGGCGAGGAAGACGAAGAAGACGAGGTGGGCGACGGAGATATCTGCTTCTGACCCGGACTTAGGATACTCTGAATTGCCTCGGACCAATCGCTGTTAGTGTTAGTGATGAGGGAGACGGCCGACGCCGTCCTCGTCGTCGTCCAAAAGCTGCTCTTCGAGCTCCTGCAGACGATCCATCATCTTGTTCTCTGTCTCGACTTGGTTAGGATTCACTCTGTTCTGGAGCACGTTCACGAACAAACTCTCGCTAGGGTGTGGTTGCTCACATGGATCGCCCCGTTACCGAGAGCAATGGGCTGTGGCCTGAGTTGTTGAAGGAGAGGCACACTGTACCTCTGTGTGGAGAAGCTCACCGGCGGGACATTGCCGACAAGTTAGACAATGCATCGGGAGAAGAAACAGCAGCGGAGAAGTCCAGGTGAGAAATCGGCGAGGACTGCTGAGTGATTTTCTACCTCACAGAGCGCAAGAGGAGGCTGTTCAAGGCCTGGTTCTATTCTTGCTGAGCCTGGAACTCCATAAGCGTTCGCTTGCCGATGAGGCCCGGCGGCAGCTGCGCCGGCTGCGGCGTCATCCGAGACAAAGGCTCTAGGAAGATCCCAGAGAACTGCGGCTACGATCAGAAGGGGGACCGTGGGCGGCGTTCCCGTTGATGAAGCTCATGAAGTTGGTAAAAGATCTGGTGCTAAACCCACCGGTGACGGCGTAGAACTCCGGGCTGCTGCCGCTCCCGCCGGAAACGACATTCTTGTTTCTCCCTTCTTGGCGGCGAGGTCTCACTAGCCCTCGTCAGTGCCAAGCGAGGGTCGCACAACTCTCGTTCGGATCTAGGGAAAGGGTTGCACCCTCCCCCAAATCTGGGCCGGCAAGAGGCCCTGCCCTGGGCTAGCGAGGGCCAGGCAACCTCTGCCACCCTCCCTAGGGCGGCAGCGGCGGCAGTTTCCGGCCAAGGGTTGGACCTCCACCTGCCATCTCCTTCCTTTTTTTTTTTTAAGTTTAACCTTTTTTTTTCTTTTATAAAATGTAATTTAGTTTATATTTTTTAAAATTTTTTCTAACGTGATACTTACATGTCTTAAAGATATAAATTTAAAAATGTCACGTTAGTTTTTAATGTTCGTCTAATTGGACAGAGCTAACGGATAGATTTGATTGAATCAACTTAACAAGTTTTAGGACTCAATTGTACTTTTTATAAGTTTCAAAAGTCACTTACACTTTTATGCCAAGTTGTAGGACTTCTGGTGAATTTATCTATTTTATTTTAATAGCTAACTGTTAGTTAGTATCACCCAGTTAGGTGCAAATTGAGTCCAGAAGCTGCATTTCAAGATCCTTTCAACTGAAAAAACAGGTCCAATGGTCGAGGCAATGAAACATCTTACAGGTTGTCAGTGATTTTGTCTGGTGCATGGTAATAAACAAAGACTCCCAGGTATATTGTCATCCCATTTGGAATCAGCATGTCTGCTATCGAAGGTAAACTCTCAGTACAAACTACGAAAACATTTGAACTTCAGACATAGGTGCTTAAAATTTGGTCGATTGCTGTTCTTGAGGTAGTCAAGAGAACACTAGTCTGCGACAACAACACGTACAAGTTGTAAACATAGGTGCTTATTGAGAGACGGTTTGATAGTGAAGCCTCTTAGGTACTTCTTTGCAGTCCTAAATTTATGAGGTAGGCTAGCTTTGAGGCATAGTAGGCCTTACAGGTTCAAATAATCTTTAGTCCTTGCTTCGTCTAGTGCAATCAACGTGACATGAACTTAAATAGAAAGAATGAGACACTATTCGGGTGCTTCTATGAATCCTTAGTTGTTTTCACCTTCTTGAAGAGCTCTTGGAAGATGTTGCTACCGAGACACTACAAATGAATAGTGAACCGCCCTCCATCGGTCGTGAAAATGACAAAGTGCCCCTTCCTTGGTGCTAATGATGAAGTCTCCTCCACTTTAACTCCCGCATGGGAAAGTCTCCTGCCTGAAGCGGCTGGTTTTATCCACTTTTTTTATTCATTAGCTTCTTGGGGCTCATCATGCTCATGCTTCTCAATTGAATTTAGAGTGTAAAGCTTTAAACAATAGGACTTTTTTTTTTAATTGTTGGCTATGAATACTGCTAAGCTGAATGCATATGAAGGGGGGACCTACTCTTATAAATGCAAAAGGTTTAAGACAATCACATGTAAATGTCACTTTCTCTGCCTTGCGATCTGCAATGATTAATTATTAATTAATTACAGAGACATGTAGTTTCATGAGGAAATATCATTGACATAAATTTCTAGGGTAAACTCTGGGAAGGGTGATGGGAACCATCCTTGGTTTGTACTGTGAGTTAACAGCAAAAGGCACCTGCATGAAAATAACTAATGAAACGTGTTTTTTGTTAATTCACTTCCAATATGCAGCCAAATTAACCTGTGTAATCTGCAATCGCTAAGCTCATGGGAGAAGGAAAAAAAAACTAAAGGCAAAGGGTCAAATTCAATATCCTTTGACATTGTTATTGCCTATAACAACTTTTCTGTTAGGATCTAAGACATTTTGGATTATTTTCGTGATGTGGATTACAAGAGCAACTCTTTGTTTCCATTAGTCGTTGTCAACCAAGCATTGAGTGTCATTATAGTTGCAGACGTTTGATTTGAACACAACCAACTCCGTCTCCATCATCATATCCTTCCCAACAAAAGAAAAGCAAGAAAGCAACAACTTCATCATATTCCACATAATTGGAAAATTGTCCACATCAGTTGGGGTTGGGAATTTCATTGCTAGAGTGCCTTTACTGATGTTGTAAAAGTTCATGACCGCTTATCTCTTGGATCGTCACAAATGACAGCTCCTCACTTGCCTTGGGATTCTTTCCCTTAGAGAAGATGTTCTGCCGTCGAGTCAAGAATCCTATCACAGAATGGGAGGTCAAGCAATTGGGTAGTTGTATATGCACGGTTCTTGAAATTCCGTTTGTTTTCCATTAAAAACGACTTATTCAATTAAGGCCGCCATTAACACTTGACAGGTTGTGCTGAAGCAGAGAACATAGTTCACACCATAATGAATTCCGCATATGCTAAGACATAGTCCACACTAGAATTGTCACGCCCCGATCTTCCGAGCACCCGACGGACCCCGATTTTCTTTTTCTCTTCGGCCAAAGAATAGCGACGTCCCAGGCAGGTCGCTGGCCTTCAAGTCTCCAGCGGAAGCGCGAATCTTTGCCCTGTCAACTCCCACAAAACTTGCCTCCAAAGTTCGATCTCCAATCATGTACCTGAAAAATGGTTACCACGACGGGTTGAGATATAAATATCTCAATGAGCCAACCCCCTAACCCAAAACTAGGTCTGTCAATTGCCCTAGGGTCCCTAATCGCACCTCACGTCTCCTCAGTCACCCTAGACATAATCCAACCTCACTCTCTATCCTGTCGTACTTGCTCTCCTATAGTCTCTCTTTTCCGCGCTCAGTCTATCCACGAGTCTACCAAACCCTAGTCGCTACTTGGCACTAAGCTCAATCATCTCACCAATCAATATCTATTGCAATAATTAAATAAATTACCAACAATTAAATAAATTACACAAATAAATCAATAATTAAATAAATTACGCAATCAATTAATAATTAAATAAATTGCGCAATCAAATAAATCAATAACAAAATAAATTGCGCAATCAATAATTTAAGGCCGTACACGACCGGCCTAAGACCTAACTAGCCTTCCTGTCTCATCTCCACACCACAGTACAACCTCCACTAATGATCAACCCACCAGTCTCCAATTCAATTTCCATCGACGTCCAATTTATATCTCGAGCTCTATGGCCTCGCCTCCGATCCATCCTAGGGCCCAATTGATCTCAAACTCGCTTCATCACATCGCTTCTTCTTGACATTCGATACCCGACCAAAATAGACCAATATCATCCAACCACACCACAATCCACACAAATATCCTAATATTTCTACTAAGCCAATAAACATGCCTAATTAAGGTTTAGAAAGTCTACTCACTTCAATTTGCATCTTCAAGCGACTGGTGGCGGTTCGCGAATTTTCCCTATTTTCTTTCCTTTTTCTTTTCTTTCCTTCCCTTTTCTTTTGTTTTTATTTCTCCTTTCTCCTTTTTCTTTCATTTTCTTCTTTTCTTTTTTTTTTCCTTTTTCTTTTCTTTTCTTTTCTTTTCTTCCTTTTTCTTTTCTTCTTGGGCCGGTTGAGTGTACTAGGGCCCACCAAGTTTGGGCTCAAGCACCAGAGGGGAGGCGCGCGCTCAGGGCCCCCGCGCCGGCGAGGGTTCCGGCGAGTCTCCGACGACCCTCCGACGAGACTCCGACGAGGGTGGCGGTGGCGACGGCATGCTACGGCTTATCCGTGGAACGTGGATCCAGCGAGGAAGGAAAACAAAGGAGCCGAACCGAGAGCCAAATTCGACGTGGGTGGTAGCCGTAACTCGCGTCGAGCCTCAAGGCATCTTGTCCGGCGTCCACGGCGGCGGTGACGAGCTCCGACGACCAAGGCGAAGCTTCGAGCGGTAAACGCGGCGACACGGAGGAGCAACCAAGTCGCGCTGAGGAGGGAGCAAGAACGACGAAGTAGAAGAAAAAGAAGAAGAAGAAGAAGAAGAAGAAGCAGAATGCCTCGGCGTCCGCGGGAGGAAGAAGACCGAAAGAATAGAGAGAGAGAGAGAGAGAGAGAGAGAGAGAGAGAGAGAGAGAGAGAAGAAAAGTCAAAGGGGAGGGGGCTGTTACAATCTTCCCCCCTTAAAAGAATTTCGTCCTCGAAATTCATCTCGTCCAATTTCTTCAAGACTTAACCTCTCCGATCATCTCTCTTGATCGATCTCCCCTAACAAACAAAACTTAATCATTCATTTACATACCTTGAAGCTCAACACCGTGGACAATCCTAGTCCTCACTTTCCAAATTTTAATTCCTCGGGGTAACCTTGGTACTCCTTTTAAGACAACTCCAAAAATTCTCGCCCCATGGCGATCTCTCTCAAGTCGATCATTCTGCCGACACACTATCACAATTGCCAGAGCTTTAGTCACCCTTCTTCAGTAATCCTTCTACCTCAAAAGATAAAATCAACAATATCTAAAGTCCAACACGCTTCCTCTGCGCTACTCTGATTCCCATCGTCCAAGTCAAGACACTTGACGAATCTCGCCTCATACTTTTCACACAATGTCAACCTTGGCGGAGTCACATGGACTCGGCCACCTTTTGTGCTCTGGCAGTGCTAAAAAAAAAAAATTTCTCGCTACACGCTTTCACTATAGCGTTCCAAATCTATTCACTTCTTCCGAGGCAACTTGTCCCTCGGTGGCCTTCCATTTGTGGCTGGCATCATCTTTCCTATTGTAAACTGCCACAACCACTATAACACCGTCGATGCATCCCATCATCGACACTTCTTCTCTCTATTTTTTTTAACCCTCCGGATTCAAGAAATGGCGACTTCCAAGTCATACTTCAAAAGAACTATGGAAGGTTCATTCTAGAAACTACTCTACCTCAACCACATTGTACCACGTCAGCCTCTAATTCCAACCCATCCTCGAGATCTACTCAACCAGATTCCACAACCCATCAATACAAATGAGATATTTGATAAAACAACAGTTCACAATCATCAATCGACCAGCAATTCACAATAATCACACAAATAAAGCGCGCGATAACACAACAACGCTCTAAACAACATGCAGTCATTCAATGATGTCATCTCTAGCGTGCGATATACACAGCAACGCCCTCAAGTAGCACGCGATAACCAGCAGTGCTTTCACCGGCGTGCGATACACAGTAACGCCCTCAAGTAGCACGCGATAACCAGCAGTGCTTTCACTGGCGTGCGATACACAGCAACGCCTTCAAGTAGCACACGATAACCAGCAGTACTTTCACATGGCATGCGATAACCAGCAATGCCATTCTCGGCGCGCGATAACCAGCAACGCCCTCTAGTAGCACGCGATAACCAGCAGTGCTTTCTCATGACATGCAATAACCAGCAATGTCCTTCTCGGCGCGCAATAACCAGCAACGCCCTCTAGTAGCACGCGATAACCAGCAGTGCTTTCTCATGACATGCGATAACCAGCAATGTCCTTCTCGGTGCGCGATAACCAGCAACGCTCTCTAGTAGCACGCGATAACCAGCAGTACTTTCCCATGACATGCGATAACCAGCAATGCCATCACCGACCCCATCTTCATCGACGCGCGATAACCAGCAACGTCGACTACTCTACGGGTCTCCTGTCCATCAATTTCATAACACATAGCAATTATATAACAATCAAGTCAAGCGTCCGGCCTTGCTGCACACGTCTCATACCGTGCCAACGCGGCTAAACACAAGACCATCCTAGTGGTCTCTAGTCAAATGTCCGGCCTTGCTGCACACGTCCCATACCGTGCCAACGTGGCTAAACAAATGACACCAATCTTAGGAGTTGCTAGTCAAATGTCCGGCCTTGCTGAACACGTCCCATACCGTGCCAACTTGGCTAAACAAATGACATCAATCCTATTAGTTGCGGGCAAAATATCTAATATGGTCTCTAAAACATGTTTTGTCATCCTCAATAATCAAATCCATTCTTATCACTCCACAATCCTGGTCCTCCTAGAACCTAATCTCGCTCTGATTCTGACATGCCTATTATGTTAAACTAATCCTCTGATCACTTACATTTCGCAAAGCAAGTCTCCAACTTGATCTTCCAGTGAACATAATCCAACCTTATCACTCAAGCTCTAACCGGGAACTTAACCTATCAAGGTCCTAACCATGCTCTGATACCAAAATTGTCACGCCCCAATCTTCCGAGCACGCGACGGTCCCCGATTTTCCTTTTCTCTTCGGCCAAAGAGTAGCGACGTCCCAGGCAGGTCGCTGGCCTTCAAGTCTCCAGCGGAAGTGCGAATCTTCGCCCTGTCAACTCCCACAAAACTTGCCTCCAAAGTTCGACCTCCAATCATGTACCTGAAAAATGGTTACCACGACGGGTTGAGATATAAATATCTCAGTGAGCCAACCCCCTAACCCAAAACTAGGTCTATCAATTGCCCTAGGGTCCCTAATCGCACCTCACGTCTCTTCAGTCACCCTAGACATAATCCAACCTCACTCTCTATCCTGTCGTACTTGCTCTCCTATAGTCTCTCTTTTCCGCGCTCAGTCTATCCACGAGTCTACCAAACCCTAGTCGCTACTTGGCACTAAGCTCAATCATCTCACCAATCAATATCTATTGCAATAATTAAATAAATTACCAACAATTAAATAAATTACACAAATCAATAATTAAATAAATTATGCAATCAATTAATAATTAAATAAATTGCGCAATCAAATAAATCAATAACTAAATAAATTGCGCAATCAATAATTTAAGGCCGTACACGACCGGCCTAAGACCTAACTAGCCTTCCTGTCTCATCTCCACACCACAGTACAACCTCCGCCAATGATCAACCCACCAGTCTCCAATTGAATTTCCATCGACGTCCAATTTATATCTCGAGCTCTATGGCCTCGCCTCCGATCCATCCTAGGGCCCAATTGATCTCAAACTCGCTTCATCACACCGCTTCTTCTTGACATTCGATACCCGACCAAAATAGACCAATCTCATCCAACCACACCACAATCCACACAAATATCCTAATATTTCTACTAAGCCAATAAACATGCCTAATTAAGGTTTAGAAAGTCTACTCACTTCAATTTGCGTCTTCAAGCGATTGGTGGCAGTCCGCGAATTTTCCCTATTTTCTTTTCTTTTTCTTTTCTTTCCTTCCCTTTTCTTTTGTTTTTATTTCTCCTTTTTCCTTTTTCTTTCATTTTCTTCTTTTCTTTTCTTTTCCTTTTTCTTTTCTTTTCTTTTCTTTTCTTTTCTTCCTTTTTCTTTTCTTCTTGGGCCGGTTGAGTGTACTAGGGCCCACCAAGTTTGGGCTCAAGCACTAGAGGGGAGGCCCGCGCTCAGGGCCCCCGCGCCGGCGAGGGTTCCGGCGAGACTCCGGAGAGGGTGGCGGTGGCGACGGCATGCTACGGCTTATCCGTGGAACGTGGATCCAGCGAGGAAGGAAAACAAAGGAGCCGAACCGAGAGCCAAATTCAACGTGGGTGGTAGCCGTAACTCGCGTCGAGCCTCAAGGCGTCTTGTCTGGTGTCCACGGCGGCGGTGACGAGCTCCGACGACCAAGGCGGAGCTTCGAGCGGTAAACGCGGCGACACAGAGGAGCAACCAAGTCGCGCCGAGGAGGGAGCAAGAACGACGAAGCAGAAGAAAAAGAAGAAGAAGAAGAAGAAGAAGCAGAATGCCTCGGCGTCCGCGGGAGGAAGAAGACCGAAAGAATAGAGAGAGAGAGAGAGAGAGAGAGAGAGAGAGAGAGAGAGAGAGAGAAGAAAAGTCAAAGGGGAGGGGGCTGTTACAAGAATACTAATTGATATATCAGAAATGTTAAGTCTAAATCAACATTAGACACAAATCTTATCAAGAGTAGAGTTAAATATAACTCATTGGTGACGAAGACCTCGCCAACAAGAAGCTCTCAACTATTCTAAAAGGCTAAGAAGAACTAATGGGAACCCTGTGCAAAATTCTTTTTCTATGTTCATACTTTATTGTTAAAAAAACTATCATCTCGAGGTTTGAACTATTTGTGCAATCATTAGTCTACAAGAACTTGTTTTACTGTCAAGAAGGGCCAAATTCTGATTCATAATGTCATATCCACCTTCTCAGTATAACGGTCGTATTTATATCAACTTTCGCAATACGATGTGAGAAAATGCAAGGGCACATTTGAAGCATGAAGCTTTCCAACAATAGATTAGTAGAACTCACTCTGATTAGTCTGCTGCAGATTTCAATCAATCACAATCCTTGTCAAACTCATATGAAGAACACTGCATGCAGGAACTCTTACTATTATCACCCCCGACAATCACTCGTTTAAATAAAACACTATCTTCAGGTCTCCCCACTACCTACAAGACAAGAACTGCTGCAAAATGATTACCAAATCCAGCAGGTTGAGAAGAAAAACCAATCAATATGCAAATGCAGTTTCTCTTTATAGAAGTAGCATATCCCTTTTTCGTTGAACTACCCTTACGCGGGACAATATCAATACTTGTAATTGAAAACTCAGGGGCAACTGGGTTCATGCACTATTAAAACCACTAAATGTTTTACTTAGTTATTGTATGACATAGTTATGTAAGGCATATGAATGCCATTCAGCAATATAGATCCACGAGATGCACAGAAGATCTTGGTCTGATTTACTAAACGATCAAACTCAGCCTGATAAATGTGAACCATGAAACGTCACTTCATTAGGTGTCACGCACGAAGTGTCCATGTACGAATTTACAAGATACTCTTCTTCCTACTAGCTCTTGTTGTACGAACTACACTTTTTATATCTTTTATATTGTACAAATTCCATATTTTCTTCCCCGTATATACACTTCAAAAGTGTTTCCTTAAAGGAACTTGCTGATCCACACATTTGGTATAAACAGCAGCGGCCAATGAGCAAGGCGTGAATGCAATAAAGTTGAGCAAAGCTTTCTCTATGTCTTTGGCTATGCATCTTTGCACAAGTGATACTATGTATTCCATGGAAGCTGTATCACAGGGCACGATGATAGGACCATTCCCTGACAAACCAAACTCTTCTTCAGACATCTTGAAAAGTTCTTGAAAGATGTTGTTGTGGAGACATTGCAAAGGAATGGTGAAACGCCCTCCATCAGTTGTATAGATGACAAAATGCCCCTTCTCGGGTGTTAATGATGAATTTTCCTCCAAGTTGACTCCTGGATGCGAAATTCTTTTCCCACCAGAAGTGGCTGGTTTTTCCCACTTCCTCACCATCTTCATTAGCTTCTTGGGGCTCATCATGCTTATGCTTCTCAATTAGTAATAGAGAATAATGCTTCAAACAAAAGGACTTTCTGGATTGTAGGCTATCAGTAGCTGCAGAGCTGAATGCAAATGAATGAGGGAAACATTGCTTATAAATGCAAATGCTCAAAGACAATCCCATGTAAATGTCACTTTCTCTACCTTGTGATTTGCAATGCTTTAATTATGTAGTTATTTATGCAGACGTATAGTTACATGAGGGAATATCATGACCCTTGCAGTGACATAAACAACTAGGATGAGCTCTCAAGAGGAAGGAGGAGATGATCCTTAGTTTGTAGTGTGGGATAACTGCAAAAGAGCACCTACAAAACGTAAAAGATGAAACAGGTATTTAACCGATTGACTTCCAATCCGCAACCAAACAAATTTATCTAGTCTCAAATCACTATGCTCGTAGTAGAAGAAAACAAACTAAAGTCAAAGGGTAAAATTCAATATGCTCCCACATTGTTATTGCCAATAACAACGCTTTTCTTAGGATCGATAACATTTTTGGACGTTTTCCTGATGTTGATTACAAGAGCATCGCTTTGTTTCCCTAGCTGTTGGGACCGAGCATTCTATTTGCTTAGGTTTGCTATGAGCGCAACCAACTCCATCTCCGTCGTCATATCCTTCCCAGCAAAAAAAAAAATCAAGAAAAAAAGAACTCCATCGTATTCCACACCATTTGAAAGATTGTCCCCGTCATTTGGGGTTGGGATTTCATTGCTGAAGTTCCTTTGTTTACTGTGGTAAAAAGTCTCATGACCCATTTATTTCTTTTGTCGTCACAAATGACGGCTCCCCGCCTGCCTTGGGATGAGAAGATATCCTTATGTCGAGTTCAGGACTCCTGTCACAGATTTCAAGTTAAGCAATTGATTAGTTGTAGTTAAGCAATTGATTAGTTGTAAGTGAACAGTTCTTGAAATTCCTCGAATTTGTTTGATTAGTTTGTGTTGAGGTTTCCATTAGAAACGACTTTTTCAAATTAAGGTTGCCATTAATAGAAAGAAGGAAGAATCGAGTTTAGTGTCTGGAGTACACTTAACAGGTTCTGCCGAAGCAGAGAATCGATAATGCACTCCATAATGCATTATATGCTAAGACATAGTCCACACTAGAATACTCAATTAACCTATCACATATTTCAAGTGTAAATCAACATTAGACACAAGTCTTATTAAGTAGTAGTTATTTATAGCTCATTGGCAGCAAACCTTACAAAATGAGAGCTCTCACTTATTCTAAAAGGCTTTAAAGAACTAAGGGGAACCCTGTGAGATAATTCCAGTTCTATGTTCATACTTTATTGGTACAAAACTGCTTGGTTTGAACTATTCGTTCAGTCTCTCATCTACAAGCACAAATTTCACCGTCACCGGGGGCCAAATTCCGATTGATAATTTCAAATCAACTTTCTTAGTATAACTGTGATATATGAATCAAATTTCATAGTAAGATGTGAGAAAATGCAATTGCACATCTAAAGCATCAACTTTTCCAGCAATGAATTAGGAGAGCTTACTCTGATTAGATTGCCGCAGATTTCAATCAATCGCAATCATTATCTTACTCATATGAAGGACTATACAGGCAAGAATTCTGACTATTCTTGTCCCTGACAATCCCTCTGTTAAATGGACACCATCTTCAGGTCTCCCCACTACCGACAAGACAACAAATGCTGCAAAGTGATTACGAAATCCACCAGGTTGAGATTACCAACCAATTAATACGTAAATAATTTTGGTTTGTTTATTCTTACGCAAAACAATATCACTACGTAGAATCAGAAACTTTGTGGCAACTGGTTCATGCAGTATTAGAACCGCTAAATCTATTGCCATGACATTGTTGTTCGTAATATGAATGACATTCTGCGATAAAGGTACATGAGATGCACAGATCTGGTTCTAATTTACTAACCGAACAAAGTCAGCCTGATAAAGTTGAACTGTGGACACATTTTTTCATTATGTTGTCATGCATAAAGTGTCAATTTGCATACTTACAATATACTCTTCTATCTACTAGCTCCACTTCTTCCAATTTTTATGCCGTACAAACCCAACATTTTCTTCCTATTATATACAATTTTCTTGTGTTTCCTTCACTGACCAAGAAAAGGAACTCGCTGGCCGACACATTTGGTATGAACAGCAACGTCCAACGAGCATTGAGTAATAGCAATAGAGTTCAGCAAAGCTTTTTCTATGTCTTTGGCTATACGTCTTTGCACGAGCGATACTATGTACTCCATGGAAGCTGCATCACAGGGCACAGTGATAGGACCATTTCCTGAGAAACCAAACTCTTCTTCAGATATCTTGAAGAGCTCTTGGAAGATGTTGCTATAAAGGCACTGCAAAGGAATCATGAAACGCCCTCCATCAATAGTGTAGATGACAAAATGCCCCTTCGCGGTTGTCAATGTTGAATTCACCTTCGCATTAACTCTCAAATGCGAAATTCTTTTCCTGCCGAAAGCGGCTGATTTTTCCCACTTCCTTGCCATCTTCATTAGCTTCATGGGGCTCATCATGCTTATGCTTCTCAATTAACTTGGCAGTATAATGCTTCAAACAAAAGGACTTTCTGGATTGTAGGCTATTAGAGCTGTAGCACTGAATACAAATGAAGGAGGAACACTGTGCTTATAAATGCAAAAGCTCAAAGACAATCCCATGTAAATGTCACTTTCTGTATTTAGTGAATTGCAATGCTTTAACTATGTAACTATTTATGGAGACAAATAGTTGCAAGAGGGAATATCTATAACAATGCGGTGACATAAATAACTAGGATCAGCTCCCAGGAGGATGAAGGGGAAGATCCTTAGTTTGTATTATAGGATGATAGCAAAAGGCGCCTGCATAAACATAAAAGATGAAACAGGTATTTAACCGATTCATTTCCAATACGCAACCAAACGAACTTGTCTAGTCTGAAATCACAAAGCTCGTGGGAGAAGAAAACCAACTAAAGCCAAAGCGTCAAATTCAAAATGCTTCGACATTTTTGTTTGCAATAACAACTTTTCTGTCAAGATCTAAGTCATTATTGGATGCTTTCCTGATGTCTATTACCAGAGTATCTCTTTGTTGCCCTAGTTGTTGTCGACTGAGCAATTATTATTTTTCCATTTGCGCAGGATTGCTTGGAACACAACCAGCTCCATATCCATTGTGTTTTTTTTTTTATAACCGAGATGTCCGGGCCAGCTTGCGCTCACCTCGACTATTTCTCGAGGAAGACTAGCACAACAACCTACCGCCATGGCCTCCCACTTAAATCACAGGCGCTTCCCTGGGGAATCGAACCCAAGACCTCAACGAAACCTGAGTTCGCCCTAACCAGTTGGGCTACCCATGGGTAGGTACTCCATATCCATTGTTGTGTCCTACCCAACAAAACAAAAGCAAGAAAAAAGAATTCCATCATGTTCCGCACCATTAGGAAAATTGTCCACATTGGTTGGATTGGGGATTTAATTGCTAAAGTACATTAACTTTACTAATGTCATAAAAGTTCATCACCCATGTAAAGTGTGAGAGGATTATTACAATTATTAATACTAAGAGGGTAACTATGGTCATTAAATTAAGTGTGAAGAGTGGCAACACTTAATAAATTTTTACATTCTCCTTATCAATTTTTACATGGTAACAATATATATATATATATATATATATAAGAGTCATTGCGAGTTTTGATCAGACATCGGTGAGCGTCATCCAACCCAATACGACGTGGCCTAGCCCTGTTGAGTCCATATATGATGCCAATCCATGATAACCCAGCTTTCAACTATGGTCTGTGCGCCGTATCCTTGGCAGAAGTGAGGGAGGAGATAGCACCGTTCTCACATTCAATGAGCGAGGATGGATGGCCATTTAATTCGGGACAAATTGGGCACTCGGTACAAGAACAGGCCCAAGAAGCACTTTCGACACGCACTCGAGAAGCCGTGAGCTGTTTACGAGCGCGCTCAAGCACAAAACCCCTGCGCTTTTCTTCCTTTCCCTTTTCTTTCTTCCGGAGGATTTGGTCCAGTCTTTCTTTGGTGATCCCCCATGGAAGTCGGGGTCCCTCCCCCTTTTGTTGGCTTTCAGAGAAAAGAGAGGGAGGTCTCCCACCTCCTTGCTTCCACTTCTTCCTTTGATCCAGGAGTTCTTCCTTCATTCTTTTGTCCAGCCAACCCAGCTGAAGCTGCTCTAGTGGAGCTTACATCTTGGCTCCTTTAAAATCTGTCACCCCCACCTTCCGAGCGTGCGACAGACCCCGATTTATCTTTTCTCTCGCCGCAGTCTTTTTGATAATTAGAGTCAAACACATCATAAGCTAAATAAATATTAATTTACAACCCTCCAAAATATTACATTATCTTCAGTTTAATTTACAAACTTTCCTTCCCACCAAAATTACATCTTCATACAATCATCAAAGGAATCCCTAAGGATTCACTACACTTCCATCCGGATGATCGTCTCTCCACAAGTCCAGCTGCCAGTCCGCGAATCCTCCCCACGGACGCTCGTGTCGATCATGGTAGACGTACAGGGGCTCTCCTATCCTCCCCATGTACATAATTCTATATTGATTGGGTACCCAGACTCAAAAAACGTCGTTGAACTCCCACACAGTCTTCTCGTGATGCTCATAAATCCACCCACCTTTAGTCACTCTTCTGATAATTGTTCACCCTCCCACAACAGGTTCCTCTGGAATGGGCGGTTTCACATTTGCAGCTTCCATGCTCAGTACTTAAGAGAGGTTTGGGGTGGTGGGGTGAGATACGGGAATTTCTCAGTAAGCCAACCCTTATACCAAAACTAGGTCTGCCCTTGCCCTAGGGTCCCTATTCGCGTCTCACGCGTCTTCTATAAAACTTTCTTACCCAGATAATCTCTATTCCTCACTCATTCTAACCACAAGTCTACTAACCCTTAGTCCCCACCTGGCTCTAAACCCAATCTTCTCTCCAATCAGGATCTAATGGAATAATTAATTAAATTGCCAATAATTAAATATATTGCATAAATAAATCGATAAATAACTAAATTGCACAATTAAATCAAAAATTAAATAAATTGTGCAATCAACAAATCAAGGCCGTCTACGACCGGCCTGAGACCCTAACTAGCCTTTCTGTCTCATCACCACATCACAATTTGACTTTCATTAATTGTCATTCTACCAATCTCCAATTGGACTTCCTCGACGTCCAATTTATAAATGGAGTCCCAATGGCCTCATACTCATTCCATTGCACCACACGCTCCTGACTTCTTATCCTTGGCCATAATTGGCCGACTTCATCCAATCACAACATAAAACCACACATTTGTCCTAATAATTCTACTAAGGCAATAAACATGCCTAATTAAGGCTTAGGAGGTCTACTCATCTTAAATTGGGCGGTTGAAACAATTGAAGGCAACGCGATTTCCGAGGCTTCGATCGCGCTCGAGCTCGATACGGACCTTCAATCTCCAATTCAATTACGCGGTTGTGTGGCCTAGCCCCAGTGGATCACGATGGCAGCTTCGGCAATTTTCTGGAGGCGGTCTGGCGAGACTCCGGCGAAGGTTCCAACGACTCCTCTTGGCTCCGTGAGGTGAGCCAAGGCTGTGGGTGACGATGACGAATGATGAAAAAGAGCCCGATCGCTTGAAAAGCTCGCGAACGACCTGAATGGTTTATCCGGGTAGCGAATCGAGTCGAAGGAGGAGGTCCGTTCGGGTTGGAGCTTGATTCTCTCTCCTCAGGCCAAATTGAGTCTCAAAAATCGATTGGGTTTTGAAGCTGGCTCTCATATGAGTCGATTGACACCAACTACAAGGGCTGAGGTGGTCGAAGGGAGGAGGAGGTCCCTCATCGACAAGGAGGTTTGCAAATTGGGGTTTTCTGGAGAAGGGCAAGATCACTCGAGCTTCGATTCATTAATTCCAGACCAAATCAATCAAATTAACCACTCAATCCTCACTCACAAGACTCATACGAGTCAATTGAAAGCAGTTGGGAGGAGTGGGCATCGCTAGCTCGTTCAATTGACTAAATCTAGGGTTTTGGCCTCGCGGTTTTGGGGGAAAAGGAGTTCGATTGTTACCTAAGCAAATCCAGACCAAATCAATCCAATTAAGTGTCAAATATAGGGCTTATGAGTGCCTAGAAATCGATTGGAAGCATTGGTTTGAGCTATAGATTGAAGAATTTGGAGAAATCAAAGATTGAAGCTCGGAAACTTACCCAGAAAAATAGGGGTTATCCGAACCATGAACCCCTTTTTCGGGGGCTGCCGACGGCAGTTGGGGTGGAGACAGCGGCGACGGTTGGCAGCTTCTCAAAGAGGGCATTGCAATGTTTCCAACGGCACCAACCACAGACCAAAGGAGCTCAGAGCAAGAAGTTATCACGCTTGAAACTGGATCTCTCGCACTTAATGAAGAATAGAGGAGGAAGTTCAACCGGAGAAGAAATCGTCTCGCCGGCAACAAACAGTGGCTTCCCATTGGTCAATGTGCACTCCGGCAAGGCCTAGGGACAGTTAGGCTCAGTTCTCCGGCAAATGGCCAGCTAAAACGCTGGCAGTGGGGCCCAACCACGCGAGCACGCCACGTACTATATCCTTCGCGTGAGATAGAAAAGAGAGGAAAAGGTTGGTCCAGTTCACGCAGGTGGGACCGGGTTTGTGTGTGGTCGGACTGGTCTGGTTCGCGGGCTGGGTCGGCCCCGCATTGACTCGGTCAACCATTGATCAAAATATTACTAAAAATATTATTAAAATTTCAAAATAAAATCAATAAAATCTGGAAGAATTCCCATAAATTCATAAGAACTTCCCAAAAATAAAACCACTTATTTTTGGGCCAAATTTCCATAAAATATATTTTCGGGAACCAAAACTAATTTTTAGAAATTTCTGTATTTTCTCGGAAATTACGATAAATACCTGAAAAATTCTCGGAGTTCTTAAATTATGATCCGTGCCTAATTAATTATATTCTAAGGCTCAAAGAGGGTCGTGACACAGCCATTACAAGTTCAATTGTTGATTTCTTGGAGTTTTGTTGATGCTTAAATTTTGATCTCATTTGGATTTATATTTCATAAAAATTAGGAATTAATTATTTAGTTCTTAAATAAAAATACTTTTTTTCTAAGTAACATTGTATAACATATAACTTGCAGCATTTATGATAGCATCTGGATAACATTGACATCAGACCAACGTTAGCATAAACCAGAGCTGGTCTCGCAAACCTGGCCTGAAATTAGGCCAGTGCCAACTGGGGAAGAATTGAAATTTCCAGCCCATGAACATGGGAGATTTGATCTTAATTAAATTATATTTAACCCATTAATTATAAAGGTCTTGAAATTAATTAAAATGAGCCCCAAACAACTCAAGGGCTGAGAATGTTGAGCCCACAAAGCTAGGATTTTCAGTTAGCCAATTGTGGGAGAGGGCTTGGTTGAAATTCCTCCTCTAATTGGAGATAATATGTGTAATTAAACCTTCCAAGAACCTAATGGAAAGAACTACTGTAATCTACGATCAATTGTGCAAATAACAGAAACTTGAGGTGCTTAACGGCAATTAAAATTGGCTATTTATATACTGTGCGTGTGTTATATAGCCTCAGGTTGAAGAGGGCTCTCTCTTTCGGTAATCTGATGGACGTACTAGAGAAAAGGAGAGTCACATGCATACGGAGACGCAGAGAGAAAAAAATGAGAAAAGAGGGCGAGGACTTCACATTACATGCTGGTCCCCTTTTCGATTGACATGTCCACTTTGTTAAGGAAGGTGGTTGTTCCATTAAAGCTTTGCAGATCTCTTATGCATGGCCTCCAGCGGCCCCCAACTTGCCCGATGCGGTTTCGACGATTTTAGCTGCTGCTGAATCTCCACTCCTTGCTGCCCCAGACGAGTAATTGTTTTCTATGCACCCTGCTCAGATATCGAACAACTGATGCGTCACGAGCCACGACACTTTTTTCCTGCTGACCAAGGAGTCTTTTGACCATGAGTTCAAGCCAGCCAAGCACGATAAGGTTGCTCCTCGTGATCCTTCAACGCACCAACCCCAGAGCCAGCTGCTCCTCAACAAATCCGGGAAGAACGAGTCATTATGTCGAAGAGGCTTTCAAGGAGGTCAAGATTTTCAAGGGTCGCCGTTGACCGAAACTTTAGCCATCGGACGTCAGGTTCTAATAATAGAATGCCCGGCTTAAAAGAATAGAAGAAATGCAGTGGAAAAAATTGACACGAGATGGTGAAATACAGACATTTTCAATTGGGGGTCGTACAGCGCTTATGTTGGCGCAGTTTGATCACTAATCTTCATGAGACGCCTGGATGGCCTATTGAAAATGAACCTGAACTATCATGCTTACAGTATATTTTTGCGCAAGGGATATGATGAAAATAAGGAAAGTAGAGTCATCTAAACTAAATGTTTTCTTATTCTTTTTAGGAGTCAAATTCTGCCATTACAGACGAGCTCGCCCTAAAATGATTTTATTTAATAGATGCACAATGGACTCATCAGCAAAATTCAGGTGTCCATACTGATTTACTGCTCAATCAAAGTTAAATACTTCTCTACCAAGCAGTAATATCATATTTAGAAAGTTGTCATTTCTAGTGACTTTAACAAGATACAATCAACTTTTTGTCTAAAGATAAATTTTACCATAAAATGTAGAATTAACTATATGACGGCCGCCTCTTTTTGTGTGAATCTCAGTAAGAATGACCGAAGTTTGTTGAGCCAAAACATCTCGAACGAAAAATGTGCATATTGGACAGGTCTATAATCTGTCATATGACCCAAAGTATCATCTTGAAGAATGATCAACTGCGAATCCATACATTTCTCACGCGAGAATTTTAGGATGAGGAGGAAGATTCTGGAGTGATAATATACGCTACGTCATGCTCACCAGAGAAAAAACATAAATACCATACCAAAAATCTTCAAGCTATCACTTATTTTCTGTGAAACCATCAAAATGACGGGCAGTTTTAATGCAAATTGGGAACAAATACATTAGAACGCATCCAGAATTTACTGAATTTCGTGAACCTGGCTGAAAGAGTGGAAGCATGAAGTACATATTCTTCATTGTAACGTCATACATCAAGTCTCCATATGCTAATTTACAAGTGATTCTCGTTTACACGAGGCCTTGCTGTACTCATGTACACTTGTTGCAATTCTCATGCTATACAAAGCCTGCAATTAGGCTATCTAAGGAAAGAAAACTGCAATAGTCAGATTGGCGAAGCGTGTACATAAAACACATCGCGGGTTTTTCCTTTACTGACCATAAACTGGAACACCTTCCGGGCATTCTTCATGCAAAGAGGCAGCTGAGCATCAAAAGAATGCAATAGAGTTGAGCAAAGATTTTTCTTTGTCTTTGGCTAAGCATCGATGGACGAGCGATACTACATGTTCCATAGAAGCTTCATCACAGGGCATGATGATTGGACCATCACTCGACAAACCAAATTCTTCTTCGGACATTTTGAATAGCTCTTGAAAGATGTTGCTGCTGAGACAGTGCAACGGAACCATGAAACGCCTTCCGTCTACCGTGTAAATAACGAAGTGACCCTTTTCAGTCACTGATGATGTAGGATTCGACTCCACTCTAGCTCCAGCAAGGGCAATCATTTTTTTGCTTGAAGCGGCCGATATGTCCCACTTCCTTGCCATCTTGAGTAGCTTCTTGGGGCTCATCATGTTTATGATCTGTGGAAATTTGTAGCTTAAAGCAAAAACAATTCCAGGAGTCCAAGTCTTAGAATTGTAATGTGTTGCTTCAGCAGAATTGAAGGGAATGCTCGCCATTTATATATGCGTGACATTAAGACGATCCTGTTGGAATGTTGCTTTCTCTGCCGCGTGATTTGCAATGCTTTATATTTGTAAATACCTATGTAGAAACACTTATCTCAATTGAAAATATTGTCAAATAATGATGACATAGATAACGAGGAAGCACAAGGAAGGAGGATGTCCACGACCCTTTGTTTGTCTCCTCTGACAAGAACTAAAAGCACTTGGTTCAAAGTAAGTGATGAAACCGGAATTCAACGGATCCACCTCCAATGCTGCAACTTTTGGAGCCAGTGGACATCTGCGATTTCACCAACGTTACATACTTATCTTTTGCTAACTAGCAAGCATTATCAAGAGAAGATTACTTACTTGCTAGAGAAAATGATTTATTTCTCGTTGGGATCCTTGATAGTCGCATTTGTGCAACAAAATGATCGACCACTATGTGATAGTCGCATCTGCGATTTATTTCCAATGCACACCAGAGAACAGCTCGACAAACTTGAAGTCATTTCATTAGTTGACTAGGTTCCACAAAGTCCATTTGTTATCGACATTGTAAAACACATGAACCTCTTTGAACAGGGAGAATTGCCGATTGAGTCCTAAACATTTTGCTACTTTGTCGATTCAGTCATAAACCTTTTTTATATGCCAAATAAGTCATAAACCTTTTGCAACTTTGCTGATTAAGTCCTTCCGGCGGATTTTGGCCGGAAAATGCCTACGTGGCCACGATGTGGCGAGCCAGACCTCGCCGGTGATGACATGGTGACGATGTGGCGATGACTGGACCAAAAAAAAATTTCCTGGAGGAGCCCGGCAAGCTCCGCCGGCCACTCCAAAGGGCGGCCCGGCCCTCGATGGCCACTAGCGAGGGCGGGGGGACGAGCCTCACCTCGCCCGGATCTGCACATCGTCTGGGCGAGCTCGCCTCGCCTAGATCCAGGTGAGGCGAGGCTCATCCTACCCTCGCCAGCCACCAGCGAGGGCGGAGGCGGCCACCCCTACCCTCGCCGGTGGCCGGCAAGCTCCGACGGACGGCGGAGCTCGCCAGCCTCCTCCTTGTTTTAAAAAAAAATTTTGGGGTCCAGTCATCGCCATATCGTCGCCACGTCATCACCGGCGAAGTCTGGCACGCCACGTCGTCGCCACGTTGGCATTTTCCAGCCAAAATCCGCCGGAAGGACTTAATCGGCAAAGTTGCAAAAGGTTTAGGACTTACTTGGAATAAAAAAAAATGTTTAGGACTGAATCGGCAAAGTAGCAAAAGGTTTAAAACTCAATCGGCAATTGTCCCCTTCGAACACGGAGCTTGTTTTCGATTCAAGTACGAGGGTAACACATAAAGGCCATTCATCAAATAATGCTTTCTCGAATATTAGGACTTATACAACACTATCATCGGTAGAAAGTACTGTTTTGGAAAGAAAATGCATTTAATAGTGTTAGCACAGGGATGTTTCTTCTCATGGCAAATCCTTTAAAGGTTAAAGTGGAAAACGCTTGAATTCTTCACGTGAAGGACGTGACTTTAATAATACCTGAAAAAATTAAACTCCCAAAAGTCCTAATCGATATTGATCTTGCTCTATTGGTGGCTGGGGTGAATGGTAATGCTTCTGTTCGAAGGAACAATTTCTTTTAAGAAACATTTCTTTTTTATTTCTACTCTCCGGAATAATTTCTAAGTAAAATGAGGCGTTTGGTAACTATACAAAATTTCTACTATTGGAATAGAAAAATAGAGAGAGTTGAAAAGATTTTAAGAGAGAGAGAGAGAGAAATGAACAATTGCAACTCAAATGAGTACTGCGTTTATTGTCTAACCAAATCGAGCAACCACTATGCACATTTACCAGGACTATAACCAAACTTGATAAATTCAAACCCAGTTGATAATATGAGTTGAAATTCAAATATAAATGATTTCCTTTTTGCAAAACTTCATAGACATGCACCCTAAGTAAAAATGAAATTTGAATAACAACATATTGAATTACTCAATATTTTCAAATGCCACGGCCTTATACGCACAATACCAAAAGCAAGTTATATCTCTTCTTTTAACAAAGTCATATACACATAAATAAAATATTCACTCCTCAATAATATCAATGAAATAATCCATTGATCAATCTCAACAACTCGCACATCAATGGTTTCCATTGAGTAATCTCGTCAAATCATACGTCAATGATCTAATCCATTGGATCAATCTCAACAACTTGCATATCAATGGTCTATTTCATTAAATAATCTCATCAAATCATACGTCAATTGTCTATTTCATCAACTAATTTAATACTCAACATCTGATTATGGTCATGTTTAACACTTGTGAAAAAAGGTGACTAAGTTTAGTCCTTTTGGTTAGGTCTACCACATATACAAGCCTTCGGCCCAAAAGAATATTTTGACAACAATATGCATATTACCCTTCAATGTGTGTATAAACTTTCACAGCATGAATAAACTTGTCTTACAAATCAGTTGGCAATGTAATTCATATATATGGAAAGTTTCACACATAATTCATAAAACATCACTCAAACTTTTCCCAAATGATCAAGATATAGTAAATATGTGATTTAGATTTGTATGCAATAAAAATAACATTTCATAACTCATAACATGTATAATTCTTCATTTTCGAAATATGAGTTTTACAAACTCAAAGAAAAGATCGCACTGCTCACCTTGGAATGCTTATGACCGCACAACAAACATTATTCAAACTGTCGAACTCGTGATCCTATCAAACAAGCGAGAACAATGTTAAAATCGAGTAAAACGCTTCATCAATGACAAATCGACTATAAATCAAGTTTACTTCCTTACCAAACGATTTATATACACTAACAAAACTCTCGTCCAAATGGGATATTCAAATCCGCAATGTTGAGTTTTTAGCGCGAAACTTGATTGCACCATAACTCTCTCTACCGTACCCCATTTCAAGTGAGTTTATAGTCCAAATAAAGATCATTCAAAGTACTACAAGACCCATAAAATGGCCAACACAAAAGCAAGCCGAAACCAACAAAATTTAGCCCCAAACTACTATTCGCGCACTATTCATCAAGCACATTTGACTTCAACAATTCGCTTTGAGCAAACCATAAGCTCAAATCGAGTTTAGTAAAATCATATAACTTCACAACACCCTAAAGTATCAAAACCCATAATTTCTCAAGTTAATAACTTAGAAATTGGACTTCGCGGCTTAAATTTCTCAATACTCTGAATTTGCGACCTAATTCCGAAAAGTACTCTAATAGGACAAGGGCGTGAATACATATCGAACGTCGCAAATTTGAGTCGATTCAGTTTGAGACGAGGTTGCCGTGGCAAGAGTCGCCTCTCATTTCTTCCTCTTCTTCTCGTTTCCATCCCTTTCTTCTTCTCCATTTCCTTCCCCTTTACTTATGTGGGCTACTTCAGGTGCGCATGGCAATACTTTTATTCCGGGGAAAAAGTTTTTTTCAGAACCATTTATTTTCAATTTCTATTCCCCGAAACAATTTCTGAGTAAAATAAAGTGTTTGGTAATTACACAAAATATCTACTTTTGGAGTAGAAAAAGAATAGGAATGCATTTGGTACGATTCATAATTTTTTTACTTTTTTTTATTTTTCTTAATGCTCAAGAACGGTGGCTGGCGGCGGCGGGCGACTGGCGGCGGTGGCAGTGGCCGGCGACCAACGGCTACAAGAGATAAAAAGAAAAAAAGAAAAAATAAAAATAACTTATATCTAAAATTGTTCCCGGGAACAAGAAGCAACTTTTTTTTACTTCTTGTTTCAATTTTCGAGAACAACTTTCTATTCCTAGGAACAAAAAAAAACAAGTTGGCGTTACCAAACGGATTTCTGTTCTTTTTTTGTTCCGGGGAACAAAAAAATAGAAATTTGGAGAAATTAGAACGTTACCATGCGCACCCTTCTCTACCCTACCCTCCCCTCTTTTTCACTTTTTCTTCTTTTGACTTTTGACTTTTTTTCCTCTTTTTTGTGGGGTCCACGTTATGAAAAGTCAAAATACTATGGTCTGCATTTTTTAATCTTCTTGTTTTTGGATGAGGAATTGTTTTTCTTCTAGAGGCAATGATCTTTTGCCACTTCCTGGCAACTTTAAGGAGCCTCTTGGTGACAATCATATCTAGCTTGAAGTACAGGAAGAAAATTTTCGGGTCAGGAAAAGAAAGAATATCTTTTTTCGGAGAGATCAGAAAAGACACATATTCTATGAAAGGGCATGGTAGTAAGTTCGTTTTGCAGGTGGAAGAACTGAGAAACTTGAAAAGATGTGAATTGTACTGGTGATATCGGTGAAACCAAATGATTCGAGATATGGCCTACACGTTTACATGGTCACTCTCTGATAATATAATTGAGTCTGTAAATACAGAGAAAAAAAGGAAAGGATAGCATGAAGGTACATGATGACAGAACTTTTGTTATTTTGCTTAAGGACAAAGACGTAGTTGTAAATTGGAATCAAATTACTAAACTCACGGAGAAACACGAGAATTAAAGTTCAAGAGATGAACACCATTAATTTTATCATCCCATTGCCAATAAAATATTTTCTGTTGGGATCTATGCCATTTTAAGACATAATGTGACCGGATTGGAAGAATGTCTGTGTGTTGCTTTAGTTGTTATCACCTGAATAATAATGACTTATCTAGTTGTTCCCGATTGCTTCGTGCAAAACCAATTCTCCCTTGTTTTCTGCAAAGATTGTTAACAGAGTGATTCAAATTGACCACCTCCAACTTACAAGCTGACCAAGGTACGATCCATGTAAAGTTAAAGATTCCTCTACTGAGCAATGATACCATACTTGGTAAGTTAAGATATATCTGATAATTTAAACACGATCAAACCAACTTTTTATCAGGTGAAAAACTTTCCCATGTAATTCATATTAACTCTATAACGACCAATTTCCTTTTGTGTGAATCTTTGTGAGAATGACCAAAGTTTAACGAGCCAAAATGTCTTGAACAGAAAATGGGCATATCGGACAGGTATATAATCTTCTTCAAATGACCAATATATCACTCATAAACGACTATTAACTGCAAATCCGCTACATTTCCAACAGATGAATCTAAGGATGAGTAGGAAGATTCTGGAGTTATAATATGGCTGCATCCTGCTCAACAGACAAAAGAAAAGCACCTATATGGAAAATCTTCAACAAATCAATTATTTTCTGTGAAACCATCAAATCGATGTGCACTATTAATGCAAATCAAGACCAACTACAATAGGACACATCAACCAGGTGGTAACTTTTTTTAACCATTCAGGCGATGCAATGCATTACTACCTCATGGAAAGATGAGCATGATCTCATTAGCACAGTTGATTTCTCTAAATAGAAGCTAGTTATGGACCAAAATATCGAACATTCTTATACACTTTAACCACGTCAACCATCCACATTAGGGTCCCCTTCAATAACCAAACAACCCAAAAAGCTGATGATCGAAAACAAGTTTCTAATGTGGCTAAATAAATTGCTTGTCAACTTTCTGTTATCACCAGAAACATCCCCCTTTTCTGCATTTCCATAGACTGCTCAAGTCAACTTGCACACCAGCACACCAATTTGAAAATTCATTATGATCGACCTAAAGCTGCATTATAAAGTTCAAGAACGAGAATTCTATTGCTATTCAGATAGTGGCTTTTAAGTTTTCTAGTAGGCTTAAAATAGATTAACTAGGACCCAACAAAAAAGTTCCCGTTCTATGTCTAAACATTAAGTCATCTTGATACGTATTGAACAAAATTTCTAATAGCATTTGTTTTAACGTCAGGGGGCAGAGATAGAACCACCAGGGAAAAAAGCCAAGAGCTGGATGAACGGGGTCAGGCCTGACAACTTGGCATTACCTAGTCCGTCCGGGTCCAGAGCAGCATCTCAGTTCTACTCTATCATATAGCCTCTCCAGGGGCAAAGCAAGCTGAGCTTATTGCCCTCGTGCATTTCTTTACAGGGACGCATTTAGCAACTGAATACAGAGGCTGTCTGTCTTCGCTGCGAATAGATCCTGCAAAAATTCATCTATTGGAACTACTACACCGCCCAAGATGCATATTCATGCTAACAAAAGTCAGCTAACTCCCATCTCTTTTTGCTTTCATTGCTTTCAATGTATTTGAGACCAAAACTTTATACATATAAAGATCAGATCCTCGAAGAAATAAGAGCATCCTGTGCTAGCAGTAATGGATGCACGATCTTATTTCTTCAACATTCAAGGACATACCACCCCATAATATTAATTGTGACACTGTACACCAATGAATGTGACGCTATGAAAGGGATGCATTGCTCTAGCTAGTTCCAATTTACTAAATTTTGTAAAGCGGGCTGGAAGAATAAAAGTATGAAGGACATTTCTTCATTGAAACATCATACATTGAGTCTCCACTTATAAATTTACAAGTGATTCTCATTTAAACGAGGTCTTACATTACAATGTACACTAGTTCAATTCTTATACTATAGAAAGCCTGCAACTAAGCTATCGACAGAAAGAAAACTGCAATATCAAATTGGCAAAGGATATACATACAACACATCACAGGTTTTCCTTACTGACCACATACTAGAACTCCATCCGCACGTTCATTATGCGAAGAGGCAGCGGAGCATTGAAAGAATGCAATAGAGTTGAGCAAAGCTTTTTCCATGTCTTTGGCGATGTGCCTTTGGACGAGCAACACTATGTACTCCATAGAAGCCGCATCACAGGGCATGGTGATTGGACCATTACTCGACAAACCAAACTCTTCTTCGGACAGTTTCAACAGCTCTTGAAAGATGTTGCTGCTAAGACATTGCAACGGAACCATGAAACGGCTTCCATCTGCCGTGTAGATGACGAAGTGACCCTTTTCTGTCACTGGTGGGTCAGAATTCAACTCCTCTCTTGCTCCAGCGAGGGCAATTCTTTTTCTGCTTGAAGCAGCCAATATTTCCCACTTCCTTGCCATCTTGAGTAGCTTCTTGGGGCTCATCATCACTAAGCTCTGTGGAAATTTTCGTAATTCAAAGCAAAAACAATTCCAGGTTTCTAGTAGTAGACTGGTAATGTGTTGCTTCAGCAGAATTTAAGGGAAAAGAAGGAAGCGCTCCTACTTATATATGCGAAACATAAAGATAATCCTGTTCAAACGTCATCTTTCTCTGCCTTGTTATTTGCAATACTTTAAATCTTTGATTACCTATAGAAACATATATTCCGATGTTGAATATTGTCAAATAATGTTGGCACAGATAACAAGGGAAGCACAAGGAAGGAAGATGTCGATAACTTTTGTTTTTCTCGTCTGACGACAAACAAAAGCACTAGGTTCAGAATAGGTGATGAAACCGGTATTTAACGGATCCACCTCCAATGCTGCATCCAATTATTTCGGGTGGCTGAAATTCTCGTTGTATGATGCTGAAAGCGACTTTTGGATCATAGTGGACATCTACACATTGCATACTTTTCTTTCGCTAACAAATGGAAATGAGCTATATCAAGAGAAGATTACCTACTGGGTAGAGAGAATGATTTGTTTCTCACTGTGATCCTTGATAGTCGCATTTCCGTATAAAGTCATCGACCCATAGGTGAATCGTAAATTTCCCAATACATGCCAGAGAGTAGCTGCAAGAACTTGTAGTTATTTCATTCGTTGACCAGGTTCAACAAATTCCATTTGATATTTACATGGTCAAACACGTGAAGCGGTTTGAAAATCCGACTCCGCAAAGCTAGTTTTCAATTTAAGCACAAGAGTAACACATATAGACCATTAATCAAATGGCACTTTCCCAAATTTTAGGACTTATACTACACTATCATCGGCAGAAAGTGACGTTTTGGAAAGAAAATGCATTTATTAGTGTCAGCACAGGGAATCTTTCTTTCACGACTTATCCTTCAACGGTTGTCAGTGGAAAATGCCAAAGTGTACATTATCTGCAATAATACAAGAAAAAGCATTCGCAATTTCTTCAGTTATACCTCTGGAGCTCGCCAACCGTACTGTCTTGACATATGGACACTTTCGGAATTCTTCGTCTTGGGTTGGCTATATTGTGTCGTAGTTTCCTATGCAAGACCGTGCAGTTAATGGACAGGTTGGATAGTACTCATTCCTCTAACTCATTGTCACCTCCTCTCACTTTAACAAGACTTGGTAACAGTCTCTTTCATTATGATACCCCCCGATCCCTAGCCCGTTCTCACGAGAACTTATCACATACTCCCAGGGTCTCCACAACATGATCAACCTTATGGGAAGTTTGATTATTGTGATCTGTACTGAGTCATTTGTTCAAGATTTTAGTGACTCGAACATTAGAGCACATCTTGGAATCAGACGAATTATACCTTTTTTGTTGTGTGATTTAGTTGATAGTGGTTTCCAATAGCACGAAGTTATCTGTTCATTGGAGAACAAAAACCACGACAGATAAAAAGCGTGAATGCATTGGGTATTTACCAAGTTTGACCATGTCAATTCCTATAACAGGGTTTCTCTTCAATAAGCCAAAAAACATAGCTTGATGATTCCGATATAATTGACCCAGAAGCAGAGCTTAATAGGCAGTGAGAAAAAGCAAATAAAATGGTAGAAGCTCTCTTGGTATCTATTGCAATGGCTTGTTGTACTCTTGATGCTATGCACTTCATAATTACGCTTACACATGGGCAATGCGTAACAAGAGAAGCATCAAGCTACTCTTTAGTGTCAAATTCATTTTGCAGAGCTCTAGGAAGATATCAGTGCTGACTGCTGAGACACAGCTAATCTTGAGATATCATCCTTCAGTTCGCATCTTCTTTAGTCATTTTGCGTTTAGTTCTCACCTAAATGAATGTATGGTGAAATTGATTTTCTTCCGGGAGCAGCCTAAGGAAATTACGTCGAGCAGTGCTCTTTGTGAATCTTCACACAGACCTCTTCGCAGGAGTGAGATTGCATACTCCATGACTGCTGCATCAAATGGCATTCCGATCAGTCCATGCCTCGACTGTCCAAACTCTTCTTCGGACATTTTGAACTGCTCCTGGAAAATGTAATGGAGACAAGGCAACGGAAAGGCAAAGCGCCTGCCATCTGTGCTATAGATTACAAAGTGACCCTTCTCACTCGCTTCGAACGCTTCACAGTTCTGTGCGCCTGAAAGTTTTCTTGTCCTGGGTTGAGAAATTCTTAGTCGCCCTGGAGTAACTGTCCTTTTCGACTTTCCAGAAAATTTGAGTAGTTCTTTAGTGCTGATCATGTTGTTTCCCAGTGAAGTGTGGAGTGGAGGAAACAAGTGAGATGGCAAAAGGAGATTGTACCGAGATTCAAATTCAGAAAAGATTTATGCTGGGGAAGGCACGGTAGGAAGTTGGTTATACATACGAGTTTGTTACTCAGTTGTGTTCAAGTAAAGCCGAGAATTTGATGACCAATATGTTTGCGTAGTGTCTGCCTGGTTCTTGCCCCCAAACAACCACAAAAAGGATGAAAAGGGGATTGAAAAGGCAGAAAATAAGAGAATTTGGACCATATATGTGCGGAGGCAGTTGTAAAACATTCTCCATGAGGATCTAGGACATATGTACGTTTTCCTAGTGCTGATTACAAGAGGATCTCCTTCTTTCCTTAATTATTCACCCAAGGAAATTTCTCATTGTTCGATTGCCTCCTGCACAACCAACTCGTTCGTCGTGCTGTACAAGTATAAAACATTGTGGGCATTGATCAGAGATTTCATTTTTCTTGTGGCTTAATTGTATTGAAAGTACGTAGTTAAGGTTCATGACCGATTTCTGACTAATTGGTTAAGAATCAGGTCGAGTGTCTGCATTCGGATACTTTCTAGGAAAACATAACCGGCGGAGCAGGGAGGGATCCTGTAAACTGTCGACGACTATATGATGCAGCACGGCTAGTAAAGAAAGCACTAGAAAAACCATTCAGAGAAATTTTTCCTAAAATTATTAACGAAAATTATCAACTAGTCATAACGGTTTCCTTTTTTTAATACCATCCTAGCATGATGGAACCTTGATGAGTCAATCTGTCATACGTCTCGCTACTACTGCTATATCAAGAGGAACTCTACGTTCTCCTTGATGAAAATTTGATAGTGCATTTGTTTTAACTTTAGCTGACTCTTTTCACGGCTTGACAGATAATTTGGTCAGTCAATGTATTTTTTTTCCGTGTTTCAAAAGATAATTATCTAACCAATTACAAATTTTTGTAGTCAAATCCCTTCTTCTTCTCTCTCTCAGAGCAAATTGGTCATCTTCCAAAAACTCTTCCTTTTTTGCAATTCTCCCGTACTCCTCCTTTGATTTCTCCTTTTTTATTTTGCTTGTCTTTTCTTTTCTCTCCCGATCTATTTCGGGAGTTTGTTTGTTTGAATAAGTTTCTGCAATGGATCTCGGGTGAATGTGGAGCCAATTCAGTCCTTATCGAGGAGGATGATCGTGATGTGGTTCCAGAATATCTCCAAGATTCAGCCGCTCTTCTCTCCCAATAAATTTGGGGGTTTTACTCTCATGATCTTTATTTGGGAGTTTCCTGTGTTCTTATAATCTTTTGATGTTACTATTCCAGCATGATGATGGTGAGGAGAGCGTTGAACCTAAACGCACACTGCAAACCATTGCAAGTGGAAGTGGAGATCTTGGTCATTGAGTATAATAATTGGCCGTCAAAAGTTTATATTAGTAGATCTGTTCTTGAAGCATAATAGTGTGCTCGCTACAAATTATGCTTTGTTTTGTGTAGGTTTGCTAGACTTGAAAAATTTATGTGTGCCTCCCATGTATTCTAAGAAATGAATGAAATCTTTTTTTAGACAAAAAAAAAAAGCTAACCAATTACAGTAAATAGAATCAAATTTTGATTTTTTTTTCTTTTACAATATCTTAACATGACAGAAACCCAAAAAAAGAGTAAAGAACTATTTTTCATTTATAAGGAATAAAACCACTTTACCATGGTAGTTAAGCTAGTAATGCATTTTTACCCAAAGTGACTTCACTAATTTTTTTTACGCATTTGCCTTAGTTGAACCTCAGATTTCACGCATGTATATATTTTTATTCAAATATTGATACGAGGGAATGCTTAAAATATCTTCACTATCCAACAAAATGATCTTGTCAATATTTGTATAAATTTTCTATTGGGAAAGCATCCCTATGGAATTTTTAAAATTCCAAAGCTATTGTTGATATTAATATCTTTGTGACAAATGCATGTGGCCGTGGTAAGCTTATGAGAAATAATGATGCTGTCGATGATTTTCAAGAGTTTGTTCAAGACTGATGAAGATATCAACGAGGGGTGAACAAATCTAGTATGAGGAAGATTTCATAATAACTTTGAGTTACCATGGTTAATTTTTCATCAAATTAAAGTCTTCAAAGCTAATATACTAGGAAGGATCGTTGAACGACTAATCACAAGTCATTACCAACATTTCAACCATGGATAGCATTAATAGACTGATAATTCTGGGCACATGCTAATATCGAGTGATAAAGAGTTTTATATCATGTTGATAACGAGTCTTAGGAGATACTGCTATTGTATCATTAGATGACACTCATTTTTCATAAGGACTACTACTATTGACAGGCTGAGGAAATCATTATAGGAGAACCAGGAACATGCAGAGAAAAATTGGCAATTTTTCAGAGGAACAAAGGATGTGACAACATCAGCAAATTTCATTTTAGGAAAACCTTGCAATTGCTAGCAAAATGAATTGTATGGGTGATCTTTGAAAGGAAAAGTGCATCGCAAACCAAATCAAGAAAATCATACAAGAAAAATAAGATGGCGCAAAAGTTTACCTAGGTTCACCCAAAATTAGAGCTACGTCCTGCGAAGAGTTTATAGCTCAAAATGTTAGAATAATCTCTCATAAAGCAGAATATATAATACTAGTAATAGGCCCAAAACAAAAACATCAACACCCCTTTTTATCCACAATAAAAAAAAGGAAATATAACATATGCAGGGTTTGCTAGTAGTTGTTTCATACTTTAATTTCCCTGAAATCATGTGGGCGTACCCGGTATGAGAAATAAGGGTCCCCAAATTATTCACCAACTCCAACGTTCCACTTGATGGACACTTCATGCAAAAAAGAGATTTCCCAACATCATTTATCCTCAGCTCAATCGCAGTAGAGCACCATTCAGACTTCACACATGTGAAAGCTTTAGTAAAATAATATGAACTATTCTTCACTATGTCAACCTTTACAAGCCGAATCAGTTTCTTCTCTACATTCTCTCGGATAAAATGATATTGTATGTCAATGTGTTTTATACGTGAGTGAAACTCTAGATTTTTAGATAAATAAATAGCTCATTGATTGTCACATCTCACCTACACAATACCTTGCTCAAAGTCGAGCTCCAAGCACAACCACCATAACCATATGGCCTCTTTTCCAACATGAGTAAGAGTCATGTACTCAGCCTCCGTAAAAGAGAGTGCTATCACACTCTGCCTCCTACTCATCCAACTCAACACAGCTCCAAATAACGTGATAACATATCCACTAGTGAATCGTTTATTATCAATATCTCCACATCCATCTGCATCTACATGACCTATGATATCGAAGACATTTTCATTCCTTATACCTTCATAACATAAAGAAAATTTTAAAGTTCCACGAAGATACCTAAAAACTTTTTTGATCGCATTCCAATGCTTTTTACCCGGGTTGAACATATATCAACTCAAGACTCTCAATACATGAGCTATATTTGGACGCGTGCGCACCATAGCATACTTTAAGTTACCCAATGCACTTGCGTAAGGAACTCGAGCCATCTCTTCAGCCTCATCATCCGTCTTAGGGCACTGATTTGCAGATAGCTTGGTCCCTAAAAGTATAAGGGTACCCACAAGCTTGTAGTTCATCATGTTGAATTTTTTTAACTGTTCCTTAATGTACTTCTCATGTCCTAGCCATAGTTTCCATTTCCCACGGTACTTTGTAATTCGCATGCAAAAAAAAAAAATTGCAAACCCCAAATACTTCATCTCGAATTTTTTGGCCAACAAAATTTTTATGGATTTCACCAACTTCACGTTATTCCCAATTAACAGCATATCATCCTCATATAGCGTGAGAATAACAATATGATCGTCTATCATCTTCACATATACATGGTGATTAAAATTTGAACACACAAAATCAAGCTGAAGCATATACGTATCAAACTTCTGATACCACATCCTTAGCGACTACTTCAACTCATATAATGACTTTTTTAGCTTGCACGTCAAATTCTCCTTTCCTTTTGCTTCAAAACCTTCCTGTTGCTTCATATAATTTTCCTCCTTCAAATCTCCATAAAGGAAAGCTATCGTTACGTCCATTTGTTGTATCTCAAGGTCATATGCAGTTGCTACAGATAGAGAAAATCATATCGAGGTCAATTTTGCCATGGGAAAAAAATCTCATCATAGTCAACTCCCTTAGTCTAAGAATAACCCTTAGCTACGAGTCTCGCCTTGTACTTCTTCACAGTCCCATTCAATTTCAGTTTTCACTTGAACACCCATCTACACCCAATTACCTTTTTATCCTTAGGCAATTTACATAGACTCCATGTCTTGTTATGATTAAGCGACTGCGTTTCATCCATCATTGCGAGCTCTCATTAATTCGCGTCATCCATGGATCAAGCCTCTTTCACAGATTTAGAATCATCCCTAGTAATGCTTAAGGCATGAAACATACTCAATGCACTTAGCGAATACCAAAGTGGTGCACGCCTTTCTCGTTGATCTTTTGAGAGTTGGGATATTATCAGTGTCCGAGTCTTCATTTGAATCTACATCCTCCACTTCATCAACAAAATTTCCTTGCTACGGATCAGAATCAAACTCCACTAATGTTCTTTGTAGAATCGTTTCCATAGTTTCAACTGGATGACTTTTTTCAAACGCTACCACTTTCTTGGTCTCATCACTCTCCTGCGTGCTTGATTGGGATTGAAATTCACAAAAAATAATATCCCTGCTATATACGTTTCTTTGATTTTAAATTCCACAGCTTATAGACCTTGACCCTTTTCCTTATATGCGATCAATATTTCTTTTCAGACTTATTGTCAAGCTTACCCTTTTTCTCCTTCGGTACATGAAGATAGCATCACACCCAAACACCCGAACATGTGACAGATTCGGCTTCTTCCCAAACACTGCCTCGTATGGTATACGATTATACCCTAATGAAGTCGATGATCGATTCTTCAAATAAAAAACCATGGCTATAGCTTCTGCCCAAAATTCAGGTTCCAACCTTCCCAACTCAGCATGCATATTGCCTTCTCTATGAGGGACCAATTCAGTCTTTCAGCCACCCTATTCTGTTGGAGCGTATATGGAGTCATTTTCTGCCTTACAATGCCCTTATCCACACAGAATTGCTCGAACTTGTCCGAACAGAATTCACCTCCGTTATTTGTACGAAGTATCTTGATTTTTCTGGACAATTAGTTTTCAACTAAAGCCTTAAACTCTAAAAAAATTTTGAATACATCCGATTACTTTTAATAAAATAAATCCAACTATATCTCAAAAAATCATCTATGAACGATACATAGTACATGGATCCTCCTATAGATGGGGTTGAAGTAGGCCCGAAAACATCACTGTGAATATTGCTCTCATACCAGTGTGTTGGAAGCTAACTCAGTTCTATTTTCCATGAAAACAATGTTCACAGAACCCGAAACTCATAAAGCAATATGGTACTCTCTTTACCATCTGACTTGAAGCTAAGATAAATAGTTCGCTTTCACCAATGTACCTTGGCCTATGATGCCACAATATAGACATATCACATCCATCTTCCTTTGCCTTTCCAGAGACAAATCAACCATCAACTGTCACCGTATCGTCGAGCAACTTGCACGAACTCCTCGTGCAATCACAATAGAACCCCGAGTCATCTTGGACGAATCCTTATCACAACTTAAATTAACCCCTAAATTAACCATGATACCAACTGGTAACAAGTTTATGCTCATCGAGAGTATGTGCATCACATACGATGGAGTCTTTATCGTGCCATTACTCATCCTCGCCTTCACCCTACCACATCCGACAATCTGAACTACATTATCGTCTCCAAGCATAACATCTCCACCATTATATTGCTCATATTCACAAAATCAGTGTCTATGAGTGTCATATGGTATGAAACACCGGTGTCGACAAACCAAATATCCTTGTCTGACTGCACCATACAAGCAATAGTCACATACGTATCTCCAGTCTTAACCTCATTTCCTGAGGATGATTCTTTCTTAACAAGTTTGTTTTTATAATTTCACTTCATATGACCCCACTCTTTGCATCTCTAGCATTGTACCCTACTCTCCCTACTTTTCAATCGTCCACGAGATTTGGATCTAGGCACTTTCCAATTTTGAAACATCTCTGCTGGCCTACCCCTAGCCACTAGTACTTCTTTAGCGGAATTCCCTAACCCATTCCTTCGTGTCTCCTCTGACACACTTTCATACGACAATTCTTTGTCCCAACCATCGATTACCACAATTAGGTTATCCCATGAATTCGATAATGAACATAGCAGTGTTATCGCCTTATCATCATCTTGGAACTTAACGCCTATTGATACGAGTTGGCTTATCAAGGTGTTAAATTGATACAGATGTGCAGAAAACGAGTCGCCCTCATACATCCTAAGATTATACAATTTTTTCCTTAGGAAAGGTTTGTTAACCAATGACTTATTTTCGTACAGCGACTCCAACTTCTGCCACAAATCCTTCGCAATAGGTTCGCTATCATGTTCGTCAATTTTAAGTTTGCAAGACAAAGCCAAATCAAGTCCTTTGCTTTCTAATCGATCCAATCACATTTCTCAATCCCCTTTGGATTTGTCTGCCGAGGAGTCGATTATGGTTCCTTGCCGATCACGACACTAATCGTCACAATAACCAGCCTTTCCTTAACGAATGCCAACCAAAGGTCTCGATCACGAAGAAGATCCTCCATCTTCATCTTCCACATATTGAACCGCGTCCCATCGAATTTTTCTAATTTAATCCATGACCCTCCTAACATCTCAAATAAACCCTAATTCCTCAAAGCAGGCTTTGATAACAAATGAAAGGCATGGTGTACCGTGTTGCGCAAAGGTTTAACTAGATTCACCCAAAATTAGGGTTACGTCATGCAAAGAGTTTCACTCTATTTTGCGATGACTCAAAATGTTACAATAATTTCTCATAAAACAAAATATATAGTACTAGTAAATGGACCCAAAACGGAAACATAAATCCAAATCTAAAAATGGAAACATAAACACCCTTTTTATCCCACAATGAAAAAGGAAACATGACATGCGCATGGTTTACTAGTAGTTACTTCATATGTTGGTTTCCCTAAGCTCATGTGGACGTGCTATGTATGAGAAACAAGGTCTCTGAAGTATTCACCAAGTCCAACAATCTTAACCTTAACAATTGCTCCAACAACCCCGTGCGTCCTAAAAGAGTCTTCGAAGGATGGATTGAATATGTCTAGATGGAACAAAGAGAAATACTAACGATGTTCTCCTCTCTCTCTCTCTCTCTCTCTCTCTCTCTCTCTCTCTCTCTCTCTATTACGCATCTATCGATCTCAAATTCTCTTGTAGTATTCTTGCTACTTTGTAATCAAGTAATAAGCAAGTGTACAAGGGTAATGGCGGTACTTATGTTCAGACAGTGTGATCTATCAATTGATAGGAACATTGTATGATGACTGTAACTTAACTTAAATATTATTAGTGAAATCCAGCCAGTGTCAAGGTTGTTACTTTAGAAAGAGTACATAATCTTGGGATAAAATTGAATCTTTATAAGCCTTGTGCAATCTTCTCTATCTTCTTATTATTGTCTTCGTATGTTCATTATTGGCTACTGCTAATTAGGAACACTGGCACTTGATCTGCCACTCGTCATTAACAAGCAATTACTTATCGTCTTCTGTAACAGAATTTATTAAAAATTTGAAAAATAACTTACTCATCCCCCTCCAGACTGCATTGTTAGGCTCAACTTGTTCTTTCTCTTGTACTTGGACATAGGTAACGCTTTAATTTAGTTCCAGCCACTCCAACCTAGATCCAACCACATATTTCGAGAAAGTTAAGCTATGTAGCATTGCTTATTTAAAGTTATTACAGCTCAATTTTCATCATTATGCTCAATAAGGGGACAAAAGAAGCTCCCTATTTCAAGCATATGGTTGGTAACAAAATATAATAGATTGAATCCAATGTCACAGTTTTTCCTTTTGAAGTAGCTCAATGTGACATAGGCATGAAAAAAGATTTAAGAATCACTTTTCTTTTTATAAAGGCTAATATCAGCTCCTCTTAATAAATAAGCTATTAATACATTTTTACCCAAAGCAATTTTGCCACCCAATTTTAGCAGATCCATCAGCTAAAGTTTGTCCTCTTTTTATGCATTAACCCTCGTCGACCCAAGGGATTTCATGCAGACAAGTACTTATATTCGAACATTAATACATAGCTAACGAAATGATTAAAGTATCTCAACTGCACACTAAAACGATCTCACCAATATTGGTATAAACGATTAGTCTCTCGTGTTCGGACATGGCGGTAGCCCCTGAATCTAGAGCCACTTGGCCTTTCATTCCCGTTCCGACAACTGCACTTCTCGGATTGAAAAAGCAGATCCGTGTGGCGTTACATGCTCAAACTCATTCAAGCTCGATTCACGTCATTACGCTCGCTAGAAGGAACATGAGAAGCTCCAAAAGAAAAAATGCTGGAAAGGTGTCTTACTTCGAATATTAAGCTGTGTTGTGTGATGCATGAATGTGGAGATTGGGATAGTTCCATCACCCGCGGCTGGGGAGACGCTCGGTAATGGTTTGGGCCGCCCATTATAAACTTGACCCAACCCAGCACCAACGCAACACCTTCCAAGCTTATCCGTAAGTCTTCATTAATCTATGGAAGTTGAATATTTTCTTATTTCACAAAAGTCTACATTCTTCTCCCTTAACAGACCAAAATTCTAAACTTTTTAATATATCTGATTTACTGCTTACGTCTTTTGCATGCATAGCGTGTGCTCTGTTCCTAGTAAATGTGAATATCTGTATAAAATTAGCATATAAATCCTAATTTTTCATTTGTATTTTTAAAATTCCGTGTGAAACATATTGTGTCGTCATTGTTATCTTAATAAAAGAGTCTGACTGGTGCTTATAAGTTACTATGCGTATTGGGAAATAAGACTACCTTTTGTTGCAAATGCTATGTTGAATTTTCAACAAGGTCACACGGGACGACGGATGAGCAGGATAAGAAGTATAAAACAAGTGTAAGCTCACACAAAGAGACACTGAATATGTGCGTGAAAACCCTCATTTTTTTGTGATTTACTCAGAAAAGGCAAAATTATGAGAAACAAAATGTTCATTCTATAGTCCTAAAACTATTACAAGGATATGCGTTTGAACTCGGGACCACTAGAGTAAGGACAATAGATCACATTCAAGTCTCACAGCTTTTGGTTGTATTTCATAATGAAACCAGCCCTTGACCACAAACAATCTGAACCGAACTGGGTAACTTTCATATGCATTGAACGAAACTCCAAGAGTCTGATAGAAATTGTCGATTGCAACTCGAATTAATTTATAAGTACAAAGCGAAACCCAAGACACTTAAAATCAATTAAACTGGAAAGCTACCCGAACCAGATATGGACCCGAGTCACCCATTTGAAGCTCGGACCCGTGACAAGACAGACCGGGCAGTCAGCCAAACGTTCCACAGGCAGGCCCCCCGATCGGTGTCACCCACTTGGTATACCGATATTTCAGGGAAGCGAGAAGAAGAGGAAGAGAAACGCCAAAGACCAAAAAGACAGTGACGAGCCTTCTCGAGAGGGGGGAGGCCGAATCGCCTGTTCAGCAGCAGCTACCGACTACATTCCTCCTGTTCTCCACCTGCTCCTGTTCTTCCTCAATCCATCCCTCTGTCCGAACCTAGAACCTCCGCACGCTCAAGTGTAGGAATTGCCTGTTCAAGCATCACAAGGGGTTGACTTTGTTTTGGGAATAGGAACAGTGAGTCGGTCGGTTCACGTTCACTTCCCAACAGTTTCTTTTGTCTGTGGAACTTGTATATATCTTATTTCGCAGAAGTCTTCTCCCTGAAAAGACCAGATTTCCAAAATTGTTTTGATTTTTTTTTTCGCTTTTTTTTTGGCAGGCAGCACTTGTGTGCTGCTCCTAGTCGATATGATATTTCCATAAAATTCGTACATAAGCCCTCTTTCTTTTTGTAATCGAGGTATCCGAATTAGTTTGCTCGCACTTCGACTATTCCTCGGAGGAGATTAACACAGCAACCCACCACTATAACCCCTCACTTAAATCACACGTCATTCGCTGGGTTATTGAAATCAAGACACCAGCGAAGTCCAAGTTCCAAAATAAGCCCTTTTTTTGTAAATTTAAATAAGCCCTTATTTTTTTTTTTTGGTAATGTAAAATAAGCCCTTATTTTGCCCTTGTATTTCCAAAATTCCATATAATTGCATATCTTTCTGCCATCATGATCTCTCTAAAATGAATGTAACTGGCACTCATAGGTTAGTATGCATATTAGGAAATAAACTAACATATGAATATAAAGATTGATGTATTTTTAACAAGGCCACACGGGATGATAGAATAGTTCGGATAAAAAGTATGGAATAATTACAAACTCACACAAAGTAATATGTAATATAAGAACAAATGGGAGAAAAGCTTCATTTTCCGTGATTTATCAACAAAAAAAAAAGAGGGGGGAAATTACAAGAAATAAAATTTATATCTTGTATTCCTAAACCGTTGTAAATATGCATGTTTAGTAGGGAGCTCTCCGACACATCAAACCACCCCCCCCCCCCCAAAAAAAAAAAAAAACTAGGGAGCCCTAATATGATATGCTAACTATTTAAAAATAAACAAAGTCAATTATGGTCTTAGAAATTTAAAGGCTGAGGACAATAAATCAAACTCAAAATTCGGGCAGTCCATCAACTTTCCGAAAGCGGCCGCCCAATCAGCATCGCCCACCTGTGCGCCTAAACTTAAGTGACGCGAGTGTTCCTTGGACAAGAGGGAAGAGAAACGGCCAGAGACCGGAAGGACAATGACGAGCCATTCATGAGCAGTGAGGCCAGATTGCCCCTTCAGCAGCAGCTACTGACTACATTCCCTCTTGTTCTCCACCTGCTCACGTTCTTCCCTCAACTCCTCCGTGCGAACCTAGAACTTCCACGGGCTTGAGCGTAGGGATTCCCTGTTCAAGCATCACGCTGGGTTGACTCTGTTTTGGGAATGGGAACGGGGAGCTGTTCGGTTCACGTTCACTTCCCAACAGTTTGCTTTTGTCTGCGGGAACTTCGTGCTCAAAGCTCGTTCGCAATGCGTGGTGAACTAGGGAACAGTGGCTTCAGTTAATGGTGGATGTGATGGTGTGTCGCCAACAGTGGTTTGATAGGGAATTGCCGTCTTTTGAGTTTGACATGGACAATTCCACGGGGGACCAGTCACTCATATGAGTTGTGCGCGAGAGTCGTATAATTTCGGGAAAATTATACAAATGGTATTTAAATTTTAATTCAATATACAATTTAGTTCATCAATTTTCAATTTATTAATACGATCTCTAAATTTTAGTCCAATGTGTAATTTCGTCCCCAAAATTTCAATTTGTTTGATGTCACCTCTCAAATTTATATATATATATATATATATATATATATATTCAAACACTCATTGAATTATATGAAAATGTTCAATGTAATCCCTAAACTTTAATTAATAGAATGATCATATTTAAAAAATTATGACTAGTTTGAATACGTGTCAAAAGTTCAAAAATTTCATGGAATAAATTGCAAATTTTGAATCAAATTACACATTAAACTAATGTTCGAGGGGCACATTCAACAAGTTGAAAGTTCATGAACTATATTGTACACTGGATTAAATTCCAAGGACCATAAGTTCCAATTTTATACATATGTGATACATTTGTCCTAAAGTTGTAAAGTGTAACTAATTCACCTCAAGCTTCTTATTGTGACATCAAGAACTCCTTATTTGTATCCATGTGACCCATCTATCTCCAAAAATTTGGCGTCAAAAAAAAGTTTGGGATTTTTTATGTCGCTAAAAAATTTTAGAATAAATATGTCGTACAAATATAAGTTTTGAATTTTTTATGTCACATAAAAAAATTTGGGGTATATGTGTCACATGAGTATAATTTTAGAATTTTAGTGTCGAAAAAATAGTTTATGGTAAATATATCGTAATGGGACTTGCAAAAGAAAACCATAAGTGAGTATCAAGTGAGCACCTCACTGGAAATAAAGAAACATGTATATTAGACAAAGAAAGGGAAGAAAAAGAAAAAGTGCAAAAAGGGCGGAATCTAGCCGTCTTGCCGCCCCTCCTTCGCCGGCAAAGGTTTGTGATCCTCCCTAAGGATCTCGGCAAGAACATTGGTAAGGCTAAAGCGTACTCACTCGATGGTGACAAACAACGAAGCCATGGCAGCATGATATGGCTTTGCTTGCCCTCACCTAAATTGTTGGGGGTTGCAAGCGGTTGCGCCACCACTATGCGACGGCAAGCAAGCCCTTGCTGACAACTAGACGAGGGTTCATCGGCCTCAATGAGACCTTGCCGGGGCTGGTGCAGCCCTACACACGAGGCCCAACACGAACTCATGTCGGTGCACCTGTGAAGCATGGATCTTTTGAGAAAAGGAAATTCAAAATTTTAATTAAGAAATTCAGAAAAAAAAAGTTTGAACTAGTAATTTTTAGATAATTTGAATAACAAAAAATTAATTGAAAAAAATGATGAAAACACTCATTCAATTAAATCAAATTGAAATACAAGTACACCTTCAAAAATTTTTGACAAAAAAAGGTTTACAAGACTAAGGCTCCATTTGTTTCATAAAAAATATAACAATTCTGGAAAATATTTTTCATAAAATCATGATAATATTTCTCGGTGTTCGTTTGTCAAAAGCCACCGACTCACCGACCTCGAACGAGGTCAAGACAGTTGTTAAAGACCACAATATTTAAAGGTAAACGAAAAACACGGAAAATGTTTTCATCTTTCAAAAAAACGTAAAACATTTTCCCCACTTTTGAAGATATTTTTTCCATTGGTGAAAAATATTTTCGTTGACTATTTTATTTTCTGTGAAACGAATACCAGAAATTTTGAAAAATATTTTTCCAGAAGTTATTTTCCGTAAAACGAACGAAACCTAAGAATCCTAATTGGTTTCCCATGACATATTTACCCCAAAAGTAAAATTGGGTCGGGAGTACTAGTTGGGCATTTTTTCAAATGAAAATTACTTTTGGGATAAATATGTCATGAGATATTAGTTTGAAAATTTTTGCAAAATGAAGATTGGCTTAGGTATACTTGTCATTTATGTATCAGTTTGGGATTTCGATAGTATTATTAACTCATATAATAAAACAAATAGTAATGCCCTAAATAAAATCTCTAATAAATTCGGTTTCTTTGATGCCGAGACCCACAATTACATTTCAATTCCCCAGTATTATCGCCATCTTATTCATGTTTGGCAAGTTTTTCTAGAGCCAGCTCTTAGAAAAACTAATGATGTCTTATAAGGATCATCTTCTTCTTTTTTTTGCAGCCAAGCTAGACCTAATATACTCAAATCCAAATTATTTGTCTGTTTCCCTACCAAAGTCAAGTAATTCATTAAGGAGATTGTCCCCTTTCTTAATCAAACGCAAAGTTCTAGCGATTCCTCAGCAGTTAGCAGCACAACACTAACATCAACAATCATGAATGTCATTGATTCCTACTCTCGAATATTCTCACGACGGCTACACGGCTTATGATGCCTTTTGTGTCCTGTCATGGTCCCCATTGCTTCATTTAAGGAACAAGCCCATCGCTCCTAGTTGACCCCAAGGCCATAACTTAACCCCCGACCTCGGGAAAACACCAAAGTCTTCTTCGAGGCCTACAAGGAAAACCCTCACAATCATCGACTTTCCCTCGGCCGAAAGCTAAAGGAATGGCAAACAGGACCCAATTGAAAAACACCCAGCACAACAAGGCAACCAGAACCCACAGCTTCATTTAAAGAGCAGGATGGTCCCCCTCCCTAATTTGCCCAAAGAGAAGTTATGCGTCTGTGTCTTGTATTCACACTTGTTGGGGCAACCTTTGGCAATTGCTTCACAGGCTTTGATCGTACCAGGCACAGACAACACTACCCAGAAAGAATATTAATCATCCATGGTCCCATGCTTGGCAGTACAAGTTGAGCTTGTACTCCTGCATGATCCTTGATGCATTAAACAGCTGCGAAGGAACTGATGAATTGGTCTGGTTCCGGATATAAATCATGCTTGCACTTAATGAAGTCGTGACTAGAATTGTCCCCATGAGTCGAGCACATCGGGTGTTTTGCATAGAGGTGTTTAAAGAAGCTATTGTCGGTATGTAGAAGAGTGAAAAATCGGAAATCGAAATGCAAAACATGATCCATCATTATACATTCCTCCATAAGGGGGAAACAAATCAGAAAACGACGTTTCACTCCTCCGAAAGAAGCAGATAAGATTAAAGCAGTTTTGGCAATCAAGCAGTTTCTTTCAGCCTCTCGATGCCTGTGAAAAAGGGGTAACGTTGCACTAAAGGGATCGCTGATACTGATGTTCACAAATTCACAGAAGCAGTTGCCTGTCAGTTTCATCTGATTAAAAATCCTGCCTAATTTCGAAGGGTCAAAAGGTACAGTTCAAGATCCGGGTCCGGGGAAGAGCTCCGAATGGAACAGCTTCGTTTCAGGAAATGAGAGACACAACTTTGGACCTTGCCTTGCCTTCCTCTGACCATTTTCAAATCTCACACCCAACACACTTCACTTCAGGGATAAATACCAGTGAGAGGAAATTAGCCATTATAGGTCCCTTCCTTAAAATCTGAACTTCTTACATAAACATGAGGAGCCATGCATGTTTTTGAATGTGTATTAGCCCAATTCATACACTACATAAGATGCACTCACATGGTGACCTCATCCGATGGTGCATGTGATTTTTCCTCGCACGTTTTTTCAATAAATCATGAGGAATCGATGTAGTGAAACTCATGTGCTTAATGATAGCGGCATGACAATACAAGTGTCGATTAGGATTAACTTACAATGATATTAGGTGATGTACCAAACTTCGTATGTCAATTTTAAAAAACTAGTCTTAGTAGACCTAGCAAACCCTAAATGATTTAATATTTCCAATAAATAAATAACTCCATTAAATAATGATAGTTGGAAGTATTTTATATTTTCAAAATGAAGATTGAAAATTCATTTGGTAAAATTTTTTAAGGTTCCACTTATTTTGTGGAAAATAATATATTTGGAAAAAAAAATTCTCAAAATGGCTGAAATAATTTGTTAGTAAAAAAATTTACGTTATCGACTATGATTTATATCTACATATTTTCATGAACAATAAAAAAAATTCCTTCATTCATTTTTGTAAACAATGGAAGTGATCATTATTTAAAAAAACAAATTATCCATTTTTCATAGAAAAATACACCCTAAACTCTTAAAAGATTGCTAAAGTGGTCATCCTTTAAGATCATCTCAAAGAGCATGGATCTATAGTTCTCTAGTAATTATTAAGCATTTGTAAGATAAGGGGGCACAGTCAAATATGGTGGAAAAGACGGGTATTCGAAAAGTCCGCAAACACCATCAATGCTAAAAAGACCATCTATTTAGACCAATCTTTTTGTACATTTAGCATGACTGATTTGGAACTTATTATATACTTAAAATTTATTTAAATATTCTTCACAATTTTTAATGAGTTAAATTAAATTATTATTCCAATCAATAATTCAAACTCATTTTATTAGATTACTCATAAGCTTCAAGATGCCTGACCAAACCCTCTCATCGGGTTGATTTATTCTTATCGTCCTATCGAACAAAAAAAAATCAGCGATACTTATGACCGTAAATAAACTAGAAAGGCAAATATTCAATTAATTCTAAAGATTGAAAGTGCGAGAGAAAGGACATCGTCAAACAAAAGTTGTATGACAGCGCAAAACAGGAATTACTCCAAATAGACCCTCGAAGAGCTCGTTCCTGCTGGAGAGAGTAAAGACAGATGTGGAGGAAAATCATTCACCGAAGAGAAGGGAAAAAGAACAATTTTCAGCCAACACCTCCAGAAAAAGGCAATCCCTGTACGGCCCTGCAAATAATGCGCTGGAGTACTTTATCTGATCGCTTATCAGCCACCAGGAGGAGGACCCTTCTCTCTCTCTCTCTCTCTCTCTCTCTACCTGCCATAACCCCAACCCACCACCTCGGCAAATGGCAACGACCATGCGTCGCCCCTGTACTCCCAAAAGCCGCAAGCCACAAAACTTTTGCACTCGGTTTGCAAGCGCAAACAAATGAATCTCCGAGAAGCGAACAGTACCTTAAAAACACACCGTAACGCGGAGAGAGAGAGAGAGAGAGAGAGAGAGAGAGAGAGCGTGTGGGACTCAATCAGTAGGATAGGGCATGCATGCATGATTTGTGTGGCAATGGATCAATGCAGAGAGAATAAAGCTGCTTGCTGCTCTTTGCTGCTGCTTAAATTTTGTTTTGGAGGCTTGCTTCTTGTTCCTTCCATATATAAAGTTCTGTACATCATCGGAGGTAAAAACCAACTACAGCAAAAGAGAGGACTAGAGAGAGAGGAGGGCATCGACGCGGTTAATACCCAGCCCAAGCCCAAGAGACTAAAAACAATAATACAATCATTATGTCCTTGTTTTCAAGTGCAAAAGAAAAGGACCCGACTTGTTTTCCATCTCTTATTTGCCATTTATGGCCTAATCAACCCACCTTAAACTTAGCATCGTTGGCATAGAGCTCAGCTTGGTATGATGCACCAGTGATTCAATCAGATCAGTCTCAGAAAAAGTTAGCAGAGTTCTCTACCCCTCCCCTCCACAAAAAAGGTCCTTTTCTTCACTATTCTTTCAGAGAGCGATTTCAGTCTGCAAAGTGGCGGGATTCAACACCACCTCCTGCTGCTGCTGCTGCTCGAGATCAACCTCCCACCTTGCCCTAGCAATAGCACCATCATGAACCGGCACATACTCCTGTCAAATATGACACAAGAAAGAAAATTTAAGCAAACCTAGGAGAAGGCAAAAGGGTCGGCAATCGGACCAAAAAATTAGTTTACTTTCTATTTCGAGAGACCAAAATTTTGTAAAACAAATCAAAGAAATGCCCACCCACCTCCAGCTTTTGGACGAGCTCCTTGGCGTTCGGCGCAGAGACGATGATGTGACGTTGAGATGGCTTGATGAAGCCGTCATCTACTGCCTTGTCGATGAATGTAAGGAGGTAGTTGTAGTACCCATCCACATTCAGCAACCCGACCTGCATGTTTGTCCTTGGGACTGAAGTTAGGTTTTCAAGCAAAAATGGATCAAAAGGACCACAAAAACGGAGCAACTTGTTTTCAAGATTCAATCACTTACAGGCTTGTCGTGAATGCCGAGTTGAGCCCATGTTATGACCTCCAATAACTCCTCCAGAGTTCCATAGCCACCTGAAGAAACAAACCTGAACAATCTCAGGACCTTGCGGGTAGAGACCCACCAACAACCTTTCTACCAGCAAAAAGCCTCATGCTTGACCCATATGTGAAATCTTTCTTCAACATGTAGCAGCCGAGAGAGAGAGAAGGGGAGAGATGGGGGCTGTGGGGAGGGAAACATAAGAAGGACCTGGTAGGGCAATGAAGCAATCGGAGTGGCGAGCCATTTCTGCTTTCCTCTGGTGCATGTCAGCCACTGGCCTCACCTCTCCCACAGTTTCACCTGTTATCTGTAAGCAAATGCATAAAACATGACAACAAAGCCCAAAAGGAGAAAAGGAAAAAAAAATCACTGCCTTATTCTATGATAGACCCAATGCTAAATAGTGAAATTCCTCTAGAAAAGAAAAATTAGGGGGAAAAAATAAAAGAGTCATCAAGAGCCATTCATTTCAAACCTCTTTGCACATGAGAGTTCTTGGGATTATCCTGACCACACAACAAAAAAAAAAAAGTTCAGAAATTTGATCAGAACAACAATGGCAGAGAACTGTAAGCACGGCAACACCTGGGACCCAGAAGAGGAAATGCAGACAGAGCTGGTTATTGAATATGGAAAATGTACCCTAGAACGTTTCCTCCTCCACGGTGAACTGCTTGAGAGACCAGACCCATCAACCCAATGCTTCCCCCTCCATACACAAGGTCCAACCTTCTTGCTACCTTCGCATATTGCATTTGGCCCACAAACATTCATAAACCAAAACATAAACGAAAACCAAAGAAAAGATCCAAAGCCAAGGAAGAGGGAAAAAAAAGAAGCGACCAAATAGATAGATGCGTAAGGATAAAAATGCCAGCTTGTTGATTTACCAGCTCTTGGGCCAACTCAATAGCAGCGTCTCTGTAACAGTTCCTCTTCCCAGTGCTGCTTCCACAGAACACGCATACCCTCTTGAATCTTGACTTGACGGCCTTTGCTCCACTCAAGTCCATGCTCAAAGTTCGAATATTTTTCTCTCGGAAGCAGCAGTACGCTCGTTTAAATCCGACCCAGAGACGATCAGACTCTACATAAGTATATATAGAGGGAGAGGGAGAGAGAGAGAGATTCATGGAACGATGGACTCGACCAGACTAATTATTTAAACATTAATTCGACAGGGATATGTCATGAAAGGAAGAACACAAGGGGAAGGGGCAAGTGTGCCGTGATGAATGGATAGGGAAGAGCCAAGCCAAGTAAGACAAAATCCTTCAAACAAAAAGAGAAAAAAGTAAGACAAAAATTCTATGTGAGAGCGAGGAGAGAGAGAGAGGATGGGGTCCACGTGTCTCGTGAGAGTGCATGAATCATGAAAATTTTTGGGCTACAAATAATCACAATTACATCCCAAATTTATTTTATCCATAAAAAAACACAAACTTCCACTAAAGTCCTAAATCTTCCCTATATTTATCCTCAATATTACTAAGATTAGCAACTTGGACCGTCCGAATGGGGAACCGATCGAACCAAACCGAATTGAAAGTGTCGATCAGGTTCCCCATTAATTAGTGTCCGGGCAGTCCGGTTCTCAGTTTCTAGGAAAACTGGACCGGATCAGACCGGACCAGTTAAATTTTTTTTTATATTTTTCTATTAAAAATAACGATATAAAAAATTAAAAAAACTCAATTTAAATTTCTAAAGTTTTAATATTTACTAAACTTTACCAAAATAATTTTTTTCTAAAAATAAGTAACAAAATTCAAATTTTTTTAGAATTTTTCGAATTCTCAACTGGTCCATTAAATTTTCTAGGATCCAAACCGAACCCATCGGTCCAGTCCGGTCTAGACCATGACTTAGGCGGTTCGATTCCCGATCCTAGAGATGGGAGACTGGTCCCATCGGTCCGATTCTCGACCGGCCTAGACCATGCACACCCTTAAATATTATCAACATCACAATATTATTATTATTATTGTTATTGTTATTATTATTATCTCAAACGATATTAGACCGTGGGCATTATGATGCACGATAAATTTTGTACTGTCTTGAAAGTTGTCGATGGACTAAAGTTTGGTATTTTTCAGGAAACTAGATCGACATTTTTGTGCTTGGTCTTGTAATTTTAATTTGAAGGTGGAGAGCGTATGTAAATAATAGTGAAAATAATAATAATAAGTCATTTTTGTATTTTTAGGGGATAAGAAAAAGGAAGCTATATATATATATATATATATAATTCCTCGTTTCGAGAAAAGATGGACTTGGACACCGCCTACGCACCTAAGCCCCGCGCTCTTGCCCTATGAAAACATCCTTCTCGTATTTAATGCAACGCAATCATAACGTGGTGGCTGAAAACACGTGCCGCCCTTTTCTCCCCCAATCTCTCTCTCTCTCTCTCGCATCAAATCAAATCATTTTAACGAGTTTACAACTACGTTTTGGCCCTTTTGGGTCCTGCGGAACTGAGTGGCCTTCTGGCTTATTAATGCAGACCCCCTTTAGATAAGAAGTTACAAAAAAAAAAAAGAGTTTATGTAAAGGTTGATTGCTAAAATCGACTTGATTTCTAAAGAGATCCACGACACAAACCGATTGAATAGAAGTCGCTCGGACCGGATCGGATGGGCCGATTCTCGACAATTTTTTTGAGGGCATCAGTCTACTTCTCGAATTCCATAATAGATTTAGCTGAAAAATGAAATAGCATTTAGTTTCGAATTGGAATACCTTTCGACAAAAATAATATCCAGAATCGACGGTTTTCGGTTGAGTTCCTGGTTCCGGAAATGGGAACTAGACTGACGGAATCAAGCCGAAACCCATCTCTTCTCTTATTATTTGTCTTGCTCTCTTCTCTCCTTTTTTCCCTCTTGTCTTTCACTTCACATGTCCCCTCACGTAACTTTTATATTAATATTATTTTGATTCACTGATTTTGAACTGGCAAGAGAACCGATCAACCCTAATTTTCAAGTACTATTTAATGATTGGCGTTTTGGAAAGTTACATGTTACCCTGATTTTATCATTGATGCATAATGATTACGAAGTTTAGAAAGTTTCGTATTACGTTTTAAGCTTTGATTTTTTTTTGTAACAGTCAAGTGATGATAATAGATTAAATCGTTCTTCTTGATCAAAATAAGCTATATACTCTACGGTTAATGTAGTTGACGAAATAGAGAGTGATTTATGGTTAATTAAGCTAAGGTGTAGTACATATTAGTTTGGTCTAGAAATTTGGCTTAGTCCATTTTTTAAGTCACATTTGTTGGCTATGCAAAAGGAGAACTTTGGGGCTGCAATAAAGATCAAAGTTTACGAGGGTAATCCGTAACTTCCTAAAGTTGAGGGGAGTAAAATGTAATTTCACAAAGTTCGGAGGCTGCTGCATGACAATGTCAAAGTTTAGGAAGATTTCGAGCAATATACCTAAAAATTATATATTCGTAAAACATCACGAGCCTAAAGTAATTTTCATATTAGTACATGTTAAATGGAGAGCACTGCCTTAATACTATTGGTGGAATAATGTATTTTACACCGCTAGTAAACCTAATAATAGCCCATTAGAAATATTCTTCCTATATTTATAATGTGTATTTAGCAAAAACACCACAAGATTAGCACATTAAAAACTATAACAGTTCATACTTGTTGCGAGATTTGGCTTAGCTAGTCATATGCTAAGATATATTCATTAATAAGATTCATATATTAATCTACTATATAACAAACACAAGAAAAACATAATCACCCAATAAATTTGGCAAAAAAAAAACGAAATAGCATTCAGTTTCAAAAGTTCGAAAGTACCTTTCGACCAAAAAAAAGGGGGAAATACCACCAAATATCACAAATTATACCATTTGTAATACATTTACTCTAAATTTTTTATTGTGATATTAAAAACTCTGAACTTATCTTATTATGACACATTTACCCTAAACTTTTTTCGCAATATTAAAAACCATGAACTTGTATTTTTTGTGACACATTTACCCCATTTTTTTTATTCTTCTTTCCATTTTTTTAAACCCACTTTAGCTAGCGAGCTTAGGTCTACAAGTACTGCCGGAGCTCCCCAGCCATTGGGTGATGGTTGCAAAGCCATCATTGGCGGCCCTCGCCTGCCAAATTAGATGCCAAAAATAAAGAAAAGAAAAAAAAAATTCTAGGGTAAATGTGTTATAAGGAGATCAGTTTAGAATTTTTAATATAAAAAAATTTAGGGTTAATGTGTCATAAGAAGATAAGTTCGAGATTTTTACAGTCACGAAAAAAAGGTTCGGAATAAATATGTCACAAAGAATATAGTTTTAGATTTTAATGGTATTTAAAAAAAATACATAACATACATTATTAGGACACGGCTTAACATCCTCTTTTTGGACCCGATAACTAAGGAATTTATTCTGTTTCCTTTTTTTTCTTTTCTCTTTTGCTAAAGGGAAATTATTCTCTTTTACTATATATCAGATCAAACAAATTTCTTCAAGGTTTTGCTAATAAGATCCAATATGATAGGCCTAAGTTTCTGTTCCATAATGAATTATGGAACATAATTCCGTTTGGTAGAAATATTTCTTTTTTCAATTTATGAAATATATTTTTATTCTAGAAATAGGTTTGGCCAAGAATTCAGAAACTGAAAATTTGTAATTTTTGTTCTAGTATGAGAAATTACTGAATTGCACATTATACACACAATCGACGCAAACCTAAGGTGAATCATACACACCATATCAACACACAATTTATAGGGATGAATATATTGCAAATTCCATAATGAGAAATCTATTTTAAAATGAAACATAAACAAAAACAAAAACAAAAGAAATTTTCATTATCACTCGGATTTTTATTCTAGAGTATAAAATATTTGTCCTTATCAAATATGTCTGAAACTCATTCTGAAATATAAATAAGAAAATTTAATTTTGTTTTAAGACTCAATTTCTAACTAGAAACTGAATCATGCGCGCCCTATATATTCCTCAAGCACCTGTAACGCAACAATGTGTTTGGACATAAATATAAATTAATTACACTGATTTTCGAATAAACTATTGTAAAATCAATGTAATAATTACTAAATCGATTCAAGGAAGGACCCTGACCATACCCTGCCGATTCACGAAAATGGGATCGGTGAACTTACGGGTCAGAGATGATCCTTGGGATTTGCGCCTTTAGAGAAGAGAGACTTTCTCGCACTCCTGATGATTGGTTTTTTCATGGTACCAACAATCTCGCAAGACTCATCGATAAAGAAGCCCTGGAAAAAGGAGGATGATGAACCTTTTGCTTGCGGGCATTGCATTCCCAATTTGCATTTCCCAACGTGCTTTTGCCAAAACCCCCCCACCTGGCAAATTCCTAGAAGCTAAAAGCTTGGTTCCCCCACCGCACGTCGCCTGGTAACTTTGGCCCCTTTTGCTTGCGGGCATTGCATTCCCGAGGAGCTTTACTTCAAAACCCAACTAGTAATCAAGTTACCAGATACTAATAAGCTCAGCTCCTTAATCATCGCATGGTAAGTTCGACTTCGAAATCTAAACCCTTGAATAGAAGGAGACCGCATGTATATGAACAAGGGGGTGTTGCAGTAAACGCTCCTCTGACGTGTAAGCCTCTACCCTCATACATGTACGACTCCATTAAGTTATCTGCCAGACGGGCATTGTTCTTGTTCTTAATTTTTGGTGAGAGCCGGTTGTTGTTGATCCTCCCCGAGCCGTGGATTCGAAAGAGGAGAGCGTTGGGAGTTGAATTCCCGATTGGTCCTCCCATCTCTTTTTAAAGAATGTCTACCATAAAATCTCAAACCTATAAGCTGAAAGTGAGACTCCATGGAACCAGGTGGGATTATGTTTGACGAAGTTGAAGGAAAAAAAAGTATCATTTTCTTTGTTCTCATGTTAAAAGTTAAAACACGTCCAAATCTTGAACATCTTCCAAAAAAAAAGTATGTATACACGTGAATTTCCATGTAAGAATTTGTGTAAGTTTATAGTGTTGTGAACAATAAGATTTTTTGATTAAACAAGAATTTAACCCAAAAAAAACGACAGTTCATCTGCAACACGCAGGAGCAAGACGGGATTTCCTTACTTGCGAAAGAAGAGATCTCCCTGGCTGCTTGACAGCCCCGGGCGACGAGGTACGCATGAAAGACGAAGATGGCAAGTTGAGCTCTTCGATCCATCCCCGCAGGACGAAAGTGCTTTTCTCTTTAAAAGAACTGCAATGATTCAGAGGAGAAAATAAAGCAATTTTTTTAAAAAAAATTTCGTGAATTATTTCTAATTTTTTTTGTGGGCTTTTTATTTCGATAAAATGGAGTAGTAAAGTTGCATTTATGGGCGTTTGTACAAAGGTGACCTCATCCTTGTAATCATTATAATCCTGATCTTTTTGTCTGAGTTTCCAGGCTAGTTTGCTCTGTACAGGGCTCGAATTTTGCCTTTTCCCGTTGGCCAAGGATAAAAGAGAGAAGAAGGGGGGAAAACAAAACAAATTTGAAATACGTTTCTAATTTCGTAAATACGGATTTTTTCTTCCCTTTTATCTAAATACTACGGAGAACTGAACATGTATAGTATGTACGCCGCGAATCCGACAAAAGTATGGATGCAATTTCCAATTCTACAAGGTTCAATTTTTCCGAATTTTCGATTTTCGACGGGGTCTATTCTTTAAGTTTTTGTAAGAATGTGATGCCGTTTTTGGAGTATGTATTTGGGGTTTTCCTGTATTATTTTTCTCTTCAAGTGTTGTATTTTAGATGAGCTTGTAAAAAATGATTGATTAAAATTCAGTTTCTAGATTATTCGAGTAAAAATGAAACATACCCTCTATCTCCTTATAGTGACCTGAAGGCCATCACATGCGTAGGAACTCCAAAATTAGAAGGAAAAAAAATGACGAATGGTGACTATTGGCACCAATTTTATCAAGTTCTACATAATGATAATCTATGGCAAATCATGCTATAGCTAGTCTCCTTAATGATGACTGATACGATAACCGCTATCACATCAAAAATCAAAATACAAAAATGACAAACCAATAAAGAAAATAACCAACAAATATGAATTTCGGGTTCGGCAAAGAGATATGCAACTTGATCTTCGAATGGACAGCATTGAGTCTCTATCGACATCTCAAGGCCTATGTCATGATAATAATAGTATTCAATATATAAACGCTTGAACTCAAATGAAAAACAAGACTTTTTTCTCAATGTCAACACAAACTTGTAACAACAAAAGACCATGGTGGACAATGTTAGGCATACTGGTAGACCACGTAGCTGAAGCAATATTACCAATTACAACAAACCTTGGAGGATAGAATGAGCGGGTTTGAGCAAGCAATTCCCTTCTTGAGCATGATTTGTCATGATTCGATCAATGTTACTTAGAGTATTGAACAATTTTAAAGCACAGGAAGGACTAGGCAAGACTCTCTAGGCCTAATCTTAGATTTGATCCGCCCTTGGTTGAATATAGCAGTAATATACATCAATAACGCCTCGGTTTTTATTTACTACCGGACCAAAAGAATATTGTAGTGCCAAAGTGAAGCCCCACGGGACAATTGTCAATTAAGTTCTAAACTTTTTGCTACTTTACCGATTCAGTCCTAAACCTTTTTTTAGGCCAAATAAGTCCTAAACCTTTTGCAATTTTGCCAATTAAGTCCTTCCGGCAGATTTTGGTCGGAAAATACTTACGTGGCGGCGACATGGCGCGCCGGACCTTGCTGGTGATGACGTGGTGATGATCGGACCCGAAATTTTTTTTTCTTTATTTTTTTCCTCGTTTTTTTTAGAAAAAAGGAGGCCGGCGGAGCTCGCCGGCCACTCCGAAGGGTGGCCCGGCCCTCGCCCACCACGGGCGAGGGCAGGGGTGGCTGCCGCCGCCCTCGCCGGTGGTCGGGGAGGGCCGGGCGAGACTCGCCCAGCCCGGATCTGGGTGAGGCTCGCCCGGCCCCCTTTCCCTAGGTGAACGTGTCAGACGCCTTGTACTTGCCGTTCTCGATCCCCTTAGACAGCGAGTACCCGTTGATCTGGAAGTGGTAGGAGCCATTGATGGTGTCGGTAATCGACGTCGACGAGGAGGAGGGGGAAGATGAAGATGAAGAAGCCTTCGGGGCTTCGTCCAGGACCTTTCCCATGCAAGGAATTCCGTGAATCGAGGCTCGGTTGCTCCGAAAACCCCCGGGGGTAAATCCATTCGAAGAAATGGGGAACAGGGGGGAACTGCAGCTGCTGCAGATCTGGGCGAGCTTGCCTCGCCCAGATTCGGGCGAGGGCGGGGGTGGCCGCCGCTGCCCTCACCGGTGGCCGGCGAGGGTCGGGCCACCCTTCGGAGTGGCCGCGCGAGCTCCGCCAGCCGCCGGAGCTCGCCGGCCTCCTTTTTTTCTAAGAAAATCAAGGAAAAAAAGAAAGAATTTTTTTTTCGGGTCCGGTCATTGCCACGTGGTTGCCACGTCATCACCGGCGAGGTCCGGCGCGCTACGTAGGCATTTTCCACCCAGAATCCGTCGGAAGGGCTTAATCGACAAAGTTGCAAAATGTTTAGGACTTATTTGGCCTAAAAAAAGGTTTAGGACTGCATCGGTAAAGTAGCAAAAGGTTTAGGACTGAATCGGCAATTGTCCCGAAGCCCCACACATTCTTATATGCCATCATCTCCATTTCTTGAGCATTGCACAAAATTTAGGGGGTGTGCAAGGGTATTGGAAATTGTCTGAATTGCTCGGAGGTGGACTGAAGCATACCAAAGCCTATGGTTTTCAAAGGAACTGGTCTAGTTCTGGAATCCAATTTATTAAAAGCAATGGATACCAATTTGGTTGTTGGTTCCGCATGTGTAATTGCCTATTCGGACCGGCTCGGTAATGTTTTTCTAGTTTGAAGTAAAAATCCTAAACCAGTATGCTCCCTAATCTAAAGTCCAAACTCATGGCTCCCTTGTCTCTCTCATCTCAGTTTCTCACTTGGCCTTCCTCGTCTCCCTCGGTCTCACTCTCTCTGTCTCTCAACTCATGGTGGCGACTCCGGCTGTTCCTTTCGTCCCTCTCTTGCTCTCGGTCACCTTAGTGTTTGTTACATGCTTGACTTTTGACAAGCCAATAAGTGACATAGAGGGTGAAAAACAAAGAGTAAATGGCATCGGTTTGATTCGACCAACAACAAAAAAATGGCATGGGTTTGACATTCATTTAAAGCCTTCACCAGTTTAGCTACACTCACTGATTTCCTACTTTTCCCTGGCGAATGGTAGAGGGCCTCTACCGATTTTCTTTGTTCGTCTACTTGCCCCTTTTTCTCTCTGCTCAAGGCCTGTATACAATTTGCAATTAACAGTGCAAGAGTAGGTAGTATAAAATGGGATTGGTTCTGTGAACTTGCCTAAGAACTGGACCGGCAGGCGGTTCCCGATTTCAAATTTTTGAAGCCGCTCCTTACTAAATGTTCCCTGATATCAAGAGGGAATAGCAATTTTTAGGCAGTAGTGCTGCATAACTCTTTCGGGCTTTTGGGCCTCTTTTGACGGCCCAAATTCTATATATTGAGGCTAGCCTCAGATAGGCATTGCTATCATTACAATTTGACAAAAGGGGGAAAAAAATCGATGACCCACGTCGTATAGTTGAGATCTACACTTTGTTTGGAAAGGGAAGAATAGATAGGTAAAGTGTAAAAAAAAAAAAAGAGTTTATGCATATCATGCACATCTTATACAATTTACAAACTTGTCATATACTATGATTTCATGATTTTATAGGTTATACTTAAAACAAAACATCGAAGCTAAATGACATCTCTGCCCTTTTGTTGGACGCAAAATGAGATATTAAAGTGATGGTTTTCTTAATGAGCGTACACATGTACACTATTCATCAGACAAACGAACTCGAATAGCACAAACTCCTGGGTATGGACTCAGCTATCCCGATCACGACTCATACAATCACGAGGCATTTCTCCTCCTCCTCCTCCTCGTCTCCATTGCAAAGTTCAGAAAATTTTTGCGGAGGAGTCACGCCGGAAGGTTTATATTATGTTGATGCTACGGTGGATTTTCTTGACGAGATAAATTGTGAATGGCACCTAAGTGAACGGTTTTTAACCAACAATGGCACTAAAGTCGTCAATTAGCAAACCTTATCCCCAAATTGTAATGATGAACTTCTAACTAGATAGTGTTAAGCGGCAATCATATTGTGAAAAGGAAAGCAATGGGGTTATTGTTTAGTGGGCAATCGAATTAGAAAAGCCGTGGATTATTTAGAGAAACCAATCTAAATGAATTATATTCAAACAAAACATGTGATTTATCAAGGATTGAACTGCAACTTTAAAAAAGTAATTATCATTCTCCCGTCATATAGAAAAATGAGTGGAAATCGTAATAAAATAAGCAAAAAAATACATGAAAAAGTGGGAAAGTGATCGAATATCTAGTATATTCCGAATTGCGAATGATTTAGGGTTTTATAATCGATTGACTCATGTAATAAGCATTGGAGAAAGGTTCATTGCTCTCCTCTTGAATGCAAAATGTAGGAGGCCAATGTTGACGTCGAAGTCAAATTAGTACTTGTCAATCTATGTATATACTTAAGATATCCAATGCTCCATTTTCTTTTTCTAATGCTGTAAAGGTGGATGAAATTGGCATTGAAAGCGACTTTGACCGATGAGCCATTTGAATGCGCCGTGATTTTGTTACTAGTCTGAAAGCCAACACATCAAGTGTGGTTTCATCTTTGAGATTTTATAGATCTTACTTATGGCATTTTAAATTTCTCTTACTGGCTAGTGACGCTATACTTCTAGTTGTGATTAGGTATGTTTGGCTACTTAATTTGGCGAAGATGTATGTTTCCCGACATCAGTCTTTCCTTTCTAGCATGCATAAGAGATTGTCCAAACCCATCAATAAGATAAATGGGCCTCAAGTCCATGACGCACACTTCATTCTCTTTGACCACTTCAATCAACACTTCATCTAATAGATTCTACAAGATTATTCTCTTTGTTTTATCTACCAACTCTATCTTATCGACTTCTTTCATCGTTTTTGCCAACTTATCATTTTCCATCCAAAGCCTTTGACAGACCTTGGGTTGCTAACATGGCACGCATCTAATGCTCTAAAACGAAAAGTAGTTCCTCCCGTTAAATCTCTCACTATAGTATTTTAGATGATGATTGGACAAGCAAAACCTCTAAATCAATTTGAGAAACCCTAATCTCAGCTTTGATATTAACTATTGTGGGATAACACGGCAGCTAACTAATCTTTCAATTCAATGTCAAACACAATATAATGAAAAATACTAGATTCAATAGAAAATGATAAGAACACTAGAGATCTGCTTGATTCAATCCAAATGTCGATTCCTATATCAAAGGAAAAATGATTCACAGTGAAATTCACTATGAATTTGAAGAATTACAAAGGTATAATTCATCAAGTCTTTTGAGTCCTACATTACTCTCCAAACGAATTCACAAAAAACTCACTCAGACAACTCACAGAGAAACCCTTAATCCTTCTTTTTTTGCGACACATAAAAATCCTAAACTTATACGCGTGTGACATATCTATTCAAAACTTATACTACAATGATACATTTACCCAATTTTTTTTATGATACTTAAATCCATAATTGTATATGTTATTTATGGTAAATGTGTCACAAGAGTATATGTTTAGGATATATGTGTCTCTTAGGCATAAGTTTGAGGTTAGTTGTGTTATAATAAAAGTGGGTGTAGTTTAGGTTTTTTTTTTTTTTTCGTGGCTTTTTCCTTAATCCAAACTCCAAATTTGACAAGAATTTTGAGTCACAAATTCAACGGTCGGTATCTAATGTCGACTTATGTCTCGAGCTTGAGCCCAAAGATGGTACCTTGCGAATCCAAGTCGAAATGGAGCATGTCGATCCCATACCAAACCGTGTCCTCATGTTGAAGTCCTTAAGCTAGAGATATCGGGGAGATGTTCATTCATATTGATCTTCGCAGCAACTTCACTTGTATTTTGAGCGTTCGGATTGGGCACCCCTTTGCTTGATGGAGTGATTTTTCATGAATAACTCTCGGAGGCTAAACATTCGAGTGATTATTGTGTCCTATTTCGTGGACATAGGTCTGGTTGACTGACTTATGTATAAAATAAATAAGTAACCCTTCTTGAAACTAAAATGTAGCTGCAAAGATGTTACGATGCTTGTAGTGTTAATCAGATTTAGCTACTAAGGGCACCAACGACAACCATCTTATTTCTATTTCGAGACTTCCTTTCTAATTTTAGAATAGATTTGGAACAAAAATCTGTTTCATAAGGAGATTTCATTATTTATTTATTTTTGGAATAAATTTGTAATCAAGAAATGGATTTGCAACATAAATGAGAAGTCAATTTATGGTCGCGAGCCATTGCCCGCCACCACCCACCGATGGCCACCATGCCGCTGCCACCCCTCGCTAGTCGTCTCCCGCCAATGTTGCCACCCCAGTCAGCCCTTACGAGCCACCATCCCCCATTGGCCACCCCTCTCCAACCACTACCAGCCATTGCCATCGGCTGCTAGTTGCCGCTGCTGAGCCTTGCCCCCTAAACCCTGGCAGTAGCCGCTAACTCTTGGTCACCGCTTGTCGCTCGTTGGCAGCAAAGATAGACATAAAAATTATATGTCATTATCAAACACATTTTTTTATTCAGAAACTCGTTGAGGAAATAAAAATTTAAAAAATATATTTCTAAAATTAAAAAAAAGGTTAACATCCGCGCCTTAAATATCATTTATTGCCTCTACCATGCATATGATAATTCTACTTTCAACCAGATACCTACTGATTTTCAATCCTCAGTCCTCGCTCAAAATTTTTATTGTACCTCAAAAGTACCACAAGCCCCTATGTCTCTACTGTCTCGAAACAATTTTCAGAATCTCGCAAGTTTTCCCATAAGTCTACTTGTTATTAATGAACAACGTCTATTTTCGTACATCAGTGATTGGCAACAGAACCAAATTAATGCAGAAGAGAGCACGTTACAGTTTGGGCAAGCTTGATGATATAAGAAAACCAACAGGCGTCATTGACATTTTGCCTTTCAGACTGGAGCGAGTTTTTCTGAGATAGCACGCTCGATGACAGGTAAAAATGACAGCAAAAAGGAATCATGAATATGTTTTCTCGACGACGTTCTGATCCGAATAACAAGTATACCCGCTGGTGATCAAGCACCAGCATATAATGGAAAATGTCAGAACAGCATATACTGAAAGGCCTCTTTGCGAGCCCTTTCCTAGTTCTCTCTCAAAAATCATCGTGTTGTTGTGCCTGGTTGGTTAAGATCAATGGAAGCAGATCCGCTCAAAACGTTTAAACACGAAATAAAAATGCTTCTGCACAAATTTTCACCCAGTATTTACACGAAAGAAAGAGTTACACTTGGGACTGAGCTACGATGGTCCTCTCCCACTTCTTTGCCTCTTTTCTTCAAGCCCAGCTGCTTCATTTAACATGTCCACAGCATCCTTGGACATGTTCAGCTTGGCAAGAGCAACCGATTGCATGTAAAATGCTGTAGGCCAATCTGGAGATATCAACTGTGCTTGCATTGCATCTCGAAGGGCGGCATCTGGTTGATCACAAAAAAGGTAGCACAAACTCCGCCTCGCAAATACAGTTGGAGAGAGCATCTTCCCCACATCTATAAACTGCATTAACGAGAAAAGGTAAGAACAACATGAAATCAGCACGCTGAAGTTAAGATTTATCTGGATCTCTCCATTCAGCAGAAATACAATAAAAATGTACTTTAAGAACTTGATAGGAGATATTATATCTAGCCTAATGTTCTTTACTAAAAAATTCTGGTGAAAAGAAAAGGAACGGATGGTAACAAGGAAATGAGTAAAATCAAAGTTTAAAATGACTGAAGAAGCTAATCAATTGCCTCAATTGAACGCTAGAGCAACCCATGAACAGCTATACTTCATATGTGCTCCCTGTAAGCTTACTTTCTTCCTTCGTTGATCTATTACCAGAGAGAAAAGAGTGAAGGTTCTCAACCAGGAGCTAACTAGGAACATAATCCAATTATGTGTATAACAATTAACTAATGCACAAAATCCACACCAAACAGACTATGGCACAGCATGGAGCAGACTAGCTGAACAAGAGACAATATCTAACATCCAAGCATTATATATCGACATCCAATCAATAGAAATTATGCCTGATTGAGATGAAAATTAAGTCAAAGCATCTTGATTTTCCATGTGATTGCTTCAGAAGAAAATGTACTTTCTTTTCAATACAGATGTGTGATGGAGTTCACCTGAGAGTAACAGTCAATGGCAGTCTTGAAATCTTTGTCACGGAAAGCGCAGTCTCCACGCTTCCTTGCTTCCAGCATATCTTTCATCTGTTGGGTCCACTCCTGGAAGGACAACTGACCAAATCCAGAATAACCATTAGAACATAACTCTCAGAAAGGTGAAAAAATTGCCTTTGCAGAAGTGAAGTACCTCATTGCTTCCTTCATCATCTCTATAGTGTGCGGCGACCAAGATCTCGTGGATTGCTGTGAGATCCATCCTTGAGCAGGCCTCTCCCATTCGTGAAAGATTGGCCTTTAGTGCTTGAGGTATATCCTCCTTATTGGAAATTCCAAGCATGACATGTGATGGAACCTACAAATTTAGTATTTTAGTTCATGCCATGGGATTCATGAAACATTTTGCAACTCCAGGATTTGTCACTGAAAGGATTGAAATAGAGAAAATCCACCAGCACCAAAAGTGAAGGGCAAATCTATAAAGCTTAAATTAGCTTCAATATGGTGAAGTTGTCAAAGAACGTGGCTTGTCGTTGAATGTTTACTTTAAATTTTCTTAGTAGCATACTAAGCACCCAGGTACGACCGGCATTCCACAGGCCTGTATAGATAAATCATTGCAATGAGGCCGGGGTATGACGGCAGCATTTACAGGGATGAATTCGCTAAATCATTGCAATGAGGCCAGGCCAGTACATCAAAATGAAAATCACAATTTTCCAGCATGAACTTAATAATGACAGGGCATGTCAATAAAACCAATTACTCATGTTGCGTAATGCATTCTCTTTCACTACATGTATTTGAGCATATATGCCCCATCATGTCTAAACAATTTTGAAGAAAGTTTTTGCATGGCGATTGACATTAAATCACCCAAGGGAAGCATTCAAGTAAGGATCTAACTGGGAAAAAGACTTGGAGAAGCTACACTTTAACATTTCCCTAATTGGAGGCATCATTCAAACAGCTAATTTAGCTTAATTAGTCATACTTTTCAACTCAAAATGATAACAGCAGAAGGAACTACGTAGAAGAGATGCTCACATCTGATTTGGTTTGTAAAGGAACAAGCGTTGCAACTGTGTCCTTCATATTAGGCCGCTCTCTTGGTTCATGTTGCAAACACTGAGAGGCAAGATTAACCACCATCGTAGCTTCATCCATTGAAAACTTACCCTCCAAATGTGAATCCATCAATGAAATGTTGTTTTTCCCTCGTATCATGTCAAGAGCCTATGTGATGCAGATATACAAGAGTGACAAAACAACTGAAATCATCAATATCGGAGAGATCTTTTCTATTGATAAGTCATCATAAAACAAACTATAATTATCACATACACCATATATTAAGTAAGAATATATTACAAATTGATTTGCTTAGCTAAGGCCGTATAGTTGGGTTAGTAACCCAATACATTCGTTTGCTTTCTAACGACTCGTAACAAAGCGATAGATCTTCTGCAGCAAAAAAATTTTTTTTGCTCCTTCATCTAGGTTTTTGCTATTTACTAACCAAGTGTGGCCTGACCTGGCACTCAAATTTTGCTCCTTCATCTAGGTTTTTGCTATTTACTAACCAAGTGTGGCCTGACCTGGCACTCAAATTTAAAGGTCTCTCCATTGCATAGGACATTTAGAAAGGAGAATGGTCTGATTTAAACATACGATAGAATACATAAATTACTTGTGTCTGTATGGAATCTTAACTACAACACTAGCTGACCAAGAAAAAGAGTTGTGTCACTTACGTGACTAGGAGGGATGTGCTTCCCACTTAGCAAATCAAGAAGAATGGTGCCAAAGCTGTACATAACACTTTCAGGGGTGACCCTTCCTGTCATTTACACATAAAGGCAGACATGGCAAATAAGATTGAAGCACAAAAGGAAAGATAAACAAATCCTTTAAGAAAAGACATTTTACTGCAGAGCAGTATCTTAATTTCTTATGATCTCAAAGTCTCTTAGTTTCAGGCTTTGCATACTCGATCTGCCAATTAAGACTAAGCAAACCAAGACGACGATTCTTAAAAAGTTCCATATATCTCACTATTATGGTCCACAAGTATATGTCACGAGATACCATCCTAACCACGATGCATCCTATCTAGGATTTATGTTCATAGTCTTATTAAAGATACATCTAATGTTGTCATTTTATCAGCCTAGATGCCTTAAGTAAACTGCATATGTATAAATTATAAATCGCTGCTATAAGGTTGAAAAAGTAAAGAAGTTCATCAGATGTAAATTACGTGCACATATCTGATTACATTCTTGGAACATTCAAACCAAATTTATTGCTAGTGGTACTATGAGCGAGCATTTACATTTCACTGATTAGACACCTAAATTCTTCTGTTAAGAAACTCCTGAATAATTTAACCCATCTTAGCTGCCGAGTTTTTAAAAGTCTTGATGTTAAATAAAGTTTGAAGTTAACCTTCAATACTGATAATAATTTTTAATAGCCTAGATGCCTCATGTAGACTCTACATGTATAAATTCTAATCTGGTGCTGCAAGCTTCAAAAAGAAAAGAAGTTCATCCAACATTAGTTGCACATATCTGACTACATTTATTTTACATACAAACCAATTTTTTAACTACAGGTAATATGGGTGAGTATTTATATTTTCACCGATTAAAAACCTAAGTTGTTCTGTTAAGAAACTCCTGAATCATTTAACCCATCTCACCTTCCAAGCTTCTAACAGTCTTGATGTTAAATAAAGTTTGAACTTAACCTTCGACACAGATAAAAGGATTACAATCTGCATCTTCAAGCTAGAAGGTAAGAAAAAGGGAAAATGACCCAAATGGTTCATAAACTTCTGCTCAATGTGCAATGTTGTTTCTGAACTTTTAATTTGTTCAATGTGGTCTCTGAAATTTCACCCAATACTTCTCCTTTGACTATTACATGTTCAATTTAGTTAAAAAAAAAATCCTGAAATGGTTAAACATCTCCACAACTGAAGCAAAATCAAAATGCTTGTCCATTGCTGGTTCAGCTTGAAATTTCCAAAAGCAAAGTCTTCATCATCCCATTTTGAAAAGCCGATCTAACCTAAAAAGCAATATATCTATGTTTTGACAAGGTACTATAATTCTTCAAATCATTAAGGAAAATACCAATAGTGACAGACACAAGCCCCACTATTATGATAGTGAAGGAGATCTTCTGCCCTAAGTATCAATTGGTCCGGATGATATATCCCTTCAGCTATTTGAGGACATGCAGTCAGTATATGGACCAAATTGCAGAATGGTTAATAGAATAGAATGCTAATCTAGAGAGGAGACTGAAACTAGGAAACTTTGTTATAGAGGCAACAACTTGAATTGTACTTTCCATGCAAACCATAGTAACACTCTCAAGATATGCTGAACATATTTCTGTCTTCTTAGATGTTACTGGCTCAGGGACAGATGCAAGTGCCACAAAACTAAAGGAAATAAGGTAGAAGAATAAGCTCCAAATGGTAGCTAAACACAACATCACAATATGTTAAGAAATGTAGCAGAACCCTATTCTATGCTACAGCAGGATTTATGTCAAATTAGAAGTCAACCAAAGGAATGAGCAAAAATTTTTGATTCCTTTATTAGGAGGAGACAGCCTACCATTCTTCATATACTCGGGAGGCGTATAGGCAAGATTTGTGCTGTAGCTTTTCCCATCTTGACTATTCTTCATCAGGCCAAAGCATGAAAGACGGGGATCACCATCCTGTTCAATCCATAGTTGCATTGAATAGCTTAGTAATGATGATGATGTAGTTAAGATCTAGACCACAGTATAACAAAAAATTAGAGAAATGATCACCTCATCAAATAGAACCCTATAGGCATTGAGATCATGGTACAAGGGATGACCTTGACTACTGCAGTAATCTAAGGCTTCTGCGATGGAGAGAGCAACCCGTAGACGCATTGCCCATTCAATGCTTTGGTTTTCCCCTGTCAACAACATTCAAAATGCAGCACTCTTTATTACACAGAGATTCTTAAGTGGCCATGTAGAAGAATATAGAAAAATCTCGGGAGAGGTGGTTCATGTACTTCAGTCATGTGTATACTGCTTGAGCAAGTACATCTTAGCTGGCCACTGGCCAAGGTAATTATGACTTATAATCCTACAAGACTAATATTAGAGTTCTGTTTCTAGCAAGATAAGAGAGATTTCTACTTGTGCCTTTATGACAAACACAAACTATACAATATGTAAATTTTCTAGCCAACCATTGTGAGGATCAAGCTTCATACTTGAACGTGGCTATGGTCTAGGCAATCCATGGAAATCTTGAGTTGGGTGCATTTTCATCTTGTCATTTCGCTTCAAGCTAATGGAATTATGTTCTAGTTTCAGGGATTACACAGCTATTCCAGTGCAAAGGAAAAATGGTGCTGAGAGCTAAATTAAACCAGACATTCCAAGTTTTAGCCAATTATGCAGCATATAAAAGCAATGTAACTAATTGCATGCTCTTTTAACCAACTTCACAAATTAAGCTAAAAAACATTAGAATCAGTGAAAATCACAGACTATGGATCTGATCATGTGTCCGTCAATAGACACAGCGTAGCATAGTTTCTAGAATTATTAAGAACGCAAAATACCAGCTTGATATATGTTTCAGATGCAGTATCTGCACAGAAAAAGGAAGCTCTTAGAAGCTGCCAATCTAGCTTTCGAGGGATGGGTCACCTTAGACATCCAAAGTTGGCAAGGTAGAGCTGAAGGCCTATCAAATTTAAAACGGGAGTAGAATTGAAATTACTGACTTACAATGAAACAAGTGCTTTGCGAGAGTATCGTTCGGCATATACTCGGCAACCAGAAGCCTCTCATCGCCTTCACAGCAATATCCAATTAAGTTAGCCAATCTCCTATGCCTCAATTTCCCAACGCTCTGTGCTTCCTCCTAAAACAATACCACAGGCCCCATAATTTGCACTCACTTCAGTATCGCCCAAGAAGAACTAAAACACAAACAATCGAACCCGAGTAACACCACCAACTTAAAATACAATATATAAAGAAAGATCCAACATTGAGCTCCGAAATACTGCGTACCACGAAAGGCTTTGGTTCGGGCCACGCCAATTTTGTGAACTTCTTGACAGCGACCCGCTCGCCGCTCTTGAGGCGCCCCCTGTAGACTAGGTTCGGGGCCTTCTCGCCGCCCTCGGAGACGATGAAGTCGTGGCTGAAGCCGCCGGTGGCGGATTCCAGGTCCGAGAAGGAGAACACGGAGAAGGCCGGGGCTCCGCCGGGGGCCGGTGAGGCCCCGCCGCCTCCTTGCTGCAGTTGGCAGTTGCGGGCGAAGTGGGTCTGCTGCTGAGCTGGGTGGTCGTTCTCCGGGTGGGTCTCTCTGAGGAGGGATGATTCACAGCAACCCATGATTGTATTCTCGGTGCTTGTGAGCTAGAAAGCCAGGTCGCTAGAGAGATTGAGGACACTCATGAATGAAGTGGAAAGAGAGAGAGAGAGAGGTTTTCTTGATTCTCTTGATGGGAGGATGCTGGATTCTTTTTTCTGGTACGAGTGAACAGGTTTTTAACTGTTCACTTTCCTCTTATGCACCACTTTCCATTCTCTCCCCGCCCATTGGTTCATATCTTCTCTCTCTATCTCTCACTGTGTTTGATTCACCGGAGACTCCTATGATTATTCATTGATCTCATTCATCTCTGCACTGTTATTATTACCCCATGAGTGAAACTGGGTTGTCGTGAACGAATTGTGAACTACGAACGGGTTTTGAGTTTCTTATCAACAAAAAGAGAGGAGGTTGGGGTCGGTGATCTCTTTTGGCCTTGCCTGCCTAGAGATGTTGATTTGGATTATAGTCATTCGTATTGCACGTGACCCAAAGCATCGAGTTAACAAGCTCGTCACTATGATCTCATCAAGACATCAGTAGCTAAAACATCTCTTTATATTAGGTATATTAATATTTAGACAACGCAGCACGAATCATTTAAAATTCGTTCGCGATGTGAATTGAACTCGTGATTTATTAAAGACATTTGAGTTATTTATCATTAGATTAATCGTTCAAGTGGATGAATGGCTTTGAAATAATCAAGAAATCACTGCACTTTTGATCTTATTTTCATTTTTGGGGGGGGGGGTAAAATAAGGGGAGGACTTAATTTCTTTTATCAGATTATGAGGTGGGTGGCTGACAAGAGTTGACTGCGAACCGAACAATTTGGGTTTGACTCTTGGTGGAATCAATTGTTGTCTAACTCAAAGTTCTTGTCTTGTTGCTTTGACTTTGAAAGTTATCGAGGGAGTTTTTTTCGTGTAAATAACAGAAGGATTCAAAAGTTTCGCCAAAAATTATTTTGAACTGTAAAATAAAAAAAATGATAGTGATATAGATCTTGTGGATGTATGTGATGTTTTTCTAATATTTCTTCTGCAGGTCGGTACATCACCTGTCACCTCCCCTGTCATGTTCTTATAAAAAAAATCGTCCACCATATAGCCAACTAAAGCGACGGTGATAGTTTTAAATTAGGCCATAGTTCTTCTCGTTACTCGAGTTTCATGAAATTCATTTATCGGCTCCTCTCAAGTCAACTCAATTTGAATAAATTTGTCCAAACCTAATTTAATCTAAGAAGCACACCCTAATTTGTCAAATTACCACTTATGCATTCACACCATTTTGTTGTTGCTAGATTCTCTCGGATGTTCACATGATTGGAGAAGAATAATCATGGAAAAAATTGATGGTAGATGTAGGGATACTCCTATTTGAGAGAGAGAGAGAGAACCAAAGCAACAATGTTCGCTCTAAACTGGGCCAAGGTTCTACTTGTCATGCGAGCTTCACGAAATCCATTTATCAACTCTTCTCAAGTCGACTCGATTTGAATAAATTTGTCGAAATCCAATATCAAATTACCACGTATGCATTCACACCCTTTTGCTATTGCTAGGTTCTCTTGGATGTTCACATGATTGGAGAAGCAAAAATCATGAAAAAAAGCTGGTGGTAGATGCAGAGATACTCCTATTTTAGGCACCAAGAGAGAGATAAAGAGAGAGAAAGAGAGAACCAAAGCAATAATGGTTGCTCTAAACTAGGCCAAGGTTCTTCCTGTCACGCAAGTTTCACGAAATCCATTTATCAACTCCTCTCAAATCGACTCGATTTGAATAAATTTGTCCGAACCCCATATCAAATTACCACGTATGCATTCACACCCGTTTGCTGATGCTAGGTCCTCTTGGATGTTCACATGATTGGAGAAGAAAAATCATGAAAAAAAAACTGGTGATAGATGCAAAGATATTCCTATTTTAGGCGCGCGAGAGAGAGAGAGGATAACCTTTGCTTCATTTTTAGGCTGCATTTTGAATATTATATAGCGTGGATGGAATTCAATTGGAAGCATATATTCTCTGCCAACAAGTAGGGGTGGCCTATGCATTTTCTTGTTTGTAGCACACCAAGCATTGCGCGCCCCGTTTTGTCACCGGGCAATATTATAGTGGAAATAGAATTTAATTGATAGAGAAGTCCCAATCATGTAGGGACGGCATAAATGAGCTTTTTGAATTGTGGTGACCAACTGAAGCTTGAATTAAGAAAAAGTTGGGTTATGACATGATAATATATGTTCACATATATGTAAGGACTGACATATTAGTGGCACAACGATAAAAATCACACCTTAGAGTCCATCATGTATAACTTATACAATTGTAATGACATCGCCGAATGTAATATTTGGTCTGTTTAGGTATTTAGTACCCAATTTGTTTTATTCAAGTTAGGGAAAATTATTTAGAAGTCTCGATTTATTATAATCGTGTCAATTTAATTTAAACTTTTTTTTGCTAATTGAGTCAATTTTTTTTTTATATTTGTGCTGATTCAGTCTATCATATTAATTTTGGCTTGAAATTCACTAACGTGAATGCCGGTTCCTACATGGTCTGACTGGTGCCGAGGTGGAAAACATTTGATAATATTTTAACATTATTTCTTGGAATTCTATTATTTGTTAATTTTTAATTTATATTTTTCTTTCTTTTTTCATTTTAAAAAAAAGTATTAAAATTTATTCATATTGGTGCTAATCACGCTAAGTAAGATGGTCGACGTCAATATTAAATTGATACAAATACAAAAGATTTAAGACCTAATTAATAAAAAAAATATTTAAGACCGATTGATTGTAACTAATTTTATGATACTTTTGATAATTTTTCTATTCAAATTGGGTACCCTTAATGTTTCAATTGTGCTCAATGTCAGGCGGCCAACGTTGGGGATGTGACACCAACGCCATTAAGGAATTGTTACATGGATTGATGTTGACACTTCAGTGAAATATCCAAGTTGGCAAACGAGATCCATGGAGGTGTCCACGTGTCTTCCACGTCACACACACACACATCCTCCCTCCGTTGAATAGCGACGCCACCAAACCAATAGCCGTCTATCACCATGCCGCCTCCGCCAACCACCACACCACCATTGCCCCGGCACCTTTGCAGCCACCACGCCTCACTACCAATCACTACACCACCGTTAGCATCGCGACCATCGTCGGTCACACACGACTCCATCTCCATCACCCTTAACCATCAAGGCAATCACCATTGGCCTCATGGCTGGCTAAGAGAGAGACGGTCGCACGCTTTAACGTGAAATGCGGACGACAACGGCAATACATGGCGCGACACTGGGTGCGACATGGGTTGTCGATGGCCTCGTTGCACGGTCGAGCGCCAGCAATGGAACATGAAAGGGAAAAGATAAAATGACTCGACACTCCGAGTCAGCAATATGCATGGTTTTTGCATAATAAGATAGCGACATCGTGCATTTTTGCATGGCATGATCCTTCATTTAGTGGTAGTAATTGACCTATATTCTAAGCAATCGAGTACCTAATTGAAACCCATAAAATAAAAAAGAAAACAAGTTTAGGTACTGGACTTAGAGGGGTAAAATTTCAGTTAGTTGGCGGTGTGATTAACCCCCATTTATTTGATTAGAGTCACACTTGTGCGTGGACTTTCTTATACAATGTAGAGTAATTAAACTTTAATGACTTAATTAATTGTTTGAGAAAGTTTTCAAAGTACTTCTTTAGCAAAAGGTGCTTTTGCATTGGTTTTCCTTTCTTCTTCGACAACGCTTGATGAGTTTTACTAATTTTCAGTCTCCTCGAAATAATTGAAGTAGAGCCATTTTTGAGTTCACCTGAATAAATAAAACCAATCAATTATTGTAAGCAATTAATGAACAATAAATTTTGTAGGATTAAGATTTATAATTTTCTGTACTTTCAATAATTGATATGCAATTATGTAATTTACGTAGGATGCAAGTTTAGTACTATCTATAGTTGCAATAATTGATTGGTATTTGGTATTTATACAACGCATCCATAATATTAATTTATTATAATTTACAATATTATATTTGAGGACCCCTTACTATTTCGGGATCTCAATCTTTTCTCTGGAAAACATCGTTAATTACTAATTTTAGAATTGTTGAATCCATAGGCAAATGAATAAGTTGATAATTCTATATCTTATCTCGAATGCTTTGGGGAAATTATCGTGAAAGTCATAAATCTATTGCGATTGTGCCAATTTAGTTCTAAACATTTTAATTGTGTTAATTTACTCCTAGACATTTTATAATTTTATAATTTAATCTTTCCAACTAATTTTGATTGAAAATTGCTAACATAAATAGCCACACATGACTCTATCTCCATCACCCCCAAACCATCCAGGCTACCACCATAGGCCTTGTGGCTGGGTAAGAGAGAGAGGTTGCAAGCTTTGATTGCGACAAGCGGACGATATCGGCAGCACATGGTAGGGCTCTTGGTGTGACGTGGGTTGGCGATGACCTCGTTGCACCATCAAGCGCCGACAATGGAACTAAAATTCCACTACTTATAGATTTGGCTTGTGATAGAATTAAGTTTAGAAAATTAAGTCTTCTTAGAAAGAAATCTACTGATGATATTAATTTGACAAGTATCTGCATATAAAAGGAATTTCACACAATAGATGGCAACTTATTGTTACCTATTTATTGGAACTGAAATTTGGAAAGAAAAAGAAATTCCAGACAAATGCTAAATTCTTGATGGATTTGGAATGTGATATAATTTAGTTTAGAAAAATAGGGCCCTTTAAAAAGCAACGTATTAATGAGATTAAATTTGACAAGCACCCCCATATAAGAAGAAATTCTCACAATAGATGGCAATTTAGAAAATAAATTCTCACATTATTTTTGTCACACCTCGAACCTTGAGCGCGCGCGCATCCTACAATGGTCGAATGAAATGCGACGTTCCCAGGTAGCATCGCCGACCCAAATCTCTATGCACATGCGGAAACGTAATAAACAATTCCCGGACAACAACAAACTTGGGATAAGAAAGTATGACAATCAAATTTCACAAAACACATATTATAAAACGATCTCGGGTTCATATACAAAAGACTAAACCAAAAAGAATGGTTTATCTACTCCGGGATCTACAACCACTAGCTCCATGTCCACAAAAAAGGCGTGCTCCAAAAACTATCGCCTACGGGACTCCATGACGTACGTGTCGTACCTCCATCTAGGTACTTGAAAAACAGTTCACCGAGTCAACTCTGCAAGCCCCGATTAGGAAGAAATCCACCCAAGGATAACATATTCACATACAAATCAAGGTCTTCACACAAACAAATCGAGGTCTGGACACTGTCAGACTATTAAGATCTGAGACGATGTACCCAACATCTGGACGATGTAACGTCTGGACGATCCAATATCTGGGCGATCTGCCTCTATAGTTCATATACATAAATATGCAGCAAACATCTTTAACCACTGGTATACTTTTCATCAGTCATCATCAACATCTCAATAGCTCAATCCACACTCAATAAACAAACTCATGGCTGTAGCAATGTCTCACACCGAATCATCTATCGTATCCAAACACAATGGTACAAAGATCTAGAGGTGGCCTCCACGAAGGTTTATGTTATCGTGTGGCACTTAGGCCTTGACCCGAACATAATGGTATAAGGATCTAGAGGTGGCCCCCATGTGTCACTTAGGCCTTTACCGAAACACAATGGTACAAGGATCTAGAGGTGGCCCCCATGTGGCACTTAGACCTTTACCAGAACACAATGGTACAAGGATTTAGAGGTGGCCCCCACGAATGTTTACGTTATCGTGTGGCATTTAGGCTCATACTTGCTTATCGTGCATTCATCTTGCACCACACCAGCTATCACACAATCACATACCATTCAACCAATATTAAGGAGGTTAATCATTCGGCCTTGCTGCACACGTCCCATACCGTGCCAACTCAGCTAAATGTAAAACCACCCTAACAGGCAAAACCAAGTCACTTGCGTGTCTCCACGTCTAAATCCAGAACATAATCAAGCGAGAATTCTCAAATTTGAATATGTCATAAAGGACACATAAACAAACATTTTTCATAAAGACACCTTGCTCCAAAACCTTCTTTATTAAGAGCAGTAAATTGTTCGAACTCTTACAAAAACTGATGCAGTTCTCAAAAATCACGTTCTCTAGAATCAGTTTAGTTCGAAATCTAAAACTCATCTGCTTTGTCTGAAATTTGACTATGTTATAGTACAAGATGTGATAAACAACTTTTGTGAAGTAACTCTTTTGAAACTCGAACTCCAAGAGTGGATAAAAACCCATAGATCATAAAAATGTCACAAGTTCCAGCAAAAACGGAGGTTATGTTTTGTTCAAAACGAAGTTCACATAATTCTCTTTTGAATCCATAAAATTCTGAGTAAAATATATGTCATAGCTAATGATGTATAAAACAATTTTCATGAAGGAACCAACCTCATAATCTCATCACATCTCATTCCACAAAATCAGCAAACAACAACAGTTCAGTAAACACATACCGGAAAAATCCTCTGTTCTGAACTAAACTACTGTTACTTGTGCTAATCTAGTCTAACAATCATCTTATCATGCTGGTTAACACTCATCTAACTCTTTAAGCGTAATTGCAACCTAAGAAAGGTTTGGAGGCCGACTCACCTGGTCAGCAAACCAAAAAGTCCGCGGGGACGACAACACGAAGACGGCTACAACTCAAGCTTACTTCAACTTCGAAAGAGGCTCAGATGATGCTGAAAAAGCCTTGTGTGTTGCTTCCTTAATTGCTGGCTTGAGAGCTACGTATCTCAGCTGGACGATAGAAGGTGATAAGAAGTGAAAATATCCAGAATAGTTGAAGTGGAACCAGCTGTATATGGGGGACAAACAACTTTGAAAAGTCAAACCAAAATATCTAAACACTTGAGTACTTGCCCCAAAAGTCTTCTACCTTATCCAATAGTAATTTTCCCCTCTCAAACTTCTCATTGATTGGATGATATCTCAAGCATATCCTCTTTACATGAATAGGATGATCCATCTCCTCTACAATTCTTTGTAGTCATTAACTCATTCAGCAACTTGAATGAATCCCCAAAGTATATAAAGGTGTTCCACTGGTTCATATGAACGTATATATCACCGCACTAGGTCACAAAGCTGTCAAGACTCATAGAGAGAGGAGAGGGGCTAGGAAGAATTTAGGTGGGAATAGCCATGGATGTACAACATCCAAGAGAATGGGGTCAATGATGCTCGTGACGGCTTTGATATTGTGGTCGTCCATCGGTGTAGACACGAGCAAGTTTGGTCGTATACTTAAATGTTTAAAGTACAATGATCCAATTAGCTGCATTCAACATTGCGCATCACGACAGTGAGTCCTCGATGTCCCTAGCATTAGAGCATTGTAATTCGGTTGTTTCTTGTCTACTTGTTCTTACTACTATTGAGGTGTTACATCGAGATTGAATAGATAACGTAAATCAAAATTGATTTTTTTGACAAAAGCAAATATGCCGAAGTCTACACCGATGGATAGAACGTGACTATCCTTGTTTAATAAAATCAATATCAAAGTCTAAGGTAATGACTTCCATATATATCTTTTGTCTAGAAAAAAATCAATTTCAATTTTGATTTGACTTTTTTAATCTTTGGTTTCATATTTGGACTCATGTAGACACGAAGAAGTTGGAGTGGATGTGATGAAAGGTAGAGCTTGTGCGGATTCATGCTTTCAGGCTTGCCAGAAGACCTCACTTCACTAAGTTTAAAAATCTTCCTTTTTATAGTTAAACAAAAGTACTTTAGTTATGTAATAATACCTTTGTGGCTTTATTCCTCAAGTAATAAATAGTGCCTTTTTAATTATCTACTTAGCCATGAGTGAAGTACATTCTATGTCATTTTTCTTCTTCTTCTTTGATAAGTAAACTATATTCAATGTGGATAATGCATGCGAGGCAATTATTAATCTACATGATGTGATATTATAAGGGATAAGAATACTACAAGTGCCAAAACATGTGTACGACGCTCACTTTAGTGCCAAAAATTTCATTCGCTTAAGTGCCAAATTAAAAACAAAAACGATCACTTCTGTACCAATTCCAATTTATTTGGCCAGAATCTGACGTGTCACTTTTTTATTTAATATTTTGGGCCCACGTAACTCGCTGGAATTCTAGTCATCATATAAAATAACAAAAACATTTAAATAATAAAGAGCATAAAAAACATAAAATTAATTAGATTGAAAAAAAAGAGGGGATCTAAGGGGAAGGGCAGCAAGTGCTCACTGCTGCCGGCCCCCAGCCACATTGACCATGGGTTGGCGACCCTCACCAACGGCCGGCGAGGGCCTATGGCGAGAGCCCCTGCACTCCCTCGCCTAGATTTAAGCGAGGGTCGCGGTCCTCCCCCAGATCGGGCGATGGTCATTGGCCCATGGTCAGTGGTCGGCATCATTTGCCCCAATCAATTACTGAACTATGAGCACAAAAAAGTAAGCATAACAAGTTTTAAGATCGAAAAAAGAAGATGGATACAAGCTCATCATGAAAAATACAGTTATGCATGTGAAAGGTGAAGAAAACGACTTTTTTTCTTCCCTGTTAAAGGCATAACAACTTGTCGAAACCGATCAAATGTAGGAATCATATAAAAACGATCTAACCATCCAAAAATCCCGAAAACTTACATCATTGCTAATGCCGAGATTAAGCAAAGCGTAGAGCGAAGCAATCTGCGAGAAGAATCGAGTATTCCCACCAATGGTGGGATTGCTCATAGCATCGCGAAAGTCACCATCGCCCGCGAGTCCTCCTTTGCAAGTAGCCTCACATTGCAAGCATTCTCCCTCCTCTTCTCCTCACCGTCCACCTCTTCCTCCCCTTTTGTCACATCTTGCAAATCCTTCACCATGCACTTCAGCTTCTCCAAGGACTCCACCTTCTTCCTTGTCTCCATGCCTCCTGTTGCTCGTGGCTCTCTGCCAGCTGGAGCAGGTTGTTGAGCTTCTTCACCAATGGTGCCCCTCCAGGTCTAGGGCGGGCGATGCCGATCCCTAACCATGGGCCAGTGTCCCAAGTCTGATTTAAGGAAGGGTCATGATTGGGTGAGAGCCTGTAGGGGCCCTTGTCGGCCGACGACCCCTACGACTGTCCCCACCCTTGCTGGTGTGGGGTGGGCGGTGGCAGCGAGGGCTTGCTGCCTTCTCCTTTAACCCCTTTTTTTAAACAAAAAATTAACTAATTTTTAATTTAATTTTAATAAATTAGAAAGTCATATCATATTAAAAAAATAAATTAAAAAGTCACATGGAATAATTTATAAATACCACATCATTTTTTGGCCGGAATATCTACTGTTGGTAATTAAGCGATTGTTTTTTTTTTGATTTGGCACTTAAGTGATGTGAGATATGTGCAATTCATGTTATAACGGTAATTAATTATATTTCTAAATTGAATGTGTGACTTAAATGACATTTCTTATTCGATCTTTAATCTTACTAATAAAAACTATTAATTATATTAAATCTACATGACCTCCAAGATTAATATGCATTATCCTAAGCATGAACTATGAATGCTCCTAAATTTCAATGGTGATAAAATGAGTCTGCTCTCTACCATTTGGAATAAGTTAATGTGATATAAATACAAAATTAAAGGTCACTTCTATAAAATCTAGAAGTTGGCAACTTACCAAAAAAAAAATCTAGAAGTTGGCTTTGTTGTGCCTCTTTGGATTTGCATCAAAACACAAATTTATGTCTTCACATAACCAAAATTTTACATTGTACATATTTTATGTCAATCTTTGGCCCAACAATAACATGAGAGCATGATTTGATGGTGTTGCCATCATTTTCTCCCTCTTGTTTGGCCTTTTTTTTCTTCTTGTCCTAAATTTATTTAAATTAGATAAAAAACTTAAAAGGCTATATTTCATTTATAAAAAGGAAAAAAAAGTAGGGGCATCTCTAGTCCGCTGCTACAAGTGCCTATCATTCGAGTTGGCAAAGGTTATCGACAATAGGGGACGGTGGCCGGCTCTATGTAGATCAAGGCAAGCCTCACTTGAGGCTAATGAGTTGGTCACTCTCACCTTAGACGACGGTGGCGTTCACCTAGGATCGGCAAATCTCGCGAGGCCAAGGATGCCAGCCCTTTCCTGTTTATAGCTCCTACATAAATAAGGAGTTGGGCAGCCTTGTTGAGATATAGGCAAATATGGCTCTCCAATCAAGCTTCTTGAATAAGTAGCCATACATGAGTCACCTTGCAATAAACCTATACAATTATGCAAGCACAAATTACCCAAACACTAATGGGAGCAAAAATTCAAACTGTTGATGGTTTGAGACCTTTTTTTCGAAAAGCAAAAAAGTTCACTTTCAGCCTCTAATGGTTCACAAGATCACATTTCCATAACCACAAACAACAAAACCCAGAAAGATGTTTCGCAGTATTTCTTACCTGGCCTTCTCTTAACCACGTTTAATGAGTTTTATTGGTTTTCAATCTCCTTGAAATAATTGAAGTAGAACCATTTTTTAAGTTCACTTGAATAAACAAAAATTAGTCAGTTATTTGCAAGTAATTAATGAACAATGAATTCTGTAGGATACAATATTGTAATTGTCTGTACTTGCAATAATTGATCGGCATTTATGTAATTTTGGCAGGATGCAAGTTTATTACTATCTATAGTTGCAATAATTGATTGGTGTTTGGTATTTATACAACGCATGCATCATATTAATTTATTTCAATTTATACCATTATATTAAGTAAAGAGGACCTTACTTTTGCTAGATTTCAATATTTTTCTTTCCAAAACGTCATTAATTGCTAATTTTAGAAATGTTGAATCTACATGCAAATGAATAAGTCAAAATTCTATATCCTATCACACATGCTTGGGTAAAATTATCATGAAAGTCATAAACTCATTACAACTGTGCCAATTCAATTATAAACTTTTCAATTTGGCCAATTTATTCCTAAATATTTAGACAATTTGTTAATATAGTCTTTCTAATCAATTGTGGTTGAAAGTTGCTAATATAGACTACTAAAGTTAACGTTGACAATTCTTATAATTTGAAAAAAATACACTGATTTTTTATATAATTTATTATGTTTTCTTCTCTTTTTTCTTTTTCTTTCTTTATTTAAATTTTTGTTTTTTTTCCCTAAGCCTATGGAAAGGACCATTCGACCCTTGCCAGTCACTAGGAGGGTGCCCGTGAAGCCCTGATCAACCATAAGCAAAGGTTCTTGCTTGCAATTAGTGAGGGCTTTGCGACACTCATTAGATCTAAGTGACAATGGTGTGCATGATCCAGGGCGGTCTGGTTTCCTCCCAAACTCGAAAACCGAACTGATGGGACCGGTCCCCAGTTTTTACAACCGGGGATCGCACCTACTAATCCAAGGATCATACCATTTTGCTCTAGCTCCTGGGAGGTCCAATATAACCAGGAAAATTCAAAGAAATTTAAGCATTTGTCCCAACATGGCACACACAATGCAATATTCTTATAAGTCAGGGAAATAAAAATCACGTGCAAAAACTCATAAGCACTTTGTCGTCTCTCAACTCTCTAACCACGTTGAGAAAAATAAACTCACAACAGAGCTCGACTTTGACTCTTTGAGTGATTCACTTCATATGAACAAGAATGAGAGCAGAGAGCTTAGGGCCTTGAGTGTGAGATATTGAAGAGAAATATTCACAGGGCCCATCAAGATTGGACTCAAATTGGCTGAGGCGTGTTACTTTTTTTTTCCTATCTCTTAACCCTAAACAACTAAACAACTCGGAGAAAGGGTCGGTCCAAATGGTTCGATCCGATCATGCCCTACCATGAACTGGGAATTAGATTGCCAGAGAACCAGTTCTATTTTTAGGAACTATGGACTAGATCAAAACTCCAAAGAACCAGACCAACCTGCCTGGTCTAGTCCGAGCGGTTCCTGGGTTGGGCGACCCATTGTGCTCACCCTCATTGAGTAAGGGCCGAGATTCTGGGCTTTGCAAGCCTAGCCCTCACATGTGGTTGGTAAGGATCAATTAAGCCTCATTGGACTTAGTAATGAAAAAAAAGAAAGAAATAAAAAAAATCAGAATTGTCCACATTGGTGTTGGGCATCCAACATGGCATGGCTAGTATATACATTGGTGATTTTCAGTAAAAAAATGACTAGAATGACTATGTTAACAAATCTTCAAAAGGTGTATGACTGAATTGATCAAATTAAAAGGTTTAAGATTGAATTAGCGCAAATATAATAGACGTAGGATTTTTTTGGTAATTTATCTCCATGCTTAAGTAATAAAATTTGAATTTTTTTATCCTACAAAAGCATTCCTAAAAAGATTTGAATTTCGAAATTTTTTTTACGTTTCCACACCTTTGCAAGTTATGTACTTTTTGGAGCGGCTTCTTTCTATTATGTAGTAATTCAAATACTTTATAAACAAAATGATTTTGCATAATTTATCAAATTTTCACTTTTTTTTACAAGCAATGCAATTAAACATTTGGCTAGCATATATAACACTTATGGAATAATTTACATTTTAGTCTTAGTCCCTAAGAGGAATACAAAAAAAACGAAAAGAGTTTTAACTTCTCACAATCTATTCTCAAACTCAAAAGTTCATTACATTAATTCTGCTTTCATCCTCGAGTCCCCTCCCGCTCGTTATACTCTCTCTCTCTCTCTCTTTCTCTCTCTCTCTCTCTCTCTCTCTCTCTCAAATTTCGGATTATATCAAGAATATATGTATATTTCCACGAATAATTGGGCAAGCCTCAGGGCCCTACTGGTCATTCTATGGGAAGGCTTGGGCCCAAAACACAAGCTTGACTCTTAGGCCTTAACAAGCTCCCATGGGGTCAATAACGACTAACACCCCAAGTTGGGCTCTATCTAAGCCCACTTAGGTAGAGCTTGGTATAATCATTTGCTGATTTTAGCATTTTCTGTTTCCGTGACATGTTAGAAAAATGGTTTTCTCTACAAACAATAGATGTGAATTATAACTTTCTTGGTAGAGACAACTATGAAATAAATAAATAAATGAATAAATAGATACATAAAAAGAGACATGTTGAGCCAACTCGGGCCATTAACTGTGGGTCGGGTTATTTCGAGTCGATCAATGGGTCGGATGAAGAATTGTCTGAATACCCCATTTTTGGTTCGGGTTTCATGAAAATCCCAGACATGATCTATTGGCAAACGGTCTTGTCTGTCAGGATTGAGTCCATACCTTGATGTTTGGCAACAAGTGCTCGTTATCAATTGGCAACCTTCTTATGTGTCTGGATTGAATCTATACCTTGACTTCGGTATCGCTCAAGGTAAGTTACTGGACATATGATACAACCCTTACGTGCTACTGCATTTCATAGTCCACTAGACAATAACATGAAAAAGGTGGATCACCCGATCTAATCTAATCCAAGAGTTTTACCAAGAAGATGTTTTGAGCTTGGAGTAGAACGAGAAATAATAAATAATAAAATAATAAAAAGTTAAGAGTTTTATCGAGAGAAAGTAGAAATCTAGACAAAAATATCTCGAGTAAACTCGGCTTTAAGAGAATGTATGAAAAAAAAACTTCAATAAAAGATTAAGAGAAATTTATTTCAAGATATTAACATAGCTACAAATACTACATCTTTTTTTTGTGATAGTTCAAGTTACCTGTACTAAAATTGAGAATGAAAAATATCAATTCATATAAAATTGACTCCACTGCACATGGCGTGGGATGTGGTATATACGCAGAAAAATTCATTGATATAATATGACAGAGAGAGAGAAAAATTGACTTTATAACTTGCAATACAATACGCCATGAAGAGTAAAATTACTTTGGTTCCATTCAAAAAAATGTAGTAAAAACTGTAATTCTAGAGTAATGCTACTTAATTCGGATAATCCGTGTCGAGCTAAATACTTATATATGACACAAGACAGATTTTATAAATATAAAGTGCATTTATTTTTAAGGCAAATGAATCCATTTATCTGCTAAATGATAGTTATTATTCTCAAGTGATACTTCCCTCTAATAAAGACTGGTGCTTATTGTTGTGATTCTTTAAAAGTGCTATATTTTCATATATCTAAGATGTCCAATAGTAGAGGTGCAGATTTTATAAACATATTATTTCAATCAAACTTAGAAAAACAAAGTGCATGTGAAAAATGGACAAGTATGAAGTGAATGTTTCAAAAGGTATTATAGCTCAAATTAAGAAACAACTGAGCCTATCCAAAAAATGCTTTCTAGACAAGTAGCATTGTCCGTATTTACACAAGTTGAGCAAAAGAGCACATCAGATCTGGACATGACAGATGGGGAGATGCATAGGGCAAACCACTTCTCAGCTTGCCTTGTAATAGAGCCGAACAAGTAATTGACAAAATTTTCTGATTTCTGTAATTACCATCTGTAACATGTTACAACTTACAAGGGTAATAGGAATAATAGGGAAAGGAAGAAGCCGGGATCCTGAACAGACGGCATACTTCGTTTTCAAGTGCTGTAACGAAGAATCAATAAGTCTAAATCTCATGGGAAAAGAATTCACTTAAACACACATGTTCCTCCTTTAAATGAAAATGACTGTTTGCTTTGATTGTGCTTTGAGATCTTTCAATTTCTTCAAAAAAATTTGTGACGTAATCCTGCAAGTACTTCTCTAGGGTGACAGTATCTTTGGAATCCACCCCAAGAAGATCATACGTCTCATTCATTGGAACAGCGAAAACAGTGTCGCTTGTAAGCACCTGAATAAGCATGTAAACCATATTAGGCCTCCTGTTATAGGTAACAGTCTAAAATATCCATGTCATGGATAAGCGAAAATCAGTGGATCACTTAAAACCCATATGGAGCATTGCTTCTGACAATAAAGCAAAGTCCTCCAGTGCATTACCTCTGAAAACGCTAATCTGTCAGCAACGTCATCTGTCCACTCAAAAAACCGAGTTAGTTGGCGAGTTAGCCTCAAGACTGACTCTAGAACTGTAGTCACATTTGCATCTTGCCCAGCAAGTCTCTCACACAATGTTATTACCTGACAAGCATTTCCGATCATAAAAACAAGGACAAAGGACCGTATAATGCACTAATAAAGTTAATAACAGAATCCAAATCACCGACACTGTTGCCGCATTGGCTAATTTAAATTAAGGCTTGTTCACAGCATTGGCACTTGATTGTCATTCAAAGGCCTCCTGAAAACACAACTTATGTGGCTCCTTCCAACTATATCTATAATCACCATTCTAGAATAACGCTTACCAGAAATTAACATCATCGGGCTGAAAGGGAGAGAGCACAGAATATAGACAGGAATTTTAGGCTTTTTAATAACGTTAAGTGATGTCAATTACCTCGTGTTGTCCACGCCCGAGGTCCAGCAAATGTAAGGAGTTTTCCATTCGCATTTTCCTCGCATAAAGCTTTAAATGTCAATTGAGCTATATCCTGGTGTGAAATTCCAATATAACCAGATTCAGATAAAAAAATTATGCAGAATTGACCTCACAGAATTGGCTACGGGGAAGTAATAAACGCAACCTCCTATGAGCTAATAACCTGGGTATCCATATAAGCAATCCTTGTTGGAGCATCTGTCCCCCAGACTGATTTTTCTTCCAGGATAGGTACTGCATACTGGCCAATCAATCCCTGAAAATTTGGCAATCAGAACTACATTTAGAGACAATCAGCAAGGAATATTCTTAAAAGACAAGTTTAAAATAGTTATAGATCACTTGGCTAAAGCTTGTTATACCTCGCAAGCAATACAAGTTCATTTGGACCAACTTTTCTGCTGTTGAACTTCATAAAAGTTGCTAACCATTACTTAGTGCTATCTAAACCCGCAGTGAGAATGGCATGCAGTCTTTGAAGTTCCAAGCCAGCTAAGTGGGCTCCCAAAGACAGATCTGATGTTGATGTAAAGCACAAAAGCAGTCCTCCTCACATATCAAAATAATATATACTAGTGACTGAAGAGAGGGCCAAGGACGTTAGTCAGGTGGAGCTTTCATTGAACAAGACACTCTGGCCTAGAAAGAAAGAAGGAAAGAAAAGAAGACAGCTTCCAGTGGACAAAAATGAGCAAGCTGAATTTTTCATATGACAAAGCTTTTACTGCTCATCAATGAGAAAGCTAGAAGTTAAACCACATTTTTGTTCAAATGCTTTATTTTCTCTTTAGTCTTTTCCCCCTTTTTGATTTACTTTAACTTGAGAGGTAAGTAAAAAGAAAATTGATTATTGCTAAATATCATAAGTAAGAACCCACTATCAGTCAGAATGTTTACCTGCATGAAACTACATAAGCGAATGACAATATGATTAAGGCCCGAGTCTTTCAGAAATTTCTCTGTACAGTATTTTATCTCAATCAATGGAACCTCTGGATGCTCGTCACAATTGTGAATGGAAAAGAACACATATTTCTGGATGCCCATTGCTTTTGCACATTGTATAAGAGCAACTTTCCCTTCCCAATATACCTAGAGAGAACAAAAAGTTGGTAAGACGGACAAAACCATGGATATGTAACTGAAAGTCAAATAAATTAATCGTGGAGTAGATGCACGTCAGTGACAGATGCAGATATACTTCTGCAGGGATCCAACTCCAGGACTAACTGAACAAAACTTCTTATGTTCTAAAAGTTAAAAATTCTTCATCTTTTTATCTTGAAAAAAGTTAAATATATGAAGAGGAGAGATATTAATACAAGTGATAGATTACACATCCAGTTAAACTCAAAAGGAAGAGTAGTTTTTTTTTTTTTTTTTTTTTATGACAGAGGATCCCCACTTTCGCCAGTCCTTTGAACCTATGTATTCGCGGGTTAATACCTCGGGGGAGATTAGCCCAACAACCTACCGCCAGTGTCCTCTACTTAAATCACGGAGCCACACCTAAGAGTGGAACCATGAACCCACTTGTGGGAAAAGGACAAAAGGAAGAGTAGTTTAATGCCAAGTAATCAAGAAAAGTGAAAGAGAAAATTGAATTGTCTTTGATGAAATATAATATGCTCCAGCAGACAAAAATGTCTTAGCCAGAAACATTTTCATATACTAATCTTGATAACAAAGAGAATAACTGACTTTAAGTGGTAACGACTGTGAATAAAAAGTAAGCCTAGCTGGGTCGTTGCTCTCACTCTACCACCAGTGACATCGTCACTGAAAGAGAATTAAGTGTCTCAGGGGAAAAAGGGAGAGAGACAATGCAGTGCTTAAAGAAATAAAATTTCAAATGCCGAACAATCATGTCAATTTTGATTTCCAGTTCAGTTAATTTAAGGAATGGGGCTGTGAAGGAGAAAAACTGTAAAAAAAAAAAGAAGAAGAAGAGGAAGAACAGCAGAAGATTAAGAAATCACCATCTTTATTGTTCCTCAGGGCGCCCCGTCGCACAGTCAATAACCGTACGAATCCCCACAAGTGTTGCTGGTATAGTCCCCGGCTTGCTCAAATCTGCCTAGAATATTGGAGGACAGTCCTCGTTTAAAAATCTCAAAGGAAAAGGAAACAATTTGCCATCGAACCCAGGAAACCCAAAAGACAACCATAACGACCGAGGAGAAATTGTATTATTCCAACAAATTAGACTAGAAAAAATGATTGGCCAGATTGAAGTAATCATGTCATAAGTGATGGCACCTACATTGACAACCGAAGCACCCCAATCACAAAAAAAATCAGCGGGAGCCGATCGAGGCCTGACAAGACATCTGACATCATAACCTTCATCTAGAGCCCGTCTTACGACTTGCCTGCCCAGTGTTCCCGTGGCACCAACAACCAGAATGCTAGTTGGCCGAACCGGCATCCCCGGAGCAAGATTTGCAGCAGCGGGTGCCTGCTCAGTGCATGTGACTAACGGCCGAGCGTGCGATTACCCTATGAAAGTTAAGAGAGGACAAAATGAAACAAGAAGCAAATCGAGTGAGAAAGATTTAAATACTCTTAATTTCGAAACTGCGCAAAAATCTGAATACTCACATTTCCAAGAAGGATGAGTAAATGGCTTGACATCCAAACACAAGAAGCAAAATACAAAATTAAAAAATGAAACGAGGCAAGGGAGGAAATCTAGATATCTATCTGAAAGGCAATCGCCAATTCGCGGTGCTGTTATTGCCAAAGCCCATCCCCGTGCTAGAAAATTCAGAAACAGTACCACCAACTAGAAGTCCATCTCAATCTCATTACCTCCTTCATGATGAGCAAAAGGCCGGTGAATAGATGGCAAAACTTCTATGAGTGTGCTATGTCAAAGAACGTGGCTTGTTGTGAATGTTTACTTTGAATTTTCTTAGTAGCGTGCTAATTACCCAGGTACGACCGGCATTCCACAGGCACGATTTTGATAAATCATTGCAGTGAGGCCGAGGTATGACAGCAGCATTTACAGGGATTAATCCACTGAATCATTGCAATGAGGCCGGGCCAGCACATCAAAATGAAAATCACGATTCTTCAGCATGAACTTAATTAATGACAGGTACTTCAATAAAACCAATTACTCATGTTGCCTAATGCATTCTCTTTCACTTCATGTATTTGAGCATTTATGCCCCTTCATGTCTAAACAATTTTGAAGAAACTTTTTGCATGGCGTTTGGCATTAAATCACCCAAGGGAAGCATTCAAGTAAAGATCTAATTGGGAAAAAGACTTGAAGAAGCTACACTTTAACAATTCCCTAATTGGAGGCATTATACAAACAGCTAATTTAGCTTAATTAGTCATACTTTTCAACTCAAAATGATAACAGCAGAAGGAACTACGTAGAAGAGATGCTCACATCTGATTTGGTTTATAAAGGAACAAGCGTTCCAACAGTGTCCTTTAAATTAGGCCGCTCTCTTGGTTCATGTTGCAAACACTGAGAGGCAAGATTAACCACCGTCGTAGCATCATCCCTTGAAAACTTACCCTCCAAATGTGAATCCATCTATGAAATGTTGTTTTTCCCTCGTATCTTGTCAAGAGCCTATGTGATGCAGATATACAAGAGTGAAAAACAGCTGAAATCATCAATATCGGAGAGATCTTTTCTATTGATAAGTCATCATAAAACAAACTGTTAGAAGTAGTTTGTGATTAATAAACTTACTTACCTCTTGCGGAATGATTTGTGGAAATACCTTGGAATAACGGTTGAATCACTAGCACGTGGAGAATCTTCTACTCAACGATGGTCCGAATACAATCACAAGGAAAATATTCTTGTTTCACAACGTAAATGCCGATTATTCTCTCAAAATATGAATGATGGAATGTCTAGGGAGGAGAACGGTTCTGTCTACATTCTGCAACTTTTCATCAACTGAAGACGGAGGGAGTTATTGGAATATAACTATTCCAACCTCTTCAAATGGTGCCTCTTCATTGCACCTCATCATGGGCGTACACACCCTTTCATGTGTGAACCGATAGAATACTATATCTCCCACTCGCACATGATGGGCTTGAGGCATCCAACATTCATTAACTTTACAAAACAAATGCTGGCAAATAAGTCATGTGACCAGTGAGTACACCTGCATATGGGAGCTCAAGCTATGCACCTATTAAGAATAACATAGCAACTGCAACCCTAAAAATAATTATAATAATGTCTCACAGTGCCCTAGACATATTTTGTTACATCAGTCTAAGTATACCTATCCCCAAAAGGCTATACTTGACTATCTTTAAATATACAATGTATTTACAGTTATATCCAAAGCTTTAACAAGCGATATAACTGGTTGATCGGTAAACACATGTTATAGATGAAAAACAACAATAGTCTTCCTTCGCACTCATGTCTCTCTCCATTTCAAAATAATTGCTTTCCTAGACATATCCCATAAAGCCATATTATTTTCATGATCGCTAAAAACATACTAAGGTAGCAACATTGATCTGTCATTTTGAGAACATAGTCAAAAGTAACATAGGGCACAAAATTGAAGTAATTAATTTATCACTTTGAGGACTCACACAATGAGTAACTAGGGATAAAATTTAACTCATCTCTCTTATTGGTCGAATAATGCACATGTAGTATGAATGACATGTTATAGTGGATTTCTCATTCTATGAGATCATATGTCATATATTAAACATATCCACCATACGAATCTTAGCCTAAACAAAGTCATATGCTTCTCACATACATATGTTTAGCTTGAGTATTCTATCAGCTCGCTTTCTCTAGCGCCCAATTATATACTCGCATCCGACTTTCATCAGGCATACATGATTGTGGGACTACATGTTCGGTCTTATCATATATTTATCTTAGATCTCATCTTGATCCTAATCAAGGCGACGTAAAATTAAAAAATACAATCATATTATGTGCTATGTTTGCTTTTTCAGCACATAAAGTACATATCGTCTCATCTCAACTCGCTAACTATAGCGCTTGAGGCGATTGCTCGTGTGAGTGAGCCAATCAGTGCCTGGCGACATACCTTTCAATAATATGTATGTGTGTGTGTGCTAGGCTCATGTCGATATTGTACTAATCAATAAAATATCAATTCATTGATAGCAATAAGCTAGTACAATCCATACATGTACATAATATAATGATCCCAAATCATATTACATATTATATTCTACACAACCCCAAAGACATTATGTGAGTGAAAAACATGTCTCTAGAAATAGCCTTAGTGAATGGATCAGCAACCATGCTATTGGTAGGAATATACTGTAGGATCACTTCCTTCTGCTCTATTATATCTCTGATGAAGTTATTCTTTATGTCAATGTGCTTCGTTCTACCATGATATTTGGGATCTTTCACATAGCCAATGGCTGCTTGACTATCACAATAAATTGTCACCGGTTTTGAAGCGTCAGTGACAACGGCTAAATTTTCCAAGAATCTTCTCAGCCATACTGCTTCTTGCACTGTTGCAGAGCATGCAATAAATTCAACCTCCATCGTGGATAGAGCTGTACATTTCTGTTTCTTGATACTCCAAGATATTGCTCCTTCATTAAGCAAGAATGCATACCCAGACGTCGATTTACGCTTATCTAAGTCTCCTCCCCAATCAGAATATGAGTAACCTAATAATCGTAAATTATTCCCTTGAAAACAAAGCCAGTAGTCCATGGTGCCTTTCAAATATCTGAAGATCCTCTTAACTGATTTCCAATGTGCTTGGCTGGGATTTGATTGGTATCGACTTACTAATTCCACGGCAAAACATATGTCAGGTCGAGTACACATCATAGCGTACATCAAACTTCCAACGGCACTAGAGTAAGGAACTTTCTCCATTTCTTTCTTTTCTTTCGGAGTCTTAGGACACATCTTAGAACTCAAGCTTTCACCTTGCATGATAAGGGTATCAATAGGATTACAATGCTGCATATTGAAACATTCAAGAATCTTTTTGATAAAAGACTCTTGTGATAGAGCAAGGAGTTTCCTTGATCGATCTCTTTCAATCTTAACTCCCAATATATAAGCAGCTTCTCCCATATCTTTCATTTCAAAATTAGAGGACAACCATTCTTTTTATGGTGATAATCAAACCCTTATCATTCCCAGCTAATAGAATATCATTTACATAAAGTGATAAAATCACAAATTTATCATTAGACCATTTGACATACACACAATGATCTTCTTCGATCATTGTAAACCCAAAAGAAGTTATAGCTTGATGAAAACGAAGATACCATTGTCTAGATGATTGTTTAAGGCCATAAATTGATCGATAGAGTTTGCAAACTTTGCACTCCTGACCTTTAACGATGAAACCTATTGGTTGTTTCATATAGATTTTTTCATCTAGTTCTCCATTGAGAAATGCTGTCTTTACATCCATTTGATGTAATTCTAAGTCTAAATTTGCGACAATAGCTAGGATAAGGCGTATAGAGGCAAACCTTACAACTGGTGAAAAAGTTTCTTCATAGTCTATACCCTCTTATTGAGTATAGCTCTTTGCTACCAGGCAAGCTTTATACTTTTCAATGGATCCATCTGCCATACGCTTAATCTTGAAAATCCACTTATTTCCAATAGCTTTGCGGTCGGGTGGTAAATCCACTAAGTCCCAGACGTGATTTGCTTTCATAGACTGCATTTCATCTTCCAAAACTTTTCTCCATTCTTCTCCATTAAGAGATGAGAGAGCCTCTTCAACTATCTTAGGCTCTGCATCGTCTTGTGGAGCAATTATAAATGCTTCCCCTTCAATCTCAAATCGACGATGAGGAACACTTACACGAATACTTTTACGTAACTGAATCCCTTGTGGATCCGGCTCATTAGGCAATACAATACTCCTACTAGGTGTTGTATATTGAGGTAAATCTTCATTTCCCTCAATAACATTAGGGGGTGTATTATTACGATCTTCCATCTCATATAGCTGAAAATCCTTATCAATCTCACCTCTTGTAGGAAAATAGTTTCCTAAGAACGTGACATCTTGTGATTCCATTTTAGTCACACTTCCATCAGCTTGTTCACCTATGAACACATACTCTTTGGAGTGTTTGGAGTATCTAATGAAGATACATTTCTTCCCTCTTGGACCTAATTTTCCATATTTGTGGGAAGAATTGTGAACGTATGCTGCACACCCCAAGGTCGTAGATTACTTAAATCTGATTTTCTGCCAGTCCATAATTCATAAGGGGTGGAAGTAACTGATTTAGAGGGCACACAGTTAAGTATATAAACGGTAGTCAATAATGCATCTCCCTAGTACGAGATAGGAAGATTTGCTTGTGCCATCATAGATCTAACCATTTCCAATAGGAATCTATTCCTTCTTTCAGCAATACTATTTTGTTGCGGGGTACCAGGAATAGTCAAATGTTTTATAATACCCTTTTCATCACAAAAAGACTTAAATTTTTCAGATAGATACTCATGTCCGCAATCGGTTCTTAATACTTTTATGGTTTTGTTTAATTGATTCTCAACCAAACTTAAAAATCGTTTGAAACAATCAAATGCTTCCGATTTGTGGGAGATCAGAAAAATATAACCAAAATGCGTGAAGTCATCTATGAAAGTGATGAAGTATGAAGCTCCATGCCTCGCCCTCACATTTAATGGACCACAAATATCAGAATGTACAAGTTGTAATGGAAGTTTAGCTCTAGTTTCTTTACCAAATGGTTTTCTAGTTGTTTTTCCTACTAGACAATGTTTGCATAAAGGTAGATCAACTTTAGTGATTGACCCTAAAAGGCCTTCACTAGCTAATCTTTTCATTCTTTCTAGTCCAATATGACCCAATTTAGCATGCCAAATATTTGCATCAATATTTGCATTATTTGAAGATGCAATCAAAGAAAAAACAACTATCAACATCAACTTCATACACATCATAGTCAATATCTAAAATCATAAAACCATATAGTACATAACCAGAACCATAGTAAGTTGTTCCAAACTTAATGTCAACACAATCACCATGAAAATTTAAAACATAACCTAAACATAGAAGGACAACCATGGAGACCAAGTTTCGTCGAATATCAGGAGCATAAAGGACATCATGTAGAAGTAGGGCACGACAGCCACATAATTTTAATTTGCATGTGCCGATACCCTTCACTTAAACTCTAGAGTTATTTCCAACGTATATCCATCTACTTCCAGATTGTATTCGGCGATACTCCACAAAAGCTCTTCGATCTCTAGCTACGTGCTCTATGGCTCCTAAGTCTATTGTTCACATAGGATAAGTCTTAGTAAGCATTACAATACTAGAAACAAAAGAGTTGCTTAGAGTAATTGAGTAATTTGGTACCTCTTTTGGCTCAGTGCATTCACGAGCAAAATGACCAAGTTTGCCACAATTATAACATTTAATATTGGTCTTGTCCTTCCTTCCACTGCGATTCTTGCACTTGATGGTTTTAGCTCTCTTGGGTGCCCGACCAGCCTCATTCCCTTTGTTGTTGAACTTATAGTTCCTCTTACGCTTGAAGCCCGAAACTTTGCGCGAACTAACTTCAGCAACATAAGCATGTGTAGAAGATTTAGCAGCCTCAAGGCACTCATCCTCTAACTCTAAATGACGCGCTATATCATCAAAAGATACAATATTTTCATTGTGCGTCATATTTATTTTCATATGCTCCCAACTATTGGGAAGAGACCTGATAACAGCCTGAACTTGCTGTTCATCAGTTAGGTATGACCTGTTGTCTTAAGCTCTCGTATCATGTTCGACATTTCTCGAAGATGCTGTCTCATAGTTTGATTTGGACGCTTTCGATAGGTGTCAAACTTGATAGTAAGCCTCCTCAATTTAGTAGCAGATGTACCACCAAACTTATCTTTCAAGGCAGCCCAAATTTCTTGAGCGGTTTCATAACTTTCAAACTCACACATAAGATCAACTTGCATACAACTTAGCAACGTAATGCGACCAATGCTATTTTTCTTTTTCCAAACTTGATAAGTTTCTTGATCTCTTCTGTGTTGAGCAGATGTTCCATGTTCTGGTTCAGCCATGATGTGGTTGAGTGTTTCCAAAACCTCTTGCTCTTCAATGATGTACTGAACCTTTCAATGCCAAATATCAAAATTGTCACCGTTCAGTTTCTCACCCTTGTTGAGGTCAGCCACAATGGTCTTAGATGCCGAAGCATAATCAATGATACTGTTACATTGACATAATAAACGCAAAATTAATACTAGCGCATCCATCACATCCACATATATATGTTTTTACAGCAAAAATAAAGAAAACAAATTAATGATAGCTTAACAAAAGACACATAAACAAAAGTTCACTATGTTCCCAATCAACTTCTATGTGACAATTGTCCAACAATCATTAATTTTTTTCAATTTGCACAAAAACTTGAGTTTTAGGTGAGAATTCCTTCGAATCTTACCAACCTATAAACTCCTCCTAGGTAAAACGACTATATTTCATCATGTAATGATCACTAATTAAATATAAAGTCACAATTGGATCATTAAACATTAAATAACATTGATAGAATAATAAAAAAATTGTAATCAACTGCAAAAAGTAAAAAAAGAAACTACACAAAAAAACCCTTACTGTCAACCAATTTTCTTTTGTCAACAGTCAAAGTCAACGGTCAATTGTCAAAGTCAACAGTCAATAGTCAACTCCGGTCAATGGGTCAACCAGTAGCGGGTCAAAAAATTAATCAAATAGCCACTAAGGGCAAAAATGGAATTTCACGAAAAAAATCAAGGGCAGAAGCGAAAAATGCAATAAAGGAGGGCAAAAATGGAAATTGAGAAGTTAACAGGGCCAAAATGGGAAATAAGCCTGTTGGTGTGTGCCGTGCAGGAGCCAGCCCTCCCTCCATGCGTAGAGTCCACGTGCCAGCGTGTGGACTCCACACGCCTTCTCCAAATTGCGCAAGTTCCTTATTTATTTTATTTTTTGTTTTTGTCGTTGTCGCCCTTTTCACGGCGAAAATTTCCGGTCAACAGCCAATCTCCGGCCAAAATAAAACAAGGATTTTGTAGGCAATGCCGGTATGATCACATAGATCCCGGAATCGATGAAAACGGCTAAAAAATAGTCTCAAAATCAAATCAAAACCTCAGAAGCATGAACTCTAAAGATTCAAAATTCCATTCGCGTAATTCATCTTTGGCAACCATCAATATGCGTAATTCAAAATTTTGGGCTTTTGTTACCCATGGTAGTGCAATGGTGCTTGTCCAAAACCAAGTAGTGGTTCGCCGGAATTTGGCCGGAATCGGCGATTTCGTTCTCGGCCTTCTACCGCCTCTTTTATTTATAGAAATGCCATTTTCTTTAAACTATCATATCTTTCTCTACGTAACTCGAAATTTTACATATATTATATCATTCGAAAGCTTGTTTCGAGCACTACAAGAGTGTTCTAACACAAAGATATGAAACTTATTTCATGATAATGAAAAAATACCAAAAAATTTTGGGTTTATGGGCTAGGAAACAACCTTGGTGCTCTGATACAATGTTAGAAGTAGTTTGCAATTAATAAACTTACTTACCTCTTGTGGAATGATTTGTGAAATTACTTTGGAATAACGGTTGAATCACTAGCACGTGGAGAACTTCTACTCAACGATGGTTCAAATACAATCACAAGGAAAATATTATTGTTTCACAACGTAAATGCTGATTATTAGAATATAACCATTCCAACCTCTTCAAATGGTGCCTCTTTATTGCACCTCATCATGGGCGTACACATGCTTTCATGTGTGAACCGATAGAATACTACATCTCCCACTCGCACATGATGGGCTTGAGGCATCCAACAGAAACTGAAGTCATTGCATACACCATATATTGAGTAAGAATATATAACAAAATGATTTACTTAGATAAGGCCGTCTAGTTGGATTAGTAACCCAATCCATTCGGTTTGCTTTCTAACAACTCATAAACAAAGTGACAGATCTTCTGCAGCAAAAGATAAATTTTGCTCCTTCGTCTAGGTTTTTGTAATTTACTAAGTGTGGCCTGACCTGGCACTAAAATTTAACCGTTTCTCTGGAAATCAAACTTAAAGGTCTCTCCATTGCATAGGACATCAGAAAGGAGAATGGTCTGATTTCAACATAGGATAGTATATAAATTACTTATGTGTCTGTACGGAATCTTAACTACAACACTAGCTGACCAAGAAAAAGTGTTGTCACTTATGTGACTAGGAGGGATGTGCTACTCGCTTAGCAAATCAAGTAGAATGGTGCCTGTTAAAGATAGAATGTAAATATTGTATCTTGTAGTTTCCTTTTTTGTATTTTAGCCTTTTCCTATATATTTTTATGTAACTATGATTAGAGAAATATACTGAAAATATTTACATGATATCAGAGCCAGTCCTAAGGTTTGGATTTTGACTTTACTGCTCATACTGTTACCGCACCGTTAATGGGTGCTACGCTACCCCTCTGCTTCCGTGCTGATGCTCTACTATGGCACCACTCTACTACCACGCCGCCCATTCTTATCGCCGTGGCTTTTTAGGGTCTTCAGGTTTGTTTTGTTGGTTTTGTTCATTTAATCCTTCGATTTTGCTGGGTCTTCTAGAGAATCTGTTGGTTTTGCTGGGATCTTCGGATTTGCTGGGGTCATTTGAAGTTAGGGTTCTCATGTCGATTCTTCCACTTGATATTTGCTTGTTTGACGTGGACTCTTAATCGAGTTCTGTTCAGGCGATCTCCTTGGGGGTTTGGGTTTGATATGATCTTTCCCGTTGAATTGCTTGGGTTCAAGTTTGGCAGTTTGATTGTTTCAGATTGTTTGGTCTTCGGGGAAGGCTTTGTTCGATCTTTATCTTCTGGGGTCTTCTGATGCCATGGCGTGAAATTGCTTGAAAAGTGAAAGGTGCCATGGCGGCTTGAGAAGGTCTTTCTGAAGCCTTCGGATCATTCAAAAAACCCAATTGTTGTTGACATGTTGACTTTATCTCCAGAGGAGCTCACAAAAAGGAGAGGGGCGTCTGTTTTTGCAGGAGAGAATGAGAAAAAAAATTTGAAAATTTTGCAGGGGGAACGAAGAAATAAGAAATAGCACGACCTTGTCTCCTCTGTTTGTGGGTTCTTTAGCTTTGGTGGCTCTCCTGCTCCGTTGATTTTTTTTTGTTCAGCGTCTTTATCCTAATGGAGACCAATCAAGAAATCGGTACGTCTCTCTTAATATTGATGTACCGGTGATTCCACAATCGATGTTGTTTTTACAACATTTCAAGGTTTCGGTCAATCTCTCTAGTTTCAATTGGGATCAACGGTTCATGTTTGTTGAAATGGGTTTGAAATCCCTTCGAAAGAAAAAATATTTGATAGATGGACCACTAAAAAAAATAACAGAAGAAAACGGGTCGATGATATCGCGATCCGTATGATTCTATGGAATTCTATGGAATCTGATTTTTTGTCCATGGTGCATACCTTCACGACTACCAAGAAAATGTGGGACCATCTCCACGCCATATATTCGAGGAAAACAAGCATGGCACGTGCATATGCAATCTCTTAGGCATATGCTAGATGTGAACAAGGTGATGCGACTCTGACTAAGTATTTTTCCAAATTCAAGAAATTATCTGATGAGATGAGAGAATTATTTCCCTTTGGTACGGACACAGCTGCTCATGATCAATAGGATCGGCTCCACACTCTTACTCTCATTGGAGGTATGTCATCCAGATACGACTCAACAAAACCAATACTCATTGGTCAGACCACTATACCCTCACTGTCTACTACCTATAATCTTTGACGAGAGATGTTTCCATCTAAGAGGATGTCTCATCCCCTCTAATAGAGAGCTCGGTGTTGATTGTCCGGTCCAGTAAGAGCAAGAACACAAGTTAGTCTGGATGATACAAATCTAGTGGCCTAAACAAATCTGGTGGCACTCCCAATTCAGGTAGTGGCAAAATTGTGCAGTGTCATTACTGCAAATAATGGGGTCACATTAAGCGGGATTGCCCAAAGCATCCTAATGGTTCATCTCGTCCTTCTCGTGCTCAGGTGGCTGCTGTTGATTAGTCATCTAGGGATAGCACTAATTTAGATGAAATTGCTACACTCGTTCAACGACTCGAGCAACTGGGCTTTTCTCATGCCGACATGTCCTCTTGGCCAAAGACTCCAAGGGCTACCTTAGCCCACTTATGTATGACTTCCAACTGTTTTATAGTATCAAAACAATCATGGATTGTTGATTCAGGTGTTATTGACCACATGATTGATAACAAAGGTATACTGTCAGGACTTGCCACCACCTCACAACCACCTGTCCAAATAACCAATGGCTCCACTGGTAATATCGAAGGGGTTGGATTTACTCAGATTTCACAAAGTATGCCCTTATCATCTATCTTATATGTCATTTCTTTTCTTGAGAATTTGATGCTGTAAGCAAAATAACAAAACAATTATCATGCTTAGTTACCTTTACTCCAACTAAATGTATCTTTCAAGAACTGGGGATGAATAGGTTGATTGGCACTGCGTATAAGGACAGAGATTTGTATTGCATGGAGAACTCACTTCAGCGAGTGGAATACCTGAGTACTGTTAGTGCTAAAGAGGTTCATAATCAATTGGGTCATCCATCTCTCTCTAGTATTGAAGAAGATACATCCTGAATTTCAGTCTATTTCAGAATTAGTTTGTGAGTCATGTATTCAGGGAAAGCACCAAGAGTCATTAGTTGGTCTGACAGTCCTTTTGCTTTAGTGTATTCTGACGCCTAGGGTCCTTGTTGTGTCGAATTTGTCTCTGATTTTCGATACTTTATTATTTTTGTGGATGATTTGTCCCGTGCAACCTGGATTTTCATGATTACATCTAGACAAGAATTTTTTGCAAAATTTTCTGCTTTTTGTTCTCTTGTGCAAACTCAGTTTAAAACCACCGTTAAAACTCTTTGCAGTGCCAATAAGGAATATTTTTCAAATGAATTACGACTGCTCATGGTATCATCCATGAATCGTCATGTGCTTATTCACCTCAACAAAATAGCATTGCTGAACGAAAAAACAGACACATTATTGAGGTGGCTCTTACTATGATGATTCATGGACATGTCCCTCATATCTTCTAGGCAGATGCGGTTTTAACTGCATGTTACCTAATCAACTGCATGCCATCTTCTGTCTTTGATAGCGCCATACCATATAATGTTTTGTATCCGTCCACATCTTTATTTCCTGCTCCCCCTAAGATATTTGGTTGTGTTAGTTATGTGTATAATGCCCGACCAGTTCGTACGAAACTTGATTCTAAGTCACTGCATTGCATCTTTCTGGGATATTCTAGGACTCAAAATGGTTATCAGTGTTATAGTCCTACTCTTATGCATTACTTTGTTTCACCTGATGTTACTTTTATGGTGTGCTTACCGTATTGCTCTGGTTCTGAGTCTACCTTCTCTTCTAATCCTGCACCAGTCTTGTCTATTCTGAAATATCATGATATTTTGATTAATTGCTCTTCAATTGCCGTAAGTGGGGAGACATCAACACCTCATACGCCTGCTATTACTCTAGTATATACTCGACGGGGTAAGCAACTCTCTGTTGATACTAACCCTATTCAAATTATGCAGGATAACAGGCCTTGTGCATCTCTTGTCACTTGACATATACCTCCAACAACTACCGACCCTAACCCCACCCCTACATTTCCAACACCTTCTAGTCCACCACAAACTACTTCTCACTCTCCACCTTTGACATCCGATATGGACCTACCTATCGCACTTCGCAAAGGACCACGCTACTATCCTAGTACCAGATATCCTCTCAATAGCTTTTGTACCTACGCAGCCTTATCCACCAATCACCATGCCTTTACTACCCGTCTTGACAGTTACTCGGTTCCTAAGAATGTGACAGAGGCTCTACAACATCCGAGGTGGTTTCGTGCTATGCAAGAGGAAATATCATTCGGGGTGGATTCTGTGGAAAAATGAGACTTAGACTCTCTGTCCTCTTCCTCTTGGTAAATTGGTGGTCGGTTGCAAGTGGGTCTTCACGATTAAGGTTCATCCCGATGGGCCCTTCACCGACTTAAAGCTCGGTTAGTTGGCAAAGGTTACTCTCAATCATATACTATTGATTATGATGAGACATTCTCTCCTGTTGTCAAGATGGCATTTGTTCGCCTCTGTATGGCTCTTGTTACCACTCGTCACTGGCCACTACACCAACTTGATGTCAAGAATGCATTTCTCCATGGCATTCTTGAGGAGGAGGTATATATGACTCAACTACCCAAATTTGTTGTTCAGGATGAGGCCTCTAAAGTCTGTCACTTGTGAAAGTCTCTATATGATCTTAAGCAATCTCCTCGAGCTTGGTTCGGTCGTTTATCTTAGGCTCTCGGTCATTTTGGCATGACAAGGAGTGCCAATGATCACTCGGTTTTTCTACAGACACTTGAAGAAAAAGACTATTATTTTGGTCGCATATGTGGATGATCTCATCATTACTGGTGATGATGACCATGGGATCCTCGCACTTAAGAAGTTCTGGGTGAGCAATTTTAGATTATCGACCTTGGTAAGCTTAAGTGCTTCCTTGGCATTGAGATATTGTAGTCTCGTGACAAACTTATCATTTGTCAAAGAAAGTATGTACTCAATAAACTCTCAGAAAGTAGGTTACTTGGATGCAAACATGTTCATCCGCTGATGGTTCCTGAGACCAAGCTTATGCCATATGATGGAGAGTTGTTACATGATCTTGAGAGATACCGAAAATTGGTTGATAAACTAAATTATCTGACAGTTACTCAGCCTGACATTTCATATCCAGTGAGTGTTGTGAGTCAGTTCATGTCTTCCCCTCACACTACCCACTAGGATGCTACTATTCGAATCCTCAAGTATCTCAAGGGATCTCCAGGAAAAGGGCTAGTATACTCTGACCAAGGACATAACAGGATAGCAGGCTTCACAGATGCAGATTGGGCAGGATGTCCTATCAACCGGAGGTCTACTATAGGGTTTTGTGTCTTCTTTGGTGGTAACCTCGTTTCTTGGAAGAGTAAGAAACAGACTGTTCCATCTCGATTTAGCGTGGAGTCGAAATACCGTGCAATGGCACACACTTCTGGTGAGTTAGTTTGGATAGAGTGTTTGCTTAACGAACTAGGTGTTAACCACGATGGTTTTATGAGACTACACTGCAACAATTAAGCCGCCATACATATTGCTGAGAATCAGGTCTTTCATGAGCGAACAAAACATATTGAGGTTGATTGTCATCTGGTTCAAGATATTATCACAGGGACATCCTTTTGTCCCCCATGTATTCAACTCATTCATGTGCTCCAACTTGAGGAGGAGTGTTAAAGATAGAATGTAAATATTTGTATATTGTAGTTTCATTTTTTGTATTTTGTTCTTTTGCTATATATTTCTTTGTAACTATGATTAGAGAAATATACTGAAAATACTTACAGTGCCAAAGCTGTTCATAACATTTTCGGGGGTGACCCTTCTTGTCATTTACACATAAGGCAAACATAGCTAATAAGATTGAAGCACAAAAGAAAAGATGAATAAATCCTTCAACAAAAGACATTTTACTACATAGCATATCTTCATTTCTTATGAATTCACAAGTCTCTTAGTTTCAAGCTTTCCATACTCGATCTGCCAATTGAGACTAAGCAAATCAAAGGCAATGATTCTCATAAAGTTCCATATATCTCACCATTATGGTCTCACTAGATACCGTCCTAACCACGATGCATCCTATCTAGGATTTATCTTCATAGAATCATTAAAGATACACCTAATGTTGTCATTTTATCAGCCTAGATGCCTCATGTAGACTCTACATGTATAAATTCCAAATCATTGCTGTAAGGTTGAAAAAAGAAAAGAAGCTCATCAGATGTAAATTATGTGCACAATATCTGATTACATTCTTGGAACATTCAAACCAAATTTATTGCTAGTGGTACTATGATCGAGCATTTGCATTTCACTGATTAGACTCCTAAGTTCTTCTGTTAAGAAACTCCTGAATAATTTAACCCATCTTAGCGGCCAAGCTTTCAATAGTCTTGATGTTAAATAAATTTTGAAGTTAACCTTCAATACTGATAATAATTTTTAATAGTTTAGATGCCTCATGTAGACTCTACATGTATAAATTCTAATATGGTGCTACAAGCTTAAAAAAGAAAATAAGTTCATCAAACATAAGTTGCACATATCTAACTACATTTATTTTACATACAAACCAAATTTTTTTCCTAATGGTAATATGGGTAAGTATTTACATTTTCACCAATTAGACACCTGAGTAGTTCTGTTAATAATCTCTTGAATCATTTGACCCATCTAAACAGTCAAGTTCCTAACAGTCTTGATATTAAATAAAGTTTGAAATTAACCTTTGACACAGATAAAAGGATTACAATTTGTATCTTCAAGCTAGAAGGTAAGAAAAAGGGAAATTGACCCAAATGGACTACAAACTTTGGTTCAATGTGCAATGTGATCATGAACCTTTAATTTGCTCAATGTGGTCCTTGAAATTTCATCCTATACGAAATGTGATCCCTGAACATTTAATTTGTTTAATGTGCTCCTTCAACTATTGCATGTTCAATTTAGTCCATATGATTAAACATCTCCACAACTTAAGCAAAATAAAAAAGCTTGTCCATTGTTGGTTCAGCTTGAAATTTCCAAAAGCAAATAGTCTTCATCATCCCATTTTGAAAAGCCAATCTAACTTAAAAAGCAATATATCTATGTTCTGGCAAGGTACTATAATTCTTCAAATCATTAAGGAAAATACCAATACTGGCAGACACTAGCCCTACTATTATGATAGCGAAGAAGATCTTTTGCCCTAAATATCATTTGGTCTGGATGATACATCCCTTCAGCTATTTGAGGATATGCAGCCAGTATAGGGACCAAATCACAGAATGGTTAATAAAATAGAATGCTAATCTAGAGAGGAGAGACTGAAAATAGGAAACGTTATAGAGGCAACAACTTGAATTGTACTTTCCATGCAAACCATAGTAATACTGTCAAGATATGCTGAACATATTTCTGTCTTCTTAGATGTTATTGGCTCAAGACAAAACTAAAGGAAATGAAGTAGACGAATAAGCTCAAAAGCTAAACACAATATCAAAATATGTTATGAAACGTTGTAGAACCAAATTCTATGCTTAAAGCATAATTTAGGTCAAATTAGAAGTCCACAAAAGGAACGAGCAAAAACTCTTGATTCCTTTATTAGAAGGAGACAGCATACCATTCTTCATATACACAAGAGGTGTGGCGAGATTTGTGCTATAGCTTTTCCCATCTCAACTATTCTTCATCAAGCCAAAGCATGAAAGATAGGGATCACCATCTTGTTCAATTCATAGTTGCATTGATTAGCTTAGTAATGATTATGATGTAGTTAAGATCTAGACCACAGTATAACAAAAAATTAGAGAAAGGATCACCTCATTAAATAGAACCCTATAGGCATTGAGATCATGGTACAAAGGATGACCTTAACTACTACAATAATCTAAGGCTTCTGCGATGTAGAGAACAACCTGTAGACACGTTGCCTAGTTAATGGTTTGGTTTTCCCTTGCCAACAATAATGAAATGCAGCACTCTAAGTTACACAGAGATTCTTAAACGGCCATGTAGAAGCATATTGAAAAATCTCGGGAGAGGTGGTTCGTGTACTTGGAGCAAGTACATCTTAGCTAGCCACTGGCCATGGTAAGTATGACTGATAATCCTACAAGAGTGTTATTAGAGTTCTGTTTCTAGCAAGATAAGAGATTTCTACTTGTGCCTTTATGACAAACACAAACTATCTATTTTGCGAATTTTCTAGCCAACCATTGTGAGGATCAAGCTCCATCCTTGGATGTGGCTATGGTCTAGGCAATCCATGGAAAATCTTGAGTTGAGTGCAGTTTCATCTTGTCATTTTGCTTCAAGCTAATGGACTGATGTTCTATTTTCAAGGAAAATTCCTTACATGGCTATTCCAGTGCAAAGGAAAAATGGTGCCGAGGGCTAAATTAAACAGACATTCCATGTTTAAGCCAATGATTTGGCACATAAAAAGCAATGTAACTAATTGCATGCTCTTTTAACCAACTTCACAAATTAAGCTAAAACACATTAGAATTAGTGAAAATCACAGACAATGGATATGATCATGTGTCTGCCAATAGACACAGTGTAGCATAGAGACTCTAGAATGATTAAGAATGTAGAATACTAGCTTGATATATGTCAGATGCAGTATACATACAAAGTATACAGTCCAAGATGCTGAGCAGAAAAAGGAAGCACTTAGAAGCTACCAATCTAGCTTTCGAAGGATGGTACACCTTAGACATCCTTAGTTGGCAAGGTAGGGTTGAAGGCCTATCAAATGTTAAATGAGAGTAGAAGCGAAATTACCGACTTACAATGAAACAAGTGTAAGAGTTTTTTTTTTTCTAATATGGGCTTGTATTAATTGAGATTGTAAAATCGTATAACGGGCTTGGTCTAATAAGGTCGGATATAAAGATTCTCAATTAAGTCAAATATGGGCCTGACTTGTGTAAGCTGAGTTGGGCCCGTTTCGTAATAAGAGGGTCTGGCTGAAAACTCTATAGATAACGCTTAAAGTCCCTCCTCTAGCTCAGACGCATAGAAATACTCTCTGAACTCGCATAAGGAGCCCATTAAGCAAACGGGTCGCGAGAGGTAATCTCATTGAGCCAGTGATATAGTGGGTCATAGAGGAGAAGACCTCGAGCTGGCGGATCGTCGATGTCGGCTTCAAATGACCATGGATTCGAAAACAAGTAAGTAACTCAATTTTCGTAGACCTTTTAGCTCTATTGCTTAGCTACGACGAACCTATGGTAAGCCGTGGCCGTCTTGGTCGTGGCCATCAAGTGGTATTAGAGCCGTCGTAGCTCGGTTTTATAACATAAGGGTTTTACAGTCATTTTGGATTTTTTGTCGGATGAAAGTTGTTTTTTATTGCTTAAACGCGTTGTGCTCATTGTTCTGAGCATTTTGAGTGGCGGCGCACCACCAGAGGTAGCCGAACATTGCCGCACGCGCCCATGCGTGTTGGATGGCGAAGCCACGTGCATGCCAGCGCCAGCTGGAATGACATCAAGGCTGACGTTAGCGCCGGCTGTGCGGCGAATATGCGCTTTGGCGGGCTCCGGCTGACGTCATGTGACCTCAGCGGGTCAAAGGTGGCTGCCCGACCCGCCGATCCAACCTAACCTGATGACTCGTCCCAACCCCTTGACCAACCCATTAACTTGTCCAGTTAGTTGACCGAATCGGTTGACCGGTCTGACTGGCTTTCAAACCGGTTCGTGGACTAGCTCGTGTACCTAATCTTCTAAAAGCTCATTTGAGCGCATCTGAACTCCGTTTTGAGCATGGTTTGTGGCGTTGTGTTCTTATGAGTGTCTATTTTCTTGTGATAAATTTATTTTGTATGTTTGATACTTTTATAAATGTGAAAATGCATATGAAACCTTATGTGCTTGTATGGTTTAGTGTATTTTGGCATTTTCTCATGTATTTCTCTATGTTTTCTTGAAGTACTTATATTAGCTCACATGTGTATGATCACATATGGATAAGTAAACCATATTTCTTTGATTGCATGTATATGGTTTAACTTGCATCAATGTTTAGAGCAATGTAATTGACATAACATATGATTTTAGTGGAAATTGCCTCTGTCATCAAGTCTACAATATATGTATATGGTAAATGTGAGTCTAAAGTTTATATTCCTAGTATGAGAGTTTCAAAAGTTCATATTTGTTCAGGGAGGGTTACATGTGCAACATATGGTTAAGGATTAGTTGGTCCTAGTGGTTCAGACAATCAAAGATGATGAATTCACAAAGATCGATATAAAGTTATTCTCTTGGATGCAGTGTAGAGTATACAATTGCATGTCGTGTATTCTGCCCAAATGTGTTTGCATGATGATGTATGTAGCTCTAAGAATGTGTACTTATATGGTTCTAAGTTACACAGTACTCACATTATGCTAATTATTTTCATTGCTTGTTATTCAGTCACCTTCTCTGTAAACGGTAATTCCATTACTATTGAGGTTCTTACCGGTTCAAGTTTTAAGAAATGGAAAGGGAATTTTTTGTTTGCGATGGAGTTGGCGGATGTTCACATTGCCCTTAGTGGGGATAGGCTAGTAGATCTGACTACTAACAGTACGAAACCCCAAAAAGCATACTTTTTGGCCTGGGAAAAGAGCAATATGAATTGTCTGTTATTTATGAGGCGGACCATTTAGGAACATTTGAAAAGTGGTCTGTTGGCTGATTGCACTGCTAGAAAGTTGATGGAAGCCTTAGAGGCTAGAAACAACGTGTCACCTAATGCCGAGATAGGGACACATTTGCAAGGACTCTTCAATATGAGGTACAATGGTTTTGGGGGAGTTAAGGATTACGTCCTCAGGATGGTAGACCTACAATCCAAACTCAGAGCTCTAAATATTTCTATTTCTGACACATACATTGTGCATCAAACCCTAAACACCCTCCCACCTGATTTTGGCATCATCAAAACCAACTACAATTCCTAAGATGAAACCTGGTCAGTTAATGACCTTATTGCTAGGGTGGTAGCAGAGGAAGAGAAATTAAAGAAAGAGAAAGAGCATTTGGCCCTGGATACCTCTAGTTCTGGCTAGAATAAGGGGAAAAGGTTTAAAAGTCGTACTCATAAAGGAACTCATCAAGCCACTAGTCATTCTGACAATTTAGGTCCTAATAAAGAACCATCTTCTAAGGATAGTGGTTTCTGCTTCTTTTGCAAGAAGAAAGGTCACATAAAGGACTGTAGTAAATATAAAGCTTGGTTGTCTAAGCTTGAGCATACTGGTAATGATTCTTTGGCATTGGTTTGTGAATTTAACCTGTTTGAAGTCCCATCTAGTTCATGGTGGCTAGATAGTGGTGCAACTAATCATGTTGCGTTCACCATACAAGGATTCATAAACCAAATGAATCCAAATCGGGATGAATCAAAGCTCACTGTGGGAAACAATAATAAAGTTGATGTCATGTCTGTGGGAGATGTCATTTTAATACTAGATTTTGGTTTTAAATTGATGTTAAGGAACACATTTTATGTACTTTCCTTCAGATGGAACTTAGTTTCCTTATCATGTTTGGACATGTGTGACTACTCTTTTGAGTTAAAGAACAATGTTATCACTATGTTTTTTAATTCAAATAAGGTTGGGTGTTGCAATATGTCCAATAGGTTGTACAGATTATGTTTAACTCCTATGGACATATACGTCGCTTATACAACTAAAAAGGTTGTTTCCGAAAGACCTTTACCTAAAGAACAGTCTTATGCATTGTGGCATAAACATTTGGGTCACATCTCTAGGGAAAGAATGGATAGGCTGATAAAGGCAGGCATCCTACCTTCTCTTAAAAGTGACCTAGAGACTTGCATAAATTGCTATAGAGGTAAGATGATCAAAATAAAGAAGAAAACTGCAGTCCATAGTTCTGACCTATTGGAGGTCATTCATATAGATATTAGTGGACCTTATACAGCAACTGTGTGTAGAAATTTTTATTTCATCACATTTATCAATGACAATTCCCGATATGATTATTTGTACTTAATTAAAGAAAAGTCCGAGTCTCTTGACAAGTTCAAGATTTTTTGGACTGAAGTCGAGAAACAGTTGGGGAAAGCCATAAAGGTTGTGAGATCAGACCGAGGTGGTGAGTATTATGGCAAGCATGACGATGCTGGACAACTTAAAGGGCCATTTGCTAAATACTTGGAGGATTATGGGATAATAGCTGAGTTTACTATGCCTGGAAGTCCTAAGCAAAATGGTGTGGCCGAAAGGCGCAATCGTACCCTCATGATAATGGTGAGGAGTATGACTAGAAGAACTAATTTACCAGATTTCCTATGGGGTGAAGTTTTTAAAACAACCCTTTACATTTTGAATTGAGTTTCTACCAAAATTGTTCCATTGACTCCTTTCGAGCTGTAGACTGAACGAAAACCTAGCTTAAACCATCTTAAGGTCTGGGGTTGTCCTGCATAAGTGAGATTGTATAATCCAACATTGAGTAAGTTGGACTCCAGAACCACTCGGTGTTACTTTGTATCTTATCCAGATCATTCAAAAGGATATTGATTTTATAATCATAGTGGAGGTACAAGAATTGTGGAATCACAGACGAAACTTGACGTGGCCGAAAAAGGTAGTTGCTCACAGACTACTAAGGAAATTAGTCCGATAAGGATAGCTGTGTCCTTTTCTCTACCTGTACAGACAATTATGGAGCATCCTTTGCCACAAGTTGAGCCTGTTGAGGTTCGGGATCCTATTGCTTAAATAGTTCTTGATGAAGTTCCTTAAACTTCTCAGACCCAAGATGAGGTTGTGGTAGCTCTACTCAAAAAATTTAGTAGGGAGAGATGACTAGCCATTCCACCAAATTATATAGTCTATCTCAGAGAGCAAGATTATGATATTGGCTGTGATGTTGATCCGGTGACTTATACATATGTTGTTTTTTTGTCATCAATCAGATTTTTGGTTGGATGCAATGAAAGATGAGATGCAATCTATGAAACATAATAATGTATGGGAACTTGTTAGATTGCCTAAAGAATTCAAGCCCATCGGCTGCAAATGGATGTATAAGATCAAAAGGGATTCTAAGGGAAAGATTGAGAAGTTTAAAGCTAGACTGGTAGCCAAGGGTTTTACTCAGAGAAAGGGAATAGGCTATGAAGAAACATTTTCTCCAGTCTCTTCTAAAGACTCTTTCAGAGTGATCCTAGTATTGGTAGCTCATTTTGATATGGAGTTACACCATATGGATGTCAAAAATGCCTTTCTAAATGGAAACCTTGATGAGGAGGTCCATATGGCATCGATGAATTGATTTCGTGATCTAGGAAAGTAGGTGAATGATATCTCTTCGAATTCTATCACCAACTCTTCAAGAAATTTATGGTACGGGATTAACTTCGGATCCCTTGTACGCCATTCGCCTTCAATTTGTAGGATGATTAGAGTCGAGTCCCCGTAAACTTGCAGCCTTTGAATTTTCATGTCTATGACAGTCTGAAGACCAAGGATACAAGCTTCATATTCTACGATGTTGTTGGTACAAAGGAACACCAATTTGGCTGAAACATGGTAATGTTGATCATTTGGGGTGATGAGCACGGCTCTAGTGCTAGATCCGGACAAATTAACAGCGCCATCAAAGTACAAGGTCCATTTACCGTCTTCTATTGCGAGGATCCGCTCTTCGTCGTCGCTATCTTCGTTGGAGCTTTCCACTTCCTACGGCGCTTTCGCTAACATATCGTCTATGGCTCTTCCTTTGACAGACTTTTGAGTCAAGCTTTGCACATCGAATTCAGAGATTAAGACTTGCTAGTGCCGACTTTTCTATCAGGTCCTGATGGGATCATTTTCTGTCACGAGTAGGATTTGATGATATAATGTCTATTGGCGTAATCTACGCAATAGCCAAATTAGAGCCACACATGTCTTATCTACTTCTAAATATTTCGTCTCTAGGATGGTGAACTTTTTGCTAAGGTAGTATATTGTGCGCTCTTTTCCATCATTGGGTCCCTTTTGAGCCAACATGCCCCCGAGCGACTCCCCATAAATAGTCAAATATAGGATCAAAGAAAACCTAGGACCGAAGGAACTAATACCAGTGAGTTAGTGAGACATTGTTTTGTCTGTTCAAAGGCATCTCAGCATTCGCCTCCCCATTCAACCTTCACATCTTTCTTTAAGAGCTTGAAAAATGGTTTGGCGGTTTTAGACAGGTTGGATAAGAACCTTGCCACATAGTTCAGTCTTCCTAATAGACTCCACATTTCCTTAATAATAGCAGGAGGTTTCAATTCGCAGATAGCTTTAACCTTCGATGGGTCAATCTCGATACCTTTACTACTTATGATGAATCCCAGTAGCTTGCCAGACTTCGCACCGAATACACATTTAGCTGGATTAAGGCAGAGCTTGAACTTTCGAAGGTGATCAAACAATATCCTCAAAATTGCGATGTGATCCTCGCCTGGCCTTGACTTTTCTATCATGTCATCCACATTCACTTCAATTTCCTTGTGCATCATGTCGTGAAACAACATGACCATAGCCCTTTGGTACATTGCCCTTGAATTTCTCAAATCGAACGGCATTACCTTGTAACAAAACGTCCCCCACAAGGTTATGAACGAGTTCTTACTCTTGTCTTCTTCTTTCATTCGAATTTGGTTGTACCTCGAAAAACCATCCATAAAAGAGAAAAGATCAAAACTGGCGATGCTATCAACCAAGACGTCAATGTGGGGGAGTAAGAAGTCGTCCTTTGGGCTAGCCCAGTTCAGGTCTCGATAGTCTACACATACCCTGACTCGCCCGTCTTTCTTCATCACAGTGATGATATTCACAATCCAATCAGGATAAGGCGAGACCTCAATGAACCCTACGTTTAATAACTTCATGACCCCTTCTTCAATTTTCTTGGACAATTCAGGTTTTGTCCTTCAGAGTCTTTGCTTTTGTGGCGGAATATTTGGATCGGTGGGTAGGGCATGCTCTACAATCTTCGGATCAAGCCCTAGCATGTCAGCATAGGTCCATGTGAACACGTCCCTATATTCCTTCAATAGACTGACCATTTCCTCCATTTCAGGTTTTGATAGACCGGCTCCGACTTTTACCTCCTTCACATTTTCAGAATCACCAAGGTTTACAGTGACGGTCGCCTTTATTGTCAACGACTTCGGCTCTTCGTGAAGGCTCCGCTCACGCTCGACCCTTACTTGGTCATTCTCTTCGCTATCGGCTAGAGGCTTCAAGTCATGCGCATTCTTATCAAGAGTATGCATAATGTCATGCCTGAGATGCAATGTAATCTTTGAGCATGAATTAACGACGGGTGATGCATGAATTGATGATGGGTGATGCATGACATGAGTTTTTTTTTTCAAAATATTTTCACGTTTAATATTCAAGAAATAGTCCCAGCCTCTTTGGGCATTTATGGGCGAAGAAAAAGCGCGTGGAAGTCTAGCCCTTAGGAAATATGATTGTTCGTCATAAGATTGTTTGAGGTACTTCCACAGGCCTTCAAAATATGCAAATATTCTCATTAAGTAGTGAGTCATATTATAGAAACTGATATACCTAATCTCTCGCTCAAAGTATTAGTAATTGCAAAAGTCTACTTACCACACTGGCTGACTAGTGTCTATTCTTTCCTAAAAATAAAAAAAGTGAAAACCAAAATAAAAAGACACGATCCTACTCTGAGGAAGTGGTAATGTCTTAGGATGGGCCAACTTCATCCACGGAGATAACGCAAACAAAGCCGTCTTCGAATAGATTACTTATGTTGTCAATAATTTCATCTTTGTCTTGTAAAAGTCGGTTGGATTTGATAAAGAAATCAGTCAACGACGGAGGAAAGAAAAACTGGGATTCCTTCGCTTCTTCGTGGCTGGGCTTGCCTCTGCCCTGACTCTCTTGGTTTCCTCGCCCGTCTCCTCAACCTCTTTGATTTCCTCGTCCAACTCCTCGACCGACATGGGCACCTCCAATTGCATGCCTTTATCGATTCCCTTGATTTGCGTGATTTCCTGAAGGAACTTGGCATTCGCGACCCTTAAGGTCTTCATGGTTACCATTTCTGATTCCTTCTTCTTGATCTTTTTGGTAACCTAATCCCGCCCTTTTGTAATTTTTGTCAGCTTCAATGGGCTCTCGTATACCTTGTCTATGTGGGCCTAAGCCTTCACTAGGAATGTGGCCATATCCGACAAAAACTTTCCAGACATTAGAGATGGTCTGGGTATTCCGGGCGGCTAGATGGTTGACCCAACAAGAACATGGATCATGGAGACGAGTTCAAAAGTGTGGTAACTTGATTCTTCTTTAGAGCCGGGCTCGATGTACGGAATCGCGATTTCTTGGAAGATTTTGAAATATGTCTCTCCGTGTACCGTTATAAGCCTGCCATCAATAACGAATCTCACCTTTTGGTGCAAACTTAACGGTGCGGCACTAGTACCGTGGATCCAAGGCCTTCCCAGCAGAAAGTTGAAAGCGCTTGGTATATCCAATACCTGAAACGTGACCGCAAATAACGTAGGGCTGATAAGGAGTTTTAGCTCAATCTCCCCAACAACATCCTTTTTCATCCCATCAAAAGTAAGGACTGTCATCATAACAGTCTTGAGATTTTCCATGCCTACCCCTAAACGATGGAGGGTGGCTAGGGGACAAGCCAAAAATATGATGAATAGAAGGGAAGGAGATCAGAAAGATACGCGGACGACTTGACTATATTATAGGTTTACAGATGTTCAATGCAAACCCACTGTCAATCAATACCCTTGCGACGATCCTATCACAGCATTTCACTAAGATATGCAAGGGCTTGGCATGGCAACGCCCTTTTGGCCGAAAATCCTCACCCAAAAATTCTTCTAATTGACCCTCTTCATTCGTTTTCGGAACGATTGAAGAGGTCTGGGTATTTCGGGCAGCTAGATGGTTGGCCCAACAGGAACATGGGTCATGGAGACGAGTTTGAAAGTGTGGTAACTTGATTCTTCTTTAGAGTCGGGCTTGATGTACGGAATCGCGGTTTCTTGGAAGATTTTGAAATATGTCTCTCTGTGTACCATTATAAGCCTGCCATCAATAATGAATCTCACCTTTTGGTGCAAACTTGACGGTACGACACCAGTACCGTGGATCTAAGGCCTTCCTAGCAGAAAGTTGAAAGTGCTTGGTATATCCAATACCTGAAACATGATCGCAAATAACGTAGGGTTGATAAGGAGTTCTAGCTCAATCTCCCCAACAACATCCTTTTTCATTCCATCAAAAGTATAGACTATCGTCTTAGCAGTCTTGAGCTTTTCCATGCCTACCCTAAACGATAGAGGGTGGCTAAGGGACAGATGTTCAATGCAGACCCACTGTCAATCAATACCCTTGCGACGATCCTGTCACAACATTTCACCAAGATATGCAAGGGCTTGGCATGGCAACACCCTTCTGGCTGAAAATCCTCACCTGAAAATGAAATTTGGTCCTTCAAGAGGATAGACCCCATAAATTCTTCCAATTGACCCTCTTCAATCATTTTCGGAACGTGTACCTCATTCAATACCTTTAAAAGTGCGTTCTTGTGGCTTTCAGAAGATTTGACCAAATCCAGCAAGGAGATCTGAGTTGGCATTTTTCTTAATTGATTCACCACATTATATTCACTTGTCTTGACGATTGCCAAGAATTGCTCAACCTCTTTCTCTGTTATGGCCGAAATCCACTAAGTCCCTAGTGGAGTTGCCAAGCTGTCGCGACCTACTTGAACTTTCCCCACGGTAAGAGGGATTGGTCCTAAAGTAGGTTTAGAGGCATCGCTCGTAAAGAGACCTGAATCAGTATTTTTAAAAGACGACTTAAAAGCAACGTCTAATCGTAATTCAATTCGGCTTGTCAATTATGGGCATGGACTCTCCCAAGTCCTACCTCACATGAAATTAAAGTATTTTAATTTTAAATGATTATTTCACAACCTAAAATATTTCTAGGAGTCGCCACTAGCCTATTGGGGTTAGCTAGAAACCAAATGAAAGCATGGGAGAAATGCTTCACTTCCTATGCAACTAGAAATTTCTAGGGTACATAGACTTATTTATGCTAACAAATCTATTAACGCCCTCTTGGTACCTAACTAGTTGGTTGTTTAATCTAAAATGATCATGCACTCTTGCTTTTCTTTTAAAGCCCTAAAGGTCATTCTAATTCACTAAGTGTTCATGCAATGGTTTTTATAAGGTCATTTTCATTCACTTCTAAACTACGGCTAACTTAATCTAAAAAAAGAAATTAACATGCAATTTGTTGAAAGATAATGCAAGAACTAAACAAATCAATATATTAAAACATGACACAGAAACACTCAAGTAATTAAGTGCAACTACCTAAGAACAAGAAAAGCAAAGGCCGCAACTCGTCGAGTATTTAGAAATACGTGGCCTCATCATAAGCCTCAAGACATGATCCCTCGGAAGCTGATTACTTAAAACTAAGTGTGGATTTAAGTCTAAGTTAATTCAAACGTAACTTATACTAGACTATATTAATCATTCATTAATAAAAGTGAAGCTAAGTCTAAATAGATTTTTTAATAGACTAAGCGTATATGAATCCAATCATGCATCCATGCTAACATAGTCCTAATGCACATGAAATAAAACTTTACAAAGATAGGACCGGAAGGGACATTGGTCTACCGCTACCTAAATTAGGCATATCACAATTGCAATTATACCTATCATGGAAGGACTCTACTAGCAAAAATTCAAATATCCTAACATTAGAGTGTAATTAGGATAAACATCAAATCATGGCAAGCCTAAACATACATCTAACGCCCATAAACGAAGTTAAATTGGACACGTAATTAGGCTAAGTAACTAGGGCATATAAAGATCCAATGACACCTATCCTTTGATTTCTCTTGAAAGTCGATGTTGATTAATTTATAAAGGTTAATTCTGAAATTTGAGATTGATTATTTAGCAAATTTGGCATTTCTAGATAGAATTCCAATTTTCTCATTTAATTTTTTTTCGAATTGTTAATAATATAAATATATTTTTTATTAAAATATTATACTATTATACTATTTAGCAGAAAGGAAAACCTAGGTTGACCGAACCAGGTTTTGTCATTGTCCTAGAAGTGAGAAAAAGTGATTTTTTATTTTTATTATCAAAAGATCATTTTTATTATTATTTAATAAAAATATTCATTATTAAAGGAAATCTGGGTCGAGCTTTGAAATGGGTTGGTTTGGGCTGACCTGGAATTTTAAAAAGCAATTGGACTTTGACTCGAGCCCATTTCCCCTTTAATTAGTTCTTTTTCTTTTTTAAAAGGGAAATGTGCACTAAAAGTCCTAAATCTTGTAGCGAAAGTGCAAGTGAGTCCTAAAACTTTCCTAAAACTTGTTATTTGAGTTCATTTTAGTCCCTCCGTTAACGCCGTCCACTTCGTCTCACGGAAAATGCTGACGTGGCTTATTTTATTATTTTCTCTCTCCTACGTGGTAATCACGTCCATTGCTGACTCCAAGTCTTCAAAACGACGCCGTTTTGGAGAGTCGCCTGCCCCCAAAACGGCGTCATTCCTCCCTATTAATTAAAATAATAAATTTTAAATTAAATTTTTAAAAACAAAATATTAATTTTAATTAATTTTTTTAAAAATATATATTTATTAAGAAATTGCTCAAACTATTATAATTGCTCAAATTTTTAATTTAATTGATTTTTCTTCAAAATTTAAATTTAGATTTAAATTTTTTAATTTTAACTTTAAAAATAAAAAAATTAATTAATTTATAATTAAAAAATTAACTTAATTACATTTTATTTATGAAGTTTTTAATATAAAAATTTTTAAATTTACATTTTAAAAAATTCTACGAATTCATTTTTTAATATATCCTTTATGACCTAATTAATTTTTAAAATTTTTAAAACATTTTAAATTAAAAATTTCTAAATTGTACACATTTAAAAAAATTAAAATTTTTTATGAATTTAAGTTAATTTAATTGAATAAAATTCTGAGTTTTATTTAATTTAGCAAAATTTAATTATAAAATTAATTTAATTATAAAATTTATTCAATTTCATTATTTAAAATATAAAATATAAATTTAAAATTTAAAAATTTAAAAATTTAATTTTGTTAAATGTGTTAAATTTATATAAATTTTAATAAATTAAAATTTATAAATTTAACAAATTAATTAGGTCATAAAGGATATATTAAAAAATGAATTCGTAAAATTTTTGAAAATGTAAAGTTATAATTTTTTTATTAAAAACTTTTTAAGTAAAATTTAATTTAATTTATAATTTAAAAAATTAACTTAAAAAATAAAATTAGTTAATTTTAAATTAAAAAATAAATAAAATTTTGATATTTTGATAGTAAAAATTAAAAAATGTAAGTCTAAATTTAAATTTTGAAGAAAAATTAATTAAATCAAAAGTATGAGCAATTATAAAATTTGAGCAATTTCTTAATAAATATATATTTAAAATATTAATTTAAAATAATATTTAATATTTAAAATTTTAATTTTAATTTAGTTATTTTAATTAATAGGAAGAAACGACGCCGTTTTGGGGGCAGGCGACTCTCCAAAACGGCGTCGTTTTGAAGACTTGGAGTTAGCAATGGACGTGAATTGCCATGTAGGAGAGAGAAAATAATAAAATAAGCCACGTCAGCATTTTCCGTGAGACGAAATGGACGGCGTTAACGGAGGGATTAAAATGAACTCAAATGACAAGTTTTAGGACTTATTTGCACTTTTTGCAAGTTTTAGGACTTACTTGCACTTTCGCTACAAGTTTTAGGACTTCTAATGCACATGTCCGTGTTTAAAAATAGGGCATTCTTTTCATGTGCTGGATCGGGTCCGGGGAGATGCGAGGAATTGGGCCTAGGGAGATCTAGGGCCTGGGTTCTTGAACCTTCTCCTCGGGCCTTCACTTCAAGGCTTTGACTTAGGCCTTCGCTTAGGGCCTAGACTCTATTAAGCGAGCAAGGAAGTTGGAAGGAGCCCAGACCTGCAAACTTTTGGACTTTGCTTTCGGAGACAGCGAAGGACTCACTTTAGAGCCTTCGTCTTCGTTTCGCTACTACTCGCCGGACAAACAAACGACGGAGCCAAAATGGAGCGATGTGGTGACTTTCTCTCAGACCTAAATCTCCTAACTCTGCCAAGACTCCCGGTTCGAATCGAGGATTCGCGTCCAAACAACGAAAAGAAAAAAAATGAAATAAAATAAAAGGAACAACGCATACATCAGATGTACATGGTTTAGCTTGGTGATTCCAACAAGCAACATGGAGGTCGGTGAGGATTAGTGGATAAAGGAGCCAAATCTAAACTTATGATGCAGCAAACATGACTCACAGATGGAAAAATAAGCGTCACAAAAGCCCTTTTAAAAAAATGATTAGACTGACCACTGCTCACTTCTATCCGAGAAACACAACAAAAATCGAAATGCAATAATCGACAAGACACGAAATGATCGATAAATGGCCATGGGTAAAACGAGATTTTAACAAACAATAGAACAAATAGTTTACAGGTGAGAGAGAAAATCATATACCCCAAATACAAAAGTGAAATTGAATAACTTAATAGGCAAAAGCTGAGAGGGAATACGCATTAATCAAAGGCGAAGGCTCAAAATCCCTATAACCCAACGGTAAAAATTTTGGTCCAAGAAATGTAGCAAAAAGAAGAGTCAAAAGCAAGAATTGGATGCCAAGGAGAAATGAAAAAGAAAGAAAGAAATGAAACAGAATAACAATATGAAACCCCTTCATGGTTCAGGAATGATGGCAAATAGGCGCGCATCAAGCGAGCTTGAGCTAGGCCATCGCGCATCGATAAGGTTTCCTGACTACGATCCTAGGTAAACTTGGTTGAACTGAATGAGGCGTGATCGTGTCAAGAACTTACCGGTGAGAAAGGGAGGACTCGACGGAGAAAGAAGAGTATATTCGAGAAGAAGGAAAGCAGGACGTCGTCTACGTGAGAAGAAATCAAGGAGTTGTCTACTCGAGAAGAAGAATGTAGAAGGTCGTCCACCTAGAGAAGGCTGACCGTCGCCCCCTTTTTCTCCAACCGAGTTTATCCCTTCCTCTCTCTTTTTTTTTGCTGGCGTGGCTACTACGGGTCCAGATTGAAGAAAAAGAAATTGCCATTTTTTATTGTTTTTATTTTTTAAAATAAATGATAACTATAGTAATAATAATAATAGAAGTAATAATAGAAACCATAATACAAAGTAAACTAAAAGTGATTCTAGTTCTAACTAAAGAAAATTTTTCTAGGACTAAATAAAACAGAATTTGCCCGATTGGTAAAAATTAGTTGTCGACATTTCATACTTTATGTCGACGACATCTTGTTGGTGAGTAGTGATCTTGGATTACTACACGAGACAAAGCAGATTTTATCAAGTAATTTCGACATGATGGACCTTGGTGAGGCATATTTTGTCATAGGCATTGAGATTCTTAGGGATCGTTCTAGCCGTGTATTGGGTTTGTTTCAGAGGGCATATGTGGATTGTATTCTGGAAAGATTCAGAATGTAGCACTATAAGCCAAGAATTGCTCATGTCTGTAAATGTGACAAATTGAGTAAGTCACCGTGTCCTCATACAACTATTGAGAAAAATCCAAATGAAGAATGTGCCTTATGCTAGTATACTTAGAAGCATCATGTATGCTCAAGTTTGCACTAGACTAGATATTGCTTTCATAATTGGACCTCTAGGCAGGTATCAGTCAAATTTAGGACATGATCACTGGGTTGTTGCCAAGAAAGTTATGAGGTACTTAAAGAGAACAAGAGATTATCTGCTGATTTACAGACATGTTCGAAACCTGCAGCTAATAGGGTATACAGATTTAGACTTTGCTGGCTGTCAGGATGAATCGAAGTCGACATATGGATGCATCTTCAAGTTAGCGGGAGGTGTAGTATCATGGAAAAGTCAAAAGCAGGAGACTATGACCTCCTCTACCATGCAAGCAGAGATGGTAGCATGCTATTAGGCCACTACTCAGGCTGTTTGGCTCCAAAACCTCATCAGGGAATTAGTCGTATTTAATTTTGTGGATGCACCCATACAGTTATCTTGTGACAATGATTCCGCGGCATCATTTAGCAATAACAACAAAGGTCTCAAGGGGTGCAAACACATGGAGGAATGGTTGAGAATAATGACGTTAAAGTAGATCATGTTTACACAGATGATATGATTGCAGATCCACTGACGAAAGGCCTTCGCCCTTGTGTTTTTGAATGACATTAACATGGGCTTAGGAGCATCATGGGATGCTATTGTTTAGTGGGAGCTGCTTTTCAATTTTTGTTCTAATAAAGTTCACATCTGTGTTGTTACATTTTGTAAAATTTTGATATGTATCAACTTTTTGCATTCAATGAAGTATTTTCTGGATGTGTTGTTAAATACATATGTATGGCAAAATCTCGAGGTCTATGTAAAGGTTAGGGGTTTTCAGTTATTAGCCTTAAAGATATGTCTTGTTACACATAAAGACAAGTTAACTATGAAGTAAGATGTATACAAATTTGTTGGAACCAAAAAGATATTCTCTTGTAACACATAAGGATTTGTGACACATAAGGAGAGCGAATGGTGACTAACAAAGTAGATTACACATAAAGTTTTACTCTATATGAGGTGTTATCTATTTACCACACTACCTATTGAATCCATATCGGTAGAGTTAAGAACATATGTGACCATGGAAGGCTCGGTGTTGTGTCAATGCAGTTACCGCCATGATTCAGTGTTTGAGATTCTATGGGATCAGATTGACTATTCAGAATAAATCCCTAGACTAACATAAAGGTGCGCACATAAAGTACCATTTCAATTAATATAGCCCAAGTGGGATAATGTAAGAGTTTTTTCTTAATATGGGCTCGTATTAATTGAGATTGTAAAATCGTATAACGGGCTTGGTCTAATAAGGTCGGATATAAAGATTATCAATTAAGTCAAAAATGGGCTTGGCTTGTGTAGGCCGAGTTGGGCCCAGCCCGTAATGAGAGGGACTGACTGAAAACTCTATAAATAATGCTTAAAGTCCCTCCTCTAGCTCAGACGTATAGAAATACTCTCTGAACTCGCATAAGGAGCCCATTAAACAAACAGGTCGTGAGAGGCAGTCTCATTGAGCCAGTGATACAGTGGGTCATAGAGGAAAAGACCTCAAGCTGGCGGATCGTCGATATCAGCTCCAAACGACCATGGATTCGAAAACAAGTAAGTAACCCAATTTTCATAGACCGTTTAGCTCTATTGCTTAGCTACGACGATCCTAGGGTAAGCCATGACCGTCTTTATCAACAAGTGCTTTGCAAAAGTATTGTTCGGCATATACTCAGCAACCGGAAGCCTCTTATCGCCTTCACAGCAATATCCAATTAAGTTAGCTAATCTCCTATGCCTCAACTTCCCAACACTATATGCTTCCTCCTAAAACAATACCACAAGCCCCATAATTTGCACTCACTTTAGTATTGCCTGGGAAGAAGTAGAACACAAACACTAGAACCCGAGTAACACTACCACCTTAAAATACAATATATAAAGAAAGATCCAACATTGAGCTCCGAAATACTGCGTACCCTCGAATGGCTTTGAGTCGGGCCACGCCAATTTTGTAAACTTCTTGACAGTGACCCACGCGCTACTTTTGAGGCGGCCCCTATAGACAAGGTTCGGGGCCTTCTCGCCGCCCTCGGAGACGATGAAGTCGTGGCTGATGCCACTGGTGACGGATTCCAGGTCCGAGAAGGAGAACTTAGAGAAGGGCGGGGCCCCGCTGCCTCCTTGCTGCAGTAGGCGGTTGTGATTGAAGTGGGTTTGCTGCTTAGCTGGGTGGTCGTTCTCCGGGTAAGTCTCTTGGAGGAGGGATGATTCATAGTAACCCATGAGTGTATTCTCCGTGCTTGTGAGCTAGAAAGCCGTGTCGCTACAGAGATTGAGGACACTCATGATTGAAGATGAGAGAGAGAGAGAGAGAGAGAGAGAGAGAGAGAGGTTTTCTTGATTCTCTTGATGGGGGATGCTGGATTCTTTTTTCTGGTACAAGTGAACAGGTTTTTAACTGTCCACTTTCCATTCTATACCACTTATCATTCTCTCTCCGCCCATTGGTTGAGATCCTCTCTCTCTCTCGCCGTGTTTCATTCATTAAGGACTCCTATGATTATTCTTTGATCTCATTCATCTCTGCACTGTTATTATTAGCCCATGAGTGAAGCTGGGTTGTCGTGAATGAAATGTAAAATACGAGCGGGTTTTGAGTTTATTATTAGCGAAAAGAGAGGAGGTTGATGTCGGTGATATCTTTTGGCCTTGCCTGCCTAAATACATCAATTTGGATTATAATCATTCGTATTGCACTTGAGCCAAAAGTATAAATTTAATGAGCTCGTCATTATAATCTCATCAAGACATTAGTAGCTAAAATATTTCTTTGCATGGGGAATACTAAAGTTAGACAATGCACCAGGAATCATTTAGAATTCATTCGTCATGTGGACGAACTCGTGACTTTATGAAAGACATGAGAGTTATTTACCGTTAAATTAGTCGTTCAAGTGGCCGATTGGCTTTAAATTATCAAGAAATAACTGCACTTTTGATTTTATTTTCATTTTTTAGGGAATAAAATAAAGAGGATGACTTTATTTCTTTTATCAGATTACCATGTGGGTGGCTGACAAGAGTTGACTGCAAACCGGGCAATTTGGGTTTGACTCTTGGTGGAATCAATTGTTGTCTAATTCAAAGTTCTTATCTTGTTGCTTTGACTTTGAAACATATTGAGAAAGCTTTTTTGTGCAAATAACACAAGGATTCAACAAAGCAGACAACTTTTTGGCTTAAGTAAAAGAATGCAAAATCAAAAACACCAAATTCCACCAAAAATTGTTTTGAACGTATTGCAAAATTAAAAATAAGAAAGAAAGATAGGAATATAAATTTTGTGGATGTATGTGATGCTTTTCTATACGTCACCCGTCACCTCCCCCATCATGTTCTTATCAAATAGAATTATCCACCATTTAGTCGGTAGATGTAGGGATACTTCTATTTTAGGCGCAGAGAGAAAGAGAAAGAGCCGACTAAAATGACGATGATTGCTTTAAGCTGGGTCAAGGTTCTTCTCGTCATGCGAGTTTCACGAAATCCATTTATCAACTCCTCTCAAGTCGACTCAATTTGAATAATTTTTTCCAAACGCAATATCAAATTACCATGTACACATTCAAACCCCTTTGCTGTTGTTAGGTTCTCTTGGATCTTCACTTGATTGGAGAAGAAAAATCATGGAAAAAAACTGATGGTGGATGTAGAGACACTTCTATTTTATAGAGAGAGAACCAAAGCAATGATGATCGCTCTAAATTAGGCTAAGATTCTTCTTGTCACGCGAGTTTCACAAAATCCATTTATCAGCTCCTTCCAAGTCGATTCGATTTGAATAAATTTGTCCAAACAATAACAAATTACCACATACGCATTCACAACTTTTTGCTGTTGATAGGTTCTTTTAGATGTTCACATTATTAGAGAAGAAAAATCATGGAAAAAATTGGTGATATATGCAAAGATATATTAAAAGCACAAGCACTATGCCTCACTCGCATGCACAGAGGGGGTTGCAAATTTGGTTCCCAACGAACCTGAACTTAGGCGCGAGCGTACGACCTGCGTACACGAATGCAACCCCGGAATACGGGTTTTGCGACAAGCTGTGTTTTGCCTTTTGGGTTAACGTTTTCCAACTCCAAACTGTTACAAGTTTGTAACGGTAGCTTAATGACGAAGGTTACGGATTTAATGTTGTAATCGTTGAATTAATCTATCATGACTAATTTAATCGGCTTTTAATCCCAAAACGTTTGTAACGGCTGAGTTCATTGCCGAAAACGTTTTTCCCATACTCTGTTTAAAAGGCTACATTCTTCTTAGAATCGGATCCGAATGCACTTCTTTAGAGAAAAAAAAGCATTGTTTTAAAGCTTACTCTACATTGCATTGTTTTTGATAAGCGTTCAGCCAAGAAGTTGTTCAAGTTCGCCGAAAGCTTCGAAGTATTGTTTTTCGTTGCTGTCAACCGTTGTATCTTGGGAAACAGACGTCTAGCAACCTCACGTGTACTGTAAGAGATAAAGCTTTATTGTGTACTGGAGGGGTTGAATCTGTTTTAAGGAAACTATGTCGAACACAGGCCTTGGTTTCTTTGTACTATTTCCTTCAGATTCTGTTATTGCATCATTATAATACAAATATACTTTATTTGGAGACTTTACATTTTGTGTTTGAAGACACAGACATAGACAGATGCAGGCATAGGAGAGGCCAGATACTAGAACGTGTGTTTGAAGACACAGACTTAGACAGATGTAGGCGTAGGTGAGGCCAGATACCAAAACATCGGAACACTAGAACATTTGAAAGCCTACGAGACACCAGAACATCTGAAAGCTTGCCAGACACCAGAACGTTCTGAAGACCGACAGACTATACCGATAGCTTTTATTTTAACGTCATTTTGAATTAATTTTGTAGAAATCCTCCAACAATCTTAAAACAGATTTGACGATTCAAATGGTTGCTAGACGAGAAGTGGTTGATGTCGATGTTGACAACATCACCAAAGAAGCCGTCCGTGTTGTGGTCCAATGGTCTAGATGGTCCGATGCCCCTGCTACAATTTTTGTCCATCGTGGTGAATAACCTGAAAAGTTCAACAGATCGAACTTTATAATGTGGCAGTAGAATATGTTGTTTTGTATAACAACTGTGAATCTTGCGAGGTTCTAGATTGAAAAAGTTCATAAGCTATCTGATGAGAAACGGATATGCAAAGCTATCAACTCGGTTGAAGCTTGGAAGCATTGAGATTTCTTGTGAAGGAACTATGTCATGAGTGGTTGGCATGACTACTTGTACAATGACTATTGTGCAAAACAGACGGCGAATGAGTCCTTCGACCGGAAATATAAAATTGAGAATGCCGAAACAAATAAATTTGTTTTTAGTTGAATGATGGATTCCGAGACTATGATCAGTCAAGTGCAAGAAATCCAAGTGATTTTGCACAAAATCTAGTCGAAAGGAAAGTCTGGAGTACCTCTAGTTCGAGAGATCCGTTGTGCGACCTAGAGTCCAAGGTGACCAAGTTGGGGGTCACTAAGGTGGACATCCAAGGCATATGATTGAGGACTTGCCCGAGAACACCAAAGGAGTAGTGTCTAACATGGGAGAGCTCAATGTCGAGGTGCAAGAGCTGAAGTCAGACGTTGAGGAGCTCCAAGTAGAGGTGTTGGGGATGCTCGCCATAACGGAAGAAGATCTAAAGAGGAGGAGCGACTCGTTTAAGGTCATGAGTTGGCCATACAATATGAGACAGAGGATCTCAAGGTTAAGGTCGCTGAGTTCCTTGGTTGATTTGGATGCATTCTGGAAAGAACAGCCTCCAACAATGCTGATCTGGGTTGAAGAAAGCAGAGATCAATTCTGTTTCGCGATTTTCTCCAGCACTATACGCTGAGAATTTGAGGTTGGTGTCCTCTTGAATGTTGTTTCTTTCTTGTATGACTACAATATAAATTTATTTGGGAATTTTCTGGATTACCTTGAGCAACGGTTTCTTTGAATTCCAGAACAGTGATCAAACTATTTCCAGAAAACTGTTTTGACCCCGAGTCAAAGAAGTCTCATTTTGGGCTTGTTTGGTTGTGAATTTTGGTTCATGATCTTCATGAGATTTCAGATGTAGGGGTACAATCTATCAAAATTTCAGATTCATACAATGGGAATTGATACCCTTTTGAGATGCATTTGTGTTCGAGTTTTCTCTGGAACTGACACTATTTTTCCAGTCAAATGGATGCCTAGTTTTGACACCTTTACTCAATGATTTGGAGGACGATTCCTTCTTGAAAGTTGTTCATCTATGTCTTAATACTTTGTGGTGAAATATCAGAATTTTTGGATGGATAAATCTATTTGTCTGATTTAACAAAGTGAACGACTTCTGTATGAGAACTAACGGTTGTTGTTGTATGCTTGCTAAACACTTGGTTGTTAGCTTGATGTTTGAGTGTTCGCTGATTGTTGATTGAGAGCAAGTCTAGAATGTTTTTCCTTGCAAGACTAAGACTAAGGTCTTGGACAAATTGGATATTTGAATTGCTGCTCATGTGATGTGCATATGTGTGCGGCTTGAATGTGAATTCATTCACGAATGTTTGTTCTCATGATGCATGTGAGTATGATACATGCGAATGTGCTATAAATGGTGGAGAAGTAAGCAATATTCCCTTGATGTGATCCACAAAATGTGGGGGGAAGCTCTTTTGATATGTACCTCAAAAGAAAGAGGTTGAAATCATCCTACAAACACTTGTGAGTGTAGAAAGGTTGGAAACCACCCTAGAAACACTTGCAAGTGTGGGGGTTTCTTGTAAAAGTAGCTGAGTTGAAAGCTGAATGCTCTAAACCATGGCACTTGAGATGGTTGAATGCTTGAGATTGGTATCCGATGACCAAATGAGTCAAACGGATAGCACCGATGATGTATACGTGAAGAAGGAGATGGGAATTCTCCTGTATGCATGGCGTCTTGGCTTCGTGCTCGGAGCAATGAGTGAATCTTGCATGGATTCATAAGCATTATGTGCACTAGTATTGTGCATGGACATGTCATTCTAGTTGATCATTGAGATCTATGTGCTGAGCTCGTGTTACCGGGCTAGACACGCCTATGCACACCATAAACAGAAGGTGGACTTGACCATGTGGTTGAGATGGTGAAGGTCTTGCGGTAGTGTAAGGTGTTTGCAATTGCATGGCTTGTGATGAAAGCATTGGCAAATTGCATGTGCATACCGTGGTTGTGATTCTTGTATTGAATCTGTATGCATTGAGCATGTGTTCACATGCTAAATAATATGCTAAATTTCACATATGTTGGTTATATGTTTGTGGATGAACTCAAAGATGTGGGTTAATTGCCTTTTGAGAATGACTAGACTTTATATTGTCTGGGACTATCATATCTTACGGCGTCTGGGACTGTTAGATCTTTTCGCGTCTGGAAAACGTCAATTTTAATGACGAGTTTAATCAACATTTAAGGTTGTAATGACAGCCAGACCTTCTGAGTCTGCGAACGTCCAGACCATCTAAGGTCTGAGAACGACCAAGGTTTGGAGACCGTCTGAGTCTGGGCACGACCAGATCGTCTGAGTCTAGGCACGACCAGATCGTCTGAGTCTGAAGACGATTAGATGGACTGAGTCTAAAGACAATATGAACTAGACCGAGACATTGCAAACGAGTAAGAGTGGTATCAAAGATGACTCTCGACGGGGTGTGATGACCACAGTAGACGCTTGTTAAAGACACAACAGAGATGCTACGCCATTGAAGGGGAATATGTGAGGTCCCTGGACTAGCGTATATGTGATACTCCGCCCTTGACCCACAAATAACATGGGTTCCACACTCGCGTGTGCCACAGAAGGCCACGAGGATTATGGACCCAAGGATAACAAAGCTATGAGAGCCTTTGGAGTCCCAAAGTGGACAAAAAATGTAGGTGGTGAGGCGGAAGATGTGACAAAGTGATAAATGTATCTACGTCAGAAAATGGCTATGTCATTACTTAAATGACATATTGTTTGTTGGTAGTAATGATAATATCTACCAAGTGCATGTTGAATTCAAGATATTACATGAAAGATATGGGACATACTGATGTGATTAAAATCACAAGAATGTTGGAAGATCTTATTTAGATCAGTCACACTATGTGGACTAGATTCTTGAAAAAATTCAACATGAATGATTCTGGTATTGCTAGAACACTTCTAGACAATAGTCTTCATCTGTCTAAGAACAAAGGAGAGGGTATTTCTCAAATAGAGTACTCAAGAGTATGATGTACTTGATGAGTTGTACTAGACCAGAAGGTGCATATATGGTTTGGAAAAATGAGTAGATATATGAGCAATCCGAGTACTGACTATTGGAAAGCAATAGTGAAAGTACTAAAGTACTTACGATATACTTAGAAGTATGAATTGCAGATCCAGCTATCCTATAAGGATATAGTAATGCGAACTGGATGTCTGATATGAAAGACTCATAATCTACAGGTGGATATATATATATATTCACTAGATGGTGCAGCCGTATCTTGGAAATCCTATGATAGCCAAATCCACAATGAAAGCTAAATTTATAGCGTTGAATAAATGTGGTGAAGAGGTTGAATGGCTACGTTATTTCTTAGAGAATATTCCAAAATGGAAAAATGGTAAGTCTAGACATATACATTGTATATATAATACCATTGAACAACTACTCTCAATAGAAATTATCTCTATTGACTATGTAAAGTCAAAGGATATTGCGGATCCACTAACCTAAGGGTTAAATAAGAGAGAGTTGATAAGTTGATAAGAGGAATGGGACTTAAGCTTATAGAGGAATGAGGAGTATAGAGGAAAACCCAACCTAATTGGCTGGAGATCCCAAGATCAAGGTTCAAAGGGACAACCTAACTATACAAACTCATAAGGTCATTGTGGGGGATGACCCTCAACCCATTTCCTATGATGGAAGTGACTTTGTACAGGAAAAAGGTTAGCAATTATGGTTATTAAGTAGAGCAAACGACTTGCTCAAGACTTAAGGCAATTTTGTTTTAATGATAATGAAGTGGAGTAAATGAATTGCTTAAGACTTTAGAAATCACCTATGTGAGAGTGAAGTGGGATCGCTTCAAAGGAGAATTTTAGGGTTAAATTCTACCTAAACTCTTGCAGAACCAAGATGATGTTTAGGGCCAAAATGAACATAACCATAAGAACTGAACAAACGATTGATTCCTGTGTTAAGTATATGGCTCCTTCACATAAGAAAGCAGGACAGTTCAAAGACATCGTGTCTACTGGATAGCTAGTAGAGTAAGTATACTTTCACAAGGGAAGGTTCAAAGGGAGACTCCTACCTATCTTATGCAGGTTTTGGATGTTGAACATTGTCAAAGAGTCAAAATCAAAACAATTTTATTCATGTGGGGGATTATTGAAAATTTGGGATAAATGTCGGGTGAATGAGAAATTGTTTCTCAAAGGACCCACTTGTGTGAGTGGTGAAAGTCCCACATTAGAAAGCAAGAAGAGTTGGAAGTAGGAAGTGAAAAGCACTAGTCCCACATTGGAAAGGAATAAGGCTTTAGAGTGCTTTATATATGGTTACACTTCTTTGAAGAGTTAACTTAAAAGCACAAGCACTATGCCTCACGCGCATGTACAGAGGGGGTTGTAAATTCGGTTCCCAACGAACCTAAACTTGGGCACGAGCGTACGACTTGCGTACACGAATGCAACCCCAAAATACGGGTTTCGCGACAAGCTGCATTTTGCCTTTTGGATTAACGTTTTTCAACTCAAAACTGTTACAAGTTTGTAACGGTAGCTTAATGATGAAGGTTACGGATTTAATGTTGTAACCGTTGAATTAATCTATCACGGCTAATTTAATCGGCTTTTAATCCCAAAACGTTTGTAACGGCTGAGTTGATTGCCGAAAACGTTTTCCCCACATTTTGTTTAAAAGGCTCTTACATTCTTCTTAGAATCAGATCCGAATGCACTTCTTTAGAGAAAAAGAGCATTGTTTTAAAGCTTACTCTGCATTGCATTGCTTTTGATAAGTGTTCAACAAAGAAGTTGTTCAAGTTCGCTGAAAGCTTCGAAGTATTGTTCTTCGTTGCTGTCAACCATTGTATCCTGAGAAATAGACGTCTAGCAACCTCACGTGTACTGGAAGAGATGAAGCTTCATTGTGTACTCAAGGGGACGAATCTATTTTAAGGAAACTGTGTCGAACATAGGCCTCGGTTTCCTTATACTATTTCCTTTAGATTCTGTTATTGCATCATTATAATACAAATATATTTTATTTGAAAACTCTACATTTTGTGTTTAAAAACACAGACTTAGACAGATGCAGGCGTAGGAGAGGCCAAATACCAGAACGTCGAAACACCAGAACATCTGAAAGCCTACGAGACACTAGAATGTCTGAAAGCTTGCCAGACACCAGAACGTTCTGAAGACCGATAGACTATATTGACAGCTTTTATTTTAACGTCATTTAGAATCGGTTTTGTAGAAATCCTCCAACAAAAATTTAAGACTCAACTAGTAGAAAAGACAAATATTTAAGACCTACTAATCGTAACAATTTTTTTTTTTGGTAATTTTTCTATTCAAATTGGGTACCTTAACTTTTCCAATTCTGCTAAATGTCAGGGGGCCCCTGAGGACGTGGGGGCGAAATTGTTGATGTGACACCAAGGCCTTTAAGGATTTGTTACATGTATTGATGTTGACATTTAGGTGAAATATCCAAGTTGGCAAAGGAAAACTATGCAAGTGTCCACGTGTCTTTCATCTCACACACACACACACACACACTTTCTCTCACTCCTTCCGTTGAATAGCCATGCCACCAAACCTATAGCTGTCATCACCATGTCGCGTCTGCCAACCACCACACCACCATCGCCCAGCACCTTTGCAACTACCACACCTCACTACCAATCACTACACCACCATTAGCATTGCCACCTCTGCTGGCCACACACATGACTCCATCTCCATCACCCGCAACCATCCAGGCAACCAAATAAGCCTCATGGCTAGTTAAGAGAGAGACAGTCGCAAGCTTTGATTGCGACAAGTGAACGACAATGGCAGCACACAATGGGGTGCCTGGTGCAACATGGGTTGGCAATGCCTCATTGCACAGTTGAGTGACAACAATGGAACTAAAAATTCCACTATTGATGGATTTGGCTTTTGACAAAATTTATTTTAGAAGATTATCTCTTCTTAGAAAGAAATTTACTAATGATATGAATTTGACAAGTGTATTCCTATAAGAGGAGATTCTCACAATTAATGGCAACTTATTGTTACCTATTTATAGGAACTGAAATTTGGTAAGAAAAAGAAATTCCAGACAACTGCTAAAATTTCATTTCTTGATGAATTTGGGATGTCATAAAATTTAGTTTAGAAAAGTAAGGCCCTTTAAAAAGCAATGTATTGATAAGATCAAATTTGAGAAGCACTCCCATATAAAGAAGGAAATCTCACAATAGATGGCAACTTATTTCATGTTTATGCTAAACTACAATTTAGTAAAGAACATATGTTTCCATCAATAGCCGAAATGCCATATTACTGGACTGGATGAATCTCAAGCACATCCTTTTTACATGGAAAAGATGATCCCTCTCCTTTACATTGACAAGCACTCCCATATAAGAAGGAAATCTCACAATAGATGGCAACTTATTTCATGTTTATGCTAAACTACAATTTAGTAAAGAACATATGTTTCCATCAATAGCCGAAATGCCATATTACTGGACCAGATGATATCTCAAGCATATCCTCTTCACATGGAAAGGATGATCCCTCTCCTTTACATTGACAAGCCCATATAAGAAGGAAATCTCACAATAGATGGCAACTTGTTTTCACGTTTATGCTAAACTACAATTTAGTAAAGATCATATGTTTCCATCAATAGCCAAAATGCCTTATTACTGGACCAGATGATATCTCAAGCATATGCTCCTTACATGGAACGGATGATCCCTCTATTTACATTTCTTTCTATTCATTAACTCATTTGGCAACTTGAATGAATCTACAAAGTATGTAAAGGTGCTCCACTAGTTCATCTGAACATACATATCACTACCCTAGGTCACAGAGCTATCAAGATTCATTGAGAGAGAGAGAGAGAGAGACTAGGAACAATTTAGCTGGGAATAGCCATGGACATAACAACATCTAAGAGAATGCGATCAATGATGCTCGTGGTAGCTCTGATATTGTGTTTGTCCATTGGTGCAGACGCCAACAGGTTCCACAAGTTCGCTTGTGATTTTAAATGTTTATTTCACCACCACAAAGCTCCCTGCTTTCTACGTTGCTATCATCATGTGCCCCCGATGCCCCCAGCACTCAAAAACTGTTATTCCAGCTGTTTCTCATCTACTTGCTTAGGCTTCTATCAAGGTATTACATTGAGATTGAAATTATTAGGGATGTGCAACTGGACCGGGTAAACCCTATTCCCTGTTTGGCTTACCCTAAAAACAGGGTCGGGTACAGGGTCTAAAAAAGGGGAATCGGTTATAACAGGGTCGGGTACAGGATTCAGGTCTGGAACTTACCTTGAACCTTGAACCCGATTATTAAAATAAATAAACTTCATAAATAAACTTTATTAAATCATAATATTTCCTATATCTTTAGAACATGATTTCTTGTTGATTTTTCTTTATATATGAATTTTAGGTTTTTGTTAGAGATTTTGTACCACATTGATTGGCTCGTCTAATTTCACTTTTGGATGATAAGTTATGTTGATTTCACATTTGGAGAAGTGTTTGCACCAAAAATTTGTTAACCATTTTAGAAAAAAGAAAAATTTCATGTAGTATTGTGTGAATGAGACTAATATTAGATCCATGTTTGTTACTAATGTATATGTAATGTTATGATTTTTGCTTAGACAAATAAAAAGTCGTATAGGATAAGCGGTTACAAAACAGGTTCCAATAGAAAACAGGGTTAACTCTGGAACCGGACCAGAAAAATAGGATGGGTCGGGTACAGGGTCCAATGCAAACAGGGTAGGGTACATGGTCCAAAAAAGGGGAACCGGTTATAATAGGGTCAGGTATAGGATCCAGGTTTGGAACCTATCCACCCTGTTTTTGCTCACCCCTTGAAATTATAATGCAAATCAAAATTGATTTTTTCTTACAAAAGCATATATGTCGAAGATTAAGGAAATGAAATGATTTAGAATGTCACCATCCTTATTTAATAAAATCAATATCAAAGTCTAAGGAAATGACTTCGATATACATCTTTTGTTTAGAAAAAAAGATTTTTGATTTGACTATTTTAACCTCTTGTTTCATATTTCAACTCATGAAGACGGGAAGAAAGGTGGAGTGGACATGAAGAAAGGTAAAGCTTGTGCAGATTCATGCTTTGAGGGTTGCCGGAAGACCCATTGACTTCACTAAGTTTGCAAATCTTCCTTTTATAGTTTGACAAAAGTACTTCAGTTATGTAATAATGTCTTTGTGACTTTATTCCTTAACTAATAAATAGTGCCTTCTTAATTATTTGCTTAACCATGAGTGAAATACATTATATTCAATGTGGATAATGCAAGAGAAAAAATTATTAATCTACATGATGTAATATTATAAGGGAAAAAAACACTACAAGTGTCAAAACTTGTGTACGACGCTCACTTTAGTGCTAAAAGTTTCATCCAAATCACATAAGTGCCAATTTAAAAAAAAACCACTACTTACCAATTTAGATTTCTTTGACCAAAAATTTAACGCGTCACTTTTTTTATTAATATCTTGAGCCCATATGGCTCACCGAAAGTCTAGTCAGCATTTAAATAATAAAATTATTAAAATTAGAAAAAAAATCATAGAATTAATTCGATTAAAAGGGGGGTCTAAGGGGGAGGGTGACACCCTTCCCTTTACTGGTGGGCGGTAGCGAAGGTTGCGACCCATGGCCGGGGGTCGGCATTGCCTGCCCTAACCAATTGATGAACTATGAGCATGAAAAAATAAGCACAACAATTCTTGAGAAAGAAAGAAAAAGATAAATACAAGCTCATCATGAAAAATACAATTATGCATGCGAGAGGTGAAGAATATGACTTTTTCTTACATGTTAATGGCAAAACAACTTGCCGAAGACAAATCAAATACAGGAATCATATAAGAACAATCTAACCATCCCAAAAATCCCAACATGTCATTACCAATGCCAAGATTAAGCAAAGCATAGAGCGAAGCAACCCGGATCTGAAGAATTAAGCATTCCCACCAATGGTAGGATCACTCCTAGCATCGCGAGTGTCGTCCTCGCCTGCGAGTCCTTCCTCACATTAAGAGCACTCTCCTTCATCTTCTCCTTGCCGTCCACCTCTTCCTCCCCCTCTGCCTCATCTTCCAAATCCCTCACCAGGCGCTTCAACTTCTCCAAGGCCTCTACCTTCTTCCTTATCTCCATGCCACACTCTTGTCACTCATGGGTCTTTGCTAGCTAGAGCAGGTCACTGAGCTTCTCCAACAATGGTGGCCCTCTAGGTCTAAGGTGGATGACGCTAGCCCCTGGCCATGAGCCGACGACCCTTGCTCGATCTAAGGGAAGGCTGCAACTGGGCGAGAGTTAGCAGGGGCCCTCGCCAACTATTGGCAAGGGTCTTCGACCTATGGTTGGTGACCCGTGCCAACTGTCCCTACCCTTACCAACAAGGGGTGGGTGGCAGCAGCGAGGGCTTGATGCCCTTCCCTTTGACCCCTTTTAAGAAAATAAGATGTTTAATTTGATTTCATAGGATATAATAAACAAATAAATAATTCACATGAAATAATTTTAAAAAACACAATATTCTAATTAAAATTTAATTTATAAATATCACATCAATTTTTTTGCTGAAATATCTCACAATGGCATTTAAATGATCATTTTTTCTCTGATTTGGCACTTAAGTGATCCAACGACAACATTTGGCACTAAAGTGAGTACCGTACACAAGTTTTGGCACTTGTAGTGTACTTCTCCCGATATTATAACATTAACCAAATGACGTGAGATACATGTAATTCATGTGTATGACTTAAATGACATTTTTCTTTGATCTTTAATCTTACTAATTAAAACTATTAATTATATTAATTCCACATGATCTTAGAGATTAATATGCATTATCCTAGGCATCAACTATGAATGCCCCTAAATTTGGGAGAAGAACACAAAAAGTGCCAAAAGTTGTGTATGTCGCTCACTTTAGTGCCAAAAGTTTTATTTGGCTCACTTAAGTGCCAATTCCAGGAAAAAAATGATCAATTAAATGCCAACGGCGAGAATTCCGACAAAAAGTTGATGTGACATTTATAATTATCGGCATTATCTGACGTGGTAATTCTTTGACCAAAATAAGAATCCACATGGACTCCCTAAACAACACCGCTCGTCTTCAGATTAGGGTTGACTCCAAAATTTAGGGTGAAATTAGTCAAATTAGGGTTTGCTCTTGATGTCTTTGTCTTCAGCCATCTACGTCGTCACCGCTTCGTCGTTGTCACCCATCATTGCTTGCTCTGACATTGACATCGCTTGTTGTCGCTCACACCGTCGTTGCTGACTCACCCATGGTCACTTATCCCTAAGTTCGACCTCTTGTCTTTCACATTGTCAATTTGGGGGTGGGAAATCATGCTGTTGTGAGAACCTCCCATGACATCTTGTCTTTCTCATTACATGTTATCTCTCTCATTGTTGACTGTGGGGACCTTCCACGACATCTTGTCTCTCTCATTACATCTTCTCCCTTTCATTGTCAACTGTGGGGACCTTCAGTAGAAAAGAAGTGTTGTATAGATGCATTTTTGGGGGCCCTCCATGTGTTTTTTGTAAAGTTAGTGTTTTGTGGTCACGAACCTAATTGATTTTTTATTGAGTACAACATCAGTATATGGGACAAGAAAGTTACCATCATTGTTTGCTATGATGGGGAATTTGTCATTGGCACCGATGATTTAGAATACTCTAGGGAAACGAAGGTATCGTCTTCTACAATGAAATAAGGCCGTCATATATTGAATTCCTAAGTAATATAATTTATTTGTTTTGCTGTAAATAAAAAAAATTGCATTATTGTGTTCTTGGGAAAGAGTTGAAGGATGGGTTTAGGATCCTCAATGATGATAATGGTATTAAGGGTACTGTTTACCATTATCTTTATGACGAGGAAGATAGGGTGTATGTCAAGTGTTATGATGAAGAGAGCACCGAAATAGATGAAGATGGAGATGAAGTTGGAGGTGAAATTGGAGATAGTACTTAGGTTTAATCTGAAGAATAGCATGAGATGGAGGAAAGGAAGGAGAGAGAGGAGGAGGAATTGGTTGGATTAGATAGAGAAGTGGCCATATCTAGTGAATCAGAGGATGCAAATTTGGCTGGTGTAAATTGTTCAAGTAATGACGATAATGCAGAGCTCTTAGAATCAAGGCAAAATAGATGGAGAGGTAAATAAGTTTACATCAGTTGACGAGTGACCTGAAGTGCAACTAGGAGTTAGAACCAAAGAAGTTGCTATCACTGATGGTTCTGATTATAAAGGCGATGATGATGAGAGTGTTGGTTTTGAGGATGAGCAATTAGGAGGCAATGAGGTACGTATGCATACAAGAAAGAAAAGTAAGTATACTTCATTTGATCCGAATGTTGCTCGTCTTGTTTTATCTGTGGGTATGAAGTTTGATGATGCATAACAGTTTAAAGAAGCTATTATGAGGTACTGCATTGATGAACATAGGAGTGTTGAGTTTGTGTTAGAACACGAAAGAATTTGTGAGAGCAAAGAAATTGTTCATGGAAGATTTATGGTGCATTAAGTAAGAATAGTGGATCATTTCATATTAGGTCATTCTAGGAGTAACATAATCGTCCCATTGTTTTTTTACAATAAAAGGGTAACAAGTGCATGAATAGCGAAGCTATTCGTTAATATTATGAAGGAAATGCCTGAGATTAAGACTCCTCAATTCAAACAGTTAGTAAAGAGCAGGTAGGGGTTAATGTGTCGAAGAGTTAGTGCAAAGGGCTAAGCAAAAGGTGATGAATATACTTATGGGTCATACAAGGAAAAATATGGCCAGGTTTGAGATTATGCTGGCGAATGTAGACTCCAAAACCCATGTAATAGACTTTGTGTTAAAGTTGTGGAAAGGTCGTTGCCTGATCATAGGACTAGCTTTGATAGATTTTATGCTTGCTTCGAACCATGCAGATGAGGGTTTTTGACTGGTTGCGAGAGGGTTGTAAGACTAGATGGATGTTTTTTAAAATGTTTATGTAAGGGAGAATTATTGGCTGCCATTAGAAGAAATGCGAACAACCAAATGTTTTCGATAACTTGGGTTGTTGTGAGGATAGAGAATAGAGACACTTGGTCTTGATTTCTAAAAGATTTAATGGATGCAAAATGGAGGAGGTTGGGCATTCATGAGCGATCACAAAAGGTAATGACATATGCTGAATTTTATGGCCTTACGTTAATAGCATATTTTGTTATAATAATTTTTTTGTTTGCTTCATTATTTTACAAGGACTTGTTCTTGCTTTAGCTAAGTTGATGTCATTTGCCGAGCATAGAATGTGTGCACGACACATATGTAAGAATTACAAAAGAGATAAATTGCAAAAGCAGTTTTGGAAGATAGTAAAGAGCACCAACATGGTTGATTTTAGATTAGCCAAACATGAGATGTTGCAGTTGACAAAGGAAGGTTTGGATGCACTAATGCAAACTGATCCTAAACATTGATGCAAGACCTTTTTCAGCGAAGAATTTAAGTGCGACATCATTGACAACAACCTCAACGAAGCTTTTAATGGTTATATATTAGAGGCTAGGTGCAAACCAATAATCAGCATGTTAGAAGATGTACGAGTCATGGTCATGACTAGGGTGCATGAACGAAGAAATGAGGCTGCAAAGTGGACTAGACAATGTGATTCAAGGATTGCTAAAAGATCTGATGAGAACCTAGTTGATAGTAGGTTTTGTCATTTAATTTGGAATGAGACGATGGATTTGAGATCATGAATAATACTGACAAGTATATTGTCCACTTTAGAGGAGAAAATGTTCATGTCGAGCTTGGCAATTAATTGGAATACATTAGGCACATGCCATTGTGCTATGCAGTTGAATGCACAAAATCTAGAATATTTCCTTCATGATCGGTACAAGAAAACATCATTTCTAACTTCATACGAATTTATGATTTAGCCCATTAGAGTGGCAAATTTTGGGAGCCAACAAAAGAAAATCCTTTGCCATTGAGGAAACAAATCAGAAGGCCAAAATGGAAAAGAAGAATGCAGGAGGGGGATAAGTCAAGTTAGAGAATGAGTAGATATGGTGTGAAGATGAGTTGCTTTTATTGCCACAAGATAAGACATAATAAGAAAGGATGTAAATTAAGGAAGAAACATGAGTCTGATAGGGCATTTGTAGTCCAACCGAAGGGGCTTCAACTGTAGGGCTAGTGGGGGAGCAAACCGAAAGGCCTACCGTTGAGCCAGCTACAAAGCCAACTGAAGAACTAGTTTTGGGGCAAACCGAAGGGCCTACAAGGACAACCACTAGATCAACTGTTGAACAAATCGTGAAAAAATATCCAGTAAGTTGTATGATTTGTCTATAGGTTAATTTACGGGGTTGAACTCTAAATTTATGTATTTTTCAAGTGAGAATAAGGTCAGCTCAAGTGCAAGATGTAGGGCTAGCTCAGGTGACAAGAAGGTCGGCTGGAGGACCAGCTGAAGGACTAGGTGAAAGGCCCACTGTAGAGCCTGTTGCAGGGGAAACAGGTGAAAGGCCAGCTCATGTGAGAAGAAGGCTAGCTCAAGCACTAGCTATAGGGCCAGCTCGAGAGCTAGCTACAAGGCCAGGTGATGGGCTGAATGTACAGCTAGGTGCAGGGCCAGCTTGAGCTTCAAGAAGATCAACTCGAGGGCCGGCTGTAGGGTCAAGTGAGGCACCTCATGTAAAGTTATGTGCAAGGCCAGCTCGAAGACCATCTATAAGGCTAGGTGATGGGCCTAATGTACAGCCAAGTGCAGGGTCACTCGAGTTTGAAGAAAATCAGCTCGAGGGCTAATTGCAGATTCAGGTGAGGTGCCTAATGTAGAGCGAAGTGCGAGGCCAACTCGAGTGACAAGAAGAGGCCAACTCGAGTGACAAGAAGATCAAGGCCAACCAAGGAATCGCCTGTTAAACAAATGAGGAGAAGTCGTCTAGTAAGTTGGCAACGAATTTTGCAACGGATAAACTCCGTCGCTAATTTGTGACGAATTTGGCAACGGAATTTAGTGACGAATTTTGCGTTGAAAATGTAGCAACGAATTTTGTGATGGATGTATTTCATCACAAATTGACGACGAATTTTGTGACAATTTTTTTTTTCCATTACTAATTTTCAACGGATATATTTGCGGAGCCATATTAGCCACAAATTTTTTTTCATCACAAAATTCGTTGCAAAACCATTTAGCGATAAATTTTCCTTAATTTTGTCACAAAATTTGTCGCTAAAACCTAATTTTTATGTAGTGGAAAACTGTAATGCTCGAGTAACATTACTTAATTAGGATAATTCGAGTCAAGCTAAATACAGATAGTGCACAACATATTCAGTTTTTTTTTAATAAATGACACAATAGATATTTAATAAATATAAGGAGTATTTATTTATAAGGGAAATGAATCCACGATATTCAATTATCTTCTAAATGATACTTATTATTCTCAAGTGATACTTTCTTCCCTCTAATAAAGCCTGGCGCTTATTGTTGTGATTCTTTAAAAGTGCTATATTTTCATATAAGTCAGTTGTCCAATAGTAGAGGTGCAGATTCTATGAACATACGATTTCAATCAAACTTAGAAAAACCAAGTGCATGTGAAATATGGACAAGTATACTAGTGAATGTTTCAAAAGGTATTATAGCACAAATTAGAACAACTGAGCCTACCCAAAAAAAAAAAAATGCTTTCTGGACAAGTAACATTGTCTGTATCCACGCAAGATGAGCAAAAGAGCACATCGGATCTGGATATGACAGATGGGGAGATGCATAGGGCAAACCACTTCTCAGCTTGCCTTGTAATAGAGCCAAACAAGAAATTGACAAAAAATTCTGATATCTGAGATTACCATCTGTAACATGTTACAACTTACAAGGGTAATAGGAATGATAGGGAAAGGAAGAAGCTGGGATCCTGAACAGACGGCATACTTTGCTTTCAAGTGCTGTAACGAAGAATCAATAAGTCTAAATCTCATGGGGAAATAATTCTCTTACACATATGTTCCTCCTTTAGAAGAAAATGTCTGTTTGCTTTGATTGCGCTTTGAGATCTTTCAATTTTTTCAAAATATTTGTGAAGTAATCCTGCAAGTACTTCTCTAGGGTGAATGTATCCTTGGAATCCACCCCAAGAAGATCATACGTCTCATTCATTGGAACAGAGAAAACAGTGTCGCTTTTAAGCACCTGAATAAGCACGTAACCCATATTAGGCCACCTGTTATAGGTAATAGTCTAAAATATCCATGTCATGGATAAGCGAAAATCAGTGGATCACTTAAAACCCATATGGAGCATTGCTTCCGACATCCAGTGCATTACCTCTGAAAATGCTAATCTGTCAGCAACGTCGTTTGTCCACTCAAAAGACCGAGTTAGTTGGCGAGTTACCCTCAAGACCGACACTGGAACTGTAGTCACATTTGCATCTTGCCCAGCAAGTCTCCCACACAATGTTATTACCTGACAAGCATTTTCGATCAAAAAAACAAAAACGGACCGTATAATGCACAGATAAAGTTAGTAAGAGAATCCAAATCATCGACACCGCTGCTACATTGGCTAATTTAAATTAAGGCTTGCTCACAGCATTGGCACTTGATTGTCATTCAAGGCCCCCTGAATACACAACTTATGTGGCTCCTTTTAACTATATTTATAATCATCATTCTAGAATAATGCTTACCAGAAATTAACATCATTGGGCTAAAAGGGAGAGAGAACAGAATATAGACATGAATTTTTAGGCTTTTTAACAACGTTAAGTGATGTCATTTACCTCTTGTGTTGTCCACGCACGAGGTCCAGCAAATGTAAGGAGTTTGCCATTCGCATTTTCCTTGCGTAAAGCTATAAATGTCAATCGAGCTATATCCTGGTGTGAAATTCCAATATAACCAGATTCAGATAAAAATATTATGCAGAATTGACCTCACAGAATTGCCCATGGGGAAGAAATAAGCGCAGCCTCCTATGAACTAATAACCTGGGTATCCATATAAGTAATTCTTGTTGGAGCATCTGTCCCCCAGACTGATTTTTCTTCCAAGATAGTACTGCATACTGAACAATCAATCCCTGAAAAATTGGCAATCAGAACTGCATTTAGAGACAATCAGCAAGGAATATTCTTTAAAGACAAGTTTAAAATAGTTATAGATCACTTGGTTAAAGTTTGTTATACCTAGCAAACAATACAAGTTCATTTGGGCCAACTTTTCTGCTGTTGAACTTCATAAAAGTTGCTAATCATTACTTAATGCTATCTAAACCCGCAGTGAGAACGGCATGCAGTCTTTGAAGTTCCAAGCCAGCTAAGTAGGCTCCCAAAGACAGATCTGAGGTTGATGTAAAGCACAAAGGCAGTCCTCCTCATAAATCAAAATATATATACTAGTGACTGAAGAGAGGGCCAAGGATGTTAGTCAGGTAAAGTTTTCATTGAACAAGACACTGGCCTAGGAAGAAAGAAGGAAAGAAAAGAAGACAGCTTCCAGTGGACCAAAACGAGCAAGATGAAATTTTCACACGAGGAAATAGCTTCTACTGTGCATCAATGACAAAGCTAGAAGTTAAACCACATATTTGTTCGAATGCTTTATTTTTTTCTTTAGTCTTTTTCCCCTTTTGGGTTTACTTTAACTTGAGAGGTAAGTTAAAAACAATTGATTATTGCTAAATATCGTAAGTAAGAACCCACCATCAGTCAGAATGTTTACCTGCATGAAACCACATAAGCGAATGACAATATGATTAAGGCCTGAGTCTTTCAGAAATTTCTCTGTACAGTATTTTATCTCCATCAATGGAACCTCTGGATGCTTGTCACAATTGTGGATGGAAAAGAACACATATTTCTGGATGCCCATTTCTTTTGCACATTGTATAAGAGCAACTTTCCCTTCCCAATCTACCTAAAGAGAACAAAAGGTTGGTAAGACTGACAAATCCATGGATATGTACCTGAAAGTCGAATAAATTAATCGTGGAGTAGATGCACGTCAGTGACAGATGCAGATACACTTCCGCAGGGATCCAACTCCAGGACTAACTCAACAAAACTTCTTACTTCTAAAAGTTAAAAATCCTTCATCTTTCTATCTTGAGAAAAGTTAAATATATGAAGAGGAGAGATATTAATACAAGTGATAGATTACGCATCCAGTTCAACTCAATAGGAAGAGCAGTTTTTTTTTTTTTTTTTGATAACCTCAAAAGGAAGAGTATTGAATGCCAAGTAATCAAGAAAAGTGATAGAGAAAATTGAATTGTCTTTGATGGAATATATTATGCTCCAGCAGACAAAAATGTGTTAGGCGGAAACATGTTCATATATCAATCTTGATAACAAAGAGAAAACTGACTCGAAGTGGTAATGACTGTGAATAAAAACTAAGACCAGCTGGGTCATTGCTCTTACTCTACCACCAGTGACATCGTCACTGAAAGAGAATTAAGAGTCTCAGGGGAAAAAGGGAGAGAAACATTGCAGTACTTCAAGAGATAAAATTGCAAATGCCGAACAATCATGTCAACTTTGATTTCCTGTTCAGTTAATTTTAATGAATGGGGCTGTGGAGGAGAAAAAGTAACTGTAAAAAAAAAGGCTTGATGAGAACGGCAAGAATATTGAGAAATCACCGTCTTTATTGGTTCCTCAGGGCGCCCCGTTGCACAGTCAATAACCGTATGAATCCACACAAGTGTTGCTGGTATAGTTTCCGGCTTGCTCAAATCTGCCTAGAATATCGGAGGACAATCCTAGTTTAAAAATCTTGCAGGGAAAGGAAACATTTTGCCATTGAACCCGGGAAACTCAAAAGACAACCATAACGACTGAGGAGTAATTGTGTTATTCCAACAAATTAGACTAGAAAAAATGATTGGCCAGATTGAAGTAATTATGTCATAAGTCATGGCACCTACATTGACGACCGTAGCACCCCAATCACGAAGAAAATCAGCTGGAGCCGGTCGAGGCCTGACAAGACATCTGACATCATAACCTTCATCTAGAGCCCGTCTTACGACTTGCCTGCCCAGTGTTCCCGTGGCACCAACAACCAGAATGCTAGTCGGCCTAACAGGCATCCCCGGAGTAAGATTCGCAGCAGCGGGTGCCTGCACAGTGCATGTAACTAACGACCGAGCATGCGATTACCCTATGAAAGTTAAGAGAGGACAAAATGAAACAAGAAGCAAATCGAGTGAGAAAGATTTAAATACTCTTAATTCCGAAACTGCGCAAAAATCTGAATACTCACATTTCCAGGAAGGATGAGCAAATGGCTTGACATCCAAACACAAGAAGCAAAATACAAAATTAAAAAATGAAACAAGGCAAGGGAGGAAATCTAGATATCTATCTGAAAGGCAATCGCCTATTCGCGGTGCTGTTATTGCCAAAGCCCATCCCCGTGCTAGAAAATTCGGAAACAGTACCACCAACTAGAAGTCCATCTCAATCTCATTACCTCCTTCATGATGAGCAAAAGGCCGGTGAATAGATGGCAAAACTTCTATGAGTGTGCTATGTCAAAGAACGTGGCTTGTTGTGAATGTTTACTTTGAATTTTCTTAGTAGCATACTATGTACCAAGGTACGACCGGCATTCCACAGGCACGAATTTGATAAATCATTGCAGTGAGGCCGAGATATGACAGCAGCATTTACAGGGATGAATCCACTAAATCATTGCAATGAGGCCGGGCCAGTACATCAAAATGAAAATCACGATTCTTCAGCATGAACTTAATAATGACAGGGCACTTCAATAAAACCAATTACTCATGTTGCCTAATGCATTCTCTTTCACTATATGTATTTGAGCATATATGCCCCTTCATGTCTAAACAATTTTGAAGAAACTTTTTGCATGGTGATTGGCATTAAATCACCTGAGCGAAGCATTCAAGTAAGGATCTATTTGGGAAAAAGACTTGGAAAAGCTACACTTTTACATTTCCCTAATTGGAGGCATTGTTCAAACAGCTAATTTAGCTTAATTAGTCATACTTTTCAACTCAAAGTGATAACAGCAGAAGGAACTACGTAGAAGAGATGCTCACATCTGATTTGGTTTGTAAAGGAACAAGCGTTGCAACAGTGTCCTTTAAATTAGGCCACTCTCTTGGTTCATGTTGCAAACATCAAGAGGCAAGATTAACCACCGTCGTAGCTTCATCCCTTGAAAACTTACCCTCCAAATGTGAATCCATCTATGAAATGTTGTTTTTCCCTTATCTTGTCAAGAGCCTATGTGATGCATATATACAAGAGTGAAAAACAGCTGAAACCATCAATATCGGAGAGACCTTTTCTATTGATAAGTCGTCATAAAACAAACTAAAGTCATTGCATACACCATATATTGAGTAAGAATATATAACAAAATGATTTGCTTAGATAAGGCCGTCTAGTTGGGTTAGTAACCCAATCCATTCGGTTTGCTTTCTAACGACTCATAAACAAAGTGACAGATCTTCTGCAGCAAAAGATAAATTTTGCTCCTTCGTCTAGGTTTTTGTAATTTACTAACCAAGTGTGGCCTGACCTGGCACTCAAATTTAACTGTTTCTCTGGAAATCAAACTTAAAGGTCTCTCCATTGCATAGGACATTAGAAAGGAGAATGGTCTGATTTAAACATAGGATAGAATACATAAATTACTTACATGTCTGTATGGAATCTTAACTGCAACACTAGCTGACCAAGAAAAAGAGTTATGTCACTTACGTGACTAGGAGGGATGTGCTACCCGCTTAGCAAATCAAGTAGAACGGTGCCCATTAAAGATAGAATGTAAATATTTTTATCTTGTAGTTTCCTTTTTTGCATTTTAGCCTTTTCCTATATATATTTTTATGTAACTATGATTAGAGAAATATACTGAATATTTACATGGTGTCAAAGCTAGTCCTAGGGTTTGGATTCTGACATTAGTGCTGGTACTGTTACAACATCGTTAATCGATGCTACGCCGCCCCTTTGCTTCCGTGCCGATACTCTACTGTGGCACCACTCTACGGCCACGTCGCCAATTCTTACTCGCGGTGGCTTTGCTGGGGTCTTCAGGTTTGTTTCGTTGGATTTGTTAGTTTAATCCTTCGATTTTGCTTGGTCTTCTAGAGTATCTGTTCGTTTTGCTGGGATCTTCGACTTTGCTGGGGTCTTTGAAGTTAGGGTTCTCGTCTCGATTCTTCCACCTGATATTGCTTGTTTGACGAGGACTCTTAATCAAGTTCTGTTCGGGCGATCTCCTCGCGGGTTTGGGTTTGATACGATGCTTCCCGTCGATTGAGTTTATTACTTTAGGGTATTAGCAAGTTAGAGGTATTTAGGTAAATGTATTAGGCTTAACCCTAAGCCTATAAATTCTTTTATTTTTGAAATAAAGTTAAGTTGTTCTTTTATCACTCACATGGTATCAGAGCCAAAATTAAAGAGAAAAACTCTAGCCGTCACTGTAGACCCTATAGCCAATGACCTCCATCCGGCTCCCTCCAGGCCGGCGACCTCTCCCTAGGGCCAGCGACCTCAGTCCAGGGACTCCCAGCCCTAGCAACCAGCTCGCTCAGGCCGGCGAGCCTCTTCCCAAGGCTGACGACTTTAGTCCAGGGTCACCCAGCCCTAGTGACCAGCTTGCCCAGGCCGGCGAGCCTCCTTCCAGGCCAGCGACCCTCTGTCCAAGGTTGCCCAAGGCCTGCGACCAGCTCGCCCAGGCCGGCGAGTCTTCTCCCAGGCCAGCGACCCTCCGTCTAGGGTCACCCAAGGCTTGGGACCAGCTCGCCTAGGCCGGCGAGCCTCCTCTCAGCCTCGACATCCTCAATTCATGGTCGCCTAGTTCCTGTGATGTCCCTACAGTCATACTTGATAATTATGTGTTGTGAGGCTATTGGTAATTGATGTGGGTTACCTGCGTTTTTTGCCTTGCAATGAAGTTTATGTTGGTAATTGTTATGAATTGTTGCTGGGTTGCTGTGGGTTTAGTTCGCTACTATGGGTGGCTGTGAATTGGTGTCGTGGCTGCTGAATTGAGAAATTGGTGTGATTAGTGGTTTGTGAAGTGATAGTGATGGAGTTTAGTGCGTTGATGTGTGTTGCTGTGAATTGGTATTGTAGCTATTGAGTTGAGGAATTGGTGTGGTTAGTGTGTGAAGTGATTAGTAATTTGTGTGGATGTCTATCAATTCATCTTTTACTTCAGGGTTGGACTCCTCTAGTACTTCTTCGAGTTCAACATTCTTTGGTCCATACTATAGTATGGCTAGTTTGCACAATACCTTAGTCAAGTTGGACAGTACCAATTATCCCTCCTGGTCGATGGTTCTTTCGACCTTTATTTACTTTAATCGCCAATCTAGATAGCTTGAAGAAGAACCTACTACAGATTTAGCTAGTTTGGAAGAATGGAAGTAAGTAAATGCTACTTTGCATACACTTTTATAGGGTAGTATGTCTGAATCTATTCGTCATCTTTTCATGGATTGCACTACAGCCCGTGAGATATGGACCAAGTGTGCATTACTGTATTTTGGATAGAATAACGTGAGTCGAGTTTGTGACATGTGGGAGGCTTTATTTGAAGCCAAAATTGGTGATGCTAGTTTGGCAAATCATTATGCTCGTTTTGCATCTTTGTATTGGCGTTTCAAGTCTTATTTTCCACTTGCTACCATAGTTACTTAGATGCAGCAACGAGAAGCAGACAAGATAATTGTGCTATTTCTTCGTAGCCTTGGTTCAGATCACAGTGCTCTTCAACAACAGATTAATTCTCAAAGCACTCTTCCTTCCATTGAAGAAGTGTATTCTCAAGTTGCTCGCTACACTTTTAGTCCCAAGACATCAGCAATTTCAAATAGTAGTTTATGGTGACTCGTGGGGGTCAAGGGACTCGTGGTCCTATTAACAATCGTGGACAGTGGAATCCTAATAGCTCTTATCGTGGTCGTGGTTTTCAAGGCAGAGGTATTGCTTGTGGTGGTGATAGTAATACTCTTAGAGGAGCTCGTAATGGTGGTCGAGCGAACCGTTTTTGTACTCATTGCCAACTCTCTGAACACACTGTTGATTATTGTTATGACCTCCATCCTGAATTATGGGGTCTACATGCTTCTATTAATATTGAGCCATCTGATGGATCTTCTCCTGGACATGGTACAGTATAGTTGACTCGTGCTGAATATGATGAGTTGGTCAGAGCACGACAGAGTGAGACTGGTGCTGTCTTTGGCCCTACTGCTACTTTGGCACGTCATAATGATCCTACGTGCTTAATGTCTAGTATAGCCTCCTCCTCACTCTTGGGTTATTGATTCGGGTGCCACTCATCATATGACTAGTAACCCTAGTCTTCTCACGTCCACTTCATCTGCTCCTTCTATGTCAGTCACCTTAGCAGTCGGTTCTCAATCCAAAGTCACTGGCAGTGTGTCATTGAGTTCCTCTGTTTCCTTACATCTTGTTTATCATATTCTACACTTTCCTTATAATCTATTATCAGTCAGCTTTATTACTCGCGATCTTGATTGCAATATTATATTTTCTTCATCATCAATGATCGAAAGACTGGACGCTGAATAGGTGGTGGGCGTGAGGCTGGTGGATTGTACGTCCTGGAACTTGAGATTATTGCCTCTGCTGCTACAAAAGTTCAAACTAAGGTTGTGAATGATTCTTATCGCTTACATTATCGTCTTGGTCATCCATCCACAGATACACTCAGAAGATTTCCTTTTGTGTCTAGTTCAAGTCTTCACTTTAATTGTAAAACATGTAAATTAGGTAACCACCATCGAGAGTCTTTCCCTCCTCGTGTTTTGAGTCTACGTCACATCCATTCGAGTTGATTCACTCTAATGTGTGGGGTCCTAGTCGAGAGTCTTCCTTTGGTTTTAGGTATTTTGTCACATTTATTGATGATTGTACTCGTATGACTTGGTTATATTTAATGAAAGATCGCACTATGGTTTTCACTCTTTTTGCCAATTTCATCATGAAGTTTGTATGCAGTATGATTGTTCTATTAAGTGTTTGCGTACTGACAATGCCTGTGAGTATTTTTCTTCATCTACCTTCATTCGGTTTCTCAAATCTCATGGTATTTTACATCAGAGTTCTTGTGCTCACATTCCGCAACAAAATGGAGTTACTAAACGTAAGAACCGTCATTTATTAGATGTTGCTCATTGTCTTCTTCTTCATACTCATATGCCTAAATCATTCTGGAGCTATGTTGTACTTACAGCGTGTCATCTTCTTAATCGTCTTTCATCCTCCGTGTTGAAAGGAGCTATTCCTTATTCCCTTCTCCATCCTAACCGTCCTTTATGGTCTGTTCATCCTTGTATGTTTGAAAGTGTTTGTTTTGTTCATTCCTTATCTTCTGTCGTGCTGAAAAGTGTGCTTTTGTTGGTTACTCCTGTACTCAAAAGGGATATGTGTGTTATAATCCTACTCGTTGTCAAGAGCATGTTTGTGTTGATGTGACATTCTTTAAGGATAAAGCGTTTTTTAGCAATGATCGTCATCAGGTACCATTAACCTTGGATCTTCTACCACCCTCTGCACCTATGTCTTAGCTAGATCCAGATCTCGGCTCAGCAACACCGATTCCTCTTCAGGTTTATACACGCGGTTCTTAGTCTGTTTGGGGTACTACATCTTCACCAGCCAGCATTCCGCCACCAGTACCAACTTCGATCCAGACTTCTGATCCTCTTCCACCGTCTCCTAACAGTTCTCCTATTGCTCACCGTACTCGGTCTCGGTATCCTTTCTCTCATTTTATGTCTTATCATAACTTAAGTCCTCAAATGTCTATTTTTGTGTCCTCTCTTGCTTCTATGTCTATGCCTAATAATATCGAGGAGGCTTTGGCCCATCCAGGGTGGGCTCGTGCTATGGAAGAGGAGATGGCCGCTTTACATCATAATAAAACTTGGGAGCTTGTTCCCTTGCCGGCTCATAAACAATTGGTAGGTTGTCGCTGGGTCTTTGTTGTCAAGCACAATCCAGATGGCTTAGTTGAGCGCTTAAAGGTGCGTCTTGTGGCAAAGGGTTATACTCAAACCTATGGTATTGACTATGATGAGACTTTTTCTCCCATAGCCAAGATTCCTTCTATTTGTATCATTATTTCCTTGGCTGTTAGGTCTCGGTGGACTCTCAAGAATACCTTCCTTCATGGTGATCTTCACGATGAAGTGTATATGGAGCAACCACCTGGGTTTATTGCTCAGGGGGTAAAAGTGTACCGATTGCGAAAAGCTCCTTATGGGCTTAAGCGATCTCCTCGTGCTTGGTTTGGCCAATTTAGTAGTGCAGTTATTACTTTTGGAATGCATTGGTGTCGTATGGATTATTCAGTATTTAGTATGTCATCGTCCAAAGGATGTTTTATTCTTGTGGTTTATGTGTATGATATTATTGTCACAGGCAGTGATGTTGAAGGCATACGACGACTCAATGAGTTTCTTAAGAATGAGTTTAACATTAAAGACCTAGGTCGTCCGCAGTATTTTCTTGGCATTGAAGTTGCTTATGCCAATGATAGTATTGCTCTCTCTCAGTGAAAGTATTGTCTTGACATTCTTAAGGAGATTGGTTTACATGATTCTAAGCCTGGTGATTCTAAGCCCGGTGACACACCTATGGATCGTAGATTGAAACTTGATGATGAACAGGGAAAACCTCTTAATGATCCAGAAAAATGTCAATGGTTGATAGGCAAGTTAAATTATCTTACCATTACTCATCCAAATATTTCATTTGTTGTTAGTGTGGTGAGTCAGTTTATGAGCTCTCCTCGTACTGATCATTGGCAAGTTGACTTACAAATTGTTCGATATTTGAAGAGAGTTCTAGGTCAAGGACTTGTGTTTTGCAATTAAGGTCATCTTCATATAGTTGGTTATTCCAGTCCTGAATTTTTGGAAGTGACAGGATACTTTGATGCGGATTGGGCTGGTTGCCCTATGGATCGCTGGTCTACTTCGAGATACTGTGTATTTCTTGGTGGTAATCTTGTGTCGTGGAAAAGTAAGAAACAGTCTATTGTTTCTCAATCTAGTGCAGAGGCTGAGTATCGTGCTATGACTAATGTTACCAGCAAACTTCAATGGATTTGTATGTTGTTAGCTGAGATTGGACTACCAATGACCGAACCATCTCTTTTGTGCTGTGATAATCAATATGCTATTCATATTGCTAGCAATCTAGTGTTTCATGAGCAAACCAAGCATATAGAAGTAGATTGTCATTTTGTTTGAGAAAAGGTGAATTCTGAAGATATACGGCTGGTGCACACACTTTCTGAAGAGCAACTAGCAAACATTTTTGCAAAGCCTCTTCGAGGCAAACAAGTTTCATATATTTGTCATAATCTCATCAAGACATTAGTAGCTAAAATATTTATTTGCATTAGGAATACTAAAGTTAGACAACGCAGTAGGAATCATTTAGAATTCATTCGTCATGTGAACAAACTCGTTACTTTGTGAAAGACATGAGAGTTATTTACCGTTAGATCAGTCGTTCAAGTGGCCGAATGGCTTTGAATTATCAAGGAATCACTACACTTTTGATTTTATTTTCATTTTTTAGGGAATAAAATAAAGAGGATGACTTAATTTCTTTTATCAGATTACCAGGTGGGTGGCTGACAAGAGTTGACTGCGAATCGAGCAATTTGGGTTGGACTCTTGGTGGAATCAATTGTTGTCTAACTCAAAGTTCTTATCTTGTTGCTTTGACTTTGAAAGTTATCGAGAAACCTTTTTACCAGGTGGGTGGCTGACAAGAGTTGACTGCGAATCGAGCAATTTGGGTTGGACTCTTGGTGGAATCAATTGTTGTCTAACTCAAAGTTCTTATCTTGTTGCTTTGACTTTGAAAGTTATCGAGAAACCTTTTTCGTGTAAACAAGACGAGGATTCAACAAAGCAGACATCTTTTTGGCTTAAGTAAAAGAATGCAAACATCAAAAACACCAAATTCCACCAAAAATTGTTTTGTACGTACTGCAAAATAAAATAAAATGAAAATGAAGAAAGAAAGATAGGAATATAGATTTTGTGGATGTATATGATGTTTTTCTATACATCACCTGTCACCTCCCCCATCATGTTCTTATCAAATAGAATTATTCACCATTTAGCTGGTAGATGTTGGGATACTCCTATTTTAGGCGTAGAGAGAGAGAGCCGACTAAAATGACGGTGATCGCTCTAAACTAGGTCAAGGTTCTTCTCGTCGTGCGAGTTTCACGAAATCCATTTATCAACTCCTCTCAAGTCGACTCAATTTGAATAATTTTTTCCAAACGCAATATCAAATTACCATGTACACATTCAAACCTCATTGCTGCTGTTAGGTTCTCTTGGATCTTCACATGATTGGAGAAGAAAAATCATGGAAAAAAACCGATGGTAGATGCAGAGATACTTCTATTTCAGAGAGAGAGAACCAAAGCAATGATGATTGCTCTAAATTAGGCCAAGGTTCTTCTTGTCACGTGAGTTTCATAAAATCCATTTATCAGCTCCTTCCAAGTGGATTTGATTTGAATAAATTTGTCCAAGCAATATCAAATTAACACATACGCATTCACAACTTTTTGCTGTTGATAGGTTCTCTTGGATGTTCACATTATTGGAGAAGAAAAATCATGGAAAAAATTGGTGATATATGCAAAGATACTCCTATTTTAGGGAGAGAAAGAAGGGGGGATAACCTTGGCTTCATTTTTAGGCTGCATTTTTAATATTATATAGCGTGGATGGAATTCAATTGGAAGCTTATTTTCTCTGCCAACAAGTAGGGGTGGCCTATGTATTTTCTCATTTGTAGAACACTTAGCATTATGATTAATATGGAACTCATGCACGTAAGGCAGTCGACGTTAATATTAAATCGATAAAGATACACAAAATTTAAGACTCGACTAATAGAAAAGACAAATATTTAAGACCTACTAATCGTAACAAGCTTTTTTATTTTTGGTAATTTTTCTATTCATATTGGGTACCTTAACTTTTCCAATTGTGCTAAATGTCAAGGGGGCCCTAAGGACGTGAGGTAGAAATTGTTGATGTGACACCAAGGCCATTAAGGAATTGTTACATGCATAGATGTTGACATTTAGGTGAAATATCCAAGTTAGCAAAGGAAAACTATGCAGTTGTCCACTTGTCTTTCACGTCACACACACACACACACACACACACACTCTCTCTCTCTCTCTCCCTCCTTCCGTTGAATAGCCACGCCACCAAACCTATAGCCGTCATCACCATGTCACGTATACCAACCACCACACCACCATCGCCCAGCACCTGTGCAACTACCACACCTCACTACCAATCACTACACCACCGTTAGCATCGCCACCTCCGCCAGCCACACACATGACTCCATCTCCATCACTCGCAACCATCCAGGCAACCAAATAAGCCTCGTGGCTGGTTAAGAGAGAGATAGTTGCAAGCTTTGATTATGACAGGTGAACGACAATGGCAGCACACGGTGGGGCGCTTGGTGCAACATGGGTTGGCAATGCCTCGTTGCACCATTGAGTAAAATCAATGGAACTAAAAATTCCACTATTGATGGATTTGGCTTTTGACAAAATTTATTTTAGAAGATTAGCTCTTCTTAGAAAGAAATTTTCTAATGATATGAATTTGACAAGTGTATTCCTATAAGAGGAAATTCTCACAATCAATGGCAACTTATTGTTACCTATTTATAGGAACTGAAATTTGGTAAGAAAAAGAAATTCCAGACAACTGCTAAAATTTCATTTCTTGATGAATTTGGGATGTGATAAAATTTACTTTAGAAAATTAAGGCCCTTTAAAAAGCAATGTATTGATAAGATCAAATTTGAGAAGCACTCCCATATAAAGAAGGAAACCTCACAATAGATGGCAACTTATTTCATGTTTATGCTAAACTACAATTTAGTAAAGAACATCTGTTTCCATCAATAGCCGAAATTCCATATTACTAGACTGGATGAATCTCAAGCATATCCTTTTTACATGGAAAAGATGATCCCTCTTCTTTACATTGACAAGCACTCCCATATAAGAAGGAAATCTCATCTGGCAACTTATTTTCACGTTTATGCTAAACTACTATTTAGTAAAGAACAGATGTTTCCATCAATAGCCAAAATGCCATATTACTAGACCGGATGATATCTCAAGCATATCCTCTTTACATGTAAAGGATGATCCCTCTCCTTTACATTTCTTTCTAGTCATTAACTCATTCGGCAACTTGAATGAATCTCCAAAGTATATAAAAGTGCTCCACTGGTTCATCTAAACATATATATCACCGCACTAGGTCACAAAGCTATCAAGACTCATTTTGAGAGAGAGAGAGAGAGAGAGAGAGAGAGACTAGGAACAATTTAGGTGGGAATAGCCATGGACGTAACAACATCCAAGAGAATGAGGTTGATGATGCTCGTGGCAGCTCTGATATTGTGTTTATCCATTGGTGCAGACGCCAACGGGTTCCGCAAGTTCGCCTGTAAAGTAAAATGTTTATTTCGCCACCACAAAGCTCCATGCTTTCTACGTTGCTATCATCACCTGCCCTCGATGTCCCAAGCACTCAAGAACTGTTATTCCAGCTGTTTTTCATCTACTTGCTCAGGCTTCTATCAAGGTATTACATCGAGATTGAAATTATAACGCAAATCAAAATTGACTTTTTTTACAAAAGCATATATGTCGAAGTCTAAGGAAATGAAATGATTTAGAATGCCACCATCCTTATTTAATAAAATCAATATCAAAGTCTAAGGAAATTACTTCAATATAAATCTTTTGTTTAGAAAACAAGATCAATTTCAATTTTGATTTGACTTTTTTAATCTCTTGTTTCATATTTCAACTCATGAAGACTTGAAGAAAGCTAGAGTGGACCTGAAGAAAGGTAAAGCTTGTGCGGATTCATGCTTTCAAGGTTGCCAGAAGACTCATTAACTTCACTAAGTCTAAAAATCTTCCTTTTATAGTTTGACATAAGTACTTCAGTTATGTAATAATATCTTTGTGACTTTATTCCTTAACTAATAAATAGTGCCTTCTTAATTATCTGCTTAACCATGAGTGAAATACATTATATTCAATGTGGATAATGCATGAGCAACAATTATTAATCTGCATGATGTAATATTATAAGGGAAAAGAACACTACAAGTGTCAAAACTTGTGTACGACGCTCACTTTAGTGCTAAAAGTTTCATATAGATCACATAAATGTCAATTTACAAAAAAAAAACGACCACTTTAGTATCAATTTAGATTTCTTTGACCGGAAATCTAATGCGTTACTTTTTTTTATTAATATCCTAAGCCCATATGGCTCATCAAAAGTCTAGTCAACATTTAAATAATAAAAAAATTATAATTATAAAATTAATTAGATTAAAAAGGTGGGGTCTAAGGGGGAGGGTTGTGACCCTCCCCCTTACTAGTGGGCGGCAACGAAGGTTGCGACCCATGGCCGGGGGTCGGTATTGCCTGCCCTAACCAATTGATGAACTATGAGCATGAAAAAATAAGCATAACAATTCTTGAGAAAGAAAGAAAAAGAGGGTACAAGCTCACCATGAAAAATACAATTATGCATGTGAGAGGTGAAGAATATGACTTTTTCTTACATGTTAATGGCAGAACAACTTGCCGAAGATAGATCAAATACATGAATCATATAAGAACAATCTAACCATCCCAAAAATCCCAACATGTCATTACCAATGTCGAGATTAAGCAAAGTGTAGAGCGAATCAATTCGGATCTGATGAATTGAGCATTCCCACCAATGGTAGGATCGCTCCTAGCATCGCGAATGTCGTCCTTGCCCGCAAGTCCTCCTCACATTGAGAGCACTCTCCCTCATCTTCTCCTTGCCGTCCACCTCTTCCTGCCCCTCTGCCTCATCTTGCAAATCCGTCACCATGCGCTTCAACTTGTCCAAGGCCTCCACCTTCTTCCTTATCTCCACGTCACTCTCCTGCCACTCATGGGTCTCTGCCAACTAGAGCAAGTCATTAAGCTTCTCCGACAATGGTGGCCCTTTAGGTCTAAGGTGGATGATGCCAGCCCCCGGCCATGAGCCAACGACCCTTGGTCAATCTAAGGGAGGGCCACAACTGGGCGAGAGCTAGCAAGGGCCCTCGCCAACTATTGGCGAGAGTCTTCGACCCATGGCTAGCGACCCGTGCCGACTGTCCCCACCCTTACCGACGAGGGGTGGGTGGCGGCAGCAAGGGCTTGATGCCCTTTCCCTTTGACCCTTTTTTTAAAAAAAAAATAACTGACTTTTAATTTGATTTCATAGGATATTGTCGCGACCTCCCCAAAAGGTGCACCACCTAGGGTTCGGCTAATGGATTGCTAAACCTAATTTAGCTCGAGCTCTCCCAAGCTCATACCAATTCACGACTTAGATTTCAATTCTTAACATGCAAAGTCAATTTTAAAAGGAGTCGCCACTAATCTGTTTAAGGTGAGTCGATTAAAAACCCATGTAAAATACTAGGAGTCGTATTTTATCCCTACGAACCAGAGATTCTTGAATTCGGGAACTTGAGAACCTATTTCTTCTATTTCAAAATAATTTGCAGGCAGCTTGAATTGATTTTATTCCCTAACATGCATGATGATCACGCGGGTATGCAACCAATAATGGAAATGCTAAATGAAATAAAACAATGAACAAAAATGACCTAATGATGCAAATCAACAAGAAAACTATTCACTCTTTTGGGTTTTTTATATGAATGCAATACTGGTAATGGAAAATTAATCCTATGTGCAATTATCCTAATGCAATTCTAAATGCAAAACTATGAATTTCAAAATTATCTAATGAAACTAATTATCCTATAGCTAAATAATATCTAATTTAGACTAGAAAATAAATTAATCTCTAATTTAAACTAAAACATTATTTTAACTACGGATAATCTCTTAAAACATGAAAACTAAACTAATATGCAAATACATGAAAGTCTAATCCTAATGACATGACCTAACCTAGACTACTAATTTGGACCAAATGACATACTATTTGACTAAGTGAATTAAATGATATGCAAAAAGGGGGTTTTTAGACATTTTCTGATTTATTTAAATGAAATTCGAAATTAAATAAACTAATTAAAAAAAACCCTAATCTAACATGATTCTAAAAAAACATTTAAATGAACTATTCTATCATGGACATGCAATGACATTTAACTAAATTAATTAACTACATATAACTATCTAAATAATGCATGAATGATTTTTTTTATTTTGAGTTTTATCAATGGAAATTCAAGTTTAAGTAAATGCACAAATTAAATATGTTACTAATCTAATATGAAAACATTAAAAAAAATAAACTTGTACTAACATGAACCTAAGTCTAATATGACATGCATCAAATGGCTTAAATTATAATGCAAATTTGACCTAATGATATAAAATGGCTAAAAATGCAATTTCTAATTAACATTGCATGAACAAATATGCATGCCTAATCTAAATGTTATGAAATGATTAATAATGCAACCTATAAAGAAAGATTCATGTTTATGCATATGAGTTTTTTTTTATTGACTTTTGAAATAAACATGAAAACCTAATTTTAGCATGCTAATTATATTTAAAATGAAACCTAATATACTCTAAATGCAATTTAATCTAAATATAAAAATGCAATCCTATCTAAAATGCAATTCTATCTAATATGCAATCTAACATGAAATGCAATCTTTTTGGTATTTTATGAATTAATTAAAAAATACAAATAAATCAACGGATTGTATCTCGGGCATGAGATCGGATCGGTCGATTTAACGTGTGGTCGCGAATCGTATCTCGGGCGAGAGATCGGACTATCGACTCATGCATGTGTAAATGAAATAACTATTAATAATGCCTATAAAAGAATGCATGAACAAATTAAACATAATGGAAAAACTCTTATTGCAAAAAAAAATCTTTTTTATCATTAAAATATTAAAAGAAACGAAACAAATAAATAGATAAACATAACAAATAAAGGGAAAACGGGTCAGGCTGTCGAACCGGGTCGGTTCGGCCCCTGACCCGCGAAGCCCACGAAAACAGCAGGGAAATCTGGACTGGGCCCGCGATGGGCCTAGTCTAGTTTTCCTTCTTTTTTTATTTCTTCTGGCCCCCTTTCTCTTTCCTTTCATGCGTGGGCATGTTTTCCTTCTACCTTATGTGGACCTGCAAGTAACAAAACAAAAAAAAAAAACAACAACCAAACTATCTCCACACGCGCGCCCAAACAGCAAACTCCAACCCAACTTAACTCAAGTCCAACCCCCTGTTCATCATTCCCACCTGCAGATTAATTCTTTTTTTTGCGTGGGCAAACTACAAACCGAAACAGCGAGGAGCTCTCCGGCATTCCTTTCCTCCGCCACGACCGGACACGACCGGCGGCGCGACCAACTCGCCGACAAATTCTTGGTGGCAACGCAGCAACCAAACACACACAGAAAGCAAACCCCAAACAAACAGCAACAACGCGCAAGAGATTTTGTCAAAAGAATGCAATGCAGTGAAGGATATTTGTTCAAAGGGGTAAAGGAAATCAAGATCTATCCTTATAATGCACCAAAAATCAACAGAAATCGTGATCAACACTGTAAAAAAAAAACGGAGACCGTCTAAAACTATCATCACCTACCTTGGACTGAGCTGCACCGTGAGGAAGGAAGCGGAGGGATGGATGGGTCGTCGGAGCCGAGAGTTGAAAAAGCCGTGGATAGGACCACCAAGCCGAGAATCGCCTATGGGTCGTTGGATTGAGGTCCTCGCACACTTTCTCTCTCTCAAACTCTCAGCCTCTCAGTCACTCCCTGTGTCTCTCAGCCTATCTCTTTCTATGTGAGTGTGTATGCGTGTGTGTGCCGAAGGGAAGCTCCTATCTCTAGAACTCTCTGAGCGTGCTTTTCATAAAATAAAGCTGAATAAAGGCTCTCTGTCTCTTGGCTTGTGTGTAGATTTTTCTCAGAAAAAGTCTCACACTCAAAAGTTCCTTTTTTGCCGAAGTCAAAGTCCTCTCTCTGAATGATGGCCCCCCCTTTTTATAAAGGGACGAAGAGTTTCAAGATTTGACCGAAATCTTCAATGTTTATCCCTTGCATTTAAAATTTTTTTCAGTTGGTGAAGGTCATCTATTTTTACTTCGTTGAACTTCATTGAGGGAGGATAAGAACTTGGTCAAATCTTTTAGGGGATTTTACTTTTAATTCAAATTTTCCTCCCTAAATCGCCGCCGATGAGTTTTGTCTAAAATGCAAAATGCTCCTAACTACTATATGCAAATAATAAGTTTCAAAATTTAGGTGTCAACAGTTGCCCCTCTTTGAAGGTAAGCTCACAGAGGTTACATTCAAAGACTAACTGATACCTAAATTTTGACTACACAGATGCTATGCATGATATTTTTTGTTGAGATTTAACTCTCATTTTCAAATGTGATTGTGACATGATGATTGCAAATGAAGGAAAAAGAAACATACCTGAAATTACTTACATGGTTGGAATGGCAAATCAAGGTATGTATGAGCTTTGAGACTATCCTCTTAAGCCCGAGCACTTGCTTCGGTCATAAAAGAAAGACAATGAAGGAACCTGACTCGTTTGCTTGAGGCCCGAACCCTTACTTCGGTCACAACAGAGGCGAATGATGAAAAAGACCTGGATTGCTTGGAGGCAAAACGGTGAAAGACCTGGATCGCTTGAGGCCCGAAACCCTAATTCGGTCACCATAGAGGCGAAACGGTGAAGGACCTGGATTGCCACCACATAGGCGAAACGATGAAAAAGACCTGGATCGCCACCACAGAGGCGAAACGGTGAAAGACCTGGATCGCCACCACAGAGGCGAAACGGTGAACAAGACCTGGATTGCACATAGGCAAAACGGTGAAAGACCTGGATCGCTTGAGGCCCGAAACCCTAATTCGGTCACCACAGAGGCGAAACGGTGAAGAAGACCTGGATCGCCATCACATAGGCGAAACGGTGAAAAAGACCTGGATCGTCACCACATAGGCGAAACGGTGAAAGATACCTGATTAAATTTGAGTCATTCAAAATTAAGCTGAGAGACCTGTACATCGTCACAGGCTTTCGAGATGAGACATCGATACATCACCATCAGTACCTGCACATAGTCACAGGCACTTAGATTGAAGTATATGCATTTAGAATCCCTGGAGGGATAAGCACATCATCAAATCATTTGTTTCATCATAAAATGCAATTCATATTTTGAGAGATTCTTCGAGAGACATTCAGTTAGAAAGGACTTATCACTCACTCTCCTCCAGAAGGGTTTTTTTTTTCCAATGAGGGACTAGCTGAAACACTCAGTCTCACTATCATCGTGTCAACAAAGGTTCGAGTACTCTTGCAAGTGGTACAATCTTACCAATCAGGGAGGTCTTTAACAGAACCGTAACTTGGGCTTGGTCAATGGTTAAGCAAAGGGGACTCATTGAGTCAAAGCTTAGAAAGAAAGTCTTCAACGAATGTCGCCAGGTTTACAAGTCAAGAACCTTGCAAATACAATAGAAACAGTCTTGCTCGCACTTCTTCAAGCTAAGCTTAACACATTAGGAACCTTACATTAAATCAAGTGCCCTAATCAGAAGAGATTTTGCAGACTTGGCTCAGAGATGTGTATGGGATGAAAAACTGAAATTTTTTCCTCAAACTCAACTTTCAAGCTTCAAACTTTGATTCACTGGGGATGCTATACGATCTCAAATTCACTGGGGATTATTGACAAGATTGCCCCATTCAACATTTTTTGAATCTGGACGCATTGAAGGTCGACTTTTGCAGACTTGAGCCTTTGGCTCTAACTTCTATGTGCATCAGCCTTGCTTTTACCAGGCACACTGCTTTTTCTTGCACCTAAGTTCCTTCACTTTCCTTCTGAATTTGGGCATTGGCCTTACTTTTACTAGGCACACTGCTTTTTCTTGCCTTTATTTGCATTTTTTCCCTTTTTATCTATCGACTAAATTGGACAACATTTTGGGCTGACATCCCATGATGTGACGCTTATACTCTACCAATTCTGATGACCTCGAATTTTGCATGCCCCAATGTGGGTTTGATTTGAAATGAAATCATAGGTTCAAAGTGGCTTGCAAGAGTGTTTAGGATATAAAAATGAATACTCTTCATCATCCCCAAGGCACTTGATTTATCATTTGATTCCACATGTAAAAGCAACACTCAAAGATTGATGCAAGTGAAAGCAAGAGAATTTCTATCCATTTTTCTCCTTTTACATCAACGATGCAAATGTACCTCCAATTTGCCCCGATGTGGGGTGGTTCTTGACAGGGGTAATATGAAATGAAACTCCTCAAGTGTTTAGGCTCAAAATGGGCAATCAATGGATCATTTTAGTGTTTGCGTTAGAGAAATGAACTGCCTCTCATCATTTTGGTCATTGTACCTTTCGCGAGAGAACTCTTTTCCTTGTAAACATGGAATTTCGTATGCTTGTCTCACAATTGTATAAGTAAAGGACTGTGCATAGATGAGGCTTGCCTTTCGTCATCCCGATACGTCTCATTGAAAAATTCAATCAATCATGGAATGTTAAATCATGAAATTGCATCATTCAACACTTTATAAATTGAATCAAAGCATTGACAAAAGAAAGGAAACATCACGGATAGTATTTCTTGAGGGCATCTGCATTGACAGGATTTGAAAATTCCCGACCGTCCATCTCAGCTAGGATCAACGCGCCTCCAGGGAGCACCTTCTTCACAACATATGGCCCACTGTAATTCGGAGTGAACTTACCTCTAGGATCAGGAATAATGGGGAGTATCTTCCGCAGAACAAGATCGTTTACTTCAAAGTGCCTTGGTCGGACCTTGCGGTTGAATGACTTGGCTACCCGCCTTTGGTAACACTGACCGTGACAAATGGCTTCCAATCGCTTTTCATCAATCAGGTTCAACTGTTCAAACCTTTGTTGTATCCATTCAGCTTCAGACAATTCCATTTGGGACAGCACACGTAATGATGGAATTTCCACTTCAATAGGCAGCACTGCTTCCATGCCATACACAAGAGAGAAAGGCGTCGCCCCCACCGAGGTTCGAATTGAAGTTCGATACGCCATTAGTGCAAAAGGCAACCTTTCATGCCAGTCACAGTAATTTTCAGTAGTCTTCGCCAAAATCTTCTTGATGTTTTTGTTGGCCGCTTCTACTGCACCGTTCATTTGAGGACGGTAAGGAGACGAGTTCAGATGCCGAATCTTGAATTCACTAAACAAGCCATCAACGAGCTTGTTGTTTAGATTAGTTCCATTATCAGTGATGATGGCTTCAGGAACGCCGTAACGAGCAATGATGTCACGTCGGATGAACCTCACTACATTTCGGGCAGTGACATTTGCATAAGAGGTCGCCTCGATCCATTTAGAAAAATAGTCGATTGCAACTAAGATGAATCGATGACCATTTGATGCCTTCGGATTGATTGGGCCAATAACATCTATCCCCCACATTGAGAAAGGCCAGGGCTCAGACAGTTGATGCAGTTCATTTGGGGGGAACATTTATTTTGTCCCCATAAATCTGACACTGATGACAGCTCCGCACATGCTTGATGCAATCACTCTCCAAAGTTAGCCAATAGTACCCCAATCTCATGATCTTCTTGGCCAGCATATGGCCGTTCATGTGCGGGCCACACATCCCTTCATGCATCTCCTGCATGATCTGTGTTGCTTCAGCTGCATCTACACACCTTAATAGTACTGAATCATGGGATCTCTTGTATAGATTTTCACCACTAATGAAAAATTTTGATGCCATCTTCATTATGTATTTCCTATCGGCAGGACCGCTCTCATCAGGAAATTCTCGACTTCTAATGTAGTTCATGATATCATGATACCATGGCTTTCCATCAAGCTCTTTAGTTATGATCATGCAGTGGGCTGGTTTTGCCAAGACATCAATTTTTAAAGGCTCTACCTCCATTCCATCATTGACCTGTAGCATGGATGATAACGTAGCTAAAGCATCAGCGAACTGATTATGAGCCCGTGATAAGTATTCAAACGTGATCTCGTCAAATTCCTCCACTATCTCCTCAAGATACTTGTGATATGGGAGCAATTTGGCATCTCGTGTTTTCCATTCTCCGACAGTCTGAAGGATGATCAATGCAGAATCTCCAAATACTTTGAGTTTATCAATCTTCATCTCAATCGCCGCCTGAAGACCGAGAATGCATGCTTCGTACTCAGCGATATTATTGGTGCATGGAAACACCAACTTTGCTGCGACTGGATAGTGTTGTCCAGCTGGAGAAATCAATACTGCCCCAGTCCCTGAGCCGGACAAATTTACCGCCCCGTCGAAAAACATGGTCCACCTATCTTCGTCAATGGACAAGATACGATCGTCCAGAGAACACTCCTCCTCCTCAGTGCGCTCGGGATTTTCAGCAAGTATGTCTGCAACAACACGACCTTTAACAGACTTTTGTGGTAGGGTCTGCACGTCGAAGTCAGAAACCAATATTTGCCATTTAGCCAATTTTCCAACCAAAGCCGGTCGGTCAAGCAAGTACTTGATTGGATCACTTTCAGTCACCAAGAATATCTGATAGTGCAATGTATACTGTCGAAGCCGATGCAGGACCCAAACCAAAGCAGCGCATGTTTTCTCCACCTCGGAATAATTCTGCTCTGATATAGTGAACTTTTTACTCAAGTAGTAAACAGCTCGCTCCTTCCCATCCTCGGGTCCTTTCTGGGCCAACATCGCACCCAAAGACTCACTATTAATTGTGAGATAGAGAATCAAAGGGTGGCCCATTATTGGTGGAACTAGGACCGGAGGACATGACAAGTATGATTTTAGCTTGTCAAATGCCTTCTGACAATCATCATCCCAACGAATCAAGGCATCCTTCTTGAGAAGCTTAAAAAATGGCTTGGCAGTTTCTGACAGATGAGAAATGAATCGAGCTATGTAATTTAATCTCCCCATGAGACTTCGAACCTCCTTGGCGGTCTTCGGGTGCGGTAATTCACAAATGGCCTTCACTTTTGAAGGGTCAATTTCAATTCCCTTATTACTCACCATGAACCCGAGTAATTTACCCAAAGTTACCCCGAATGTGCATTTCGCGGGGTTAAGTCGGAGCTTAAACTCCCGAAGTCGATCGAATAACTTCTTCAAGGTATCAATATGACTCTCTCCTTGCCGAGTCTTGGCGATCATGTCATCAACATAGACCTCGATTTCTTTATGCATCATGTCATGGAAAAGCGTGACCATGGCCCTTTGATACGTTGCCCCTGCATTCTTGAGACCGAATGGCATTACTTTGTAGTGAAAGGTCCCCCATGGGGTGATGAATGCAGTTTTCTCCTTATCTTTTTCCTTCATCCTGATCTGATTATATCCGGAAAAACCATCCATGAAAGAGAACAGCTCAAAACCCGCAGTGCTATCCACCAGGACATCGATGTGCGGAAAAGGAAATTCGTCCTTAGGGCTAGCCTTATTCAAGTCACGATAGTCGACACAGACTCGAACTCGACCATCCTTCTTCATTACTGGCACAATATTGGCTACCCAATCGGGGTAATGTGAGACTTCTATGAATTCGACTTTCAAGAGTTTCATCACCTCCTCCTCAATTTTCTTTGATAATTCTGGCTTTGTTCTTCGTAACCTCTGCTTTTTAGGGGGCATGTGTGGATTCGTCGGCAGATTGTGTTCCACGATTGTTGGGTCCAGACCCAGCATATCCGCATAAGACCAAGCAAAGACATCTTGGTATTCCTTCAAAAGGGTGACGAGTCGCGAGGTTTCTCCCTCGGGGAGACTTGCCCCAATTTTTACTTCTTTAATGTCCTCTGTGTCACTCAAGTTGATTGTGACAGTATGCTCGGCTGTCAGGGATTTCGGCTTTTCATGCTCTTCCAGACTTCGTTGGATTCCGGCGGGATCTTCATCCGAATCATTTGGTCCTTCATCGCATTCCATAAGGTCCTTCCTGAAACATAAAGTAAACCAATCAGTAAAACAAAAAGGGTTAAATATTTTTTTGAAAAATGATTTTTTTGGTGTTTTTTTAAATAAAAATAAAATAAAATAAAATGATTCTTTTTTTTTTTGAAAGATTTGGACAAAGAGAACATGAGGAAGTCCAGACCTCAGGATTCTCCTTGGGTCGTGAATTTTTTTTTTTAATTGTTGGATATCATCACCGGCCTGGTTTGGTGTACCTCATGATGCCCCCAAAACGAAAATGGTAATTTTATTAAATAACTCTAAATGAATTACACTGGTTGAAGGGAAATTGCAGAACTTGAAAGATTGAAAAATCCTAAGAAAACAATAAATGAAAGGAATTCCCACGCAGGGGAGTAAAGCAGAAATAAATTACTCATGTGGGCTTGCACCCATTTCCTCTTCGGACTCATTTTCAATGGCGCCAATGAAGAGATCTTCAAATAGATTTGTTATTGCCTCGAGTTTCTCATCCAGATCAGCCTGGCTTTCAGGAATCACATCATTCATGCCCCCCCATCCATTCGGAACAATGTCTCGGGGGTTGATATAGAAGCTCGGGGGAAAGGAGAACCTTACATGGTAGCCACAATCCATGTTTGGTCCTTCTAGAACATACATCTCCTCTTCATGCATCATTCTGGACGGACCCGAGAATGTTTCTTTGATACGGGGAGGCAATGTTTTACTTTCAACCCGCTTTTGTGATTCATTGGTAGGCTGATCTCTTCCATGGTATCCTAATCCGGCCACACAACGCTTCCGGGAAGGCTGAATTGGATATCGAATCCCCTGACCCTTTCTTCCAAGTCCTTCTCCAGGAACAAAACAACTTTGGGCCATAATCTTCCCCACCATGATAGCAGCATTTGACAATTCTAGAATCGGTGCAAGCGATCCCCGTGACCTATGTATCATTGACACGAGCTCGAATGATTGATAACTGGATTCAAATACACCGTCGGGCTCCACATACGGAATAGCGGTCTCATGATAAATCTGGTGGTCTTCCTCAACATGGACGGTGACTAACCTCCCTTCAACCACGAACTTCAAACGTTGATGTAGACTTGAAGGCACAGCTTCGGCACTATGGATCCAGGGACGACCCAACAAAAAGTTAAAGGCAGTAGAGATGTTCATTACTTGGAACAAAATGTTGAACGTTATTGGCCCGATTTGCACATCCAAGTGAATCTCGCCCATCACCTCCTTCTTTGTTCCATCAAAAGCACGAACAGAAGTTTTAGCAACGTTTAACCTTGAAGAGTCTACCCCGAGAAGATGCAAAGTAGCCAATGGGCAAATATTCAGAGCGGACCCATTATCAATAAGAACCCGAGCAACATGCGATTCCTTGCACCTGACGGAGATGTAGAGTGCCTTTGTATGTCCATTCCCATCACCTGGTAATTTTTCATCAGAAAAGGAAACAAGATCCTTGAGGAGTACTGCGCCTATGAACCCCTCTAGCTCGCCCTGATCAATCGTCTCAGGCACATGAATCTCACTCAATATTTTCATGAGTGATTTTTTATGTTTTCTGATGTTTGCAAGAGCTCTAGTAAAGAAATCTGCGCCGGCATCCTCCGCAGCTGCTCAACCACGTCGTACTCACTAGCTTTGATTATAGCTAGAAATTCCTTGGCCTCTTCATCGGTGACATGTTTTGACGGCATAGAATTACTTTGTCCATAGGTGCGTCCGGACCTTGTCACCAAGTCTACATCAAAATCGTACGACCAAGGAACCGCCTTGTTACTACGGTACTCGTAGGGTTGATGTAGTTCAATTACTATCTCAGGCACATCTTCCTCATTGTCAACTGCATCCTCCAGGGGTGGCATGTCCTCAAGTGAGGGGTCTGACTCAGCTTCCACGGCAGTAGCTTCTTTCTCCCAATCAATGATAATATGAGAAACCGTCGACATCCCTCCAGCCAGGTTGCTTTGCACGATTATACCAGCTTCCATGCTCTCCTGGATCCTCTTCTTCATGACAAACAGTGAAAGGTTCTCCTCAGCCGGGTAGTAGCCAGCAGCTACCAACCCTTGATAAATGTTATCAACATCTAGCTTCCATTTCAATTTCTTTCCAGCGTCAACCTCAAAAATTGCATTGACGCCCCCCTCGTGCTCCGGAAGGGATTTTTCTCAACATTTGGTTGAGCAACGCTGAAGGTGAACACCTTCGTATCCAAGAGATCCTGGATCTTGTGTTTAAGAGTGAAACATTCATCAGTCGAATGCCCCACTTCACCCATGTGGTAATTGCACCTCTTCGAAGCATTAAAGTTGCTGAATTTCTCAGGGTTCGAGCACTTCGGCTCCTGAGAGAGCAAACCCTTCTTCTGCAAAACAGGTAAAACTTTATACAAAGGCCACGGAAGGGGAGTGAATTGCCTTCTGTTGAACTGGCGAGGCGCAAATGATCGCCCCCCGACCTGCCGATTTGTAGAGGCATGAACATTTGAAGGTCCGCCAAAGCTTGGTTGTGAGTATGCCAAATTTATCTCCGCATCTTGTTCTTTATCCTTCCTCGGAGTAAACTTCTTTGTTGGCTCGTTGAACCACCCATCTCTTATTCCAATCTCGATCTGCTCTCCAACAGGAATAAGCTGATTGAAAGTGTCAGCAGTGGTGGCTATCATTCTAGTGCGGTATTCATGTGGAAGAGTTTTGATAAACATCTTCCTCAGCTCCATGTCAGAAGGTTCAGGATCAACCTGAGCAGCCAGATTCCTCCATTGGATCGCATATTGCTTGAATGACTCGCTCCTTTTTTTCTCAGTCCGTTCAAGATCATCTCGGGAAGGGGTAATGTCCGTTATAAATTGATAGTGCTTCAGGAAAGCTTGGCAAACCTCCTCCCAGGTTTGGCAGAGGTTTATCCCCTTTGAAATGTACCACTTCAGAGCTGGACCCGTCAAACTTGCCTAGAATGACTGGATCATCAAAGGAGCATTATCAGCATACTGGGTCATCCTTACCAGGTACATCTGCAGATGGGCCCTCGGGCAGGTCATGCCGTCATATTTTTCAAACTCCGGCATCTTGAAATTTTTAGGCATTTTCACTTTAGAATTGACAGAAAGATCCGTCGGGGACGGGTCTTGAAAGCCTTGCAGTTGCTTCAGTTTTTCCTCGAGCTTCTCGAGGCGTTTCTCCTGTTCAGATTTGTGCGATTCATCAGCAACTTTCCCATTAGTAGTGATGGGATCTTCCTCTAAAGGAGGCATTTCCTCCTCCAACTCGATGGCGACGTCCTCTTTCTCCTTTGGCAAAGGCACCGGGGCCGGGTTCAGACGAGCTGCCTTGAATTCAGCTATCATTTCTTGCATTGCAACAAGAAACTACTTCATTTGTTCTTCCATGTTGGTGATGCGATCGTGAAGTTCATTTTGATCAACCATTTTTGCTCGTGATCGCGTACGAATTGGGGAACGAGATTAACCCGTGATCACCTGATTGAAGGAAAAATGACGGGGATAAGCATAGTACGCGAAAAAGGAGATAAACGGTCCATGACAAAAAGGCAAAGCAGCTTGCTTTAACTATTGAAATTGTTCTTACACGAAAGTCATAGAAAACTCAAAACTCCTAAACAATAATGCTAGAACTGAAACAAAATATTCAAGCTTTTTTTTATTTAGCTTGATCTATATACACATGGGAAACGACTTTCTTCCGTAACTGCTCATTTGCTCGAGCAAGCTTCATGGCACGTTCTTGATATTGTCCCGCCTTTCTCTTGAGTCGTCCTATCTCTGCCCGATTAGTGACTTTCACAGGTACGTCTGGTATCTCTGGAAGCAGCCCCTTAGGGATCTTGTGTTGCTTGATGTATTTGAGCGAGGCATAATATTTCCTCTCCCTTCCTTTGAACTCTTCCTCGGGCCATGTCAGCTTGTCTGGGGGGCACATATCCCACATTGACTTGACCAAATTGATCATGTCTTCTTCATCTTGGTCTTTGTAAGTGAAATTAGCCCGAAGTGGATCTTCTTCTAATGCTGGCGGCAGCACCTACACGACTTGATATTGACGAACAACTCTGGATGGATGATATTCAATTGCACCAGTAAATCCCAGCAAAGGGATTGGTCCGATGCCTGCACATGTAAGCCTTGCTTCTCGAACTTGGAACCATTTAGCATGCCATAAGAAACTATTGGGATCGGGATTTTTCATGAAAGCTAACCATTCGGAGTAATGATAATCTGGAGCATGTTTTTTTCTTTCCTCAAATTTTAAAATTGGGTGGTCTAAATCAGTAACTTCACGAATAGCCATCAAAATTCCAAAACCCTTTATATGAGAAAGAAACCATATTTGCAACAGCTCAGGGGGAGCATGTAAGACCCTATCCCCATTTTCTTTGTATCGGGTGAGGGAAAGAAATGTTTCGGCTAAAATAGTATTGACATAACTCATCCCCACACACACTTGTTTGACCACCCAAGCAATTGAAGGAGCAATAGCATTCTTGCAATGAGGAAAGATCATGAACCCAAAGAATGCTAAGAGAAAAATCTTACCCATTTGAAAAGACGTGGCATTCTTAAAACATTCATATAAAAATGAATAAGGGCAAGTGTTGCAATTTGCTTTCAGAACTTTCCTTATTTCAGATTCTTTTATTCTCAAAAAATCATATAGAATAGATGCAAGTTCCTCTCCGATAGGTGGACTAATCAATTCCGATCCCAAAGATTTTCTGATGCAATACTATATTCTTCCAGAGTAGGAGTAAGCTCATGCTTACCAAATATAAAAGTGGATGTCTCCGGGCACCAAAAGTGGGCCAGAGCTTGGACTAGACCCCCGTGAACTTCTATTCTCATCAGTGGAAGAAGGCGGCCGATCTTGGACTCAACAAAGTGGCGGCCAGTTCGGTCCAACTTATCCCACCATATGCTCAGCTCGGCTTTAGGAGCAGGAACAAGTCGAATGTCGTGTTTTCCCATGATATATAGACCAAAACTGATGTGCAATCTATTGTCATGGACCAACAAAAATTACAATGATGTAAATAAATTGCAAAGTAACAATTTAGGAAACTTACTGTACAGGTATATTAGAAGCAATCACATACACATGCGCATGAAAAGTGAAGCTCGATTTCTACTCTAAAAGGCTTAACAAAGTAGAGCCATAAGGATGATCGGACTAGCCGCAGGCACACGTACTAAGTCGGGTCCTTATGACTCCAGCACAGTCAAAGAGTTGACCCAGGTCGCAAGCTTGCGGACAGGGGTGGATACTCTCGACACCAAGAAAGAAATTTCGGGGTTGAAGTAGGCGACTCATACCGCGAGCATGCGGTCGGAGTGGTATCTACTTCAACACCATCCTAAGTAATCCTATGCGGCCTAGGTCCGACGGCGGGTTGTGTGTGCCAAGTGTAATGCTAAAACTATAAAACATGCATAACAGTTTAAATCAAACAACAATTCCAAATAGAGCAATTTAAACATTCAAAACAAAGATCAACCTGCAAAAACAATCACCACATGTGTTAGGGACATAAATGAAAATTTCACTGCCAAGCAATTTTTGAAAAGAAGAAAACAAGCCTAAGTCCACTAGAGTTCTTTGAACTAAATCCCCAGCGGAGTCGCCAAGCTGTCGCGACCTCCCTAAAAGGTGCACCACCTAGGGTTCAGCTAATGGATTGCTAAACCTAATTTAGCTCGAGCTCTCCCAAGCTCATACCAATTCACGACTTAGATTTCAATTCTTAACATGCAAAGTCAATTTTAAAAGGAGTCACCACTAATCTGTTTAAGGTGGGTCGATTAGAAACCCATGTAACATACTAGGAGTCGTATTTTACCCCTACGAACTAGAGATTCTTGAATTCGGGAACTTGAGAACCTATTTCTTCTATTTCAAAATAATTTGCAAGCAGCTTGAATTGATTTTATTCCCTAACATGCATGATGATCACGCGGGTATGCAACCAATAATGGAAATGCTAAATGAAATAAAACAATGAACAAAAATGACCTAATGATGCAAATCAACAAGAAAACTATTCACTCTTTTGGGTTTTTTATATGAATGCAATACTGGTAATGGAAAATTAATCCTATGTGCAATTATCCTAATGTAATTCTAAATGCAAAACTATGAAACTAATTATCCTATATCTAAATAATATCTAATTTAGACTAGGAAATAAATTAATCCCTAATTTAAACTAAAACATTATTTTAACTACGGATAATCTCTTAAAACATGAAAACTAAACTAATATGCAAATACATGAAAGTCTAATCCTAATGACATGACCAAACCTAGACTACTAATTTGGACCAAATGACATGCTATTTGACTAAGTGAATTAAATGATATGCAAAAAGGGGTTTTTTAGACATTTTCTGATTTATTTAAATGAAATTCGAAATTAAATAAACTAATTAAAAAAAAACCTAATCTAACATGATTCTAAAAAAAAACATTTAAATGAACTATTCTATCATGGACATGCAATGACATTTAACTAAATTAATTAACTACATATAAATATCTAAATGATGCATGAATGATTTTTTTATTTTGAAATTAAATATGTTACTAATCTAATATGAAAACATTAAAAAAAATAAACTTGTACTAACATGAACCTAAGTCTAATATGACATGCATCAAATGGCTTAAATTATAATGCAAATTTGACCTAATGATATAAAATGGCTAAAAATGCAATTTCTAATTAACATTGCATGAACAAATATGCATGCCTAATCTAAATGTTATGAAATGATTAATAATGCAACCTATAAAGAAAGATTCATGTTTATGCATATGAGTTTTTTTTTATTGACTTTTGAAATAAACATGAAAACCTAATTTTAGCATGCTAATTATATTTAAAATGAAACCTAATATACTCTAATTGCAATTTAATCTAAATATAAAAATGCAATCCTATCTAAAATGCAATTCTATCTAATATGCAATCTAACATGAAATGCAATCTTTTTGGTATTTTATGAATTAATTAAAAAATGCAAATAAATCAACGGATCGTATCTCGGGCATGAGATCGGATCGGTCGATTTAACGTGCGGTCGCGAATCGTATCTCGGGCGAGAGATCGGACTATCGACTCATGCACGTGTAAATGAAATAACTATTAATAATGCCTATAAAAGAATGCATGAACAAATTAAACATAATGGAAAAACTCTTATTGCAAAAAAAAATCTTTTTTTATTTTTATCATTAAAATATTAAAAGAAATGAAACAAATAAATAGATAAACATAACAAATAAAAGGGAAAACAGGTCAGGCTGTCGAACCGGGTCGGTTCGGCCCCTGACTCGCGAAGCCCACGAAAACAGCAGGGAAATCTGGACTGGGCCCGTGATGGGCCTAGTCCAGTTTTCCTTCTTTTTTATTTCTTCTGGCCCCCTTTCTCTTTCCTTTCACGCGTGGGCATGTGTTCCTTCTACCTTATGTGGACCTGCAAGTAACAAAACAAAAAAAAAAACAACCAAACTATCTCCACACGCGCGCCCAAACAGCAAACTCCAACCCAACTTAACTCAAGTCCAACCTCCTGTTCATCATTCCCACCTGCAGATTAATTCTTTTTTTGCGTGGGCAAACTACAAACCGAAACAGCTAGGAGCTCTCCGGCATTCCTTTCCTCCGCCACGACCGAACACGACCGGCAGCGCGACCAACTCGCCGACAAATTCTCGGTGGCAACGCAACAACCAAACACACACAGAAAGCAAACCCCAAACAAACAGCAACAACGCGCAAGAGATTTTGTCAAAAGAATGCAATGCAGTGAAGGATATTTGTTCAAAGGGGTAAAGGAAATCAAGATCTATCCTTATAATGCACCAAAAATCAACAGAAATCGTGATCAACACTGCAAAAAAAAAAAAAACGGAGACCGTCTAAAACTATCATCACCTACCTTGGACTGAGCTGCACCGTGGGGAAGGAAGCGGAGCGATGGATGGGTCACCGGAGCCGAGAGTTGAAAACGCCGCGGACAGGACCACCAAGCCGAGAATCGCCTATGGGTCGTTGGATTGAGGTCCTCGCACACTTTCTCTCTCTCGAACTCTCAGCCTCTCAGTCACTCCCTGTGTCTCTCGGCCTATCTCTTTCTATGTGAGTGTGTATGCATGTGTGTGCCGAAGGGAAGCTCCTATCTCTAGAACTCTCTGAGCATGCTTTTCACAAAATAAAGCTGAATAAAGGCTCTCTGTCTCTTGGCTTGTGTGTAGATTTTTCTCAGAAAAAGTCTCACACTCAAAAGTTCCTTTTTTGCCGAAGTCAAAGTCCTCTCTCTGAATGATGGCCCCCCCTTTTTATAAAGGGACGAAGAGTTTCGGTCAAATCTTTTCAAGATTTGATCGAAATCTTCAATGTTTATCCCTTGCATTTAAAAAAAATTTCAGTTGGTGAAGGTCATCTATTTTTACTTCGTTGAACTTCATTGAGGGAGGATAAGAACTTGGTCAAATCTTTTAGGGGATTTTACTTTTAATTCAAATTTTCCTCCCTAAATCGCCGCCGATGAGTTTTATCTAAAATGCGAAATGCTCCTAACAACTATATGCAAATAATAAGTTTCAAAATTTAGGTGTCAACAGATATAATAAATAAATAAATAATTCACATGGAATAATTTTAAAACAATACAATATTCTAATTAAAATTTATTTATAAATGTCACGTCAATTTTGCCGAACTATCTCACCTTGGCACTTAAATGATCGTTTTTTCTTTGATTTGGCACTTAAGTGATCCAACGGAAACATTTGGCACTAAAGTGATCACCGTACACAAATTTTGGCACTTGTAGTGTACTTCTCCTGATATTATAACATTAACCAAATGACGTGAGATACATGTAATTCAGTTATAAAGGCAATTAATAATATTCCTAAAATTAAAATGTGTATGACTTAAATGACATTTTTCTTTGATCTTTAATCTTACTAATTAAAACTATTAATTATATTAATTCCACATGATCTCCAAGATTAATAAGCATTATCCTAAGCATGAACAATAAATGCTCCTAAATTTGGGAGAAGAATACCAAAAGTGCCAAAAGTTGTGTACGTCGCTCACTTTAGTGTCAAAACTTTTATTTGGCTCACTTAAGTGCCACATCCGGGAAAAAAACAACCACTTAAGTGCCAACGGCGAGAATTCCGGCAAAAAATTGACGTGACATTTACAATTATTGGCATTATCTGACGTGGTAATTCTTTTGCCAAAATAAGAATCCACATGGACTCCTTAAACATTTTCCCACCGCTCATCTTCATATTAGGGTTTGAAAGATCTAGTGGGATCACCTAGAGGGGGGTGATAGGTAATTTTAAAATCTTTTACGGAAGTATGTAAAACACAGCGTGTGAAGCATGATATATGAGTGATATACGAAGAACTATAAATACAAATAGAGAGTTAAGAGAAAAGATCAAGACACAAGGTTTATAGTGGTTTGGCTTAGTTTAAGCCTACATCCACTCTCTCGGGCTGACAGCCTATCGGCTGGACTCCACTATGAATCAAAAGATTTACAAATCAAATCTAACACTTCACATAGTCTTTTGCTTTCACAGCAAGTGTATGTAACACTCTTTTGTTTACAACATAAGCGCACAGTAAATGAGCAGTTCTCTACTTTGGAAGTATACTCTCGTTAGTGTCTCATCTTATTTTGAACAACTTGAAATATCTCCCTTAAATACTCCTTCATGCCAATACGACCGTTAGACAAAATCAAGAGTATATCAAGCAATCTTCAGATAATGTCAAGAGTCCATCAATCCTGGTCGCACATACAATCAGGATCTTGGTTTCCATAAGTGAATACTTATCACAATTACCCGATCTTCAGAGAATCCAATATGCCAATAATAAACTTCATATTCTTGGAAGTAATCAATCTTGTTGATTCACAAATATGCTATCTGAAATTCACGAGCATCAGAACTGTAAGAATATCCTCTTACTTCAAACAGTCATCATAAATCCGACTACCCATATTTTACCAAATCTGCCTTCCAAACGATACGTGTCCGATACCTTTAGATCTTAAAGATCTGACTAACTTTAGATGTTAAGATCTGACGAACTTCCGACGTTAAAGATCTAGCCACTCTCAGATCTTACAAGATCTACCAATCCTTCAGATGATAAGGATCTGACCACGACTAAGTACTTGACTCCAAGTCAAATCATAGAGTTTTGTCCTCTCGTCATAGAGCTTTAAATAGAGTTTTGTCATCTTCAAAATCATCGATAGATCTTTCTCTAACAATCTCCCCTTTTTGATGATGACAAAACGATCCTGCAGATTTTGGAAATATATTCTGCAACACAAAGTGTTAGATAAAAATAATATCTCATAAGGAGATATAAGGCATGATCCTATTTGTATAATCTGCATCCACAAGACAAAGTTAGTCTTGACAAACAATATCCTTATATGTCTCTATCATTCAAACAAAAAATAAAATAATTTCATAAACAGTGCAATCAATCAGCATCATGAATCATCCATCCATTCAATCATCCACCAATCATTGCAATCATCCATCCACATCAAAAATATCCACACAAAGTCAAGTCAAAGACACAAAATCTGCACTTTTCTCCCTTTTTTTGTCATTTAAGAGGGGGGTTGAACACGGACAAAATGAAGATTATCCACCAATTACACAGTCCACTCCAGCTTCTTGATCGACTGCTTGATTTCCATCGAGACTATCCAATACAGCGATCTGACCAAGTTGCTGAGAGAGCTGCTAAAGCACTCCTTCCTGTTGGGTCTACATAAGTTGTAATTGATCAACTTTGGTGGTCAGAGTAGACAGCATATCCATAAGTAGTTGCAGCTGAATGATTGGAATGCTGGGAATACTAAGTCCAGCAGGTGCAAAAGTTGTTGGAGTAACAGGAGTTGGAATAAATTCTAAAGAACCACCATCTTTCCTAGCTTCCCCCGTCTCAAATGTGGTAGGTAATTCCTTAGAATGAACAACTTCTGTTTCTACTCCCCCTGTCTCAATGGTCTTTGGGGAAGAACCATTCACTGGCATAGAGGAACTATCATCATCATCCTCATCCTCTTTCTCTTTCTTTGTCTCTTTCTCCTTCTCCTCATCTGTTCTCTTTGCCTCCGTGGTAAAAATCTTCTCAACAAGTTCCTCATTCCAGGAACTACCAGACGTAGTGAATGACAAACTAGGGGAGGTGATCTTCACCCCTTCCCCTGTGGGCTAAAATTCTTTCTCGAACTTTTCATCAACCAAAAGCTTCATGCGTTGGGATGTAGGGGCCTCAGCCATTGGCTCCTTGCCTTTCCTCTTTCCAGCAGAAGATTCAGCCTTAACTTGCCTCACTAGGGTTGACTTGGAACTGGATCCAAGAAGCAGATCAGGCAATTTCATCTTTGCCACCATTGTATGTCCCATCAAGATTAGGGCAAGTCTGTTCACACAAAGAGTGGATGGCAATGGAATGTGAAAGTGTTCGAAAATCCGAGTCACCAAGGAAGCATAAGGTAACTGTCCCTTGTCTTTTTGAGAGACTCGAGAAATCTGGTATAAGATCATGAAGGCAGAGGAAAACTTGCGGATATTCATAATGGAAAACATTAGTCGGGCCTCCGACTTAGAAACATCTGTCCACGAGGTTGCCTTTGGCCATAGGCAATTGATGATGATCTTATGAAGTAGGACATGAGTAGCTGTCAGTTTTGAATAGGTAATCGGCCAGGAGGAAGACTTATCTGTGCTTAGAAATTGGAAGATTTCCTGGTCAGATTCCTCAACATGAATAAAGCTGCTATTGACAGTACCCAGAATTTCTGCCAGATCATCCACATCCACTGTCACAGTCCTGTCTGCCACAGTAAACTGAAGACTGTGTCAATTTGGAAAAGATAGGTTGGAGTAAAATTAGGCAGTCAGTTCAAGATACGCAGGGGTGGAGTCCTCATAAAGTTGTTCTAGGCAATTGTACTGAAGAAATCGCATCTGAGATACTTGAACAGAGTCGAGAAACTTAAAATCCACAGTATGAGGGCCCATCACCCCTCATTCTATCATCCTATTGTAAGCCAATCTGTGGTCCTTTGATTGGAAAAGTTTATTTGTCTTGCCAGGCACATCAGCCGCTATCCCTTTCCTTGGTTGGAAATTAACAAACATTTTCTCATCTTCATTCCTAGGCTCAAAATCGGATGAAGTATGAAATCTATGATCAACAAAAAAGTTTTTACGTACATTATCAGCCATATCTAGTGGTGCAACATTGGCATCCTCCAATTGCCGTAGAAAATTTTGCTTGTTGGTGAAGCCATTGGACAACAGAAAATCTCGAATGACATTGGTGGATGCTATGTTCTCTATCATTCTCTTGTAGAAAGAAAAGAGAACTTTTGGATTCTTCTTCTTCAGTGGAGTTGTGTCATGAACCCGAGTTTCAGAAGATGGTATAACCGATACTTGTTGATGGCCTTCAGCAGACGGAGAATCCTCGGTGAGGTCAAAGTGAGTCAGCCCAGAACTTCCTTTCTCAAATTTCTTGGTTGCAAGTCGAGATGATTTCCTAGGAGCAGACATTGTTGCAGTCGAAGAGATTTCCATCGTTGTTTAAACGAAGGAAATCTCTGACGCTGCTATTGAAAGAGCAATAGTGTGTTGCTTTCTTGATAACCATGAGATAAGTTGTTCTCCAAGTAGCTGACAAGTACCTGAAATACTTTTTTTGTTTAACTTACAGCCTGCTAAATCAGCATCTGAATATCTGAGTAAAGTGAAGTCCCCATCTTTTGGATACCATAATCTAAACTTTGAAGTAGTTGCCACATACTTTATAATTCTCTTCACAGCACTGAGATGTGACTCCTTTGAATTGGATTGATATCTAGCACATAGACACACACTAAACAAAATGTCAAGTCTCGATGTTGTTAGATATAAAAAAGATCCAATCATACTCCTGTAAAGTCTCAAATCAACTTGTTTCCTATCGATGTCTTCGTCAAGTTTCAAAGTACTTGACATGGGCGTCTCTGTCTTCTTACAATTTTCCAAGCCAAATTTTGACATAATCTCCTTGGCATATTTTTCTTGATGAATGAAGATTCCTTCTTTTGATTGTTTGACTTGCAAGCTCAGGAAGAATGTCAATTCTCCCATCATATTCATTTCAAACTCATCCTGTATCGCTTTGGAAAAATTGTTCGAAAGTGTTTCATTTGAGGAAGTAAAGATAATATCATCAACATATATTTGAACTAGGAGAAAATCTTTCCCACAGTCTTGACAAACAAAGTTATATCTACTTTGCCTTTTTCAAAGCCATTCTCAAGTAAGAAATTACTTAACCTTTCATACCAAGCTCTGGAGCTTGTTTCAGACCATAGAGTGCCTTCTTTAGTTTGTACACATGATCTGGCTTCTTCGGATCTTCAAAATCAAGAGGTTGCTTTACATACACCTCCTCTTGTATGAATCCATTCAGAAATGTACTTTTGACATTCATTTGGAACAGCCTGAAATTTTTGTAACAGGCAAAGGCAAGTAATAATCGAATGGCTTCTAACCTTGCTACTGGTGCATAAGTTTCATCATAGTCAATTCATTCTTGCTGAGAGTATCCTTTTGCAACCAGTCTGACTTTGTTTCTGATAATTTTTCCTTCTTCACCAATTTGTTTCTGAACACCTATTTGGCTCCAATGATGGATTTTCCTTTTGGTTTTGGGACTAGCTCCCAAACATCATTGATTGCAAACTGTCTAAGCTCATCCTACATAGCCTCAATCCAACTTTCATCAAGTAAGGCATCATCTATACCTTTTGGTTCAACTTCAAACACTAGTGCTATTGCACTAGATTCTTCATGTCTCTGTGCCCTTATTCGAATTCCTTCATTAAAATCTCTAATGATAAGATCAGTTGGATGACTGGATTTTTGTCTCTAATTTGAACAAAGAATTCTTATGGTCTATGATGATAGAGTTTCATCTTCTGGTTATTGAGCTTCCTCATGAGAGTTCAGGGTTGAGAAGTCTTGAGAGTGATTTGGAATATCAAGCTGTGGTTGAAGTGAATGCAATTGAGTATCTTGATAAAACTTGACATTCATTGACTCTTCCATCGTTTGAGTTCTTCTGTTAACAACTCTATAGGCTTTACTTGTCATGGAGTATCCAAGAAAGATTCCTTCATCTGACTTCATATCAAACTTACCAATATTATCATTAGGATTCTTCAATATAAAACAGTTGCAGCCAAAAATACGAAAGTAAGAGACAATAGGTTTCTTATCCTTGTAAATCTCATAAGGCGACTTTTCAAGGATAGGCCTAAGATAAACTCTGTTGATGATGTAACAAGCTGTAGATACAGCTTCAGCCTAGAATTGAGAAGGCATGTAACTTTCTATCAATAGAGTTTTGGCCATCTCTTGAATGACCTGTTTTTCCTTTCCACAACTCCATTTTGTTCACGCATATATGGAGATGAGAACACATATTGAATCCATGTATCATCACAAAACTTGGCAACATCTTGATTCTCAAATTCTCTTCCATGATCGGTACAAATCTATGAAATGGTATAACCTTTCTAATTTTGAACTTTCTTGGCAAACTTGGAGAAGTAAAAAATAGCATCTGACTTACTTGCCAAGAAATAAACCCATGTAAACCGAGAATAATCATCAACTATTACTAGACAATAAGTCTTCCCTCCAATACTCCGAGTTCGAGTAGGTCCAAACAAGTCCATGTGAAACAGCTGTAAAACATGGTCAGTTGATACTTGATCTATCAACTTATAAGAACTTCTGACCTGTTTTCCCAACACAAAGATGTGCAAGTGTTGTTCTTTTGAAAAGCCAATCTAGGAAGACCACGAACAATCTTCTTGGAAGAATCTGTTTCGTGTTAGCATGTCCAACTCTTCTATGCCACATATTTATCTCATCTTGAACAGATAACAGACATTGCGAGCTATCTAGATTTATATCAAGTAGATAGATATTTCCAAAATGCTTACCCGAGAAGGGTTGTGAAGTTTTCTTGCTAGAACCATATCATATACCTTCTTGAAACTGTATTTTGTAACCAGCATCACACAATCGACTTATACTAATAAGGTTATAGTTCAAACCTTTCACCAAAGAAACATTCTTGATAATCAGGTTCCCAATTTGCACAGTTCCACGTCCAACTATCTTTCCTTTGCTTTTACCTCCAAAGAATACTTTCCCTCCTTCTGTTTTGACTAACTCAACAAAGCAGCTCGAATCACCTATCATATGCCTTGAACATCCACCATCTATGTACCATTTTGTTTTGCTCTTGATGGTAACCTGTTAACAAGAAGATACTCACTTTTTCTTTGGTACCCAGACTTTCTTGGGTCCTATATAGTTAGTATAAGCAAGGTTTGACCAGTTTTTCTTCATTGATCTTCTCAACATGGGACAATCTCTTTCAAGATGTTCTAAGCAATTGTAGTTAGAGCACTTCAAAGAACTTCTTCCAACAGGTTTTACAAAAAAAATTTGAAAATAATTTTTGTAAACAGCCTTTGAAGGTTTTCGTTTAAGCCTTTCCTTTACTTTTGGAAAGTCAATCAAAGGAATAGTTTCCGAGGTCATACCTAAACCAGCTTTATTAAAGTAAGATCTTTGAATTGAAAGAAGTTTATCAAGCTTTTCAAAACCATTTGAAAACTTTTTTGACAGATTTGAGAATTCTGCTTTGTGACAAACAACTTGCTTCTCAAGAAAATTGAACTTCTCCTTCGTAGCTGCTAGTTTTTCGCTTAAACTTTCAAAATTTTCAGACCAAAAATTTTCCTACTTTTGAAGTCTCAAGTTCTCCTTCTTTAGCTCAGAAATTTTTTTCAAAGAAGATTCCAGACTTGAGCATAACTCATCAATGTACTTAGATACTTTTACAGGAATTTGGAAGTTACTAACCTCATTAACTTGATCAGAGTCTAAATCAAAACTTGCTTCTGAATCCAAATTTGATCATGCCATCAAGCAGATGTTCCCAAACTCATCATCACTGTCAGCATCACTCCAAGATTATGCTTTGAGTGCTTTCTTGTGTTTTTCATTTCTTCCATTGCTTCGCTTCAGTAAAGGACAGTTAGGTTTAATATGTCCTTTCTACCTACAATTGTAGCACGTTACTTCACTGTTGGATTCTTTGTTCCATGACTGCCCATTTTGAAAGTTTTGTCTAGGCTGTCTTCTCTGGAAATTTTGCTCAGGTTGTCTTCTCTGGAAATTTTGAGAGCTAGAATTTTCTGAGTTGAATCTTCTTCCTCTGTTGTTCAATTTCTTGAACTTCCTCATTAGAAGAGCCATCTCTTCAAAATCAAAAGTCTCATTTGATCCTGCAACATGAAATTCTTCATTAGATTTTAAAGCTATGGATTTTTTACCTTTCAAGTCTAATTGTTCACCAGATCTTTCCACTTTGTAAGACTAAAGAGTTCCAATCAGCTCATCAACATATAGAGGTTGAATCCTCTGTGTCTCTCTGATGGTGATTTTCACTTGGTCCCATTCACTTGAGGGTCTACGTAGTAACTTGTTTACTTTCATTGGTCCAGAAATAATTTGATCTTGATATGCAAGACCATTTACTATCTCTGTGAAGCTACTGAACATGTTGGTGATGCTTTCTCTAGGCTTCATTTTGAAGGCTTCGTATTGACCAAGTAGAATGTCGATTCTTGTTTCCTTGACTTGGTCATTTCCTTCAAAAGTGATGTCTAATCTTTCCCATATTTCTCTGGCTGTTGCACAAGAAGAGATATGATTATAATCTGTAGCATACAAAGCACAATATAATTAGCATCAATGTGTTGTCTTCTGATGAGTTCAGCTTAATTCATCTCTCCAGCTTTTACAGCATTTCTCTCTAAATTTGTTATAGATTTGGGATTTACTCCTCTTTCAACAGCATCCCATTCCAGTGGATCTTTTGATCTCAGAAAAGCTCTCATTTTGTTTTTTAGAATGTTGTAATCCTTTCCATCAAAGTATGGTGCTCTGGCAAAGTTTTGTCCTTCCATCACTCCTGGTACAAACACACTAGACATAGATCTTTAGCTTTAGAAGTAAAACACTTCAAACACAAGCACGAGGCTCTGATACCAATTGAAAGATCTAGTACGATCACCTAGAGGGGGTGAATAAGTGATTTTAAAATATTTTGCGGAAGTATGTAAAACATAGCGTGTGAAGCGTGATATACGAGTGATATACAAGAACTATAAACACAAACAAAGAGTTAAGAGAGAAGATCAAGATACAAGGTTTATAGTGGTTCGGCTTAATTCAAGCCTATGTCCATTATCTCGGGCTGACAGCCTATCGGCTAGATTCCACTATGAATCAAAAGAGTTACAAATCAATTCTAAGACTTCACAGAGTCTTTTCCTCTCACAGCAAGTGTATGTAACACTTTTTTGTTTACAATGTAAGCACGCAGTAAATGAGCAGTTCTCTACTTTGGAAGTATACTCTCATTAGTGTCTCTTCATATTTTGAACAACTTGAAATATCTCCCTTAAATACTCCTTTATGCCAATACGACCGTTGGCACTTTCCAAAGGAGTTCTTCCAATCAACCAGTTGGATAGAATCAGGAGTATATCAAACAATCTTTAGATAGTGTCAAGAGTCCATCAATCCTAATCATCCATACAATTAGGATCTTGGTTTCCATAAGTGAATACTTGCCATAATTACCCGATCTTCAAAGAATCCAATATGCCAATAATAAACTTCATATTCTTGGAAGTAATCAATCTTGTTGATTCACAAATATGCTATCTGAAATTCACGAGCATCAGAACTGTAAGAATATCCTCTTACTTCAAACAGTCATCATAAATCTGACTACCCATATTTTACCAAATCTGCCTTCTAGACGATACGTGTCTAATACCTTCAGATCTTAAAGATCAGACTACCTTTAGACGTTAAAGATCTGACAACCTTCAGACTTTAAAGATCTAGCCACTCTCAGATCATACAAGATCTGTCAATTTTTCAGATGATAAAGATCTGACCACGACTAAGTACTTGACTCCAAGTCAAATCACAAAGTTTTGTCCTCTCGTCATAGAGTTTTAAATAGAGTTTTTTTATCTTCAAAATCATCGATAGATCTTCCTCTAATAGGATTGACTCCAAAATTTAGGGTGAAATCCATATTTAGGGTGAAATTAGTCAAATTAGGGTTTGCTCTTGTTATCTTTGTCTTCAGCCATCTACGTCGTCACTGCTTCATCGCTGTCACCCATCATTGCTCGCTTCGACGTCGACATCGCTCGTTGTTGCTCACACCATCTTTGCCAACTCACCCGCGGTCACTCGTCCCTAGGTTTGACCTCTTGTCTCTCTCATTATCAATTTGAGGGTGGGAAATCATGCCGTCGTGAGAACCTCCCACGACATCTTGTCTTTCTCATTACATGTTATCTCTATCATTGTCGATTGTGGGGACCTTCCATGACATCTTGTCTCTCTCATCACATCTTCACCCTTACATCTTCTTCCCTTTCTAGGGAAATGAAGGTATCGTCTTTTACAATGAAACAAGACCGTCATATATTGAATTCCTGAGTAACATAATTTATTTGTTTGGCAGTAAAGTAAAAAACAAATTGCATTATTGTGTTCCTGGGAAAGAGTTCAAGGATGGGTTGAGGATCTTCAATGATGATAATGGTATTAAGGCTATTGTTTACCATTATCTTTATGGTGAGGAAGATAGGGTGTATGTCAAGTGTTATGATGAAGAGAGCACCAAAATAGATGAAGACGGAGATGAAGTTAGAGGTGAAGCTGGAGATAGTACTTAGGTTTAATATGAAGAATAGCATGAGATGGAGGAAAGGAAGGAGAAAGAGGATGAGGAATCGGTTGGATTAGATCGAGAAGTGGCTATATCTAGTGAATTAGAGGTTGCAAAATTGGCTGGTGTAAATTGTTCAAGTAATGACAATGATGCAAAGCTCGTAGAATCAAGGCAAAATACATGAAGAGGTGAATAAGTTTACATCAGTCGAAGAGTGACCTGGAGTACAACTAGCAGTTAGAACCGCAGAAGTTGCTGTCACTGATGGTTCTAATTATAAAGGCAATGATGATGAGAGTGTCGGTTTTGAGGATGAACAATTAGGAGGTAATTAGATATGTATGCATAGAAGAAAGAAAAGTAAGCATACTTCATAAGGCTGAATGTTGCTCGTCTTGTTTTATCTGTGGGTATGAAGTTTGATGATGCCAAACAGTTTAAAGAAGCTATTATGAGGTACTCCATTGATGAACATAGGAGTGTTGAGTTTGTTAAAAACACGAAAGAATTTGTGAGAGCAAAGAAATTGTTCATGGAAGATTTATGGTGCATTAAGTAAGAATAGTGGATCATTTCATATTAGGTCATTCCAGGAGTAACATAATTGTCCCATTGTTTTTTACAATAAAAGGGTAACAAGTGCATGGTTAGCGAAGCTATTCATTAATACTATGAAGGCAATGCCTTAGATTAAGACTCCTTAATTCAAGTAGTTAGTAAAGGAGCAAGTAGAGGTTAATGTATCGAGGAGTTAGTGCAAAATGACTAAGCAGAGGGTGATGAATATACTTATGGGTCATACAAGGAAAAATATGGACAGGTTTGAGATTATGCTGCCGAATGTAGACTTTGTGTTGAGGTTGTGGAAAGGCCATTGCCTGATCATGGGACTAGCTTTGATAGATTTTATGTTTGCTTTGAAGCATGAAGATGAGGGTTTTTGGCTGGTTGCAAGAGGGTTGTAAGACTGGATGGACGTTTTCTAAAAGGTTTATGTAAGGGAGAATTATTGGCTGCCTTTGAGAGAAATGAGAACAACCAAATGTTTCCGATAACTTGGGCTGTTGTGAAAATAGAGAATAGAGACACTTGGTCATGATTTCTAAAAGATTTAATGGATGCAAAATGGAGGAGGTTGGGCATTCATGAGCGACCACAAAAGGTAATGACATATGCTAAATTTTATGGCCTTACATTAATAGCATATTTTGTTATAATAATTCTTTAGTTTGCTTCATTATTTTACAGGGACTTGTTCTTGCTTTAGCTGAGTTGATGTCATTTGCCGAACATAGAATGTGTGCACAACCCATATGTAAGAATTACAAAAACATAAATTACAGAAGTAGTTTTGGAAGATAGTAAAGAGCACCAACATGGCTGATTTTAGATTAGCCAAACATGAGTTGTTGCAGTTGACAAAGGAAGGTTTGGATGCACTATGCAAACTGATCATAAACATTGGTGCAAGGCCTTCTTCAGCGAAGAATTCAAGTGCGACATCATTGACAATAACCTCAGCGAAGCTTTTAATGGTTATATATTAAAGGCTAGGTGCAAACCAATAATCAGCATATTAGAAGATGTACGAGTCATGGTCATGACTAGGTTGCACAAACAAAGAGATAAGGCTGCAAAGTGGACTAAACAATGTGGTTCAAGAATTGCCAAAAGATCTGATGAGAACCTAATTGCTAGTAGGTTTTGTCATTTAATTTGGAATGAGGCGATGGATTTGAGATCATGAATAATACTGACAAGTATATTGTCCACCTATAGAGGCGAAAATGTTCATGTCGAGCTTGGCAATTAATTGGAATACATTGTGCACATGCCATTGTGCTAGGCAACCGAATGCACAAAATCCAGAAGATTTCCTTCATGATCAGTACAAGAAAACATCATTTCTAGCTTCATACGAATTCATGATGTAGCCCAGTAGAGTAGCAAATTTTGGGAGCCAACAAATCATAAAGCTAATCCTTTGCCATTGAAGAAACAAATCGGAAGGCCAAAAAGGAAAAGAAGAATGCAAGAGGGGGATAACTCAAGTTAGAGAATGAGTAGATATGGTGTGAAGATGACTTGCTCTTATTACCACAAGACAAGACATAATAAGAAATGATGTAAATTAAGGAAGAAACATGAGTCTGACAGGGCATTTGTAGGCCAACCGAAGGGGCTTCAGCTGTAAGGCTAGTGGGGGAGCAAACTGAAAGGCATACCGTTGAGCCAGCTATAGAGCCAACTGAAGAACTAGTTTTTGGGCAAACCGAAAGGCCCACAGGGACAACCACTAGATCAACTATTGAACAAATCATGAAAAAATATCCAATAAGTTGTATGATTTATCTATAGGTTAATTTACGGGGTTGAACTCTACATTTATGTATTTTCTAGGTGAGAATAAGGCCAGCTCAAGTGCAAGATGTGGGACTAGCTCAAGAGACAAGAAGGCCGGCTGGAGGACCAGCTGAAGGGCTAGGTGAAAGGCCCACTATAGAGCCTATTGTAGGGGAAACAAGTGAAAGGCCAGCTCAGGTGAGAAGAAGGCTAGCTCGGGCACTAGATACAGGGCCAGCTCGAGAGCCAGCTACAAGGCCAGGTGATGGGCCGAATGTATAACCAGGTGTAGGGCCAGCTCGAGCTTCAAGAAGATCAGCTCAAGGGCTAGCTTCAAGGCCAAGTGAGGCGCTTCATGTAAAGTTAAGTGTAAGGCCAGCTCGAGGACCATCTATAGGGCAAGGTGATAGGCCTAATGTACAGCCAAGTGCAAGGCCAGCTCGAGTTTGAAGAAGATCAACTCGAGGGCCAGTTGCAGGTCCAAGTGAGATGCCTAATGTACAGCGAAGTGCAAGGCCAGCTCGAGTGACAAGAAGATCAAGGCCAACCAAGGAATCACCTGTTAAACAAATAAGGAGAAGTCATCTAGTAAATTGTACTGACTCGTGTATAGGTTATTTTATGGGTTATGGGTTGAACGTTAATTTGTATGTTGTTGTTAGATGAGCAAGACATATGCACATGCAACAGACCAAGAGGGACCACAGCAAATAGAAAGGACTCTTGGGAAAAGGCTACGGCAATATGGTTATAACCTTTATACAGATGAACGTACAGGGGCAGCAATCTTAAATGTAAGTTTGATAATTTATAATCAAATCTTTATTTCATATTTACTGATAAATATGAATATGGCAATATATTGTTGTAGCCTGGAAGAAAATATAAGGTGTTCATCTCGCCTGGTAGCGCAACTAAAAAGTCAATGGTTGCTCAAAAAGAAGAAGATATTCGATGCAGCTAAAGAACCTGTACCAGTAGTTCAAGAGCAACTAATACATACAGAGATAATAATGCCAGCTGAAGAACCTGCATGTCCAATAAGAAAGAGTGGGGGATTATGAATCAACCTAAACGTCCATCAAAGCAAAAAGAACTGGAGTTGTGCATATTGACTGATGGTAGTCTTGGTTGTTGTTACAGTTGAGTGTTGGGATAGGAAGAGCATGGACTGATTGGGTGACTGGAAATTGTATTTGTTTGATCAAGCTTGTGTATACATGGTTGGTGTAAATGATGGGAGGGGAAGCTTTACTGATGGAAATTGTAAGAAGATATCTTCCGATATTCAATGTCAATTGAGAAAAATTTTCAATTACGGCTTGTCTGTTTTTGTTTTTGTTTACTACATCTTGTCTTGTCAGAGGTGTCCAGGCATGTGCAACACTGCTGTTAGTGTGATTGTGATTGTGATGTTAGTGCATTGCTACTATTAATGGATATGAATCGCGTGTTTGTGTAGCAGTAGCTAGAGTATTGGTGCACTAAGAATATAGGCACTGAAACGATCACTTTTTAACCAAAAGTGTCACTGAAGTGATCATTCATAACAACAACTAGCACTGAAGTGATCATTATCAACCACAACTAGCATTAAAGTGATCTTAGTTAACAAAAACTGCCACTCAAACGATATTTCTTCACGATTTTAGCACTAAAATAGTCACTCAATATGTTTGTTGCTGCTAATCGTAACTATCACTTTAAACGAATACTGATGATTAAGATTAGCCATTACTGCAAATTCACAACAAGTGTGAACAAAACCTACAATATGCAACTGAAATCTTATAGCATATTTCGCCAAAAGATTGAAACTTCCAAAAAAAAAAAAACAACGTAACTCATGGAATGAGTTGATAAAATGCCCATCTTTAACTATATTCCCTCCTCATTTCCACAAAAAAACATGTAGTTACAACATCAAACTCATTTCCACCAAGATTTAGAATAGGCTAACTAACAACACAAGTTATGCTACGAGTACAAATTTAACTCATCTTTCAATTATGTTAAACAAAGAAACTTATTCTTAGCACTAACTTTACATTTCACCATAACATAAGCTACGCAACACAACAATAGTACAATCAACACTCGATGACACAATAGTTCAATGTCTATCTTAGAAACTTGCTTTTTCAAATGGTTGGCCGACGATGTTAAAGCCTTCAGTTCTGCTTGCACTAAGTCGGCATCCTCCAACTCATTCATTAATGTAGGTAAAGGTTGATGTCGTTCTTCAATTAACTCCAATATCACCTCTGACACTCGGGTGGAGAATTTGGCATCCACCCATTTGAAATATTTGCATTTCGACCCTTCTCTAAACTTACCACATCCATGGAATCTTCTCTCGGGAGCGACTTCAAGATGTCGTATTGGACTCAATACCCCATAATAACAGTAATGAGCAAATGATTCTTCACTATGTTTGGACGAATTTGTACCGCTAATGAAGCTCATGCTCTTCATTTGTAAGAGGAATAAGCTATTGATTTTAGGGCGATGAACAATTAAGGTTTCACGGACGACTTTTTTTTTATTTAGGGTTTGGTCGACCATTTAGGATTTGCGGCAAGTATATCGGAGTTGACACTGAAGTGAGCAGATTTTTGAAAAAGTGGCACTTAAATGAGCCAAATGAAACTTATGGCATTAAAGTGAGTACCGCAACGACTTTTGGCACTTCTGATGTTCTTCTCTCCCGCCCCTCCCCCCTAAATTTTAATGGTGATAAAATGAGTCTGTTCTCTACCATTCAGAATCAGTTAACATGATATAAATACAAAAGAAAAGGTTGGCTTTGTAATGCCTTGTTGGATTTGTGTCAAAACACGATTGTCTTCACACGATAAAATGTTTTACATTGTACATAAGACTATCAATCTCTAGCTCGACATGACATAAGAGCATGATTTGATGGTATTGCCAACTAGATGAATGAAGTGTTAGTATGAGCACGTGTTAAAAAAAGAATTATATATAAAGATAAATATACTAAAATACTTTTTGTCGTAAAATGCAATTAAGTCTTAAAACTTTCGAAAGTATATTCAATTTCTAAAACTTATTAAATTTGTACAATCAAGTCATTTTATTAACACCGTCAATTTGACAAATGAAAAATGCCGACATTACTTTCTTTTATCATTTCCTCCCTCTTGTTTGGCCTTTTTTTTCTTCTTGTCCTAAATTTGTTTAAATTAGATAAAAAGAACTTAAAAAGGATAAAGGTTTCTGGAAAAAAAAGTAGGGGAATCTGTAGTGGGGTCACTGCTACAAGTGCCCATCATTTAAGTTGGCAGTGGTTATCGACAATAGGGGATGGTGGCCGGCTCTACTTAGGTTAGGGCAAGCCTCACCGAAGGCTAATGAGTTGGTCACCCTTGCCTTAGGTGACGCTGGCCTTCACCTAGGATTGGCAAAGCTCTCAAGCACAGGTCTAAGGCCTCGTCAGCCCTCTCCTGTTTATAGCTCCTACATAAATAAGGAGTTGGGCAACCTTGTTGAGATATAGGCAAATTTGGTTCTCCAATCAACTTTCTTGGATAAGAAGCCATATATGAGTCACCCTCCAATCAACCAACACAACTATGCAAGCACAAATTAGCCAAACACGGATGGGATACTGTTGACTTTGATACATTTTTTTGAAAAGTGAAAAAGTTCTCTTTAATCCTATAATGGCTCACAAGATTTGAATATTTTTCATCCTATAGAAACATTCCTATAAAAATTGAATTTCAAAAAATTTATATGTTTCCACGCCTTTGCAAGTTATGTACTTTCTAGAGCAGCTTCTTTCTATCATGTAGTAATTCAAATACTTTGTGAACAAAATGATTTTGCTTAATTTATCAAATTTTCGCTTTTTTTTACATGCAATGCAAGTAAACAATTGCTAGCATATACAAAAATTATAGAATAATTTACATTTTAGTCTCAGTCTCTAATAGGAATAAAAAAATGAATAATAGAGTCTTTACTTCTCACAATCTATTCTCAAAAGTTCCTGACATTAATTTTGCTTTTATCCTTGAGTCCCCTCCCGCTCGTTATACTCTCTCTCTCTCTCTCCTCTCTCTCTCTCTCTCTCTCGTTTTCAAATTCTGGATTATATCGAGAATATATAATTCCACAAATAATTGAGCAAGCCTCAAGGCCTTGCGGGTCATTCTATGGGTCGGCTTGGACCCAAAACACAAGCTTGACTCTCAGGCCTTAACAAGCTCCCATGGGGTCAATAACGACTAACACCCAAGATTGGGCTCTATCTAAGCCCACTTAGGTGGAGCTTGGTATAATCATTTGCCGATTTTAGCATTTTCTATTTCCATGACATGTTGAGAAAAAATGGTTTTCTCGACAAACAATAGATTTGAATTATAACTTTCTTGGTGGAGACAAGTATAAAAAATATAAATAAATAGATAAAAAGAGACATGTTGAGCCAACTCGGGCCATTAATTGTGGGTTGGATTATTTCTAGTCGATCAATGGGTCGGATGAAGAAATGTTTGAATACCCTATTTTTGGGTTCGGATTTCGTGAAAATCCAGGACATGATACATTGGCAAACAGTTTTGTGTGTTTGGATTGAGCCCATACCTTGACTTTTGGCAACTGAGTGTTCATGATCAATTGGCAACCTTCTTATGTGTTTGAATTGAATCCATACCTTGACTTTGGCAATGATTGTTCAAGGTAAGTTACTGGACATATAATACAATCTTTACGTGCTGCTATGATAAAAAAAAAACATGAAAAAGGTGGATCACCCGATCCAATCTAATCCGAGAGTTCTACCTAGAAAATGTTTTAAGCTAGGAGTAGCACAAGAAAAAATAAAAAAAAAACTAATAAAAAATTTAAAGAGTTTTACCGAGAAAAAGTAGAAAGCTAGATGAAAATATCTCGAGTAAACTTGGCTTTATGAGAATGAACGAGAAAAAAAACTTCAATAAAAGATTAAGAGAATTTTATTTCAAGATATTAACATAGTTACAAATACTACATCTTTTTATGTGATAGCTCAAGTTACCTATACTAAAATTGAGAATGGAAAATATCAATTCTATTGACACTTAAATTTTGACCAATCATTATCAGGGTTAGTCCGACTCCTAGACAAAAAAAAAGTTATTTGTATAATGCATATTTGCGTCACATGCCGATCGCATGGCCCGAGCATAATGTTGTTGCGTACCATCACATGTGTGATTAAGAGAGCTTCTAGAAGATATGATGCTCGTGTTTGTAATAGAAACGGAAGATAGACTCGGAAGTTGAATACAATCTTTATTTCACAATCAATTCAAATTTTTTAATAGATTGTTATCTAGCTTGATTTTTTCTTGCGGTGTCTAGACAAATGCTATATTAGGAAATCTTAATCCACAATGTGCATGGATCAACAGTCTGATCTCATGCTCGAGATATGATTCGCCACCGCACATCAATTTTTTATTCTATTTATGAGGTTTAAGGTAGAATAATTAATTGCGCGGGGATCTTTAAAATTGATATTTTGATCTTTAATGCGTAAGATTTATTGATTTTAATTTGTGAAATATTTTGGTGGTCTTGAAATTTTGGTTTCCATATTTGAATTGATTTGATGAGTTAGGAATGATTTGTTTTGATTTCTTTCCTTATTAAAAAAAAAGCTGCATGTAGAAAAATTAGGGCATTCTAAATAGCATTGCATAATTAAATTAGATTGCATGTTAGATTAGCATAATTATTTAGATAACATTGCATGTTAGATTTATTCATTTAATTTACTTCGCATGCTAGAGAAGATTTAAGTACTAGTTCATACACATCTAATTAAAATTAATTTTCCAAACAAGAGTAGGCTTTTAACTTAAATATCTCCTAAGGTTAGTTTGAAAATATTTTTCTTAGATAGTTTAATTTTAAGTATTTTTAACTACGAATTTTTATAAAAAAATGCAAAAAATAAATCATATGCATGTCATTAGAATAAGCCATTTCATATCACATTTTCATGTACATGTCATATAGTTTGCACATGAGGTTAGATTAATTGAGAATTGCATGTCATATAAAATTAGGCACATTAATCATATGTCATATTAGAGTAGTTACATGAATTTTCTTTTTACTTGTCATTAAGATTAGGACATTAATTACATTGCGTGATCACTTCACATGTTAGGGATATCAAAGTTGCTTGCCAAACAATTTTTTTCTTAAAGAAAAGCAAGGTACCGACAGGACGTTAGAGTAATCTAGCGTAACCAAGTCCCAAATTCACAATCTCCGGTTCACAAGTGTAAAGTACAACTCCCAGTGCTTTACATGAATTTCTAATCGACCTATCATAAATAGATTAGCAGCGGCTCCAAATAAAATAAATATTGCTTGTTAAGAACATTAATTTAAGTCGTGAATTGGTATGAGCTTGGGAGAGATCGAGCTAAGTTAAGTTTAGTAATCCATTAGCCAAATCCTAGATGGTGTACCTTCGGAGAATTCGCGACAAATTCACATGAAATTGACTCCACTACACATGACATGGGATTTGGTATGTAAGCAGAAAAATCCAATGACTTATACTACGACACAGAGAGAAAAATTGACTTTGTTGCTCGCAATACACTACACCATGGATAGTAAAATTACTTTGGTTCCATTCAAAACATGTAGTGAACATTACAAAAAATTAAGGATTTAGCCACGGAAAATTAGCAAGGAAACACTATCCGTTGCTAATTTCGACGGAATTTCTGACAAAAAACAAAATTCATCACTAATTTGCGAAGAAAAATTACTCATTGCTAATTTTCTGACGGAAAAAATTCGTCACTAATTTATGATGAAATTTGCGACGGAAAAAAAATTCGTCGCTAATTTGCAACGAATTTTGCAGTGAAAAACAATTCATCGACAAGAAATAACATTGGTGAAATATTCATCACAAATGACGAAAAAAAATTACTGGATGAGAAATAAATTGGCAAAACATTTGTCACAAAATCCATGGCTAATTTGCGACGAATTTCTTTCCGTCACAAAGTTGCGATGGAAGATTTTTCCCGTCATAAATTAGCGACAAAAAGAAAAATCCATCGATAATTTCAAAAGGACAAATGAAAAGGAATTTCAAAATCCGTCTCTCGCTGTTGTTCCTCGTAAAATCATCATTTCTTTTTAACTTCTGAGGATTTTTGCTTCCCTTTCTCCCTCTGTGTATTAGCGCGCGCTGTTTTGAGTTCCAATGAAGGTTCTGCTTCTGGGAATTTAAGGTTTTTGCTTAGATTTGCAAGCCCGTTTCGTGTGCAGGGACGGTGGTCGTTCTCTAGGGATTCGAGGAGCGATGAGCATCGGGAACATCACGGTGTTGGACAACCCCGCCTCCTTCCTCACTCCCTTCTAGTTCGAGATCTCCTATAGGTGCATCGCTCTCCTCAAGGACAATACGCTTCCCACTTCTCATTTGAAAATCCTCGAATTGCTCCCCTTTCTCTCATTGGCTGTTTCATGCTTCGGTTTTGCATTTCTCGGGTATTAAGGTTTAGCGATTGCTTCTTGCACTTTCTTTGAGATAAGGAAGTTCGGGAGTGATTTCGTGAGGGGGGGGATTACCCTACCCACTTCTGTTGCATGAGATGATTGATCGACTTGACGCTAGTCTTGCTGGGTTATTTCACACTTCTTGTTGAGGTATGGGGAACTAAGTGTTGGAATTATGGAAAGGTGAATGAGAAATTGTTTCTCAAAGAACCCACTAGTGTGGGAAGTGAGAGTCCCACATTGTAAAGTAAGAAGAGTTGAAAGTGGGAAGTGAGAAGCACTAGTTCCACATTGGAAATGAATAAAGTTTTGGAATGCTTTATATATGATTACACTCCTTTAGAGTGGTAACGTTAAAAGCACAAGCATTATGCCTCGCTCGCACGCGCAGGAGGGTGCAAATTTGGTTCCCATCGAACCTGAACTTGCGCGCGAGCGTGCGACCTGCGTACACGAATGTAACCCCGAAATGTGGGCTTAGTGACAAGTCACTTTTTGCCTTATGGATTAATTTTTTCCAACTTAAAGCTACGGGTTAATTGTAATGGTAGCCAGACCTTCTGGGTCTGCGAGCGTCCAGACCTTCTAGGTCAGCATCCAGAACGTCCAAGGACTGGAGACCTTCTGGGTCAGCATCTAGAACGTCCATGGTCTGGAGACCGTCTGGGTCTGTCTTAATGACGAATTTAATCTGCCTTTTCATAACTGCTGATTATAGAGTTATGTTGTAACGGCATATTTAAATTGGCAATTAAACCCGAAACGCTTGTAACGATTGATTTAATACCGTAACCTCTGATTTAATTCGGTAATGATAATGTTAATTCCGAAACATTTCCCCACTTGGTTTTATGATCTGTTTCATTCCTTTTTGCCGGCACACAGATTGATTCGAAATCATTCAGCGATTACATTGTCTTCGAAAGAGCATTGCATTGTTTTGAGAGTGTTCAGCAAAGAAGTTGTTCAAGTTCGCCGAAAGCTCCGAAGTGCTATTCTTCGTTGCTGCAAACCGTTGTATCCTGGGAGACAGACGTCTAGCAACCTCATGTGTATTGGAAGAGACAAAGCTTCATCTTGTACTGGAGGGGACGAATCTGTTTTAAGGAAACTGTGTTAAACACAGGCCTCGGCTTCCTTTTTCTAGTTCTTTCCAATTCTTTTGTGGTATCGTTGATGCCATTTTGAATTGTATTTGTCCAGTAATCTCAAAGCAGATTCAAAAGGAGATTTGAGCAAATCTTCCAAAAATCTTAAAATAGATTAGTTCCTTCAAATGGCTACTGGAAAAAACCTGGTTGATGTTGCTACTGCCTTTATCACTAAAGAAGCTACCCCTGCTATGGTCCAAAAGTCTGGATCATCTGAGGCCCCTGTTGGGGTTTCTGTTCACCATGGTGAGAAGCCAAAAAAGTTCAACGGATCGAACTTCAAAAGGTGGCAACAAAATATGTTGTTTTACCTAACAGTGCTGAATCTTGCGAGATTCTTAACTAAGGATGCTCCTGAAGCTCCTGTGCTGTATGATGGTGAAACGGATTAGCCATCTTTCAATGCGATTGAAGCTTGGAAGCATTCTGACTTCCTTTGTAGGAATTATGTCATGAATGGCTTTCATGATTCGTTGTACAATGTTTATTGTGCAAAACAAACAGTGAAAGAGCTATGGGAATCATGGACCACAAATATAAATAAGAGGATGCTGGAGCAAAGAAATTTTTTGTCGAACGATTCTTCGATTATAAAATGGTCGATTCTAAGACTGTGATCAGTCAGGTGCAAGAAATCCAAGTGATTTTGCACGAGCAAGCTGAAGGAATGAATCTGAGTGAAACCTTCCAAGTGGCTGCTATTATTGAGAAGCTACCTCCTCCATGGAAGGATTTCAAGAACTACCTTAAGCACAAGCGAAAGGAAATGAACATTGAAAAGCTTATTGTTAGAGTTCGAATTGAAGAAGACAACAAAAGTTCTGAACGCAAGTGGTTCAATCCTTCTGAAGCTAAGGCAAATGTTGTAGAGCACAAGAAAGACCACAAGAACAAAAAGGTTGCCAAGCCAAAGCTAGGATCGAAGGGTGGTGTTTCCAAGAACAAGTTTCAAGGAAAGTGCTTCAATTGTGGCAAGGTGGGTCATAGATCTGTTGAATGCACACTTCCCAAGAAAAGAAATCATGAGATGAATATGGTGAATGACGTAGCCAAAGATGTGTCAACCATAAATCTTTCTACGATGAATATGTGGATTGACACTAGTGCCACAAGGCACGTATGCTCCAACATGGAGATATTCACTAAATTTGAACCAGTTCATGGAGAAAAGGTCTTCATGGGAAATTCTGCTACGTCTATGGTTGAAGGCCAAGGGATGGTGTTGCTGAAGATAACTTCAGGGAAAGAACTGACTCTGAATAATGTTCTGTATGTGCCAGAAATCTGAAAGAACCTAGTTTCTGGGTCTTTGCTGAATAAGCATGGATTTCAAATGGTATTTGAGTCAAACAAAGTTATTTTATCCAAATCTGAAATGTATGTGGGGAAGGGATATGTATCCGATGGGCTTTTCAAGCTCAATGTAATGGCAATTATGAATAAAGACAAGAAGTCTTTTATTTATTTGCTTGAGTCTTCCAATTTATGGCATGGTAGACTTGGTCACGCTAATTTTGATGTATTGCGTAGACTGATTGACTTGGAACATATACCCATATTCCAAATTGATTCAAAACACAAGTGTGAAATTTGTGTTGAGGCAAAATTAACAAGATCATCATTTCAAACGATTGAAAGAAACACCAAACCTCTTGAATTAATTCATAGTGACGTTTGAGATTTGAAATTCGTACAAACGAGAGGTGGTAATAAATATTTTATTACCTTTATTGATGATAGCATGAAGTATTGATATGTGTATTTGCTTAAAAGCACAAGTGAAGCCTTAGAGAAATTTGTTCTTTATAAGAATGAAGTTGAGAATCAACTCAATCGGAAAATTAAGAGATTGAGAATTGATAGAGGTGGTGAGTATGAAGCACCATTTGGTGAATTCTGTAAAAGACATAGAATTGTGCATGAAGTAACGACACCTTACTCTCCTCAATCGAATGGTGTTGCAGAACGTAAGAATCGCACATTGAAGGAGATGATGAATGCAATGTTACTCAGTTCGGGTTTAACCTAGAACATGTGGGGAGAAGCTATTTTCTCAAGCAATTACCTCTTAAATAAGGTACCTCGAAAGAAAAAGGTCAAAACCCCTTATAAACTATGGAAAGGTAGGAAACCATCCTACGAACACTTGAGAGTATGGAGGTGTCTTGCAAAAGTAGCGGTTCCAACACCAAAAAAGATAAATATAGATCCTAAAACAGTGGACTGCATCTTTATAAGCTATGAACATAATAGTAATGCATATCGATTTCTTGTGCATGATTCTAAAATCCTAGATATACACAAGAATACGATCATGGAATCGAGGAATGCGTCATTCTTCGAAGATGTATTTCCATGTAAATCCAATGATGGATTTGGTTCGTCTGAACGAACGAATGAAACTATGAATAATTCGGATCATGAAAGTCATGAGGCCAGACTCAGAATGTACAAACCATCTGGAGGTGTCAAACCGTATGAGTCTGGAGATGTCAGATTATCTGAGTCTGGAGGAGTCAGATCGTCTGAGTCTAAAGACGATGACCATGAACTAGAACCGAGACATAGCAAACGAATAAGAGTGGAGAAATCCTTTGGGGATTACTTTCTAACTTATTTGTTAGAGAAGGAATCACTAAATTATGAGGGACTTCTATGGAAAGAAGCAATAAAAAGTGAAATGGATTCTATTTTGCATAATCACACTTGGGAGCTAGTAGATCTTCCTCTTGGTTGTAAACCTTTAAGGTCTAAATGGATCTTTAAAAGGAAGATGAACGCTGATGGCTCTACTGATAAGTATAAAGCCAGACTTGTAATCAAAGGATACAAACAATGAGAAGGATTAGATTACTTTGACCATATTCTCTTGTGACGAGAATAAACTCCGTAAGGATGATACTTGCAATAGCTGCGTTGCGAAATCTAGAAGTACATCAAATTGATGTGAAAACAGCTTTCCTAAATGGTGATTTAGATGAAGAAATCTATATGGAACAACCTGAGGGTTTTATAGCTCCAGGACAAGAGAGGAAAGTCTGTAAATTGGTGAAATCATTGTATGGCCTAAAGCAAGCACCAAAGCAGTGGCATGAAAAGTTTGATACAACAATGATTACCAATGGTTTTAAGATCACTGGATCGGATAAATGTGTCTATATCAAAGAGACAGAAAATAGCTATGTCATTCTATGTCTTTAAGAAGATGACATATTGATTGTTGGTATTGATGATAAAATCATCAGATCTACCAAGAGTATGTTGAATTCAAGATTTGACATGAAAGATATGGGTCATGCTTATGTGATTTTGGGAATAAAAATCACAAGAATCTCAGAAGGTCTTATTTAGACCAGTCACACTATGTGGACAAAATTCTTCAGAAATTCAACATGAATGACTCTGGTATTGCTAGAACACCTTTAGACAATAGTCTTCATCTGTCTAAGAACAGGGGAGATGGTGTTTCTCAAGTAGAATACTCGAGAGTTATTGGCAGTCTGATGTACTTAATGAGTTGTACGAGACCAGACATTGCCTATGCGGTTGGCAAATTGAGTAGATATACGAGCAATCCGAGTGTTGACTGTTGACACCTAATTTTTAAATTTTAGCATATAGATTTAATTGCATCGGAATTTATTTGCCTAAAGAATATATTCATTGTGTCTTGCGTTTTGGGAAAAGCTATCGGCAGCGAATTTATCTTTGGGAAGGAAATATTGGGCGAATTTGAGCATGTTTGAAATCAAAGAGAGGAAAGGAAATTTTGGATATATCTTTTTAGATTTCATTGAAAATTTCGTTCCTCCCTTTTAGCTAAAAAATCTGAGCAAAGAGGAAGGAAAGGAGGAAATATTCGGTCAAATATTTGACCGAATATTTACCCCCCATTATATAAACGTCCAAGGAGAAGCTTTTGAGGGACAAGGACTTTATTTGAGAAAGAAAAGAGAGCAAACAGGTTTCATTCGGGAGAAACACAGAGAGAAAGAAAAACAGAGAGAGAACGAGAGTTCCAAAAGGTGAGAGGGACGCGAGGGAGAGAACGCGAAGTGGACAATTTGTCCGTGATTCTCGACGATCCGACCACGAAACTTCTTTCCCCTATTTTTCTTCTTGCTTTCACAGGTGGGTCTCTATCACGGCCTCGCCAAGGTTGCTTTCATCCGCGATTTTCCCAAGTATCATGGCTGGGTAAATTACACGGGCGAGCGACATTTTGCCTCGAGGTTGTTCGAACGCGCGCTTGCCCGACGTACCCGAGCCACGTAGGGGAGTTTGTTGTTTTTTTTTTCATAGCTTTTGTTCGATTTTATCGAGTTCCTTGGACTGAGATGGGTGTGGCTGGTTCGTTTAATTTTCAAGTTTCCGAAGCTTAGGATTCAGCTTTTGCATTCATTTTGGTTTGTTCTTGGTGCATTGTAGGCCAAAGTCTTCATTTTTTTTTTGTCCCTCACACCTGTCAATTAGCTTATGCACCGCATGTTTTTGATAATTTACTTGAATAACTATTGTGTTGCTTTGAGTTGTTTCTGCGGTGTTCGAGTTGCTTGTCTATTGATTGTGTCGACGCTGAGTGATTCGTCGGTGAAGGAGTCGTGCTGCCGGTCGTGTTCGTTTGTTGCAGAGAGGAGAGACGTCGGCAAGTTCTCTTCAGTTTTGGTTGCAGGCCGTCCATGGGGGTTACACGAAGAAGAAGATCTGCAACTTGGGTGAGATGGGTTTTATTTTGTTGCAGGTCCATGCGTGCTGCAGATGAGGAGAAGCCAGATTGGGGCCGAGGAAAGACAAGCCCATGCGTGGATGGGATGAAGGCCAAAAGAAAGAGGAAAAAAAGTGATAGAGGAAGCTGGACCGGGCCCATCGCAGGCCCAGTCCAGTCCTTTTCCCTTCGCGGGTTCACCCGCGCGCGGGTTCGGCTTGAGCCCGACCCGGCCACCTGACCCATTCCTTTTTTTCTTTAATTTAATTTTATTCTGTTATTTTATTTCGTTTAATAATTTTTTAATAATAATAAAACCAAAAAAACATTTTTTCTGCAATAAAAACATCTTTCATTATGTTGATTTGCTTGCTTTTTTTCATGTTAGTTTTTGTTTTATTTGCTTGATTTAGGTAGTAAGTTTATCAATTGGAATTGATTTTCCAATTCGCAACCGCATTATCAATTTTTTTTATTTCGTCTATAAGGCTTTAGACGAGGTAATAAATTGAGCGGGATTGGAATTGATATTTTGATCTTTAAGGCTTAAGATCAAATTATTGATTTTATCTGCGAGAATTGCTTTGTTTTGATGTTATTTCCCTTTTAATGAATCTTGTTTATTTGAATTGCACATTGAATTACATCTTCATGTTTAGAATAAATCGCATTTAGGTAATATTGCATGGCATAATTAGATTGCATTTTAGTTATTGCATATTTAAATTAGACTTTTAATATTTTATTTCCAATAGAATAGAAACTCATACCCATGTCTTTTTTTTAGTTTACATTATTAGTTATTGCATGATATTTAGTTTAGGCATATTAAATTGCATGTCAATTAGAGATTGCATTAGATTTCATATCATTACATGTTAGAAATTTAGAAATCATGTTAGGTTAGGTTTTTATGATTAACTAGTTTAATTAATTTAGAATAAATAAGAAAATGTTAAAAAAAGTCCTTTTGCATGTCTTTACTTGGCTAGGTTAATTTAGGATTTTCATATTTAAAAGCATGTTAGGTCATGTCAATAGGTTTAGATTTTCATGCATTTGCATATTAGTCTAGTTTTACAATTTTATAATATTATCTATAGTTAAGGTAAATTCTTAATTTAAATTAGGGATTAATTTGGTTTAGTTCCTAGGTTAAATTAAATTTTATTTGACTATAGGTAATTGGTCTCATTAAGTAATTTAGAATTGCATTAGGATAATTGCATATAGGATTATTTTTCATTACATGCATTGCATACATATTAAAAAATCCAAAAAAAAGAGTTTTTTTTTATTGATTTGTTTTATCTTGTTATTGTTCTCTTCCTTTGAATGTTTAAATAATTGTTTGCGCACCCGCGTGATCACCATGCATGTTAGGGAGTAAAATCAATTTAAGCTTGCCTGCAAATTATTTTTTTTTTTAAATGGAAGAAATAGGTTCTCAAGTCCCCGAATTCAAAATCTCTGGTTCGTAGGAGTAAAATATTACTCCCGGTATTTTACATGGGTTTCTAATCGACCCACCTCAAATAGATTAGTGGTGACTCCAATTTTGCTTGTTTAAGAATTGAAACCTAAGTTGCAATTTAGTATAAGCTTCAGAGAGCTCGAGCTAAATTAGGTTTAGCAATCCATTAGCCGAACCCCTAGGTGGTGCACCTTCGGGGAGGTCGCGACAGCTTGGCGACTCCGCTGGGGACATAGTTCAATGAACTTTAGTGGACTTAGGCTTTTCTTCTTATTTTCAAAAAAAAAAATTGTTGGTAGTGAAATTCCATTTATGTCCCTAACCCGTGTGTTGATTGTTTTTGCAGGTTGTTTTTGCTTTAAGTATTTAATTGATTTCTTTGAAGTGTTGTGTGATATTAACTGTTGTGCATGCTTTATTGCTTTGGCACTACACATTGGCACACACAACCCGCCACCGGACCTGGGCTGCACTAGGATAACTTAGGATGGTGTTAGGTTGGATACAACTTCGACCGCGAGGCCGCATAGTAGAGGCTGCCCAACTTAACCCCGAAAACTTTCTTTCATGGTGCCAAAGGTGTTTGCTTCTACCCGCGAGGCTGCATCACATTGGGGCATCACCTTTTGGCTGAGCCGGAGTTGCAAGGGCTTTGATTTAGTACGCGAGGCTGCGACTAGTCATTCCACCCTTGTAGCTCCACTTTGCTAAGCCTTTTAGAGTAGAAATCGAGCCGCACCTTTCATGTGCATGTCTATGTGTTTGCTTGGTCAGAAAGTAAGTTTTCTACTTTACCCTCCTGCAATTTATTTATTTATTTTATTCGGTCCATGACAATTAGGTGAGTCGAGTCACATTCTATATACAATGGGAAGATCTGATGTTCGATTCATTCCTGCTCCAAAAGCCGAGCTCAAGCGATGGTGGGATAAGCTAGATCATGACGGGCGAATCTATGTGGAGACCAAATTAGGCCGACTAGTTCCGCTCCTCGACATCGACGTTCAAAGTAGGGCAATGCAGGCCTTGGCTCATTTTTGGTGTCCCCACACCTCCACGTTCGTGTTTGGTAAGTACGAGCTTGCTCCAACTCTCGAGGAATATAGCGTTGCCATAGGAAAGTCTTTGGATCTCAACTTGATTAACCCACCTTTAGGAATAGATCCGCAGTCTCTTTTGTCTGATTTCCTTAAGGTTACCAAGATTGAGTTCACAAAAGTCCTAAAAGATAATTGTCATGCATGTCCTTTTTCCTTTCTGGATCAATGTTTCGAAATTGCCCCGACTCACTTGAAAAACAGAATCTTTATCTTTGCCTTCTTTGGGTTCATAATCTTCCCTTTCAGAAAGAATGCCATTGATCCATCCATAACGTGGGTAGTCAAACAAGTTTGTGCTGGTGTTAATTTTGTTAATGCCATTCTGGCTGAGACATTTTTGTCACTGACTCAATTCAAAGAAAGTGAAGAAAAAATCTTTCATGCACCTGTCGAACTCTTACAAATCTGGTTCTTCTCTCACACAAAAGGGTTTGCCATACACACGAGTATGAGTGGTTATCCTGAGTCTATTCATCCCATCGAGGAGTTTTAGGTCCTACAAAATCGAACTCCTAGTCTGTCTTTTTCCAAGTGGTTAAACTTATTGAGAAATCCAAAGGCCAAATTTTTCCTATGGCAAGCTAGATGGTTCCGAGCTCGTGAGGCACAGCTTTTCCATGGCGACGACAGTCCGATTCCCCTGATAGGGATCACGGGAACAACTTCTTACTATCCGCTCCGGATAGTTCGCCAGTTTCGAGTGTTGCAAGACTTACCTCCACCGCCGAAGCCAGATCTATTCTGACTCAGCTTCACGGGAGACAACTTCATGGAGGAATTCCACCACATCAGGCAGGTTTGGCATAATTGCCATGCACAGAGTGTAATTTGGCCTGAAGATGAGCTTGAAGGGAAGCAGAAGATCCATCATGCTACCGTCCGATACATCCGCAAGTTCAAATTCCCAAATGAATGGCTTCCAAAAATTCTTGATGTGATGGCCAAACCAACTTGTGAAGCCGAAACCAAGCGGTATAAAAGGAAAGTAGAAGAACTCGAGGAGCAGATGAAGAAAATGGCTAGGGAGAATAGGCAATTGCATCGAGCGTTAGCTTCCCATTTATATATAGAACAAGCTAAATAGAATGCTTTTATCGAATCATGTTTCATTTGTTTCAAGTCTTTGTTGAGTCATTTGTTTCGAGTATTGGTTTTATATTTCATGAAATTTTCATAGATGAATAAAAGTGAGTCTTTAGGTCATTGTCATGGACCGTGTCTTCCTTTTTCGCCAATTATTCTTATCTATCCTTTCTTGTTTGAAGGTGATCACGGCTATTCCACACGCGATCTCAAACTAAAATGGCGGACCAAAACGAGCTTCGCGAGTGTGTTTCCAATATGGAGGATCAGATGAGGCAGTTTCTCACTGCCATGCAAGAAATGACCGCCGAATTTAGAGCTGCTCGACTAAACCCGGCCCCTGCACCTTTGCCGAAGTTGAAGGATGACATTGTTGTGAACTTAGAGGAGGAAATGCCTCCTTTGGAAGAGGATCCCATCGCTGATTATGGGAAAAAGACCGATGCTGATGACTCGTACAAAACTAAGTAAGAGAAGCGCCTCGAGAAGCTCGAGGAGAAGTTGAAGCAACTGCAAGGCCTTCAAGACCCATCCCCGACGGATCTTTCTGTGTATTCGAGGTGAAAATGCCGAAAAATTTCAAGATGCCGGAGTTTGAAAAATATGACGGCATGACCTGCCCAAGGGCCCACCTGCAGATGTACTTGGTGAGAATGACCCAGTATGCTGATAATGCTCCTCTGCTGATCCAGTCATTCCAGGCGAGTCTGACAGGCCCTGCTTTGAAATGGTACATCTCGAAGGGGATAAACCTCTGCCAAACTTGGGAGGAGGTTTGCCAAGCTTTTCTGAGGCACTACCAATTCATAACCGACATCACTCCCTCCCGAGACGATCTTGAATGGGCCGAGAAAAAGAGGAGCGAGTCATTCAAGCAATATGCAATCCGGTGGAGGAATCTGGCTACTCAAGTTGATCCTGAGCCTTCTGACATGGAGATGAGGAAGATGTTCATCAAAACTCTTCCTCATGAATACCGCACTCAAATGATAGCCACCACTGCTAACACTTTCAATCAGCTTATTCCAGTTGGGGAGTAGATGGAGATTGGAATAAGAGATGGGTGGTTCAATAAGCCAACAAACAAGTTTACTCCGAGAAAGGATAAAGAGCAAGCTGCAGAGATAAACTCGGCATACTCACAATCAAGCTCTGGCGGACCTTCAAATGTTCATGCCTCTACAAATCGGCAGGTCGGGGGGCGATCATTTGCGCCTCGCCAGTTCAACAGGAGGCAATTCACTCCCCTTCCTAGGCCTTTGTCTAAGGTTTTACCTGTTTTGCAGAAGAGGGGTTTGCTCTCTCAGGAGCCGAAGCGTCCGAATCCTGAAAAATTCAACAACTTTAATGCTTCAAAGAGGTGCGATTACCACATGGGTGAAGTGGGGCATTCGACTGATGAATGTTTCACCCTTGAGCACAAGATCCAGGATCTTCTGGATACAAAGGTGTTCACCTTCAGCGTCGCTCAACCAAATGTTGAGAAAAATCCTCTTTCGGAGCACGAGGGAGGCGTCAATACAATTTCTGAGGTTGGAGCTAGGAAGAAAATGAAATGGAAGCTGAATGTTCATAACATTTATCAAGGGTTGGTAGCAGCTGGCTATTACCCGGCTGGGGAGAGCCTTCCACTGTTTGTCATGAAGAAGAGGATCCAGGAGACCATTGAAGCTGGCATAATCGTGCAAAGCAACCATGCGGGAGGAATGTCGATGGTTTCCCAAATTATCATTAATTGGGAGGAAGAATCTACTACCGTAGAAGCTGAGAATCAATCAGATCCCTCACTTGAGGACATGCCACCCTTGGAGGATGCAATTGATAATGAGGTGGAGGTGCCTGAAATAGTAATTGAACTACATCAACCCCACGAGTACCGTAATAACAAGGCGGTTCCTTGGTCGTACGATTTTGATGTGGACTTGGTGACAAGGTCCGGACGCACCTACGGGCAAGGTAATTCTATGCCGTCAAAGCATGTCACCGATGAAGAGGCTAAGGAATTTCTAGCTATAATCAAAGCTAGTGAGTACGATGTGGTTGAACAGCTGCGGAGGATGCCGACGCAAATTTCTCTACTGGAGCTCTTGCAAACATTGGAGAAACATCAAAAATCACTCATGAAAATCTTGAGTGAGATTCATGTGCTCGAGACGATTGATCAAGGCGAGCTTAAAGGGTTCATAGGCGCGGTACTCCTTAAGGATCTTGTCTCCTTTTCTGACGAAGAATTACCAGGTAATGGGAATGGACATACAAAGGCACTCTATATCTCCATCAGGTGCAAGGAATCACATGTTGCTCGGGTTCTTATTGATAATGGGTCCGCTCTGAATATTTACCCATTGGCTACTTTGCGTCGCCTCGGGATAGACTCTTCAAGGATAAATGCTGCTAAAACTTCCGTTCGTGCTTTTGACGGAACAAAGAAGGAGGTGATGGGCGAGATTCATCTGGATGTGCAAATCGGGCCAATAACGTTCAACATTTTGTTCCAAGTAATGAACATATCTACTGCCTTTAACTTTTTGTTGGGTCGTCCCTAGATTCCTACCGCCGGAGTTATGCCTTCAAGTCTACATCAATGCCTGAAGTTCGTGGTCGAAGGGAAGCTAGTCACTGTTCGTGCTGAGGAAGACCATCATATTTACCATGAGACTGCCATTCTGTATGTGGAACCCGAAGATGTATTTGAGTCCAGTTATCAGTCATTCGAGCGTGTGTCAATGATACATAGGTCTCGGGGATCGCCTGCACCAATCCCTGAGCTGTCAAATGCTGCTATCATGGTGGGGAAGATTATGGCCCAAAGTTGTTTTGTTCCTGGAGAAGGACTTGGAAGAAAAGGTCAGGGGATCCGATATCCAATTCAGCCTTCCCGGAGGCGTCGTGTGGCCGGATTAGGATATCATGGAAAGGATCAGCCTACTAATGAATCGCAAAAGCGTGTGGAGAGTAATACATTGCCTCCCCGTATCAAAAAAACATTCTCGGGTCCGTCCAGGATGATGCATGAGGAGGAGATCTATGTTCTAGGAGGATCAAACATGAATCATGACTACCATGTAAGGTTCTCCTTTCCCCCAAGCTTCTATATTGACCCCCGAGACATTGTTCCGGATGGATGGGGAGGCATGGATGATGTGGTTCCTGAGAGCCAGGCTGATCGGGATGAGAAACTTGAGGGGATAGCAAATCTATTTGAAGATCTCTTCATTGGTGCCATTGAGAATGAGTCCGAGGAGGAAATGGGTGCAAGCCCACATGAATAATTTATTTCTACTTTACTCCCCTGCGTGGGAATTCCTTTCATTTATTGCTTTCTTAGGATTTTTTAATCTTTCATTCTGCAATTCCTTTTCAATAAATGTAATTCATTCAGAGTTATTCAATAAAATCACCATTTTTTAGGGCATGACGAGGTACACCAAACCAGTCCAGTGATGATATCCAACAGTGAAAAAATACACGACCCAAGGAGAATCCTGAGGCCTGGACTTCCTCATGCTTTCTTTGTCGAAATCTTTCAAAAAAGAATCATTTTTTTATTTAAAAAAAAAACCCAAAAAAATCATTTTTCAAAAAGATATTTAACCCTTTTTGTCTTACTAACTGGTTTACTTTATGTTTCAGGAAGGACCTTATGGAATGCGATGAAGAGCCAAATGATTCGGATGGAGATCCCGCCGGAATCCAACGAAGTCTGGAACAGCATGAAAAGCCGAAATCCCTGACAGTCGAGCATACTGTCATAATCAACTTGAGTGACACGGAGGACATTAAAGAAGTAAAAATTGGGGCAAATCTCCTCGAGGGAGAAACCGTGCGACTCATCGCCCTTTTGAAGGAATACCAAGATGTCTTTGCTTGGTCTTATACGGATATGCCGGGTCTTGACCCAACAATCGTGGAGCACAGTCTGCCGACGAATCCACACATGCCTCCTAAAAAGCAAAGGTTGCGGAGGACAAAGCCAGAATTATCAAAGAAAATTGAGGAGGAGGTGATGAAACTCTTGAAGGTCGGATTCATAGAAGTCTCACATTACCCTGATTGGGTAGCCAACATTGTGCTAGTAATGAAGAAAGATGGTCAAATTCGAGTTTGCGTCGAATATCGTGACTTGAATAAGGCTAGCCCTAAGGATGAATTTCCTTTGCCGCACATCGATGTCCTGGTAGACAGCACTGCTGGTTTTGAGCTATTCTCTTTCATGGATGGTTTTTCGGGATATAATTATATCAGGATGAAGGAGGAGGATAAGGAGAAAACTGCATTCATCACCCCATGGGGGACCTTCCACTACAAAGTAATGCCATTTGGTCTCAAGAATGCAGGGGCAACATACCAAAGGGACATGGTCACACTTTTCCATGACATGATGCATAAAGAAATCGAAGTCTATGTTGATGACATGATCGCCAAAACTCGACAGGGAGAAAGTCACATTGACACCTTGAAGAAGTTATTTGACCGACTTCGGGAGTTTAAACTCCGACTTAACCCTGCAAAATGCACATTCGGGGTAACTTCGGGTAAATTACTCGGATTCATGGTGAGTAATAAGGGAATTGAAATTGACCCTTCAAAGGTGTAGGCCATACGTGAATTACCGCATCCGAAGACTACTAAGGAGGTTCGAGGTCTCATGGGGAGATTAAATTACATAGCCCGATTTGTTTCCCATTTGTCAAAAACCGCTAAGCCATTTTTTAAGCTTCTCAAGAAGGATGCATTGATTTGTTGGGATGATGATTGTCAGAAGGCGTTTGACAAGCTAAAATCATACTTGTCATGTCCCCCGGTCCTAGTTCCACCAATAATGGGCCACCCTTTGATTCTCTATCTCACCATTAATAGTGAGTCTTTGGGTGCAATGTTGGCCCAAAAAGGGCCCGAGGATGGGAAGGAGCGAGCTGTTTACTACTTGAGTAAAAAGTTCACTATATCAGAGCAAAATTATTCCGAGGTGGAGAAAACATGTACTGCTTTGGTTTGGGTCCTGCATCGACTCCGACAATACACATTGCACTATCAGATAATCCTGGTGACTGAAAGTGATCCCATCAAGTACTTACTGGACCGACCAGCTTTGGTTGGAAAATTGGCTAAATGGCAAATATTGGTTTTTGAGTTCGACGTGCAGACCATGCCACAAAAGTCTGTTAAAGATCGTGTTATTGCAGACATACTTGCTGAAAATCCCAAGCATACTAAAGAGGATGAGTGTTCTCCGGATGATCGTATCTTGTCCATTGACGAAGATAGGTGGACCATGTTTTTCGACGAGGCGGTAAATTTGTCTGGCTCAAGGACTGGGGCAGTATTAATCTCTCCAACTGGGCAACACTATCCAGTCGTAGCAAAGTTGGTGTTCCCATGCACCAATAACATCGCCGAGTACGAAGCATGCATTCTCGGTCTTCAGGCGGCGATTGAAATGAAGATTGATAAACTCAAAGTATTTGGGGATTCTACTTTGATCATCCTTCAAACTGTCGGTGAATGGAAGACACGAGATACCAAATTGCTTCTGTATCACAAGTATCTTGAGGAGATAGTGGAGGAATTTGACGAGATCACATTAGAATACTTATCCCGGGCTCATAATCAATTCGCTGATGCTTTGGCTACGTTATCATCCATGCTACGAGTCAATGATGGAATGGAGGTAAAGCCTTTAAAAATTGATGCTTTGGCAAAACCAGCCCACTACATGATCATAACTAAAGAGCTTGATGGGAAGTCGTGGTATCATGATATCATGAACTACATCAGAAGTCAAGAATTTCCTGATGAGAGCGGTCCTGCCGATAGGAAATACATAATGAAGATGGCATCAAAATTTTTCATTAGTGGTGAAAATCTATACAAGAGATCCCATGATTCAATACTATTAAGGTGTGTAGATGCAGCTGAAGCAACACAGATCATGCATAAGATGCATGAAAGGAGGTGTGGCCCGCACATGAACAGCCATATGCTGGCCAAGAAGATCATGAGATTAGGGTACTATTGGCTAACTTTGGAGAGTGATTGCATCAAGCATGTGCGGAGCTGTCATCAATGTCAGATTTATGGGGATAAGGTAAATGTTCCCTCAAATGAGCTACATCAACTGTCTGAATCTTGGCCTTTCTCAATGTGGGGGATAGATGTTATTGGCCCAATTAATCCAAAGGCATCAAATGGTCATCGATTCATCTTAGTTGCAATCGACTATTTTTCTAAATGGATTGAGGCAGCTTCCTATGCAAATGTCACTGCCCGAAATGTAGTGAGGTTCATCCGACGTGACATCATTGCTCATTACGGCGTTCCTGAAGCCATCATCACTGATAATGGAACTAATCTAAACAACAAGCTCGTTGATGACTTGTTTAGTGAATTCAAGATTCGGCATCTGAACTCGTCTCCTTACCATCCTCAAATGAACGGTGCAGTAGAAGCGGCCAACAAAAACATCAAGAAGATTTTGGCGAAGACTGCTGAAAATTACCGTGACTGGCATGAAAGGTTGCCTTTTGCACTAATGGCGTACCGAACTTCAATTCGAACCTCTGTGGGGGCGACACCTTTCTCTCTTGTGTATGGCATGGAAGCAGTGCTGCCTATTGAAGTGGAAATTCCATCATTGCGCGTGCTGTCCCAAATGGAATTGTCTGAAGTTGAGTGGATACAACAAAGGTTTGACCAGTTGAACCTGATTGATGAGAAGAGACTTGAAGCCATTTGTCACGGTCAGTGTTACCAACAGCGGGTAGCTAAGTCATTCAACCACAAGGTCCAACCGAGGCACTTTGAAGCAAATGACCTTGTTCTGCGGAAGATACTTCCCATTATTCCTGATCCTAGAGGTAAGTTCACTCCAAATTACAGTGGACCGTATGTTGTGAAGAAGGTGCTCCCTGGAGGCGCGCTGACCCTAGCTAAGATGGATGGTCGGGAATTCTCAAATCCTGTCAATGCATATGCTCTCAAGAAATACTATCCGTGATGTTTCCTCTCTCTTGTCAATGCCTTGATTCAATTAATAAAATGTTGAATTATGCAATTTCCTGATTTTAACATTCCATGATTGATTGAGTTTTTTTCAATGAGACGTATCAGGATGATGAAAGGCAAGCCTTATTCATACACAGTCCTTTATTTATGCAATTGTGAGATGAGCATACAAAGTGCCATGTTGCAGAGTAAAGAGTTCTCTCGCGATAAGTACATTAACCAAAGTGATGAGGGGCAGTTCATTTCTCTATCCCAAACACTAAAATGATCCATTGGTTGCCCACTTTGAGCCTAAACACTTGAGGAGTTTCATTTCATATTACCCCTGTCAAGAACCACCCCACATCGGGGCAAACTGGAGGTACATTTGCATCATTGATGAAAAAAGGAGAAAAATGAATAGAAACTTTATTGCTTTCACTTGCATCAATCTTTGAGTGTTGCTTTTACATGTGAAATCAAATATTAAATCAAGTGCCTTAGGGATGATGAAAAGCATTCTTTTCTATATCCTAAACATTCTTAGCTACTTTGAGCCTATGATTTCATCTCAAATTAAGCACACGTTGGTGAATATCTCTTACACTGGAGCATTGTAGCAGAATACGAGCATCCTCATACCAAGGTCTGAAGCGTCAGTCTAGTCCATTAAAAAAGAAAAAAAAGCAAAATAGGGCATGAAAAAAGCAATAAGCCTGGTAAAAGCAAGGTCTATGCCCAAATTCAGAAGAAAAGTGAAAGAAGTTAGGGGGCAAGAAAAGCAATTTGCCTGGTAAAAGCAAGGCCGATGCCCATAGAAGTCAGAGCCGAAGGCTCAAATCTGCAAAAAGTCGACCTTCAATGTGATGCTGAATGGGGCAATCTTGTCAATAATCCCTAGTGAGTTTGACATCACATAGCATCCCCAAGTGAATCAAAGTCTGAGGCTCGAAAGTTGAGTCTGAGGAAAAATTCTCAGTTTTTCATCCTACACACACTTTTAAGCCAAGCATGCAAAGTCTCTTCTGATTAGGGCACTTGAATTAATGTAAGATTCCTAATGTGTTAAGCTTAGCTCGAAGAAGTGCGAGCAGGACTGTTTCTATTTCATTTGCAGGGTTCTTGATTTGTAAACCCGACGATTTTCATTGAAGACTTTCTTTCTAAGCCTTGATTCAGAGAGTCCCATTTGCTTAACCATTGACCAAGCCTAAATTACGGTCCTATTAAAGACCTCCCTGATTGGAAAGATTGTACCACTTGCGAGAGTACTCAGACCTTTGTTGACATGATGATAGTAAGACTGAGTGTTTCAGTTATTTCCTCATTATGACAAAAGCCCTTCTAAATGAGAGTGAGTGATAAGTCCTTTCTGACTGAATGTCTCTTAGCTCAAAGGAATCTCTCAAATATGAATTGCATTTTATGATGAAGCAGGTGATTTAGTGATGTGCTTATCTTTTCAGGGATCAAGAATTCTGAATGCATGTACTTCAATTTAAGTGCCTGTGACTATGTGCAGGTACTATTCTTAGCGATGGTGATGAATCGTTGTCTCATCTCGAGAGCCTGTGGCGAGGTACAGGTCTTTCAACTTAAGTTCATTTTGAGTCCCTACGGTAAGGACTCGAGTTTAATCAGGTATCTTTCACTATTTTGCCTCTGTGGTGACCGAATTAGGGTTTCGGGCCTCAAGCAATCTAGGTCTTTCACCGTTTTGCCTCTGTGCAATCCAAGTCTTTCACCGTTTTGCCTCTGTGCAATCCAGGTCTTATTCCCCGTTTTGCCTCTGTGGTGACCGAATTAAGGTTTTCGGCCTCAAGCAATCCAGGTCTTTCACCGTTTTGCCTCTGTGCAATCCAGGTCTTTCACCATTTTGCCTCTGTGCAATCCAGGTCTTATTCACCGTTTTGCCTCTGTGGTGACCGAATTAAGGTTTCGGGCCTCAAGCAATTCAGGTCTTTCACCGTTTTGCCTCTGTGCAATCCAGGTCTCTTTCACCGTTTTGCCTCTGAGCAATCCAAGTCTTTCACCGTTTTGCCTTTGTGCAATCCAGGTCTCTTTCGTCGTTTGCCTCTGTTGTGACCGAAGTAAGGGTGTGGGCCTCAACCAAACAAACTAGGTTCTTTCACTGCCTTTCTCTTATGACCAAAGCAGGTGCTCGGTCTTCAGAGGGCAGTCTCGAAGCTCATACATACCTTGATCTGCCATTCCAACCAGGTAAGTATTTTCAAGTATGTTTCTTTTTCCTTCATCTGCATTCATCATGTCATAATCACATTGAAAAATGAGAGTTAATCTCAACAAAAATATCATGCATAGCATTTGCATAGTCAAAATTAGGTATCAATTGGTCTTTAAATGCAACTTCTGCGAGCTCACCTTCAAAGAGGGGCAGCTGTTGACACCTAATTTTTAAATTTTAGCATATAGATTTAATTGCATCGGAATTTATTTGCCTAAAGAAAATATTCATTGTGTCTTGCGTTTTGGGAAAAGCTATCGGCGGCGAATTTATCTTTGGGAAGGAAATATTGGGCGAATTTGAGCATGTTTGAAATCAAAGAGAGGAAGGGAAATTTTGGATATATCTTCTTAGATTTCATTGAAAATTTCGTTCCTCCCTTTTAGCTAAAAAATTTGAGCAAAGAGGAAGGAAAGGAGGAAATATTCGGTCAAATATTTGACCGAATATTTACCCCCCATTATATAAACGTCCAAGGAGAAGCTTTTGAGGGACAAGGACTTTATTTGAGAAAGAAAAGAGAGCAAACAAGTTTCATTCGGGAGAAACACAGAGAGAAAGAAAAACAGAGAGAGATCGAGAGTTCCAGAAGCTGAGAGGGACGCGAGGGAGAGAACGCGAGGTGGACAATTTGTCCGTGATTCTCGACGATCCGACCACAAAACTTCTTTCCCCTATTTTTCTTCTTGCTTTCACAGGTGGGTCTCTATCACGGCCTCGCCAAGGTTGCTTTCATCCGCGATTTTCCCGAGTATCGTGACTGGGTAAATTACACGGGCGAGCGACATTTTGCCTCGAGGTTGTTCGAACGCGCGCTTTCCCGACGTACCCGAGCCACGTAAGGGAGTTTGTTGTTTTTTTTTTTCGTAGCTTATGTTCAATTTTATCGAGTTCCTTGGACTGAGATGGGTGTGGCTGGTTCGTTTAATTTTCAAGTTTCCGAAGCTTTGGATTCAGCTTTTACGTTCATTTTGGTTTGTTCTTGGTGCATTGTAGGCCAAAGTCTTCATTTGTTTTTGTCCCTCACACCTGTCAATTAGCTTATGCACCACATGTTTTTGATAATTTACTTGAATAACTATTGTGTTGCTTTGAGTTGTTTCTGCGGTGTTCGAGTTGCTTGTCTATTGATTGTGTCGACGCTGAGTGATTCGTCGGTGAGGGAGTCGTGCTGCCAGTCGTGTTCGTTTGTTGCAGAGAGGAGAGACGTCGGCAAGTTCTCTTCGGTTTTGGTTGCAGGCCGTCCATGGGGGTTACACGAAGAAGAAGACCTGCAACTTGGGTGAGATGGGTTTTATTTTGTTGCAGGTCCATGCGTGTTGTAGATGAGGAGAAGCCAGATTGGGGCAGAGGAAAAACAAGCCCATGTGTGGAGGGGATGAAGGCCAGAAGAAAGAGGAAAAAAAGTGATAGAGGAAGCTGGACCGGGCCCATCGCAAGCCCAGTCCAATCCTTTTCCCTTCACGGGTTCACCCGCGCGCGGGTCCGACTTGAGCCCGACCCGGCCGCCTGACCCGTTCCTTTTTTTCTTTAATTTAATTTTATTCTGTTATTTTATTTCGTTTAATAATTTTTTAATAATAAAAAAAAACATTTTTTCTGCAATAAAAACATCTTTCATTATGTTGATTTGCTTGCTTTTTTTCATGTTAGTTTTTGTTTTATTTGCTTGATTTATGTAGTAAGTTTATCAATTGGAATTGATTTTTCGATTCGCAACCGCATTATCAATTTTTTTATTTCGTCTATAAGGCTTTAGACGAGGTAATAAATTGAGCGGGATTGGAATTGATATTTTGATCTTTAAGGCTTAAGATCAATTTATTGATTTTATCTGCGAGAATTGCTTTGTTTTGATGTTATTTCCCTTTTAATGAATCTTGTTTATTTGAATTGCACATTGAATTACATTTTCATGTTTAGAATAAATCGCATTTAGGTAATATTGCATGGCATAATTAGATTGCATTTTAGTTATTGCATATTTAAATTAGACTTTTAATATTTTATTTCCAATAGAATAGAAATTCATACCCATGTTTTTTTTTAGTTTACATTATTAGTTATTACATGACATTTAGTTTAGGCATATTAAATTGCATGTCAATTAGAGATTGCATTAGATTTCATATCATTACATGTTAGAAATTTAGAAATCATGTTAGGTTAGGTTTTTATGATTAACTAGTTTAATTAATTTAGAATAAATAAGAAAATGTTAAAAAAAATGCCCTTTTGCATGTCTTTACTTGGCTAGGTTAATTTAGGATTTTTATATTTAAAAGCATGTTAGGTCATGTCAATAGGTTTAGATTTTCATGCATTTGCATATTAGTCTAGTTTTAGCATTTTAGAATATCATCTATAGTTAAGGTAAATTCTTAATTTAAATTAGGGATTAATTTGGTTTAGTTCCTAGGTTAAATTAAATTTTATTTGACTATAGGTAATTGGTCTCATTAAGTAATTTAGAATTGCATTAGTATAATTGCATATAGGATTATTTTTCATTACATGCATTGCATACATATTAAAAAACCCAAAAAAAAGAGTTTTTTTTATTGATTTGTTTTATCTTGTTATTGTTCTCTTCCTTTGAATGTTTAAATAATTGTTTGCGCACCCGCGTGATCACCATGCATGTTAGGGAGTAAAATCAATTTAAGCTTGCCTGCAAATTATTTTTTTTTGAAATGGAAGAAATAGGTTCTCAAGTCCCCGAATTCAAAATCTCTGGTTCGTAGGAGTAAAATACTACTCTCGGTATTTTACATGGGTTTCTAATCGACCCACCTCAAATAGATTAGTGGCGACTCCAATTTTGCATGTTTAAGAATTGAAACCTAAGTTACGATTTGGTATGAGCTTGGGAGAGCTCGAGCTAAATTAGATTTAGCAATCCATTAGCCGAACCCCTAGGTAGTGCACCTTCAGGGAGGTCGCGACACTGACCATTGGAAAGCAATAAAAAGAGTACTTAGGTACTTGCGATATACTCGGAATTATGGTTTGCATTATACCAGATACCCAAGTGTTCTGGAAGGATATAGTGATGCAAACTGGATATCTGATGTGAAAGACTCAAAATCTACAAGTGGATATATATTCATACTAGCTGGTGCAGTCGAATCTTGGAACCCTATAAACAGACAGTGATAGCTAGATCCACAATGGAATCCGAGTTTATAGCTTTGGATAAATGTGGAGAAGAGGTTGGATGGCTATGTCATTTCTTAGAGGATATTCCAAAATGGGAAAAACTTGTGCCACCTATCAGTATACATTGTGATAGCCAATCTACGATTGGAAGAGCACAGAGTAACATGTACAATGGTAAGTCTAGAAATATACGTCGTAGACATAATACCGTTAGACAACTACTCTCAACTGGAATTATCTATATTAACTACGTAAGGTCAAAGGATAATATTGCGGATCCACTAACCAAAGGGTTAAACAGAGACTTAGTTGAGAAGTTGACAAGAGGAATGGGACTTAAGCCTAGAGAGGAATGAGGAGTATGGAGGAAAACCCAACATAGTTGACTGGAAATCCCAAGATCTAGGTTCAAAGGGACAACCTAACCTAACTATATAGACTCAATGAGGTCACTGTGGGGATAACCCTCAACCCATTCCTATGTATGAAAGTGACTTTATACGGGGAAAAAGGTTAGCAAAATGACAATTAAGTGGATCAAACATCGTGCTCACGACTTAAGGAAATTTTGCTTTAATGATAATGAAGTAGAGCAAATGAATTGCTCAAGACTTTCGAAATCACCTATGTGAGAGTGAAGTGGGGTCGTTTCAAAGGAGAATTTGGGGGCTAAATTCTACCTAAACTCTTGCAGAACTAGGACGGTGTTCAGGGCCAAAATGAACATAGTCATGAGAACTGAACAAACGATTGAATCATGTGTGAAGTGTATGGCTCTTTACATAAGAAAGCAAGACAGTTTAAGGACATCGTGTCTACTGAATAGCTAGTGAAGTAAGTATACTTTCACAAGGGAAGGTTCAAAGGGAGACTCCTACTTATCCTATGTAGATTCCTACTTATCCTATGTAGGTTTTGGATGCTGAACTCTATCTTAGAGTCAAAATCAAAACAATTTTCATTCATGTGGGGGATTGTTGGAATTATTGAAGGGTGAATGAGAAATTGTTTCTTAAAAAACCCACTTGTGTGGGAAGTGAGAGTCCCACATTGGAAAGTAAGAAGAGTTGGAAGTGGGAAGTGAAAAGTACTAGTCCCACATTGGAAATGAATAAGGTTTTAGAGTGCTTTATATATGATTACACTCCTTTAGAGTGGTAACGTTAAATGCACAAGTACTATGCCTCGTGCGTACCCGCAGGGGGGTGAAAATTCGGTTCCCATCGAACCTGAACTTGGGCGCGAGCGTGCGACCTGCGTACACGAATGTAACCCGAAAAAGTGGGCTTAGGGACAAGTCACTTTTTGCCTTATGGATTAATTTTTTCCAACTCAAAGCTGCGGGTTAATTGTAATGGCGGCTAGACCTTCTGGGTCTACGAGCGTCCAGACCTTCTGGGTCAGCATCCAGAACATCCAAGGACTTGAGACCTTCTGGATCAGCGTCTAGAACGTCCATGGTCTGGAGACCGTCTGGGTCTGTCTTAATGACGAATTTAATCTGCTTTTTCGTAACTGATGGTTATAGAGTTATATTGTAACGTCTAATTTAATCAGCGTATTAAGGTTGTAACGGCAGATTTAAATTGGCAATTAAACCCAAAACGCTTGTAACAGTTGATTTAATACCGTAACCTCCGATTTAATTCAGTAACAGTAATGTTAATTCCGAAACGTTTCCCCACTTGGTTTTATGATCTATTTCATTCCTTTTTTCCGGCACACAGATTGATTTCGAAATCATTCAGCGATTACATTGTATTCGAAAGAGCATTGCATTGTCTTGAGAGTGTTCAGCAAAGAAGTTGTTCAAGTTCGCTGAAAGCTCCGAAGTGCTATTCTTCATTGCTGCAAACCATTGTATCCTGGGAGACAGACATCTAGCAACCTCACGTGTACTGGAAGAGACAAAGCTTCATTGCGTACTGGAGGGGACGAATCTGTTTTAAGGAAACTGTGTTGAACACAAGCATCGGTTTCCTTTTTCTACTTCTTTCCAATTTTGTTGTCGTATCGTTGATGCCATTTTGAATTGTATTTGTTCAGTAATCTCAAAGCATATTCCAAAGGAGATTTAAGCAAATCTTCTAACACTAAGATGGCCACGTAGAACGCCAGACATAGCTAGCCAAAAGGAAATTTCATGGCGTGTTACTGGATGTTTCCTTTCTCTTGTGCATTTATAGGTGAAGTTCCTAGGATTGGGTTGGCTTGAATGGGCAACTTCGTCTGGCATGTTACAATAAGATGGCAGACGATGTTTGGATATTATGGCTAGGAATACGAGAAAAGAGGCCAAAGAGGGTTTTGCAGCCCTTATTCCAGTGTCAAGCTTTTCGGTTGCTTCTTTATGCACTTTGTTGACTCATTTGCACATTGCATCAGTTTGTATAGCTGATGCATAGATAACAGAAAGGTATCTGCATCAGCTTGAAGCTGCTTTAGTTCTTGGTGGGGTTGATGTCCCTGGACCTCATCTTCATACAGTGAGTTTTTTGAAGGAAATCTGCTACAAGGAAATTGTTCTGCCCCTTTATGGCGGTTTGATTGTGAATGGTTTCAATTGTTTATTTCCAGATATATCCCCATGGATCAACTAATACATTGCCATTTGCTACCATGGGTTCTGGTTCTCTCGCTGTGATGGCTATTTTTGAGTCAAAGTATAGAGAAGGCCTGACAGTAAGTTGACTTGGCATTATATCTTTCCTTCAATATATAATTGCACTGTTATCTTAATGTCCAATTCTGCAATAGAAATATTGTCTATACATAAATCATAATTGGAAGTGGCCTTATTGGCGAAAGTGGTGTTAATGGTTTTCTATATATTCTTAAATTGGCTTGACTAGCTAGTATTTAAGGGAGGAAGGTGTGAGTGTTAAGCGATAGCTGTGTTCGCTTTCTAATTAGTTTCCTGAGATTAATGTGGTCTAGAAATTCTTGCTTGTGCTTGATGTGCATTAGGAAAACAAATAACTTACTATTTAAGCTTTTGGAGGAAATATTAACTGTTATGGATTGCCATATTGTAGCTCCAGACTTAAGGTTCCAGTCTTGACAAGCCTTATTATCGTCATTATATCTACTTCTCTTGTTTGTTCTCCATTTGTTGTTTGATGTGGTTACTTGCGCATTAATGTTCCACATATAAGGCCTAACTTACACATGAGGAGAGTTTTAAAAGTATATGCTTCACATGCATAATGGACAAATCGTTCAGGAAAAACAGTTGTCTAGCATTGCTCACTTCTTTTCAGCCAAATTAAAATTTTAGTCATCTGAAATAGTTCAGGAATTATAATCGCTTTTTCCTTGAGCATGGCACATCATTTGAAGCTTGAGTTCCGATAATTTATGGTCTAGATAATTTGATGTGTTTCAAGAGAAGCCCATTATGAAAAGTCAAAGCTAGATCTTGGATTTTGTGCAACTTTTGTTGAGATGTTACTTACTAGGGTTTTTTTTTTCACTTCTTATGGATTATGTCATGTTTTTCTAAAAAGAGATGAAGGAATTCAACTGGGAGCTGAAGCTATACGTTTTGGTATATTTAACGACTTGGGAAGTGGAAGTAATGTGGATATTTGTGCGATAACAAAGGTTTGTTGTTACTCACCAATCGCTATTTATCTCCCTGATTGTAAGTTTAACTTGGATTGTAAGTAACTCACTTGTGCGTACTCTAATTCACTATCTAGGACAATCCCAAGGCAGTCGCACAGTGCTTACAAAGGCATTCTCCCCTAGGACAAGAACAAGAATCAAGTCTTAGCCTGACCAACATTTTAGAAGGAAAGAATAGAAGATTATGTGCAAGAATGTTTTTTGAGACGCTAGTATGTTCTTTAGACTCAATATTGAGGATGTAATTTTTGTGGTTGATATATTGCATATGAATCTAATTTCTTTCATTAAACTTTATAGAACCCAAATATAAGGGTTTAGTGGTTTGGGGTTTTGGGGTTTAGGGTTTATGAATGTATGGTTATGGTTCTTGTGGATAATGTTGATGATTGTATTCATTTTCGTATCATTATAATATTTTGATGTTATTTAGTGCTTAAGAATTAATTTTAAAAATAAATTTTTCCGTTAATTAGATTTGACACTGAAATCGTCCCTAATAATATTCATTGCAGATTTCGTTGCTAAAAAATTAATAAAAATTTGTTGATAAATTCTTCTCGAAAAAATGTTCGTAATAAAATTCAAGAAAAAAATGTAACAAATTAGCAATAAATTTTGATGCAAATTACAGTCCAAAATGATGAAAATCAAGGCAAATTAGCGACGAATAATTGTTACGGACAAATTTTGTCATGAATAATTGTTAGCGACAAATTTTGCAACGACAAATTAGAGATGGAATTTGCGATGGATAAATTGGCGACGAATTTTGCGACAGATAAACTCCGTTGCTAATTTGTGACAAATTTAGCAAAAGTGACGAATTTTGCGATGAAAATGTAGCAACGAATTTTGTGACAGATGTATTTCGTCGCAAATTGACGACGAATTTTGCTACAATATCTTTTTTCATCACTAATTTTCAACGGATATATTTGCGGAGCCATATTAGCCACAAATTTTTTTTCATCACAAAATTCGTCGCAAAACCATTTAGCGACAAATTTTCCTAAATTTTATGTCACAAAATTTGTTGCTAAAACCTAATTTTTATGTAGTGGAAAACTGTAATGCTCAAGTAACATTACTTAATTAGGATAATCGAGTCAAGCTAAATACAGATAGTGCACGACATATTCAATTTTTTTAATAAATGACACAATAGATATTTAATAAATATAAGGAGTATATATTTATAAGGCAAATGAATCCATGATATTCAATTATCTTCTAAATGATACTTATTATTCTCAAGTGATACTTTCTTCCCTCTAATAAAGCCTGGCGCTTATTGTTGTGATTCTTTAAAAGTGCTATATTTTCATATAAGTCAGTTGTCCAATAGTAGAGGTGCAGATTCTATGAACATACGATTTCAATCAAACTTAGAAAAACAAAGTGCATGTGAAATATGGACAAGTATACTAGTGAATGTTTCAAAAGGTATTATAGCACAAATTAGAACAACTGAGCCTGCCCAAAAAAAAAATGCTTTTTGGACAAGTAGCATTGTCTGTATCCACGCAAGATGAGCAAAAGAGCACATCGGATCTGGATATGACAGATGGGGAGATGCATAGGGCAAACCACTTCTCAGCTTGCCTTGTAATAGAGCCAAACAAGAAATTCACAAAAAATTCTGATTCCTGTGATTACCATCTGTAACATGTTACAACTTACAAGGGTAATAGGAATGATAGGGAAAGGAAGAAGCTGGGATCCTGAACAGACGGCATACTTTGCTTTCAAGTGCTGTAACGAAGAATCAAGAAGTCTAAATCTCATGGGGAAAGAATTCTCTTACACACATGTTCCTCCTTTAGAAGAAAATGTCTGTTTGCTTTGATTGCGCTTTGAGATCTTTCAATTTCTTCAAAATATTTGTGAAGTAATCCTGCAAGTACTTCTCTAGGGTGACAGTATCCTTGGAATCCACCCCAAGAAGATCATACGTCTCATTCATTGGAACATAGAAAACAGTGTCGCTTGTAAGCACCTGAATAAGCACGTAACCCATATTAGGCCTCCTGTTATAGGTCATAGTCTAAAATATCCATGTCATGGATAAGCGAAAATCAGTGGATCACTTAAAACCCATATGGAGCATTACCTCTGAAAATGCTAATCTGTCAGCAACATCATTTGTCCACTCAAAAAACCGAGTTAGTTGGCGAGTTACCCTCAAGACCGACACTGGAACTGTAGTCACATTTGCATCTTGCCCAGCAAGTCTCTCACACAATGTTATTACCTGACAAGCATTTCCGATCAAAAAAACAAAAACGGACCGTATAATGCACAGATAGAGTTAGTAAGAGAATCCAAATCATCGACACTGTTGCTACATTGGCTAATTTAAATTAAGGCTTGCTCACAGCATTGGCACTTGATTGTCATTCAAGGCCCCCTGAATACACAACTTATGTGGCTCCTTTCAACTATATTTATAATCATCATTCTAGGATAATGCTTACCAGAAATTAACATCATTGGGCTAAAAGGGAGAGAGAACAGAATATAGACATGAATTTTAGGCTTTTTAACAACGTTAAGTGATGTCATTTACCTCTTGTGTTGTCCACGCACGAGGTCCAGCAAATGTAAGGAGTTTGCCATTCGCATTTTCCTTGCGTAAAGCTATAAATGTCAATCGAGCTATATCCTGGTGTGAAATTCCAATATAACCAGATTCAGATAAAAATATTATGCAGAATTGACCTCACAGAATTGCCCACAGGGAAGAAATAAGCGCAACCTCCTATGAGCTAATAACCTGGGTATCCATATAAGCAATTCTTGTTGGAGCATCTGTCCCCCAGACTGATTTTTCTTCCAAGATAGGTACTGCATACTGACCAATCAATCCCTGAAAAATTGGCAATCAGTACTGCATTTAGAGACAATCAGCAAGGAATATTCTTTAAAGACAAGTTTAAAATAGTTATAGATCACTTGGTTAAAGCTTGTTATACCTAGCAAACAATACAAGTCCATTTGGGCCAACTTTTCTGCTGTTGAACTTCATAAAAGTTGCTAATCATTACTTAATGCTATCTAAACCCGCAGTGAGAACAGCATGCAGTCTTTGAAGTTCCAAGCCAGCTAAGTGGGCTCCCAAAGACAGATCTGATGTTGATGTAAAGCACAAAGGCAGTCCTCCTCATAAATCAAAATATATATACTAGTGACTGAAGAGAGGGCCAAGGATGTTAGTCAGGTGAAGCTTTCATTGAACAAGACACTCTGGCCTAGAAAGAAAGAAGGAAAGAAAAGAAGACAGCTTCCAGTGGACCAAAACGAGCAAGATGAAATTTTCACACGAGGAAATAGCTTCTACTGTGCATCAATGACAAAGCTAAGTTAAACCACATTTTGTTCGAATGCTTTATTTTTTCTTTAGTCTTTTTCCCCTTTTGGGTTTACTTTAACTTGAGAGGTAAGTAAAAAAAAAAATTGATTATTGCTAAATATCATAAGTGAGAACCCACCATCAGTCAGAATGTTTACCTGCATGAAACCACATAAGCGAATGACAATATGATTAAGGCCTGAGTCTTTCAGAAATTTCTCTGTACAGTATTTTATCTCCATCAATGGAACCTCTGGATGCTTGTCACAATTGTGGATGGAAAAGAACACATATTTCTGGACGCCCATTGCTTTTGCACATTGTATAAGAGCAACTTTCCCTTCCCAATCTACCTAAAGAGAACAAAAGGTTGGTAAGACTGACAAATCCATGGATATGTACCTGAAAGTCGAATAAATTAATCGTGGAGTAGATGCACGTCAGTGACAGATGCAGATACACTTCTGCAGGGATCCAACTTCAGGACTAACTCAACAAAACTTCTTACTTCTAAAAGTTAAAAATCCTTCATCTTTCTATCTTGAGAAAAGTTAAATATATGAAGAGGAGAGATATTAATACAAGTGATAGATTACGCATCCAGTTCAACTCAAAAGGAAGAGTAGTTGAATGCCAAGTAATCAAGAAAAGTGATAGAGAAAATTGAATTGTCTTTGATGGAATATATTATGCTCCAGCGGACAAAAATGTGTTAGGCAGAAACATGTTCATATACCAATCTTGATAACAAAGAGAAAACTGACTCAAAGTGGTAATGACTGTGAATAAAAACTAAGCCCAGCTGGGTCATTGCTCTTACTCTACCACCAGTGACATTGTCACTGAAAGAGAATTAAGAGTCTCAGGGGAAAAAGGGAGAGAAACATTGCAGTACTTCAAGAGATAAAATTGCAACTGCCGAACAATCATGTCAAATTTGATTTTCTGTTCAGTTAATTTTAATGAATGGGGCTGTGGAGGAGAAAAAGTAACTGTAAAGAAAAAAAGGCTTGATGAGAACGGCAAGAAGATTAAGAAATCACCGTCTTTATTGGTTCCTCAGGGCGCCCCGTTGCACAGTCAATAACCGTATGAATCCCCACAAGTGTTGCTGGTATAGTTTCCGGCTTGCTCAAATCTGCCTAGAATATTGGAGGACAATCCTAGTTTAAAAATCTTGCAGGGAAAGGAAACATTTTGCCATTGAACCCAGGAAACTCAAAAGACAACCATAACGACTGAGGAGTAATTGTGTTATTCCAACTAATTAGACTAGAAAAAATGATTGGCCAGATTGAAGTAATTATGTCATAAGTCATGGCACCTACATTGACAACTGTAGCACCCCAATCACGAAGAAAATCAGCTGGAGCCGGTCGAGGCCTGACAAGACATCTGACATCATAACCTTCATCTAGAGCCCGTCTTACGACTTGCCTGCCCAGTGTTCCCGTGGCACCAACAACCAGAATGCTAGTCGGCCTAACAGGCGTCCCCGGAGCAAGATTGGCAGCAGCAGGTGCCTGCGCAGTGCATGTGACTAATGGCCGAGCGTGCAATTTCCCTATGAAAGATACAAGAGGACATAACGAAACAAGATGCAAATCCAGTGAGAAAGAAATAAATACTCTTAATTCCGAAACTGCACAAAAATCTGCATACTCAGATTTCCAAGAAGGATGAGTAAGTGGCTTGACATCCAAACACAAGAAGCAAAATACAAAATAAAAAAATGAAACTGAGGCAAGGTAGGAAATCCAGATATCTATCTGAAAGGCAATCTCCTATTCGCGGTGCTGTTATTGCCAAAGCCCATCCCCATGCTAGAAAATTCAGAAACTGTACCACCAACCAGAAGTCCATCTCAATGTCATTACCTCCTTCATGATGAGCAAAATGCAAGCAAAAGGCCGGCTAATAGATTGCAAAACTTCTATGAGTGCGCTATGTCAAGGTGACAGGATTGGGACACTTCAGCCAGCAGGGTATATGTTACAGAAGAACATGAATTCAACTGCCCTTGGAAGTTCTGATGGCCGTGTTTCTTCACATTTTGCAAAACTAATCTGAGTTAAGAGCGCTTGCTCCCGCAGGACTCGGAAAATCATCACGCAGACTGGGAAAGCTACAGTAGAATGGCATCGCAAATCGCAACGTTGAAGCCGTCGAACCTTACGCTAACCGAGCTCAAGGCGATTGGGGTGTACCTGGCGAGGAGGCGGCGTTGACGAGAGCAGCGGAACCCGGGCAGCAGCTCGACGAGATGAAGGCGTCCCCCGTTAGGGACCGCCGCCACGAGAGCAGGGCGGTGGCTTTGCTCCGCCGATGAAGGCGGTGGTGGGGCGTGGAGAATTGCGACGGCAGCCTCAAGGCCATGATGATGCCTCTGTAACGAACAGACACACACACACACTCTCTCTCTCTCTCTCTCCCTCTCTCAGAGATACATGCTCTCCTCTGGTGATGGTGAATGGACAAGAGGACGCAGAGCGAGAGAGAAAGAGAGAATGGATCGGAGTGATGCCACGTGGTTCTCTGAAGTGGATCACGATTTTGTCCACCTCGGCTACAGGTAGCATCAAAACGCCGTCGTTCCGCCACCCCATTAGCTTCCTCTCTAAGGACGCGTTTGGTAACATTTATGTTTCGAAAAAAAATTGAATATTTCCGAGAAAAATTTTTGAACAGAAAAACTCATTTGGTAACTACGCAAAATAAATTTTTTGAATTTTTAAGCAAGAAACGAATTTTCCCTACTTTTTATTTTTTATTACCGAGAACAAAAGTATAAACAAACGCGTCTGAACACAAATTTTTGTTCTAGGGAACAGAAACACAAATAAACAAATGTCACTCCTGGGAACACAAATCAAATTGATTTTCAATTGTGTATGAAAAAAAGGAGATGATAAAATTCTTCTCAATATTCAGATCTTACTTTCGAAAATTATTATCAATGTCGTTATTGTATTTTGTTTCGAATTATAAGATATTAAGTTGATATAGAAATGTTTACCTGAAATATTACTAACATATGGAGTACGGATTTTCATGTTTATTTATTGTCGAGAAATAAAACGACCTAAAAAAACGGATGTCATGGGAAATAAAAAGTGCAAATAATTAGGCAATTGTAATCTGTCGGTGTTCATTCTAGAAAACTTCACGAGATGACGATTCTTCGTTCCAAAAGAAGTAACCAAAGATTGGTATTTGCATCCAAACAGAAGGTACCGAAGAAATGAAGACCAGCATAGAGACAGCATAAAGATTGATGTTTTCCGTGAGCATGCATGCAGAGCAAGAGTTTGAGAAAACAATTTCTGCTTTTCACAATAAAGAAGAAGACAATGACACAAATAGTCATTTAATGTGCGATTTGATCTATAAACTTTTAATTTGTTGAATGTAATCTTGAAACTTTAGCATAATGTGTAGTGTGGCTTTTAAAATATTTATTCATGAATTATTAGTATATTTTCAAACTAATATTTAGTGATCATATTAAACATTTCCATACAATTCAACAATTAGTTTAAATATGTATGATGAGTTCAAAGATCACATTAAATAAATTGGAAGTTCACGGATTGCACATTCAATTAAAATTTAAGGACTCCATTATACAAATTCAAAACTTGTAAATCACATTATACATATGTTCAAAATTTAGAGATCATTTATACTACATCCCCATAGAGAAATTATTCTCCTCAATTTCAAGTACGGTTGTCTTCCTCAATCATAGAATTCTTTTTCCTGTCAATTACCCGCTCTCAGCTATCATGGAAAAAGCCATGTGTCGTTTCAGTTCAGGAAAACATAGCGCCTGAAAATGTAGCTTCGAACTGCTCCTACCAACGACACAGACCACACGAACGGATCAGCATTTCGGGCGTCGATGTTGTTTAGGAACATCTGCCCATCAAACATTTGATAAAACATCAGGGTACATATAATTCCTACAAAACTAAAGTACCAATTCTTATTTTCTTGTTCCTTTTTTTTTTTTTTCCGTCTCGCTCGTCCGCCTTACGGCAAATGGGTAAGAATCACAGCTAAAAGAAGAGGCCCAAAATTTTTAATTTACAAGGAACTGCCTGGATAGAATCGAGAGAAAAGAAAACAAGAAGAAGTTAATCCTGGAAGGCCGGGATTTGCTCGCGGTTAGCCCCTGATGCAGTCTAGAACATCAGGCACCGGATTCTATATACAATGCGCCTTCTCATTGTTGTCCGAAGAAACAGAAGTGGCTCCAAAGGCTGATGGAAAGACCCAAAGAATTGATGGAGAACCGAGTCAAGGATTAACTGTAACTTCCTTCAGTCAGAAAACATCTCTTCCAGTTCTGGCGTTTCGGTTTTGAGTAGGTTGGATTCAGGATCTGAACCATTTGGTAAGCGTTTGCCTTGGCTTTCGTTTCCATCTTCCATGTAATCCATGTCAAGCCCATCTTGCTCATCTTCAGGTTTCTGCTCCTCCATTGCATCATACGCTGATATCTTCCCCGCATTTTTCTCCTCATCATCTTCGCCACCGTCATCAGTTCTTCTGGGGGCATCTATGAGTGCCCTGTCCTTCGCTTCGGGTTTCTCACAGATGCAGGACGATGGGTTTTCATGGAACTCGCCTCTGCCTGGCCTTACCTCATTGGGTTCTCCCATAAAACCAATCTGATGAGTTCGAACCCTCAAAGCAAATTCCTCCCATGGAATGCTACTCCGATTTAGGAATAGTTTATATAGTTTTCTAGCATTTGGCCTTATTGTTGGTTTGTGCCCAAAGTATCTCCTGAATAAACATCGTCAACTAGGATGAGCAGAATGGCGATTAACAGCAAGCAGCAACTCCAACATTGAAAATCATGTGCTCACAGTGCATCCACAGTTACTCTTTTCTATGCAGTATCATAATCATGACATCAGAACTGAGCCACAACCAGAGAAAAGATAGAAACATACCTTCTGCCAGCTAAAATCTTGGCCATGTTTCCATTGTTGTTGGTAACAAAAACATTGCTTTCATCACAAACAATGAAGTCCAGTGCAGCCATCCTAGATGAAAATGATGAGAATGGTGCCAACTCTTCCTTGCTTGCTATAGTATCCTTAGAATGAAAATTGGGAAAGAGTGCTCTCAGTGGAGCCAATGTCTCGTTGCCACCATACACCTCACCGGATGCCACATAAATGTGAACATCACTTCCAAAACCGAGTGCCCTCAGCATCAGACCAACTTCCTCCGGAGTTAGCGGGCATCTTCCATGCCTCCTTACTTTGTCAGGGTTGCTCGCCTGCAGTTTCATGAAAATTGCTTACTTTAGGGGATCTCTATGGTATTTTTCCCATGTTAATAGCTAGTTGTTCTATGCTATGATCGCCTTACATGTAAAGTTTTCCACCTCTTTCGAATAGCACCAAGCTCCCGCCTTTCTTTTTCTCCACCACCATAATCGCATCCAGAGAATGCAAGCATGTCTGGTTCGAACCTATGACATAACACTGATCCAATCAAAACGTTCATCTTTTTGTTTCATCATACATCAAACCTAAGCTCACATAGTTTTGGTAGTCTTTGGGAGGGAGAGGCAAAAGAGAAAATTTTGTCATACCCGATGAATTGGTAAGCAGAGATATACAACTGGCTATTTGACATGTGAAATGTGAAGTGTAAGGACTGAACTACATCAAAATGCGCAGCACTGACCTCCAAAGATGAGAGATGACAAGATAATAAGGAGAACCTACCTTAAGTGAAGGGCTATAAAGTGACTGCTTTTCGACCTCATCCTCTCTACCAATGTCCTACCCATCTTGACGATTGGAGCGGTGAACTTCAAAGCATGGTAATTTACTCTACATCTCAGCTTTTGCAGATCTTTGTTGAGCCTGTTTGATAGTCTGTAATCAAACTTGGTAAGTTGAACAGCCTGCAATGAGAAGAATGTAGGGATGTCAAATGAATTAAAGCCTGAGACATTATAGAAATATCTTTCAAACAAACACAAATTTACAGGAGCTAACATATTTAGGCATCAGACCATGATCCAAAACTTCTTCAACCAACAAAAAATATTTAGAAATCAGAATGTGCTGCAAAGCTTTTTAAACCAATCATAAGTCAGCAAAAAGACCTAAAGCAATACACTTCTAGCATTGAAATATTTCCCTAAGACTTTGTAGTTGAGTCAACCTTTTCAGGAGCTAACATACATCATCTCGATCAGCTTCTGTGTCGACACTTCAAGCACAAAATTATTACATATGCTGCCATTTTAATGCAAAAATTGTGAAATTGATTGTTGGATTATATGTTAGTAGTGCCCATAATCTGACCCCGCAAATAGTCTGTAATTTTTTTTCTCTGTTGATACACCTTCAAGTACATCAATTGGAGAGATTTCTTGAGTTGAATTGTCTATGATATATTTTAAAGAGAAATGCTACAGTTTTAATGTCTGCATTTGAACATGGTGAAGACTTTTCAACGATATATTTTTCCAGCATCATTACACCAACAGTTCTTACATGCTTTTTGTTTAAGACAGGCAGAACACGACTTTGGTAGCACTTCGGGTTGCACTTCCGAGGGACGCGCATGGTATATGGATTCAGTGCTTTTCCTCCCTTTGCTGGGAGCTGCTTTATGATTTTTACATCCTTTGAGAGAAAGGAAATAAACCAGTCGACATCGAAGATTTCATTGAAGTTGCTGCACCAAGCATAATATTCATATAAGTGCAGATACTTTGTTCCTTCTGCAATATAAATAACCAATCTTAATAGGGTTCTTATATAATAGGGAAGTTAAGAAACCTTGAGTCTTTCCAGAAAGATTTCTGGTCCAGCTTGGGCACAACAAGGGTGGCATTTAGTATATAAGCTGCAACAACAGCATCTGTTATCTGCATCAATACAAATATGAGGAGTTCACGACCAGGAGTATAAATGCAGTAAGACAGCTGTAAATAAGCTGGACATATTATGACTGCAAAAGTAGATTCCATAATTGCACAACGGGAATAAATTATACTAGCACATGTGTTCACAGGATCATTGAACAGGTGAAGGAAAAAAGGCACTTAATCACCGCAGAATGAGCCAAAAGATTCGAATTCTGCTCAAGTTCAAAACAGCATATCCTATGACAACTTTGGGCAATATCTCATGAAGAGTAACAACATGGCAAAAGGTTTAGATATCCAAGTAAAAGATAAAAGTCATTCGGCACTCAGGAAAAACGTCTATTGAAATCATTTCTAACAAGGTATATACCATTGTCTTGAAGTGACCAGACCCCGTTTAAGTACCAGAGCTGCAGCAAATTAATGCAGATACTTTCCAAAATTGCTTCACATTGAGGTTCTCCAAAAGAGCACATGCAATTGAATTGCGCAGAAATACAGCTTCTTCTCGAGGTCATAATCCACAAAATGAATGTGCATGAGGAATGATGAATCAAACTCATGTTGAAGAAAACTAACATTGTGACAGAAAAAGGAGTAGAAACAGGTATGGCTAGGACTAGGAGTGCAGCTTAAGTAACTTACCCCTGTTCTTTGTTGATTCAATCCTCCACTAGTGGCGATCAACAAGTATCGGTTGGGTTGCAATTTCTTCTCGGCGGCTGCAAAGGGGGAAAAAACACAGTCTTAATCTGTATAAACCAAATGCCAAGAATTATCGAACAGACAGCATAAAGAAGTAGTCAAAACAAAGGCCAACGTTGTCCATGAATAGTAAGCAATTCAATTGCTGCTCTTCGACCTCCCAATAAGAGGAGCTAAAAGCCGTGCCAGATAACGAGATAACTTATCGAGCCGAACACCCAGGGATAAATAACAGGAATCCAAACCAAATCAAAGTTGTCCTTTTTTTTTTCCTTTTATGGTAAAAAAAAATCAAAGAAGCGTAACAGAGGCAAATTCAAGCGAAAGTTTCCGTTCCATATTTTGGGCCATGACTAATCTCAGCAAAGGATGAGTGACAGACCCAGAGAGTCAAAATATGGGATATCAAATGGAATGCTTACTCATGAATCGGCCGCTGGCATTGCTGCAGCCGTAGAAGAAGCTCGACAACCTCGAAGTCCATAAATCGCGACTCAAATTTCCTCCTTTAGACTGTTGATCTCGCATTAAAACGAAAGGGAAAACGAATCTCACGATCAACTAACAAGACAAACATGACAACGCAGTTTGAAAATGAGTGAACCCATCAACACCACCCGAAGACGTGATTCGAACATTCATTACCGGAACACGAAACAGGTCCCCAGACACCGCGCGCGATTCTTCCTGCAATCCACCGCCGACTCGATCCGCCGACGCCTGATCACGCGCCACATGAAAAGAAACCAGCACGTCAGCGATCGCTCCTCATCAACGGGGAGCTCACACGAGATCAAACGCAACACACTCGAGCGGGACACCAAGCGACGCAGGAGATCCAAGCCATTTACCGAGCTGCGGTGGCGCAACAAGAGTTGCTGGTGGTGATGCTGCTGCATCTGCTGAGGAGACGGCGAAGGCGAGAGGAGGGAGAGGAGGGCGAGGAGGAACAGGAGGCAGCCGGACACGGCGGAGACGAGCGGGAGGAGGCCACCGAGGGGGCCGTGGAAGCGGCAGCTGTGGCTGAGCGTCGCGCGGAGGAGGCGGTGGAATCCTCCTCCTCCTCCGCCGCCGCCGGCGCCGATGTCTCGCTTCCGCTTCTTCATTTGTTCCCCTCGCGAGCCTGCGCCGAAAGCTTGAGCTTCTTCTTCTTCGTCGTCGTCGTCTTCGTCTTCCTGATCAGCGAATGCGAGCGAGCTTCTTCTTCTTCTTCTTCTTCTTCACACGTTGAGCGCTCACAGTCCCCCCTCGTCCGCCGTCGCAAGGCAACAGAAATCTCGGGTTCACTGCGGACAAAAGGGGGAGGCCTTCATCCTCGAAGCGATCGCGCCTAAAAATCATATGCGCTCTGTTCGGGAGTTCTGCTCCGGTGCGGCCGCTCGCACGGCTCGCGAACTTCCCCAATTGGCTGCCTGGCCCTCCTAATCATTTGATCTCCTCCACGTGTCGGCACCTCGCTTCTTCACTCGATAGTTTTCATAGCTGATCGTTACGTCATAGGTCATTCAGTAGTTGCTTTACAAGAAAACACCGAAAATTAAAAAACAATGAAAAAAAATTAGAATTGGTGATTTCTAGTTCAAAGTTAGTTGTGGCGAATTGGAAAGAAGTCAAATTGACACTATCAGATATTGATTTCTTCGAATGTGACATGACACGATGTGATAAGCTACCCAAAGATGTTCAATTATCAATAGCGATTTGCAAGTTATTAGTCGGTTTTGTTAACGTGTTTTTGATATTGTACGATGGCGTACATTTGAATGTTGATTTTGGCAAGCAGATATAAATCCTCGATTTCTCGAGAGGTTATTTGATTTTAGTGACTTATGATTTGAAAAATTATTTGATCTGATTGGATCTATCCCACATTTCCCTTGTGATCTCTCGATCTTCAAATGTCCTACTTGTACTTTGTAAATATATCTCGCAATCGGATTGGACGATATCTACAAAATATGAAAGAAAAAAATGCGTCAAATTCATTTTAAATTCATTTGTAATCGCAACGACATTCGATTGAATAATTTTAAATCGATAAAGATAAATTTGACAATCTCGTACCTTGAAAATTAGAAGTAACGTCTCGAATTTTTATCGCCATTTAATTTTATACTCGCGTCACTACTTAAATTTCTAAAAAAAAAGTTTCGAAAAATTTACAACAATGGAACGTTAAGACCGTTCCTTCCGTCTCCCCTTGGCCAGCAGGAGCACCTTTTGTTTCTCTCTGCCCTCTCTCTCTCTCTCTCTCTCTCTCTCTCTCTCTCATCACGTGGCGTTCGCGTGCCCCTCTGACCAGGCCAAAAACCCCCCATCACTTCTCGTAACGACTCTCGCGAGGGCGGACTTCGTCAACCGTCGATTGCCTCGGGCTCCCGTCATCGCTCGGGGAAAAACCGGCGGCTATGATTGCTCCAAGCTCGGGGCACGTGCGTTCCAGCGCGTGGCGCGACATCCTCCGTCGAACGGGCTGTCGTTTTTTCGACCCATCGATGGTTACGCCGTTGCGCGGTGTTTGTTGTCTAAATTCGATGTTTAAATGGCTGGGCCGGTGCAACGGCCACCGTGTGATGGTGAAGAACTGTGATGTCCATGGAGTTAACCCACGCTTAAAACGTATCCTCAATCTACTTATTCGTGATCTTATGACCAGTGATCTCGAGATACTTATTAAGTATACTTAGTGATTAATGAATGATTATGCATCTAACATATTAGATACACAAATCATGACGAAAATAACGCGTCGAAATTATAATGTTTCTTTGAATTGGACTTATTAATAAAGCCCGTTTGTTTATTGTCAATTGGGATAGTTCTGACTGATGTCAAGAAATCTTTGCTATAAAAGTAAGTTACTTGTCGAGTTTGATCAAGTCAAAACATAAAGCTGCTATTGTGTTTGTTATAATATGTCTCGAAAAGCCAGCTACTTAATTTTGTTTTGATTGTGATTTAGAGAAGCGTTCATAATTAGTGGCTACCTCGAGGGGAAATCGGCACAAAGAATCATTGTTACAATCCTATCACGTAGATTCGAATTTCCACATGCAAGAATAGGGCTCACGACCATCGATTCTTGAGACTCACGACCATTGATTCTTGAGACAAAAACATGAAAACGCCGTCGTGGAATCAAATACTAGAGTGAATTATCTGCTTAGTCCTCATGACAACATAAGTGTCGTTGCTCCCGTTCCTTTTCACAGAGTCCTGAAAACACGATGTGTAACTTTTCATCCAATTCACACATGATAAAATATAACCATCTTTCAAATAGAAAATAAAGAAATTCACATGACTAATACGTAATAATTAGCATGAGTAAAACCCATAGATCATGCTCCACGAAGTATTCATTAAGTCTAGTCATCCCTCAATACCCTTCATGAATGATGCTTGGACTTTGATTGAAACTCTTTCGGCTAGTTTTACCTCTCTTGTTTAGTCAAAGCCAAACTCATAGCTTGTTCCTTGAGAAGCAATCAATCCATTAGCCAATAGTACTAGAGATAAGAGGACAGAAGGGGCTTTTAAAGGGATTATATCATGAAAGCCCATTAGGATCCACCAATCACAATCGACTATCTAATTAAATGTTTGTCAATTTTGAATGATCAGATCGAGTCAAATCATCACCCTTAAGAATATAAGTGCCTTCCTTTAGTCCTCCGACATTATGGTTTAAGATCGTTCTCAAGACTTATTATCGAACCCTACATGTCGAGGAACACAGTAACATCAACATCCTATAGTCAAATTCTATTCTATGCACCAAGTTAAGGTTTTGTCAATCCACCAATTACAAAATCACCGTCTAATCCAAATCAAGCTTGGACAATCGGATCGAGTCCAATTGTGGCCCTCAAGAATACAGTATCTGCCCCTTTTATTCGTCAAACATTACGATTTAGGATTGATCTCGAGACTTTATGTCGAATCGTACAAGCATAGTGATATCGACATCCTATACATCAAATGCTATTCTATGTGCCAAGTTGAGGGGTCATCAATCCACCAATTTCAATCTGCCATCTAATCCAATTTGTTTTCAAGCTTGGACAATCGGATCGAGTCCAATCGTCGCTCTCAAGAATATAAGTACATCCACCTATTAGTCTTCGAACATTACGGTTTAAGATCATTCTCAAGACCTGAGTGGAACCATACATATATAGTGATGTTGACATCCTATACGTCAAATTCTATTTTATGTGCCAAGTTGAGGGGGTCATCGATCCACCAATTGCAATCCACCATCCAATCCAAAATTTTATCAAGGTTAGACGATCGGATCGAGTCCGATCGTCGCTCTCAAGAATACAAGTACCTTCACCTTTTCGTCCTCGAACATTACGGTTCGACATCATTCTCAAGACCTGATGTCGAACCATACAAGCATAGTGATGTCGACATCCTATAAGTCAAATGCATAGCATGCCCATAAACAAATTTGATCACTACTCTACCACCAACCGTTGCCTCAAATATGATACAGGGGCAGGTGAGATATGATAAGACTTCGACGCAAATGTCAAAAGGGGTTTGCTGTTTCTTTAATGATTTCAATTTGAGAGACTACATGATATTTTATTTTCTCTAGATCTTAGTCTTTTCTCTAATCTTTTTGCCCTAGATCTAGTTGGCTTCCGATAAAAAAAAAAGTGTTTGAAAATGCCTTGTGGAACAGACGGATGGGCATTCATCTTCAGTCTTTTTAAAATTTTTAATTGTGGGGAGATAGAGCTCTTGATGTTGACCAGAGGACTTGGGCAAAAAGCTTATCCGGGTAAGATGTCTACTAAGCAAGGCATAACCTAGGAAAGACGATTTGGATCTTTCCTTTTACGATGACTTGATAAATAATGTTGTCCCCACTTCTGTCTCCAACACGACATGACGCGACCAATGCACATCTACAATATATATATATATATATATATATATATATATATATATATATATATATATATATATGTGTGTAGACTTAAGTTTGGTTAGGTGCAAAAAGAAAGAACATGTGAAATCGATTTGGATCTTGCGCCTAAAAGAAGTGAGATGACGCCGCACCAAGAATGGCTGGAAGGTTCACCTTGGAAAATCGTGGAAAGATTCATGACTGAATTAGCTAAGTTGAAAAGTTTAAGACTTAATTGACTGTCACACAATATGTTAATGATTTTTTTAGACAATTATCCCTCACATTTGTAATTTATGTTTGGTCTAACCGAAAGAAGTGAAATTAATTAACTCAGTTCATGAAAGTTGATGCCAAACCCTACCTAAGTCTCAAGAAGGCGCTTCGTAACAATAGTTCCCACTATTTATCTCGGATATTTATACCTTTTGCTTTCTTCAAATGACTCCACGTCGATATGGAAGCTTTTAAAGTACACCAACGTGCATCATGCCCCTCAATTTTAGTAACCTTTTATTTTACCCTTGATAACACTGAATCGTCATGACGGCATGAAATAATTTTACGATGTGTTGCGATACTTTTTACGATCGCACATCGAGTCGTTGGATGGTCCATCTGAATACTGTGGAAGCGCAATGAACCAGGTTGTTTCTTTTTACCGCACAAGTGATGTTGATTAGCTGCTCCTCCTTTCAATGAATATATTGTGGCATGCCAGGGGCATGATGAGAAGTATAGCATGCATGATTATTTCCATAAAATTACAACTCCTATCATAAATAATATTGTCTAGAGAGGAGCAAGAATAATAATTATAGACACAAAAGATATATTTTTTTGTAACCGAGGGCTCTATCACGTGCTTCCTGTGCCCGGACGGCACTAAAGGGTCGAACCCCTATACCTCGGAGAGAGACTAGCACAGGACTCCAACACTACGGCCCCTCACTTAAGATGTTAACAATTACGGGTTTTGAACCCTCGACCTCGGCAATGAGAGATAAACTCTCAACCAACATAGCTGTCCACCGTTGGGTTAAAGACAAAAAAATATTCCTCTCTTGTTTGTTCAAAAATGTTCTATTTGATTTTTCCAAGAATGTATCACTTATTTGAAAACATTGTTCGTCTTTTTATTTTTATTTTTCGGCTATCGAACGAAATATTTTAATAAGTTACACATTAAAAAAAAATCGAGACTCCTTTTATTTAAATCGATGCTTTCTATATCAGAACACTTAAAAATTAACCTACTTTTAATAGGGGGAAAAATCATTGTCATCTTAGTTAAAAAGTCCAAAGTACACACATCACTCAAAAGGACATTGTGTTAACCTAAGATCAGTGGATATGATTATGACAAAAGTACATAGATTATGAAATAGATTTTGTCGATTTTGCATCTAGCTCATGATTTTCAACTACTTTAATCTTTATAACAGTCTTTGAGATTCTTGAAGTTGTCATTATTCTGCTAAAACTCCTCATCACTTACTAAGGTCTCGGAACGCTTTAAACAAAATTTAGTACAATATAACATCTTGCAACCACGACCATTTCATACTTAACTTCTAATAATCGTTCTTTCTTAGATTTGAATGATCATCGCGATGAGTATAAAATCTTAGTTTGGCTAGCAAATGGAAGTAACAACAATAAAAACATGCTGTATAGCCTTCGATGCTGCGATTTTTCTTTAATATGTGCAACCTAAATTTCAAGTGGGATTTGGTTGACGTCACACAGATTAACGAATCAATTATATCTTAAACCATCTATCGTTTTCTCTAATTCAACTACATAGCTCAGCTAATCCGAGAAGCATTCACATCACATGGTCATATATTTACATTTATTATATGTCTTTACATCTCCACAACCTTTTGGAGTTTTCGTGATCACCTCGAGAGGCCAATGCACAGTTATGGCGCATCGTAATCGAGTACGTCTTACCATGATTCTTATAAACATTCTTAATGCTCAAATAATTGAAAAGCCTTCTTCAATGAGCAGATGAAATATATTTGTTTGTGATTGAATGGCTATCAATGCTTTAAAAATATCGTCATCGTGCTAAAAATTGCAACTCATCTTTCCACCCAAATTGCACTAGATTTTTGTTTTTATAAATAAATAATGAGTAACAACTAGGGATGGGTAACATGGACTGGCCGAAGTCAAAACCGCCCAAACCGGCCCGGAATAGTACAGAACTGAAAGTGTCGGTCCGGTCCCCGGTTCCCAAAAGTGAAACTGGTGTTCGAGCGGTCCATATTCTAGTTCCTACGAAGGCCAGACCAGATTGATATATTTTTTATAATTTAATAATAATAAAGATGTAAAAAAGTAAAAAGAACTCAATTTAAATTTCTAAATTTTTAATTTACCAAAATAAATTTTTTAAAGAAAAAGTAAAGAAACTCAATTTTTCGTAGAATTTTCTTGATTTCCAACCGATCACATTAGATTTCCTAAGAACCGGACCGCACCGACCAGTCCGATCCCATCATTCCGGCTCCCGGTTCCGAGGAGGAATCGGACCGCCCTGAACTATGCACACCCCTAATAACAGCCCCTCAAAATTCACAAGCCTAGGCATTAAACTATCCATCTCTAAGACAAGCGACTTTATCAATTAGCAATTCTGTCTGTCTTTCCACATATTTCTTGTAATTTCGCCCCCGAGAATCACATGCTTAGGCACTAAACTAAACTATCCATCTCCAAAACCAGCAACTTTATCTATTAGCAATTCTGTCCGTCTTTCCACGTATTCTTGTAATTTTACCCCCCAAATCCAAGTGGGGGTTTGTTGGCAGAGAGATTCCTTTCCTCCCCTTTTGTTTTTAACTGGTGGGACAGCATTGTCATGGCCCCCCTCGGATGCCGATTGGCCTCTGAAGTGTGCTTCGATACGAAATAAAATAAATGTGGAGAACGAGACATGTTCTGTCTCGCCTGCGTTTGCTGCTGGACTTTGAGTTTGTCTGTTTTTCTTTGGCGTTCAGTTTCAGATTGGCTTGCCAGATGCCCTCTGCTCTCATCAGTAGTAGGTAAGCAGATCTCAGACCAGTCCAGAAAAGAAATTATATTAGGATTCGTTTGTTTAATGGCCACGTGCTTCCAAAATTTATTTTCCGACTTTTCAAATGTTTAGATTAGGAAAAAATCACTTTCCCTTTCTAATAAGAAGGAAATCGCTTCCTCTAAATGATAAAACAAATGAAATCAAACTCACCCGTAATCTTTTTTAAAAATAGTTTGGCTGAGTAACTGAGCAACGACATCTTATTGATTTTGAAGCCGTGTAACTTAGATGGATTGTCTTGTCAAAGCATTGCTTTCCCTCTTGCAAGTATGACTGTATGAGTGTGTTGTGTTCAAGCCGTGATTGAGTCAAGTCAAGCCGATACAATGCCAAATTCGATCTTAGATCGACTTGATTCGCGTACTCGATGCTCGAAGCTCGACTCTAGGCTCGACGGAGCGCTAAAGTTAATGCTTGAGCACGATTCCATAAGAAAATCAAAATACTTTGACAAAGGGGAAAAAAAAAGAAGAAGAAGAGAAAGCTGACTAGCGTGGGATTGCGTGTTGATGATGAAAGGCTAGAGCTTCTATGAGAAGGCAATTTATCCCCAGAGCAACAATCCATCTATCTCGGTTTAGCTCTTTTTCCCTATCAATGGCGACGGTTCCAGGCGCAAAGATAAAGCGTTGGAATTGAACCAAACATTCGAGGACCGAAGGGAAAAAAAGAAAAGAAAAAATGCTCGGAATTTTCCTAATTTAGTATTATATGTTTCATAGGTATTTTCTTTGTGAACGTAAAAGCGTAATTTTTCAGGGTATTTGGCCTTTTTCGCATACGGTGAAAACTATCAATCTTTCATGATTGTTAATGAGAATTTGAATTGAGGTGGCTATGTAGCCTTGATTGTCATGATCGCAAATGTGTAGTGGAGATGACAGATTATTTACTTTGTGTATAATAAGCTATTAAGTTGCTGCCTTATCGGGCGTGGGCGACACTTAGCTTTCCACCCAGAAATGGGTGTTTGCCCAAATAGTGAAAGATCTTTCACCAAGAAGATGATGCTCAATTTTTGTTGTTGTTGTTGTTGAAGAGATGATAGTGATTTTGTCCGAAGGAAAATGAAATGCAAAGATAATTACAAAATAAGTAATAAGTGCCGAAAACGAAAGTATTGGAAATGAAAAGGACTAGAAATTAATGAATTTGTCGAACACATTGGGAGTATGAGTCTGCAGTGATGATTGTGCTATTACACTATAAATTGTGGGTATTTAAAACCCACTATTCACAACCAATTTCAAGCAGTTATTATGCTAAGTACAATTACAAGTTCACATACTCCGAAATTCTCAAACATGCTATTTGTTTGCCAGGAATTATTATCTATATATAATCAGTACATGTGAACCCACTCCATCTTAATCGAGAGATTATGTAGACTCCATGTGAGACTTGCATCGTTCAATTGCTAAGACGGAGTTTAGCACGACAAGATTTTGTCGCCTTCCATCTGTCCCCATTGCCTAAGGCAATAGGGCAATACATCCTAATGGAACCCTAGATCAATCAAAGTAATCAAGGTCAGGTAGATCGAATTGGCCCCATTGATTAGATGTATAAATTCATCACGAATGAGAATGTCTAATGATTTCTCCCACTATCTGACGTTGAAAATTATTAAAAATTAGATTGCATTAGTTTCCAAATAAGCATAAAGCTACTCGTTCTAACTTCTCATAGTCAAACTCTTACCAGTATATATTATTTGTAATATAGATTGATAGTTGCTCCAACTTTACCTAAGAATCTAGATGATTAATCAAACAATATGCGATGACCACACTCCTCATACACCCAGTCACGCTTCGCAATATCCGCATTTCATTAGGGATTTTACAACATACGTGAAAACAGCTGACGAAAGTATAAATAAGCAATTCGGTGCTCCCATTTATAACCTATGCTGTGCAAATGTTTATATTTAATGAAATGCATAACTATTTCTTTTAATGATGAGGTAAATATGTTGGTCACAAATTAATGTACAAAAAAAGAAGAAGAAATGATGACTTACAACCTACAGCTGGGTAAAACAAATGTATGAAACTCATGAATTTGCTAATCTAGAAGGAAGGGCTCTTTTAGATTATTAATTAGAACATAATACCCTCAATACTTCACCTTTGTGAAATTAGCTGCTTTAAATGGTAATTCACTTGTTTATGGTAATGGAAAAATTCAACACATTAGGCCTCAATAGTGACAACTTCCACACATAACTTACCAGTTCTTGTAGGCGTCGACTGCATGTTGAAATACCATTTTCTCTCATGTTCAAAGAAATCTTTGTCATAAATCTAATTGGGATCAACCAAAGGCGAAAAATTCGAGATTTGGCACTGTAGATATACCTAAGCCAAGGAAATTTCATCATTTGTGATTGTAGGATTGAGCATTTCCTTCCTCAACGGCAACAAAGTATGATTTTGTCTCTTACGGTAGACTTAAAGCAAAACTCTAGGTTTAACCTAAGAGGGCCAAATTCCATATCTGTCATGGAAATTGTCTCATCTTTTTTAATTCAACCATTGTCGACGAAGTTCTAATTTTATTTTATTTTTTGCTTAAGGTTGACTTAAGGCGACCAAACTCCACTTTTGTCAACAAAGTTCTCAGCTAGGGGTGCCTAAGCCGAATTTTTTGTTGTTGTCTTAGGTTGTTTTTCTCGTAGTATCACAACCATTGGGTGCATGTAACATGCTCTTGCTCTACTACCTTAGTTAAGGATTTGACTTGGACCACATTAGCTAAATCCTCGCGACAACGATAATGAATGTGGAATTTGGCAGTAGGGGTAAGTGAAAAAGACTGGGAGCAAGAAAGCTCGGACCAGCCCTATTGAGCTTTTCGGCTTCGAATCGGCCAGAAACAATACATCTGATCGGATAATCTTAAAACATATCGATAAATCCAAATTATGAAAAGATAAAAGGTAAAGGATTTCATTTTCAATTCTCTAAACACTTCAATAATATTACAATTAAAACAATATTCGACAAGGATTGAATTTGAAGGAGGTGACAAAAAAAAGTGTGGAGAAAGTGATTCTTGAGGCAAAAAATGAACTCAAACCCTCAGGGGCCTGTCGAGCTTGGAACGAGCTTTTTGATTTGTGCTTGTTGGGCTTCATTACCCATTTGGAAAAGAAGAAGAAGTTATGCCCGTAAGACTTGAGGTGCTCGAAATTCATTTAATCACCCGCAGATTTTAAAAGTGATAATATGTTAGCGAGGCTATAATTAGATACTTATGGTCTGTTTATTTTATGAAAAATTATATGATAAATTAATTGCTTGTATCGTTTAAAATTATCGATCGATGAATTCATTATCGATAATATTTTTTTTATAACCAAGGTGTCCAGGCCAGCTTGCGCGCACCTCAATTATTCCTCGGGAGAGACTAGCACAGCAACATACCGCCATGACCTCCCACTTAAATCACAGGCGCTTCCCTGGAGAATCGAACCCAATACCTCAACGAAGTCCAAATTCGTCCTAACCAGCTAGGCTACCTATGGGTAGGTCATTATCGATAATAATTTATATCTCAACATTTTCAAAAATTATGAGAAATACTTTTATCCATTATTTTTTTCAAGTGATACAAGTAATCATTTTTAGGAATACATATTTAAAAAATATCGATCTTCCGCAAAGCAAATTCACCCTAATTGAAATATATTAACTCATTAGTTTGATTTGAGGAAGTGATGTAAATGGTTTTTGAACTTTGGTTCAATGTTTAATGCAGTCCCTGGAGTATAGCTCGTTGTGTAATATGACCCTTGAACTTTTTAAGTTATTTAATGTGGTATGTGAATTTTTTATATATGTTCAATTTAATCCATGAGTTATGTGAAAAATCCAATATTGCCCCTAAATTTGAAACAATATAGGGATAATGTTGAATTTTATCACGTGGCTTAGAGACTAAACTGAATGTATATAAAAGGTTCAAGGAGTCATATTGAAAAAATTAAAAATTTTAGAAATCAAATTGTATACCGAGATACTACAAATTGCGTATTGAATGAAAATTTATAGACTATTTTTGTCATTAACCTTTTTGATTTCATTGTGGGCCTAGGCCCAAGTTAGTTTGGGCCGAAACATCGCCTTAGGGCCCAGTTAGGCCCGACCCGTGCTCACCCCAAATCACTGGTCCGATGGTGGGCTGTCCACGAATATTGGACGGCGGCCTACAATCGACTCTCGATTTAGAACATCAACTTTTTTTTTTTTGGTCGAAAACATCAACTTCACTCGTCAGAGTAAGAGAGATTGTTTATTTTGCTTCTTTCTTTATTTAGCTACTCTTCATATGGTTAGATTTACTTCAGCTATGACGGATTCGTCAAACGTTCATAGCGGACGGAGACGGCAGGAAGAACAAAAGCCGAAAGGGACGAACCAGTGCCGTGGAATTTGCGCGACAGGAGAGAATTCTGTGTTCGCGCAAGCGGACCAATCCCGTGTCGCCGAGGCAGCTTAGGCTACAGGGAGAAAGCTGACGTGTCCTAGTGGTGTCAGAGAGAGAGAGAGAGAGAGAGAGTACTCTGCAAGAAGCACAACCCATTCAAGAGGTGGGGGTGGTAGATGCTTGAAGGAGATTGGTTGGTGAAGCATGGGGAGCCGCGGAGCAGAACTGGAGCCGAAACCTGCAAGCTCCGAATTGGGTGCCGATCGACCCGACATCCAGGACTACCTGCCGCCGGGTTCCTCCGCTCGTGAGCCCTCGCCCAAGCTCGTCCTGTAGTACCCATCTCTCCCTCCCTCCTTCTCTCTCTCTCTCTCTCTCTCTCTCTCTCTCTCTCTCTCTATTTGCGGATAGATGCCTTATCTTTGTTTAATTCTTAGTTGAGCTATAGGGCTCTTGGGCTTCGCCAGTTAAGAGTGGGAGAGTCAATTTTGGATGTAGTGTCATCCGCAATACCTGCGAGCTCCATTTATAATATGTCCCTCTTGGTATTTTTTTTCCCTTTTTGGAGATTTATTAATGAGGCTTTAGCATGTAACCCGTTTCTTAAACTGTTGAAGCTCCGCAAGAATCGGACATTAATTGTCAAAACGGATAGCGGCGTGTCCGATTTACGGGTTTGGAGTTGATCGCTTGCTTTGCCCTCTTCTTTGAAGATGGGTCGAATGCTAATCATCAAAGCGTTATGTGTGTGTTTGGATACCTGTGATTAGGAGGGTGCACGTGAAAATCTCAGGGGTAGAGCTAGGGATGGAGAGAGCTGTTTATAGAATTGCTTTGTGAAGAGATTGTGACGAATTGGAAGAATGCGTTCTATAAGTGAGTCATATGATATCCAAACCGAAGCACAACTATGGCGCCACACCATTTAGTGAACCGCTCTTTGTATTCTTGGTCAGAATCTTGTACACGACTGGGGGATCAATATAGATGCTTTACTGCTGTTTGTATCCATAGTCTAATGATGTAATGCTCTACTACTATCTGCTTAGAGTCACCATGACTAATGAATGGCTACATGATGTGCTCTTTTTTATCGCAGGCATGATTTGCTCGACATTTCTTCTTCCTTGAATGAAGCTGTGGGAGCAATTGTCGACGTAATTATTCTCCGAATGTTGTCAGCTTCAATAAAGTTTGAAATTCGCAAGTACTATAAAAAGGGGCTATATGTTTAGCCTTTTCAATTGCTTGTCGTGTGAAAGCGAACCAGATGATGATACATAGCCCTTAATATTTCAGGACTCGTTTACAAGATGTTTCAAGTCTAATGCACCGGAACCTTGGAACTGGAACATCTACTTGTTTCCTCTGTGGTGCTTCGGAGTGTTAGTTCGGTATCTTATATTATTCCCAGCAAGGTTAGCAAAGCTGAAAGAAGTTCGGCCTTAACTGCCTTTTCTTTATGTGTCTAGTGGCGTCAATAACCTTCTGAACAATATAAGAAGTTTCGTGATTATTGAGTTTGCTTATGGCAAAACGGTTTGTGTATTTGGAGAGTACAAAGTAAAGCTAGGAAGGATAGTCTCTAATAGTTGCAGTCTATGCGTTGTGCACTACTCGGCCTGTGAAAATCACTTCCTACTCACTCCTGGGGATTATCTTCTCCCAATGTTGAAGATTCTAGGACATTCTTAAACATTCTTTCTTCCAATCCCTTTCGTACATGATGCTGTGCCAGTCTAGAGTTCTTTGTCATGATGAGTTTCTCTCAACTCTGCAGGGTTATAGTACTCGCCGTGGGCCATATAGTTTTCTTTTCGTCCTTCTTCTCTGTGCACTTTTTGCTCCAAAGGCAACAAGCTTTGAGGAGAAAGATACAGGTGCCATTTTTTTCTGATGATTTTTTCGCGTTACTTTTATCTAGCCTTTGCTTTTATCTTTCAAAAATATTTACATGATATGAAGACGATCTATGGCAAAGGAATCTCTTGAAATTCCAGTAGCATGTCTATGAAAGTTTGCCTTCTTGCTTCTTTTAGGTGATGCTACGGAGGTTTTTATAGTTGCCTGGCTGAAGTCTGCTTTTTTCCATCCTGAACATCTTGTTCTTTCTGAAACCCATTGCCCAAAAAATTTCTACGCCTGATGGAGATTTGAAAAAGAAAAAAGAAAGGGACGGCTCAAGCTCCATACTACCGGGCACAAGCAGTTAACTACAATATGAGCCCATAGTCATTGCTAGTTTCCTGAAGGAGAATGTTCTTTGATTAGTCTTTAATAACATATACATGGCTCTTCTTACAAAGAATACGCTTAGCATCAAATATTACAATAGCCATTGACTGTGAGTTTCTTGTTACTCATTCCTGATGCTAAACATGTTGCCCATTTTATGTTCAGAGGTTTCTGGCAGAGTTACTTTGCTGCTTCTACGTAGCATCATGGACTGGAGTTATCAAGTATCATGGGCCACTGCCAAGCCTGCGCCCTAATCAGGCAATTCTGACTTACCATCTCCATTTTCTTATCTCCTCAACACCATTTTTATTGATCCAAGCTAACTTTATATGCGTATTAATGCATTTTGTTTCTTATTGAACAGGTTTTTGTTGCGAATCACACTTCTATGATTGATTTCATCATCTTGGAACAGGTTACTCCATTTGCTGTTACTATGCAGAAGCATCCGGGATGGGTTGGTGAGTCATTGCATTGCCTAATGCATGTTCGATTCTTGATTACGCAGAAGTCGTACAGTAGCAAATATAAATGAATCATGTGTACTAGTATCCATTACTTAAGCGTAGTGAATTGGACTTGCAAGATGACCTTCATTGACATTTTGGTTATGTTAAATTTTTTATTCAAATCGTCTCTGTTCTTTTTGCAGGCGTTTTGCAAAATTTTATCTTGGAGACAGTTGGGGGTATCTGTTTCAATCGAGCAGAGGTGAAGGATCGAGAAGTTGTGGGTGAAAAGTAGGATCATTTGCAAAAGGCGGCTTTTTTTATTTACTCCATATGCATTCTAGAAACACAAAGTCTCTTCTGTTTTTCAGGTTGAAGAATCATGTTCGGGGAAGTGATAACAACCCTCTCCTCATATTTCCTGAAGGAACGTGTGTAAACAACCAGTACTCTGTCATGTTCAAGAAGGTACATGTACTTACATTTTCATTGGATATGTTCATAAGCTAAAATACATCTTTCTATATATCAATTAGAGAGAGCTATCTCTTGTGGTGGGCCATGGATTTAGTTCATTTGCTCTCTCCTTAGTGATAGTCAAAATTTTCAGCATTACATGTCAAATGTCTCATCCTTCTTCTGTGGAATGTTCTATGAACAAGACGCAACTACAGCAAAACTTCTTGATGATCTGCAGGGTGCCTTTGAACTTGACTGTGCTGTTTGCCCAATCGCGATCAAGTATAACAAAATTTTCGTAGATGCTTTTTGGAACAGCAAGAAGTAAGCAATTGCAGATATGATGGATGTGTACATCGTTCCTTTTTTTTTTTTTTTTTAATTCGAGAATCCTAAATTATATCAATCTTGTTGTGGTTGATACGACATCAATAATTTCATTGATGAAGTTTAAAAACTCAACAATTAAATCTCTTTCTTTTGGTACCTTGACAATTATCAAGCTTTTAGTTTTATATGTGTTTGACAATGGAAATGCAGGCAATCCTTCACAAAGCATCTGGTTCGGCTCATGACGTCTTGGGCCGTTGTATGTGACGTGTGGTACTTGGAACCCCTAACTCGGAGACCGGATGAGACACAGATTGAATTTGCAGAGAGGTAATAGTTGCGTATCAAAGTTCCTTTCACTTTACACTGAGACGAGAAGATATTTCTTTTCTCCACTGTCTCGGGACGGACTTTCAAACTCTGTATCTTCATGCTCATCTATTTTTTACGTGTTCATTCATTTACAGGGTGCGGGACAAAATATGTGCAAGAGCAGGTCTTAAGAAGGTTCCATGGGATGGATATTTGAAGCACTCCCGGCCTGGCCCCAAGCTTAAAGAGCGAAAGTAAGTCATTCTTGTGACTGATTTTTCCCTCAAATATCATTTCTACCTGCGGAAAAAGAGGGAGCTCAGGCAATCTATACGCTAGATTTAGTTCTTCTGTTCATTTGAAAATTTCCAAAAATGCCCCTCTAGTGGAACTGATTCTCAAAGTTCCCTATATGAAGGGTTTGTTTCAAATACCCTTGAAGTTGGCAACATTAATTCAAATGATTCCCCCAGCTGATAGGTGGCCAAAATATTTGGCTGGATGGATAAAATGTGCAAGTCATATTTCACACCCAATACAGGGGCATTTATGTCCCAAAATGCTTAAAATAGCTTGAGAAAATCAGTTAATCACCTAAAAAAAAAAGAAAACTCTTCTGACTTTAATCCAAATCTCAAGAATCAATTCACTCATTCCTCCCTGCATATACCATCAATGAGGACCCTCCATGTCTACTCCCACTTGACCCTGCGGTTGAGGAACAAGAACTCCTATGCCTCCCACTACTATTACTGCTCTGTTTTGCCCATCAGCAAGACTCCTGAACATGACGGCAGTGCCAATAAAATGACACTGGCGCCAGTGTTTTCACTGTTTTAACTAAAGAAGACATTCTCTACCTCATCAGTTTCTTCTCTGGCCCAGCCATCTCAGACCAAGTAACTCCAAAATCACACTGGAAAGACAAACACTCCATACCCACAATTCCCCATCTCATACCCAGAAATGGTGCCAACCCAATTCAACACATCCCAAAAGAAGTCTTCCCTGGTGGCACATAACGCAATTTGCTCTTTCACTTTTGACTTCCATGCCAGTCTCTTTGCGACCAAGCTCGTCTCCATCAACCATCACTCACAACAAGCTTAGTTATAATTCCGCACATTTCTCATCTATGCACTTCGTACATTGCTTAAACAAGTTGCACTTTCATTTTCTTTTTTCTTTTTTTTCTTTTTTGGGTAAAGTTGCACTTTCATTTTCTCTTTCTGGACAAAAGAATTCAGATTATGGAGTTTGGGGATTAGTGTTTAAATTGGGAAACTTAGGGCTGTGAGCAAATTACAGTGCATGTGAGTGGCACATGCAATTTCAGTGATTTTGGTACGAAGATGGCCCTTTACCAGGCGCAAATTTGGTATTGTGACTCACATGCGTTCGCCGTCCAGTCAACATTTTGGCTGCCAATGAGCGGGGTTTATTGGCATTCAAACGTTGCGAGCTTCAGGGGTATCATGAAACAAACCTCATTTCAGGTGAAATTTGAAAAAACAATCCCATTTCAAGAAGAGTTTTGGAATTTTCCCTTGTTCTGTTGCTGATAGAGAGAAATTTTAAAGTTCCCAGCAACATTGGCCTGTAGATAATGCATGTGATCAATGAGAAATCATTCCTCAATGGTTTTGCTTGATCCACTGCTCCTGTTACTTCCTCTTCTTCTTGTTTCCTCTTCCAAGGAATTAACTTTGATACGCCACGAACCCCTTTCATGCTTTGTAGTATTCTCTGATTTTGTCTTGTTTATGATCCATTGTTTTACTTTCTTTCAATGTGGCAGGCAACAAAGTTATGCTGAGTCCATCTTGCAGCTGCTGGAGAAGTGAACATAAATATCTTCTTCTTCTTTTTCTTTTTGCACTCATGTTGCAGTAGTCGATACTTAGGTGGAGGAATCACATGGCGCAGAAGGAGAGAGGAAAAACAGAAAGAACTCCTTAACTGGCGCCATTGCTAAAGTGATGTGACAAAATAATTTCCTGAGGGTTTTGCTTGTTCGGACTTTTGAAATGTCAACAAAACATTTTGATTTTACCATAAAAAATTTGACATGTTTTCTGAATTTCAAAAAATTATATTATAATCCACATGTCAATATGAGATAATTTCCAAGGTTTCTAGTATTTTGCATAAAAAAGTCAAAGAACGTGCGCTGTAAAATTTAATGGAAAAAAGAAATTCAAATGGAAAAGTCGCTCTAAATAAAGACTAACAAGTCACGGTCTTTTTAAATATATGATTTCACTATTTGAAAGTTAAGAGTTGGCCTGACCTTGGTGATGCGCAAGGTCTTCTGCTTGTGCTCTTGCTTTAGATGTAATCTTGTGAATACTTTTCAATGCTATTTTAAAACTAATATGAATTTATATTTTACTTTTCTTTTTCTTTTTCCATCCTTATTTTATTCTTATCTTTACTATGGCCGGCATGGGTCATCAGAGCTCGCAGGCCAATGCGCAAAGGCCGTGAAACCCTTGCCAGCAACCAGCAAGGGTTGTGGCCCACGTGTGGCCTTGCCTAGAGCCTTGCCAAATGCAAGCTGTTGGTGAGGTCATGATTGCCTTCACTTGTGGTCGGTGATACCCTAGTGAGGTTGGCCTCGCCTAGATATGATATGAGGGAGGCCGCAACCTTCGCCAATGGCTGGTGAAGGTTTTGCGGCTCTCGCCTAGTGGTTAGTGAGCTCTGTTGGCCCTCGCCAGCTGTGATAGGGAAAAGTATAGATTAGAAGGAAGGAAAAAAGAAGAAGAAGGAAACCAAAAAATTAGTAAACTTCGAAAAAATATAAAAGTATTATTAAACTTTGTTCACATCAGTGCCAATCATACCACGTATGACAGCTGGCAATCACGTTAGCTATTGCCGGTCAAAATTGGTTAGGCAGATTGAATTGGAATAAATACAAAATTTTGACAGCTCAATTGATTAAAAAATTATTTATGATTGAATTGACATAATTGTAATAAATTAAAAAAAATTTGATAATTTTCCTGATAAATATACATAAGTGTATTATGAGGGCAGACTCAACTTAGGGAAAAACTTGCAATGTGGATCGTCTCGATCAGGCAAATGACAATATGGACAACAAGGAATTCTTGACGGAGGATTATGTAGTTCGGATGACGTTTGCGGGCGGACTTATGAGGTTTGAGTCCATTCGACAATCCTAGCTTTGATCTTCAAGTTACTCCTCGGGACCTCGACATTACTACATAAATTAGAGGATTTAATAATTAGAATGAACTTAAATTAATCTAAAAAGTTCTTTCGTGCTATATCATGAAAGATTGTTCAACGATGGCGACGATTACATTTGGAGCTTGTGGACACATAAATTTTGCTCATCTTATTAAAAAAAAGGGGGGGGGGCATTGTTAGATTAGTCAATCACAATAAAAAGTTGACCTCTAGACAAAGATGCCAATTTTGCATTCGCATTGTTTATTGCCAATTTAGCTACTGAAAAGCATTCGAGTTTAGGATTAACAAATTTGAATCGACCAGAATTTGCATCGAACTTCAACAAGATCAACCCAATGGATGGTCTGGCATGCGAGATCAGCTAGAATTATTCACATCTCGACATCATGAGAGATCCACGATGGTGGGATTCGACACAATTCTAGGATTTTGTACATCATTTTTTGTTGTTGTTGTTGTTGTTGGGAATTAGATTAACTCCAACATCGTGGCGATTCCAAGGGGGAAGGAAGTTGAAGGGGGAGGTAGTTGGCCTTAATTCCAGGGCTGTTGTTGGTCACAGCAGATCATGTTTTATTGAAAGGTCAAATAGACTGTCTTCTTTTTGCTGTCTTCTTGGCATAACCCGATGTCCATTGCATATCGGGACCTTGATTCAGGCACAACATATAGGAGAACGCAGAAGTCAATGCGCTGGTGCCCCGGTACTTGCTCGACCATTGTCATGTGTGTTTTAGTCACGTGCCGGTCACAAAAGTCATAGGTGAAAAATTATCGATCCTTTTCTACATCTATCGGTTGCTTGTGGACAAGAACCAAGATGGCTGACACGAACAAGACATGCTTGCAACTTCCTTATCGATTCGTTCAGGCAAATTGTTCTAAAACCTATAAGCTTATAACCTGACGGTCAATTTAGTCCTAATTGATGACTCGAGTTTGATCTTGCAGCATCCATTTGACAGAAAAGCTTTATCTCTCTAATTTTCATAGCCATGTCCTGTCCACAAAGCCTTTTGTTAAACGGGAAACATCATACGGTCCTTAGTTAAGAAGAGAAAATACAGGCGGTTTTGATTTCCCAGGAAAAAAACGTAAGTGAGATCATCACGTGCGATGCTTTGATCGTAACGAATCTGCAGCGGCGCTCGTTTGAAAGGAAGAAGGAAAAGACAAAAACAAAGACTTGTCCGAACCGCGTCGAGGATCAGAACAGAGCGGACACGCACCGTCTCCTTCGCTCACTGAATTTTTGTCTGCTCTCACTTCTGCTCGTCTCTTGTGAATGCCATTTCCCCTTCTTCCCACCTTTTCATCAGCCTCTCGCAATTCCGGAGCACCACCGGCGCCGCCTCCGCTGCTTTGAACCGCCGCCGCTACAATGGGCTCCTCTCAGGCGACGCTCCTCCTTCTCCTCCTCTGCTCCCTCCTCGCCTCAATCCTCCCTCCCTCCGCCCCCTTGGGCTTCCACTGCTCCAACTCCTCCGCCGCCGCCACGTGCCAGTCCCTAGCCGGGTACGTCTCCCCGAATGTTACCACCCTTGCCGCCGTCCAAGCACTCTTCGGTGTCAAGCGCCTCCGCTCCATCCTCGCGGCCAACAACCTACCCATCTCAACCCTCCCCAACTCCACCGTCAGCGCCCAGCAGACCGTCGCCATCCCCTTCAACTGCTCCTGCTCCAATGCTACTGGGATCTCCTACCGGCGGCCTGTCTACACAGTCCGGAGCGGCGATGGGCTGGACCACATTGCCCGCGAAGTTTTCTCCAATCTGGTTATCTATCAGGACATTCAGCAAGTGAATGGGGTCGTCAATGCGAGCTTGATCGAGGTAGGGCAGAAGCTGTGGGTCCCCTTGCCCTGTAGCTGCGATGACGTGGAGGGCGAGGAGGTGGTCCACTATGCGCACGTCGTGCCCGCCGGGAGCTCCGTGGCGGCGATCGCGACGGAGTTCAACGTCTCTCAGACCACACTGATGACCATCAACGGGATTTCGGACGTTCAGAGCCTTCAGGCCGGGCAGGTTCTTGACGTTCCCCTCAAAGGTTTTTGCTTTTTTCATTTACTTTTGGTTACTTATTCTTTGATTATTACCCTGGTTTTGAACCCTTCTTTTTTAGTCTAAAGATTGAAGACTTTTAGGAACTTCTATGAAATTGGCCTTTTGTTTCTGTTGCTGGATTTGAGCTGTTGTCCTGATGTGATGAAGGAGAGAGAGTGTGGTGTGGGTGGGACCCACTTTGCATTATCAAAGAAAGAAAGTAGTGGGATTGTTCCTCTTGATGTTCCTCTGAAATGGATGGACTGAACCGGATTGAATGGTTCAGATTGTACTTGGTTGGATCTTGCGTGCATGAGGTGCTACTATAATAGAGCTCCTCCTTATGCAATGCACTGTTTCATGGGATATTCCTCAGAATCCTCGATGGGTAATTTTCGTGAGACATGAGATGTTTTTTTAGATTGGGGATGTAATGTCCGTAGATGAGATATGCATCTACGGTGGTGATACTTTGAGATACCTGAGTGTCATGGAGGGTAGAAGAAAAATGGATAGCGCTTGACGCGTGAGGTTTTCTGCTTGTCGTTTCGCTTTACGGGCATTGATCTTGCATCGAGGATCTGCCAGAACTAGCTTGTATTTAAGTGAAGTAAGATGAGTTAGTTTGGCTGCTTATCAGGGTCAAGATTGGATGTGTCTTTGAGTCTTTGGATTGATTCTTTTGATAATTGTGATTGAATGATTAGATTGATTGAAAAAAAATTATAGAATAAAGCTAGGACCTGAGAGAAAGCAATGGTGGGGCCTTTCAGTGCCTCACGCCTTGTGATCTGCGCAAATGATTGCTGGCTGCTAGTGAGCTGCAAATCATTCAGCTGCTGTCTGGTCCCGAATCAGACTCTGTTCTAACCACAAGTAGGAATTCTCCAGAAAAAAAAAATAAAAAATAGAGCCATATGATATTCCATTTATGTTTAAAGTGGTTGTAACTTGTTATCTATCTGATTTAAAAGTTTTATATGGTCCTTGTCTCTTTGATGTCATCGAAATTAAGGATGTGATATCTGGTTCATATCTTTGTGTTTTTATCATAAGAAAGGTTAAAATGACGTCATCTCTTGGTTAAGGCGCTTTTTTGGGGCTTTCCTTTTAGATGCATTGTCCAGAGATAATTTCCTGTAGGGCAATTAATCCCTTGGATTGCTTCTCCATTAGGAAGAGATTTTAAAGAGCTTGTCTGAAAATTAATTATTGCTTCTAACTACAGAAGTTAAGTGGAGGAAGACAGATCAAGGAGATAGGAAGTTGGGACAGTCTAAAGAGGCCCCATAATTTACTTGACCCAGTTCTACTAAGTTTTTAACATCGAAGATCTAGTTTGACGCAAAATCCAAGTGTGATGCCTGAATGTGCAAAAGTGGTTCTCTCCATGAAACAGTTCTCTGGCAAGAACAGTTCTGTTGGCTTGTTTCCGTTCAAGAGATTAGCTCTTATGATTCTCTCTTGAGGAGATGGATGGCTTAACAATGGCACCAATCAACTTTAATCTGATGATTGATAATCCACACAGAGAGTATGACAATCTAATGTCCCTCTTATTTGCCACTTAATGCTTGTTGGTCAGACCCTGTATGAAGATACTTGTTCTAGGTAACATTAGCACAGCTGTATGAATTGGCAATTATGATCAATAATTTTAAGCTTCACAACCCACCACCATTTTGATTTAAGATTTAATTGCCAGATGTCGTGTAGATGGTTCTTGAGCCACCTACATCATGGTTTAAGATTCAATTGCCGGATGTCTTATAGATAGTTTGTGATGCTTCCTGCTTGTGCTTTTTCATTGTTCCAACACTAGTAAGCTTGATTTTTTCTAGTAATCTGGTACTCATATCTTTACGGCAATACTGATGAATTCTCCCATTCGCTATGCAGCTTGTGCATCTGCAATAAGGAATGACTCGCTGGACTCCAATTTACTCGTTGCTAATGGGAAATATGTCTTAACCGCTAACAATTGTGTGATGTGCACCTGTGACGCAGCAAATAACCAGACGTCGGTATTATCATTCTAGAATTTCTCCACATTCTTCTTGTGGACAATCTTCCAGTAATTCTTCTCTTTCCAAACAATCTCTCAGAATCTATGATTCATTTCCCTATACATGAACAGATTACATTGCCAGCCATCCCAGCTTAAGCCGTCTAACTGGTCGCTCTGCCCCTCAATGCAATGCAACGGTTCAAATTTAAACCTGGGCAACTCAACTTCGTCATCTTGTAACCGCACAACCTGTGCCTATGCTGGTTATACAAACCAGACTATTCTAACGACGCTTGTTACTGATACCACTTGTCCAGGTAGGCACTCAAGATTCGTAAAGGTCATGTAGTAATGAACTTGATGAAGAAACCACTTCACCTACCCCCAAGTTTGCATTTGTTTCAGATAGCCTACTAGAAGCTTCATTATTTTTTAACATACTTGTTCTTCTTAATTTGATCCATGATTTTTCCTTAAATTTTTTACTAGAAAAAATGGTAAAAATTGAAATATCTCAACATAAATACTGGACTGTACTTTTCCCAAGTTGATGCAAGAGCCATGTGTCTGGAGCTTTGTTTGCATTGTCTTTGGATATGCACTATGGATGCAAGTTTTTTCTCTTGCGATGTTCTGCATGTCTTTAGATTGCCAAACTGTAACATAAGATTCCGTACATGAGCTAAGAATGATGAACTTGCTGCTGGAATCTATTCTCATAGAATATTTGACTATCCCTATCCCTGACTGGTATCAATAAGGATGAATTGTCTACTTGTTATACTTGCTTCCTCTGTAAATTGCGGGAACGTCTGTCATTGTTATGTGGAGTGTGCTACCGATACTTCCTAATATTTTGGGGCTTGTTTTGTAAACAGTTTCAAATAACTTTGCCGTGAAGGACAGTTTTCGGGCAGTTAGCTGGAACTTCTTCCCAATTTTGATCTTGCCCATGCTCTCTTTCCACCATATTCAGTGAGGACATTAGTACTGGACACTTTCGCCTTCAAAGCTCGTTTGTATGTCTGCCGCCTTCGATGCATTTCAGTTTGTCTGTAAGTTTGCGCAAGTCGCAGAAATGTCAGGTGTCTGTTTTATCTTTTAGCGCTTCTGCACCATAAAATTGTAGCTTCCCTCGTTCTGATGGAAAAAATCTGATTCTTCTGTTTTTGGTTTCCATTCTTATATGGCTAGGAGTTTTATTGTATGCTAGGTTAGATGGTTAGGAGTTGTGCAATGTCGAAACTCTACTATGCCTTTGAGAATTCGATGTTGTTGTCACCAATGTGTGTAGACTCTCTGATTTTTTTTCTTTCAACATTTTCCGCGATGGCAACATTTGCAAGTTTCCTCTTCAATATGAATCCCGGTTCAAGTTACCCTTTGCAATGACTCAGGCACGTCTAACAACATTCTAGTGAGGATTTGAATTCTTCCTGTGGCTCATATGAGAAGAGCTTGATGATTTCTATTTCTCCTCTACATTGTGTCTCTTCGCCTTTAATTCATTTCACATTCATGGAAGGATCATACAACTTAAAGTGATGAAAACTTTGATTGGATCGTACGCAGGAGTCGCTTTGACTTCGTACATCAATGGCCGTATCCACAAATTTAGGGCAAACTAGAATTCTTGTGCTCTAAAATAAGTTCATTATACAATCATGGATTATTTAGTGCAGATTATGACTTCACGTCAGTAAGTGAAGGGGAAGAAAAATTGCTGAAGCTAGAATACAATGGGGAAACATGATGATGCGCACATTTTCATCTTTATGGAGAGACATAATCTGCTGGGCCATAAGGTTCAAACAGCTCAGCAAAGAATCCCTTCTTTCTCTTAGGGTTCCATCCCATGTCTCTGCACAGTTGATCATTGTACCAAATGTGAAGTGCACCGATGCATGATCTTCTGTAGTATTGACCTGAGGATCGCTTCATGTACTTGTCCCACTCTTCTATATCCTCCTCCATCTTCTTTATGGGAGGCAGCTTGAATGTACTGGCGAGAAGCTCGGTTAGCCACCGGCACCGTATCTCCGAAGTATACAAGTTGGCTATGCTTTCTGAGAACCCAATCACGGCTAGTTGGGGAATCTGAGGATGAATGCATTCCCTAATTGGATGTGATCACATTATTAAGTCTGAGTCAATAACTGTGGAGAAATAACTCCGGACTAACCTTTTTGCTGAATCCAGAGAAAAATGCTTTTCTAGCTACAAATTTTTCAATGAGAAAGGCAACTCATAGTGAACCTTCTCGACAACTTTCTTGCTCTCTATTTTTCTCAAAACGGAAAGGGTCAATCAGGAAGAATTCGCGAGTTTTCCAAGTAAAACAAGAAGGAAATATAATTTCGCAAGGAAGCAACAGAATTTGTCGATTTATTTAACCAAAGCACGACCAAAAGTTTTGAGAAAAATCTTCAGTAAGGTAATGAATAGTGAGAAACCAAAGACATTCCCAGAAAACAAAAAGGCACAAACAAGTAAAAAGATTTTCACTTAAAATGAAGAGCAAAATCATTCCCCTAACGAATTGCACCAAAATCTCTGTAAGAACTCAGGACACAGGATCAGATTCGCTTTTAGCTTGGGGGAAGTTCTTGGGCTATACCTGTATAGTGGAACTATTGAATTGGGAGATCCAGATAAGCAGTCCTGAAACAGTTGTGACTCAAACACATCTATGAGCTTCTTCTCGCCCCTAAACCCAGTAGCAAGGATGACCAAGTCTGAATTCAGAGGCTCGACCTGTCCATCAATCAAAATCCCGTTCTCACAAAATGCAAATTTCGGAGCCTTCTTCAAGATTATGCTTCCCTCTTCCACTCTGTCATAGAACTTTTCGGGTACTGTCGAGATCAAGCAGGAGCTGATTTCTCGAAGGAAACTGTGTTTTGGCACCATCCCGAACTTCTCCATTGGAAGCTTTCGCTTTATGTCGCTTTCCACGAACTTGGAAATCGCCCATCTCTGTCATTGAAGTTGATCATATTACATGAACGGCATGTAACAGCTAGTGGATTTAATCTTATGACGCACTTAATCTGAATTTCTGAATGCAAGTCTATTACTCCATATGAATAATCCTGAATCCAAGTTTCTATGACCAAAATTACTGGCTCGGTATTACTGAATGGTGAAAAAAATTTCCCCTTGCAGCTCTACGTAAGAAGGCGTCTATACATTCACTGGCATGAGATACCGCAAGAGATTTATCTCGTAGCGTACCAGGGGTGATAAAAGTGTGGCCAAGAGGCTCAAAAACATGCCCTCCCCGGGCTTATGCACAAGGAGCTCCGAGAAGCGGTTGAGGTAGAGAAGTACGAGAGGTACGCCCCATGGTAGATAATCCGGCACATTCCAGTGTTCCGTTCTGTACAGCACTGTACAAGGTCGCTCCAGTCCTGCAGGATAAAGAATTCAACAAAAAAGAAGTTGCCACGAATCCACAATTGTGCAGATGCGGGAGCCGGAGGAGCAGCTTGCACAATGGTGAAGAAAAAGTAACGCCGCCACGACTAGGATTCAGTTTACTAGAAGTAATATCGGGATTCAGGTGTTCCGCACTTACCATTTACAGTTGAGCACTCCATGGCAATGTCCAATGCAAATTTCTGCAGCCCGACGACCACCACTCTCTTGCCTCTGACGAACTCCCTCGCAGCTTGGTAGTCCATAGCTACGTAGTCCATGGAATGGATCACCTTGCCAGGGAATGCCTCCGGGCCTCTGTTTGGTGGAAATTCTGGTATGTTCGGGATGCCACTGAACCGCCCGACGCAAAGGATCACAAAGTCCACTTCATACGTCTGCCATTAGATGGTCAAGTATAAAAACTAAGAAATCGCTATTGTCCAATCATTAACCCAAAATGGAAAAGAAAATTGAAATGGATTGCCGTTCTGAATTGTTATTGACATGAAACAGTAACATGGAATTGCACTAAGAAGAGTAATTGCCAATTGTACAATAACACAAAGCATACGTATACCTCAGTTTTAAGGCTCAAATCCTGCACTCTGATCTTCCACTTCCCGCCTGAACCAAATGGCCCGCCATCACCACCCCACGGGCTCCACGACTGCATTGCCTTACGAGGCGGCCCGTCATACCCAATGCTGAGGACTTTGGTACTGAACTTGATGTGCTTAAGAAGGTCGAAGTGGCGGGCATACGACTGGATGTACTCGAGGACTTGATGTCCATCAGGGAAATCTTCAGTGACCGAGTCTGGCCACGGGAAGTCTGAAAACTGGTAGGCTGGTTTGGGGGTTTGGAGCTTTGTGGTCTCCACAGTCTTTGCCCAGACCCCTCCAATGCCAGATTGGGACTCAAAGACAATGGGCTGGAGACCCTTTGAGAGGGTGTATTTGCAGGCTAGGAGGCCACTGATCCCAGCCCCAACTATGGCTATCTTTTTCGTCTCCATCTTTACTTGTTCATATGGCTTTTAATGTTCTGGAGAGAACTTGGTATTTATAGTCAAGAGGTCCAACGATGTCCAGCGCATGCCACCAAGAGGATTGATGTGAAATCAAGTCACTCATTTGTCAGGCCCTTTTTCATTGAACACTTTCTTCTGGTAAAGCGATTTACGTGTTTTACTTGGCTTACCAATGCTCAGTCCAACATTAGTATAGCGTAGAGAACATTATGTGCCACAATTCCACACCTAATTGCAGCTATCGTATTTGAATAAACCTCTTAACTAGGATTACCTTTTACCTATAGAAAATCGTATTGAACCTGCAGAGCACATGGCAAGCTGTCTAATACTTGATCAATATAATGTTACCTCGATCGATTTCGACAGAACTAAAATTTTCAATTTTAATGCCTAGTAGTCGACAATAGTTTTGAAATGGTTTGCTTCTTTTAAAGAAAATTTCATATAAAGGAAAATACTTTCCTTGAAATCAATTTCCGGAAAATTACTTTTCTTTTTAGTATAGGAAATCCATTTTTTTTAAAATTTTGAACATGCACATTATCTTTGACTGTAATTAATTCCATTGACCGGCTATTTCAAACATGAATTTACGGACCTTAAACATGTATATTTTCTTTAATAGCAAATAGTTTTCCATTGACTGATCATTTTCAACAAATCAAATGCGTGGAAATTAAAAAAATTCACTTGCAGAAAATTTCTTCATTGAAAGATATACCCCTAGGTTATAATTCCAAAATTGGAGTTGATCATTATTGGGCACTTTTAGCTTGAATGAGCGTGCACCAATCCGGCTAACTATTAAAATATCATGGATTAGTACTTCTAAGTTATACGTCCCATGTCAATTTGGTATGACCTATGTTTTCTTTGCTTTTATGATTTACTCCAATATTACTGTGTATGGAATATTTCGTTTTGCCAGGAGAAAAAATTGACTCCATAAAGTGAAACCTTGAGCTCAAGACTCTTGTTAGAAAGTCCAATGACAAAACTTAAATGGTTAAACAGAGGGAGATAATATGTTTATAAAGCGTAGTTGAGCTCAATAATAAAGTGATATAGGATTATACTTTAACACTCTATTTGAAGTGCGAATTGGATCGATATGATATAGAAGAAGGCAAGTAGATCTGAAGACTGGGGAGCCACGGACACGCGAAAACCTGAGATATAAAGAATGCTAAAGTCCTATTCAAATACGATGTTGGAATCCCAACTAAAAGGTTACTTTATTATGAAAACTCGAGATCGCATCCATACAGATTCTCCTAGAAATAATTCAGAGTCTCACATAATTTTTGTTTCTTTCTTTTTTTAAATAATTGTTTTGTCTCCTTTTAAGTGATCATTATATGTAAACAAAAGCAAAAAGACGAAAAAAAGGAAAAGGAAAGTGGCCCATTATTGTCATCATAGGTGGCATCCGCGTCGGACGGGAGCTTATCAATAGAAAAGCCACTGATTGCAGAGCAAAGTCCGACGACGTGGGACAGTAGGAAAGAGCAAGATAATGTTTTTTCCTCCTTGTTTTTTGGGCTTTTCATTTTATATGTTCCCCAAAGAATCTCGTCCTGACCCATTTCCGGGGATGAGATTTAAAATGCTACCACAGTCTGGGTGGCTGCTTCATTTGCGTCCTGCATTTGCTGGCCTCCACAATTGACCATGACCTGTAAGACTGAAAGAGAAGCCTAGGTTCAGCAAAGTCAAGGAGAAGATTAGGTTAAAAGAAGGAAAAGTTGTTTATCCAGTCAATCTACATGATCATGCCAAGTTTCAAGCCGAGCAACATTCTTGTGAAAACTCATGGACAGGGTGCGGGTGTTCTAAGCTTGACTCTCGTAAAGTGAAGCCGTCGAAACATGAGAAAACTTGTTTTCGCTGCCCACCTGTAAAAAAATATATTTGCTGGACTATACCATGTCCACTTACTATCTTAAGGTTTTGAGTAGAGATCCTATTTCAATGCAGGGAGAAATATTTTAATTTATCCTCGAAGTACCACGTAATTCACTTAGTCTAGTCGATGGTACTGAAAACATTGAGATTTATATAAATTTATGTGCTTCACTGATAGTTCCATAGATGAATGGCATGGTAGTTTGAAAATAACTTAAAATCTGGACAGCTTCTGAGAACTTAAAGAAGAATAAAAGTCAAATGAATGAATAAAATGATATCCCTGCGAAGGAAGTAAGTAGTAGTAACTCTCCATATCGGGGTAGTAGGTTAAAACGTTAGGCCTAGCTTTTCAACTTTGAAGATGGTCCACCCGTCTATATTCCGTCGATGGAATGAAAATTGCTTTGGCTTAGGGTTGTCTACAAAAATCAAATATCCGAATTTAATCGCTGGGACTTGTACAGCAATTCATGGATGTTTAGATGGTTGAGCCTATGCAGCTGTATATCAAGATCATTAAATATGTGCCTTAATGCGAAGCCATCCTCTGATGGAAGCAAACCGTATCAGTTTTCATGGCGACCTGGATTCATTCAATTACCCTCTTATCGGCTTCAATCATTGTGCCGACTTCTATTATTTTAGATCTATTATCGTAAATACTTTAAATGAAAGAAACTTTTTAAGTAAAAAAAATGGTAATATGGAGCAAATATGTGGAACTTGATAGAACTTTATCTCATACATCTCATGTTTTCTCTCAAGTGCAGACAAAACAATTTCAGTAGACACTTCTGTGTCTGATCTATGATATGTTGTTATTATGAAAGTAAAAGTTCTTTTCTTAAATAGTTTACAACAAAATTGTGAAATAATGAAAAGAAATGAGTAAAAAAAAGAACAAAAGTTTGATTAGAAAGAAGACCTCTGATATTGCCAAGTAAACAATATGGCAAAAATAGCACCCAAAATCCAAGAATACTGTGATGACTTCTAGTGTTCATTATGTTTTTGTGTGTGCGTATGCACAATAACAAAAAGATGTGTTCCTGGATGGCACTATTTGGAAGATCCATGCTTTCGTTCTCCGACGGGTCTCTGTCACGCGAGACGGGGCTCTGTGAGCTGGATTCGAGGGATTCAATCCTCTGTTCGTCCTCGAGCGAGCAAGTTGCTGCTTCAGTCCTTTGCACCAAATCCAACTGCAGCCCGCAACTTGCCTGAGCATCCAATCGAAGAAGCAGAGTCTGGGGTGACGGCCCTTGTCATCCAACAACTTGCGCATCGCTCGTACGCTTCGCCCGCGAGGAAAAGGTCCGGTCCTTTTCGCAGCATCACACTCAACGCACATCGTCTTCATGGGAATTGAATGAATCTAGCAAGGCGGTCCACGTTCGACGTGCTAATGGCTCACCTCGTCGCGTTCATCCCAGTTGGGCGTCTATTCTCGGTTGATTATCTCTTACCTTATCACAGACTCTCCCCACATAACTTTCAAGGAAAAAAACTAGAGAAACAAGAAATAGAAATAGCAGTTCTCACTAAAAGCTCGGAAGCTTCAAATCAATGTTTGCCTTTTCGGACATGTCTCTATCGCGTGAAACGAAACTCCTTCAGCCTTGATTTGACGAATTCAAACCTTCGTCCCCGAGTGAGCAAGTCAAGTCCGTCGTGTCGGAGTGAGAGATGTTGGGTTTAACTTGGACTCGGACCGCTCATAATGGCTCGGCCCCAGCCCCCCGCACAAGTCTCTGGACCGTGAAAGAGGAAGTGCTTGTGCACGCAGTGAGTTCCGACAGAGGCGAAACAGATCAAATCCCTCACAGAATCGGAAGCAAAGCGCAAGACCGATTTCCCATTCATCGATTCCAGAGCGCGATTACTCTCTCGAACGGTGCGGACGAAAGAGCATTACGTGAAGAAATCTCGCTCCTTGAGACGCAAGGTACGAGTACGAAACCCAACCCGAGCCAAAGCTCTACCAGACCTCGACGTCATGATATTTGATTGCAAAGATCGGCTCGGGTTTAGTTCTAGATAGACTTGCCAAATGGGTAGATCGAATCAGGTTGAAAGTAGTCCGACTCATATTGACACATTAAAAATCTGTCTACATAGACTCTGCAAAGGAAATGGTATTAACATGGCACCCATGTCACTTAAAGAAATAAAAATGAAGTTGTTTTATATCAACGATCATCTGACGAAAACTTAACGAGATGAATATATATCACGTATGTACAATTTTGAGTTATTTACCATAAGAATATGTTTACGTCATGGTATGAATAGTTTAGAGTTTTTGACGTTATAATTTTTTTTTTGGGGATAAATGTATATAACCTGGAGCTTCTGATGTTTTTTTCTCCTTGAAATTTTGATCAATGTTGTAAAAAGCCTAGACTCCTTTAAAGATGCCTACAAAACTCTGATCTACTATTGATCAATGTTTTTTTTTTTTTGGTATGTCCGGTTTGACTGTTTGAACGACGTCACAGGCACCTGAAATTTTCGTTCATACTCAATGAAGATGTCATCAATGTTTAGTGGGCTCCTTCAAGTTCCCCAAATGAATTTCCTTTGTTCAGCAAAAGTGAAGCCTTGTACTAAAACTTCAATTTCAAATGAATTAGACTTTTATTGTTCCCAATTTTCTGACTTAAGTAGCAAGATTTACACCCAAAAAGAAACTCACATTTAATCACGCCTTTACAACGATTTTCCATCTGCGATTATGAAAACTTCAAGGTCAGACTCCAAATTCAATGATAAATTGTCCTTGCTGGAAGTTCCAAATTCGAGACTTAGCCGTAGGCACAAGGAACATGCCTAGTCACAACTTGATGTCGCAAGTGTCCGATTCTATCTGTCTTAATTCAACCCTCACCTCTAGTCCTCAACTAGTGAGACGGTCAAGTGCTCATGCGAAGGCTGACAAGATGCTCACAGGGTTAAAAGGCACATCCTCAGCACCCTTGTCTGATTTGAAAGGGGAAAATTCGAATCTTAAGCCCATGAAGTAAACATGTCTCTTCAAGGCAAACATTCGCCTCATTCGACAGATAATGAAGTTGTAAACCTTCCTCAGGTACCAAAACTGAAGAAAAATGTAAAGACGAACTCACAAACAACAAAAGGCATTCCACAAGCGCAAATCAGTCGAGTGCCTAAGGGATGGCATATGTTCTCTATTGTCAACAATAAATGGCTGCACATCGAGTAAATGAAGCTACCCAGAGAAAATGATATACAAGTATCTTGAGAAGCATAAGGAGGCAGAACCCTGGGATTGCTCAAGAAGTTATTTTGTGCCCACCCACTATTTCCTGGACAAGTTTCATGCAGAAGATGAGCCCTAAATCCACTTGTCCCATCACTAGTCTTTCATATTCATTTTTTGCCTTTGTATCTGCCATCACAGTCATCAGACATCTAAGGTTGCATCCAGGGAGATCCACAATCGAGATATTGACACTTTTATAGAGAAGACAATGTCTGAGTGGAACTGCCAGGAGAAAATGCATTACAATTTTCATTTCAGCATGAAGGGACTAATAAGAAAGAAGAATGTCCGTTCACAGAACTGATTGAACTAAGATAAACATTGACTGATCTGTCCTCAAAATTTAGAGTGGCTGCACAAACCTCTTATTAAAGAAGGAATTACAACTGCATTTCAAGTGAAGTAGTCGACAAATATTGGATCCCATGTAGCTTAAAACAGGCACACTTGAACAATATTCCAGCATCTTGTTATGGTTCCACCCAGACAATTTCTGCTATGTCCAGAAGTTAATTTCACTGGGAAAGCATATGTAAACCATGTGTTTGTCCAACAATCCCAAGTTCAAAATAAATAACTAGGCAGCGACACTCCTTTCCCAGTCTGTCATCTTGCACAGCAACATAAATACCCCAAAATCAAGCGTCCCCCACCCCTAGGCGCTGAGGGTGGAAGCACATTGAGTTGGGTTCAAAACCTGGCCAAATCCTCCTATAGAACAATCACAATGGCATTTTGGGAAGAGAATACCTATAGGGTTTGCTTTGGGCTGAGTTTGGAATCAAGATGATTGGTATCATAAAAAACTGAACCAAAATGAACTACTTATGCTTCAAAAGCACCATTAATATGTAGCACTTCACCAGTCATATAGGCAATTATTTTATCGTTTTTGTATTTATATGTCTTCAGACTGAATACTTAATAGGATAACAGCAATTGAGTTTCAGATTCCAATTACTTCTTTGGTCAGCTTTAGCAGTTCCTCTCAAAAAGCAAACGGGTTAGCAACAATATTGTACATCCCAAACCCCACCACTGCCATCCCAACCTGCCCCCATGTAAGCTCATTTAATGTACAATGGAAGTCTCATGTAAGCAACTGATATTCAGAAGACGAATGAATGACTGATGTGGAGAAACAGCAGAGTGGGTGGGGATTTTTTATCTATGACCCTTAGCTTGTATTTACAATGGTTTTTTACTAGAAAAAATGGTAAAAATTGAAATATCTCAACATAAATACTGGACTGTACTTTTCCCAAGTTGATGCAAGAGCCATGTGTCTGGAGCTTTGTTTGCATTGTCTTTGGATATGCACTATGGATGCAAGTTTTTTCTCTTGCGATGTTCTGCATGTCTTTAGATTGCCAAACTGTAACATAAGATTTCGTACATGAGCTAAGAATGATGAACTTGCTGCTGGAATCTATTGTCCCATAGAATATTTGACTATCCCTGTCCCTGACTGGTATCAATAAGGATGAATTGTCTACTTGTTATACTTGCTTCCTCTGTAAATTGCGGGAACGTCTGTCATTGTTATGTGGAGTGTGCTACCGATACTTCCTAATATTTTGGGGCTTGTTTTGTAAACAGTTTCAAATAACTTTGCCGTGAAGGACAGTTTTCGGGCAGTTAGCTGGAACTTCTTCCCAATTTTGATCTTGCCCATGCTCTCTTTCCACCATATTCAGTGAGGACATTAGTACTGGACACTTTCGCCTTCAAAGCTCGTTTGTATGTCTGCCGCCTTCGATGCATTTCAGTTTGTCTGTAAGTTTGCGCAAGTCGCAGAAATGTCAAGTGTCCGTTTTATCTTTTAGCGCTTCTGTACCATAAAATTGTAGCTTCCCTCGTTCTGATGGAAAAAAATCTGATTCTTCTGTTTTTGGTTTCCATTCTTAGATGGCTAGGAGTTTTATTGTTTGCTAGGTTAGAAGGTTAGGAGTTGTGCAATGTCGAAACTCTACTATGCCTTTGAGAATTCGATGTTGTTGTCACCAATGTGTGTAGACTCTCTGATTTTTTTTCTTTCAACATTTTCCGCGATGGCAACATTTGCAAGTTTCCTCTTCAATATGAATCCCGGTTCGAGTTACCCTTTGCAATGACTCAGGCACGTCTAACAACATTCTAGTGAGGATTTGAATTCTTCCTGTGGCTCATATGAGAAGTGCTTGATGATTTCAATTTCTCCTCTACATCGTGTGTCTTCACCTTTAATTCATTTCACAGTCATGGAAGGATCATACAACGTAAAGCGATGAAAACTTTGATTGGATCGAACGCTGGAGTCTCTTTGAGGTCGTACATCAATGATCGAATCCACATTTAGGGCAAACTAGAATTCCTTGTGCTCCAAAATACGTTAATCATACAATCATGGATTTATTAGTGCAGATTACGACTTTACATCGGTAAGTAAAGGGGAAGAAAAATTGTTGAAGCTGGAATACAATGGGGAAACATGATGATGCGCACATTTCCACCTTTATGGAGAGACATAATCTGCTGGGCCATAAGGTTCAAACAGCTCAGCAAAGAATCCCTTCTTTCTCTTAGGTTTCCATCCCATGTCTCTGCACAGTTGATCATTGTACCAAACGTGAAGTGCACCGATGCATGATCTTCTGTAGTATTGACCTGAGGATCGCTTCATGACTTGTCCCACTCTTCTATATCCTCCTCCATCTTCTTTATGGGAGGCAGCTTGAATGTACCGGCGAGAAGCTCGGTTAGCCACCGGCACCGTATCTCCGAAGTATACAAGTTGGCAATGCTTTCTGAGAACCCAATCACGGCTAGTTGGGGAATCTGAGGATGAATGCATTCCCTAATTGGATGCGATCACATTATTAAGTCTGAGTCAATAACTATGGAGAAATAACTCCGGACTCACCTTTTTGCTGAATTTTCCAGAGAAAAGTGCTTTTCTAGCTACAAATTTTTCAATGAGAAAGGCAACTCATAGTGAACCTTCTCGACAACTTTCTTGCTCTCTATTTTTCTCAAAACGGAAAGGGTCAATCAGGAAGAATTCGCGAGTTTTCCAAGTAAAACAAGAAGGAAATATAATTTCGCAAGGAAGCAACAGAATTTGTCGATTTATTTAACCAAAGCACGACCAAAAGTTTTGAGAAAAATCTTCAGTAAGGTAATGAATAGTGAGAAACCAAAGACATTCCCAGAAAACAAAAAGGCACAAACAAGTAAAAAGATTTTCACTTAAAATGATGAGCAAAATCATTCCCCTAACGAATTGCACCAAAATCTCTGTAAGAACTCAGGACACAGGATCAGATTCGCTTTTAGCTTGGGGGAAGTTCTTGGGCTATACCTGTATAGTGGAACTATTGAATTGGGAGATCCAGATAAGCACTCCTGAAACAGTTGTGACTCAAACACATCTATGAGCTTCTTCTCGCCCCTAAACCCAGTAGCAAGGATGACCAAGTCTGAATTCAGAGGCTCGACCTGTCCATCAATCGAAATCCCATTCTCACAGAATGCAAATTTCGGAGCCTTCTTCAAGATTATGCTTCCCTCTTCCACTCTGTCATAGAACTTTTCGGGGACTGTCGCGATCAAGCAGGAGCTGATTTCTTGAAGAAAACTGTGTTTCGGCACCATCCCGAACTTCTCCAGTGGAAGCTTTCGCTTTATGTCGCTTTCCACAAACTTGGAAATCGCCCATCTCTGTCATTGAAGTTGATCATATTACATGAACGGCATGTAACAGCTAGTGGATTTAATCTTATGACGCACTTTCTGAATCCAAGTCTATTACTCCATATGAATAATCCTGAATCCAAATTTCTGTGACCAAAATTACTGGCTCGGTATTACTGAATGGTGAAAAAAAATTCCCCTTGCAGCTCTAAGTAAGAAGGCGTCTATACATTCACTGGCATGAGATACCGCAAGAGATTTATCTCGTAGCGTACCAGGGGTGATGAAAGTGTAGCCAAGAGGCTCAACAACAGGCCCTCCCCGGGCTTATGCACAAGGAGCTCTGAGAAGCGGTTGAGGTAGAGAAGTGTGAGAGGCACGCCCCACGGTAGATAATCCGGCACATTCCAGTGTTCCGTTCTGTACAGCACTGTACAAGGTCGCTCCAGTCCTGCAGGATAAAGAATTCAACAAAAACGAAGTTGCCACGAATCAACAATTGTGCAAATGCCGGAGCCTGAGGAGCAGCTTGCACAATGGTGAAGAAAAAGTAACGCCGCCACGACTAGGATTCAGTTTACTAGAAGTAATATCGGGATTCAGGTGTTCGGCACTTACCATTTGCAGTTGAGCACTCCATGGCAATGTCCAATGCAAATTTCTGCAGCCCGACGACCACCACTCTCTTGCCTCTGACGAACTCCCTCGCAGCTTGGTAGTCCATAGCTACGTAGTCCATGGAATGGATCACCTTGCCAGGGAATGCCTCCGGGCCTCTGTTTGGTGGAAACTCTGGTATGTTCGGGATGCCACTGAACCGCCCGACGCAAAGGATCACAAAGTCCACTTCATACGTCTGCCATTAGATGGTCAGGTATAAAAACTAGGAAATCGCTACTGTCCAATCATTAACCCAAAATGGAAAAGAAAATTGAAATGGATTGCCGTTCTGAATTGGTATCGACATGAAACAGTAACATGAAATTGCACTAAGAAGAGTAATTGCCAATTGTATAATAACACAAAGCATACGTATACCTCAGTTTTAAGGCTCAAACAATCCTGCACTCTGATCTTCCACTTCCCGCCTGAACCAAATGCCCCGCCATCACCACCCCACAGGCTCCACGACTGCATTGCCTTATGAGGCGGCCCGTCATACCCAATGCTGAGGACTTTGGTACTGAACTTGATGTGCTTAAGAAGGTCGAAGTGGCGGGCATACGACTGGATGTACTCGAGGACTTGATGTCCATCAGGGAAATCCTCAGTGACCGAGTCTGGCCACGGGAAGTCTGAGAACTGGTAGGCTGGTTTCGGGGTTTGGAGCTTTGTGGTCTCCACAGTCTTTGCCCAGACCCCTCCAATGCCAGACTGGGACTCAAAGACAATGGGCTGGAGACCCTTTGAGAGGGTGTATTTGCAGGCTAGGAGGCCACTGATCCCAGCCCCAACTATGGCTATCTTTTTCGTCTCCATCTTTACTTGTTCATATGGCTTTTAATGTTCTGGAGAGAACTTGGTATATATAGTCAAGAGGTCCAACGATGTCCAGCGCATGCCACCAAGAGGATTGATGTGAAATCAAGTCACTCATTTGTCAGGCCCTTTTTCATTGAACACTTTCTTCTGGTAAAGCGATTTACGTGTTTTACTTGGCTTACCAATGCTCAGTCCAACATTAGTATAGCGTAGAGAACATTATGTGCCAAAATTCCACGCCTAATTGCAGCTATCGTATTTGAATAAACCTCTTAACTAGGATTACCTTTTACCTTTAGAAAATCATATTGAACCTGCAGAGCACATGGCAAGCTGTCTAATTCTTGATCAATATAGTGATACTTCCATCGACTTCGACAGAATTAAAACTTTCAATTATATTGCCTAATAGTCGACAATAGTTTAGAAATGGTTTGCTTCTTTTAAAGAAAATCTCATATAAAGGAAAATACTTTCCTTGAAATCAATTTCCGGAAAATTACTTTTCTTTTCAGTATAGGAAATCCATTTTTTTTTTAATTTTGAACATGCACATTATCTTTGACTGTAATTAATTTTCCATTGACCGGCTATTTCAAACATGAATTTACGGACCTTAGACATGTATATTTTCTTTAATAGCAAATAGTTTTCCGTTGACTGATCATTTTCAACAAATCAAATGCGTGGAAATTAAAAAAATTCACTTGCAGAAAATTGCTTCATTGAAAGATATACCCCTAGGTTATAATTCCAAAATTGGAGTTGGTCATTATTGAGCACTTTTAGCTTGAATGAGCGTGCACCAATCCGGCTAACTAGTAAAATATCATGGATTAGTACTTCTAAGTTATCCATCCGATGTCAATTTGGTATGACCTATGTTTTCTTTGCTTTTATGATTTACTCCAATATTACTGTGTATGGAATATTTCGTTTTGCCAGGAGAAAAAATTGACTCCATAAAGTGAAACCTTGAGCTCAAGACTCTTGTTAGAAAGTCCAATGAAAAAACTTAAATGGTTAAACAGAGGGAGATAGTATGTTTATAAAGCGTAGTCGAGCTCAATAATAAAGTGATATAGGATTATACTTTAACACTCTATTTGAAGTGCGAATTGGATTGATATGATATAGAAGAAGGCAAGTAGATCCGAAGACTGGGGAGTCACGGACACGCGAAAACCTGGGATATAAAGAATGCTAAAGTCCTATTCAAATACGATGTTGGAATCCCAACTAAAAGGTTACTTTATTATGAAAACTCGAGATCGCATCCATATAGATTCTCCTAGAAATAATTCAGAGTCTCACATAATTTTTGTTTCTTTCTTTTTTTAAATAATTGTTTTGTCTCCTTTTAAGTGATCATTATATGTAAACAAAAGCAAAAAAACGAAAAAAAGGAAAAGGAAAGTGGCCCATTATTGTCATCATAGGTGGCATCCGCGTCGGACGGGAGCTTATCAATAGAAAAGCCACTGATTGCAGAGCAAAGTCCTACGACGTGGGACCGTAGGAAAGAGCAAGATAATGTTTTTCCTCCTTGTTTTATGGGCTTTTCATTTTATACGTTCCCCAAAGAATCTCGTCCTGACCCATTTCCGGGGATGAGATTTAAAATGCTACCACAGTCTGGGTGGCTGCTTCATTTGCGTCCTGCATTTGCTGGCCTCCACAATTGACCATGACCTCTAAGACTGAAAGAGAAGCCTAGGTTCAGCAAAGTCAAGGAGAAGATTAGGTTAAAAGAAGGAAAAGTTGTTTATCCAGTCTATCTACATGATCATGCCAAGTTTCAAGCCGAGCAACATTCTTGTGAAAACTCATGGACAGGGTGCGGCTGTTCTACGCTTGACTCTCGTAAAGTGAAGCCGTCGAGACATGAGAAAACTTGTTTTCGCTGCCCACCTGTAAAAAAATATATTTGCTGGACTATACCATGTCCACTTACTATCTTAAGGTTTTGAGTAGACATCCTATTTCAATGCAGGGAGAAATATTTTAATTTATCCTCGAAGTACCACGTAATTCACTTAGTCTAGATGATGGTACTGAAAACATTGAGATTTATATAAATTTATGTGCTTCACTGATAGTTCCATAGATGAATGGCATGGTAGTTTGAAAATAACTTAAAATCTGGACAGCTTCTGAGAACTTAAAGAAGAATAAAAGTCAAATGAATGAATAAAATGATATCCCTGCGAAGGAAGTAAGTAGTAGTAACTCTCCATATCGGGGTAGTAGGTTAAAACGTTAGGCCTTTTCAACTTTGAAGATGGTCCACCCGTCTATATTCCGTCGACGGAATGAAAATTGCTTTGGCTTAGGGTTGTCTACAAAAATCAAATATCCGAATTTAATCGCTGGGACTTGTACAGCAATTCATGGATGTTTAGATGGTTGAGCCTATGCAGCTGTATATCTAGATCATTAAATATGTGCCTTAATGCGAAGCCATCCTCTGATGGAAGCAAACCGTATCAGTTTTCATGGCGATCTGGATTCATTGAATTACCCTCTTATCGGCTTCAATCATTGTGCCGACTTCTATTATTTTAGATCTATTATCGTAAATACTTTAGATGAAAGAAACTTTTTAAGTAAAAAAAATGGTAATCTAGAGCAAATATGTGGAACTTGATAGAACTTTATCTCATACATCTCATGTTTTCTCTCAAGTGCAGACAAAACAATTTCAGTAGACACTTCTGTCTCTGATCTATGATATGTTGTTATTATGAAAGTAAAAGTTCTTTTCTTAAATAGTTTACAACAAAATTGTGAAATAATGAAAAGAAATGAGTAAAAAAAAGAACAAAAGTTTGATTAGAAAGAAGACCTCTGATATTGCCAAGTAAACAATATGGCAAAAATAGCACCCAAAATCCAAGAATACTGTGATGACTTCTAGTGTTCATTATGTTTTTGTGTGTGCGTATGCACAATAACAAAAAGATGGGTTCCTGGATGGCACTATTTGGAAGATTTATTTTATCCTCAATGATAGCCATGTTTGACCTTTTTAGGTGGAATTTATCCTTGAGGACAATGTTTGCACACTTCAGACAATTGTAATCTTTAGATTTCCGTTCAGTGGTTTTATAAAACAGCAATAACTAATGATTCCCTCTTTAGAAAGATGAAAAGAGACTTCCATTATTTTCCAAGTTGACTTGATAGGAACACTATGAATCCCTCAAAATATAGATGTCTTTCATGGTTGATTGAAATCTCAAAATGAACTGAAAAATATTTTTTGTCGTTTGGTAAGGAAAATTGATTTGATTTTCCTAAGTAAAAATATATCATAGGTAGTCAAGGAACCAGTTATGAGCACCGGGATCGTAGGTTCGACTTTGATGGACCTAGCTATGGGTGTCAGAGGGGTACTGAGACCCCAGCTCAATCTTGATGGACAAGGGCCCTCTTTGATGGACTTGGGACGTGGGGTCTTGAGTCTGGCCTTGATTGACCTGAGAGAGCCTTAGTGTCTCGGGCCCAACCTTGAGAGACCTAGGGTCCAGGATCGAGCCTAGGCATCTGAAACTTGGGTATAGGCACTAGGGTCCTAGGTGCAAGTGCCAAATATATTTCACAATTTTGCTTATACATATTTTACTAGATGCAAACTTGATTAGTCCCATTTAAATGAATTAGTACAAAAGGTCTTGAAAACGCATGAATGCATGTGCCTTAGTGAAGACATCGGCAATTTGATTAACCAATGAAGTGGAGACAAAATAACAGTGCCATGAAGGATGTGAGGGCATATGAAGTAATAGTCTATTTTAATATAAATTGGGTACTAACGGAAAAATATCGTCACGTGCTATTCAGATAGCACTTTGATTGTTACAATGAATTATCGTTCCTCCCTTACGACAGACACCCAAGTCCTCTAAGAACCTTCACAATGATAATAATTCTGATGTTGTATTAGCAAGAGCATGCATTTTGCTTCCGTACTAGAACAAATGACAATGGCCTGCTTCTTCCCACAAGACGAGATACATGAGCTACTTAGAATGTAGTAGCCAATACCGGAGCGACAATCAAAAGGGTCTTTAGCCCGGTCAATATCAGGATAAGCCTTCAAGGTAGATTGAGCAGAAAAGTGAGACCATCTAGCCAGTCATATCTACCTTTTAAGTGGTAACGATCTGTTCGTGAATGCATAATGGAATCAAGCACGCTTTGATGAGGTTTGTATCTAGGGTACTGTACAACTGTGTACTGCGGCCTCCATGTAGCCTGAACTTTGCAGGCATAACTTTTCCTTAACGTCCGCAATGTATGATTTGACGAATCACATTCTTTTTCGTCCACACTGAACGCGGGACCCGTTCTTTGGTCCCCTCAAGAAGTCTTCCCCATCACTTATCGTCTTCCCTTCATGCAGCCAAAAGTAGAATGATTCCATTCACGTCTTCACGTATTGACTGACTCGAAGCATCTCCTCCCGCCGACAGCATGTCCTGAAGCTTCAGATCCATGCTTTCGTTCTCCGACGGGTCTCTGTCACGCGACACGGGGCTCTGTGAGCTGGATTCGAGGGATTCAATCCTCTGTTCGTCCTCGAGGGAGCAAGTTGCTGCGTCAGTCCTTTGCACCAAACCCAACTGCAGCCCGCAACTTGCCTGAGCATCCAATCGAAGAAGCAGAGTCTGGGGTGACGGCCCTTGTCATCCAACAACTTGCGCATCGCTCGTACGCTTCGCCCGCGAGGAAAAGTTCCGGTCCTTTTCGCAGCATCACACTCAACGCACATCGTCTTCATGGGAATTGAATGAATCTAGCAAGGCGGTCCACGTTCGACGTGCTAATGGCTCACCTCGTCGCGTTCATCCCAGTTGGACGTCTATTCTCGGTTGATTATCTCTTACCTTATCACAGACTCTCCCCACATAGCTTTCAAGGAAAAAAACAAGAGAAACAAGAAATAGAAATAGCAGTTCTCACTAAAAGCTCGGAAGCTTCAAATCAATGTTTGCCTTTTCGGACATGTCTCTATCGCGTGAAACGAAACTCCTTCAGCCTTGATTTGACGAATTCAAACCTTCGTCCTCGAGGGAGCAAGTCAAGTCCGTCGTGTCGGCGTGAGAGATGTTGGGTTTAACTTGGACTCGGACCGCTCACAATGGCTCGGCCCCAGCCCACCGCACAAGTCTCTGGACCGTGAAAGAGGAAGTGCTTGTGCACGCAGTGTGTTCCGACAGAGGCGAAACAAATCAAATCCCTCACAGAATCGGAAGCAAAGCGCAAGACCGATTTCCCATTCATCGATTCCAGAGCGCAATTACACTCTCGAACGGTGCGGACAACACGAGCATTACGTGAAGAAATCTCGCTCCTTGAGACGCAAGGTACGAGTACGAAACCCAACCCGAGCCAAAGCTGTACCAGACCTCGACGTCATGATATTTGATTGCAAAGATTGGCTCGGGTTTAGTTCTAGATAAATTTGCCAAATGGGTAGATCGAATCAAGTTGAAAGTAGTCCGACTCATATTGATACATTAAAATCTGTCTACATAGACTCTGCAAAGTAATGGTATTAACATGGCACCCATGTCACTTAAAAAAATAAAAATGAAGTTGTTTTAGATAAACGATCATCTGACGAAAACTTAACGAGATGAATATATATCACATATGTACAATTTTGAGTTATTTATCATAAGAATATGTTTATGTCATGGTATGAATAGTTTAGAGTTTTTGACATTATAATTTTTTTTTTGGATAAATGTATATAACCTGGAGCTTCTGATGTTTTTTTCTCCTTGAAATTTTGATCAATGTTGTAAAAAGCCTAGACTCCTTTAAAGATGCCTACAAAACTCCGATCTACTATTGATCAATGTTTTTTTTTTTTTGGTATGTCTGGTTTGACTGTTTGAACGACGTCACAGGCACCTGAAATTTTCGTTCATACTCAATGAAGATGTCATCAATGTTTAGTGGGCTCCTTCAAGTTCCCCAAATGAATTTCCTTTGTTCAGCAAAAGTGAAGCCTTGTACTAAAACTTCAATTTCAAATGAATTAGACTTTTCTTGTTCCCAATTTTCTGACTTAAGTAGCAAGATTTACACCCAAAAAGAAACTCACATTTAATCACGCCTTTACAACGATTTTCCATCTGCGATTATGAAAACTTCAAGGTCAGACTCCAAATTCAATGATAAATTGTCCTTGCTGGAAATTCCAAATTCGAGACTTAGCCGTAGGCACAAGGAACATGCCTAGTCACAACTTGATGTCGTAAGTGTCCGATTCTATCTGTCTTAATTCAACCCTCACCTCTAGTCCTAAACTAGTGAGACGGTCAAGTGCTCATGCGAAGGCTGACAAGATGCTTACAGGGTTAAAAGGCATATCCTCAGCACCCTTGTCTGATTTGAAAGGGGAAAATTCGCATCTTAAGCCCATGAAGTAAACATGTCTCTTCAAGGCAAACATTCGCCTCATTCGACAGATAATGAAGTTGTAAATCTTCCTCAGGTACCAAAACTGAAGAAAAATGTAAAGACGAACTCACAAACAACAAAAGCCATTCCACAAGCGCAAATCAGTGGAGTGCCTAAGGGACGGCATATGTTCTCTATTGTCAACAATAAATGGCTGCACATCGAGTAAATGAAGCTACCCAGAGAAAATGATATACAAGTATCTTGAGAAGCATAAGGAGGCAGAACCCTGGGATTGCTCAAGAAGTTATATTGTGCCCACCCGCTATTTCCTGGACATGTTTCGTGCAGAAGATGAGCCCTAAATCCACTTGTCCTATCACCAGTCTTTCATATACATTTTTTGCCTTTGTTTCTGCCATCACAGTCATCAGACATCTGAGGTCGCCTCCAGGGAGATCCACAATCGAGATGTTGACACTTTTATATAGAAGACAATGTCTGAGTGGAACTGCCAGGAGAAAATGCATTACGATTTTCATTTCAGCACGAAGGGACTAATAAGAAAGAAGAATGTTCGTTCACAGAACTGATTGAACTAAGATAAACATTGATTGATCTGTCCTCAAAATTTAGAGTGGCTGCACAAACCTCTTATTAAAGAAAGAATTACGACTACATTTCAAGTGAAGTAGTTGACAAATATTGGATCCCATGCAGCTTAAAACAGGCACACTTGAACAATATTCCAGCATCTTGTTATGTTTTCACCCAGACAATTTCTGCTATATCTAGAGGTTGCTTTCACTGGGAAAGCATATCTAAACCATGTGTTTGTCCAACAATCCCAAGTTCAAAATACATAACTAGGCAGGGACACTCCTTTCCCAGTCTGTCATCTTGCACGAAAACATAAATACCCCAAAATCCAGCGTCCCCCACCCCCAGGTGCTGAGGGTGGAAGCACATTGAGTTGGGTTCAAAACCCAGTCAAATCCTCCTATATAACAACCACAATGGAAGCATCTCCTCCCGCTGACGGCATTTTGGGAAGAGAAATACCTATAGAGTTTGCTTTGGGCTGAGTTTGGAATCAAGATGGTTGGTATCATAAAAAACCGAACCGAAACAAACCAAACTACTTATGCTTTAAAAGTATCATTAATATGTAGCAATTCACCAGTCATATAGGCAATTATTTTATCGTTTTTGTATTTATATGTCTTCAGACTAAATACTTAAAAGGATAACATCAATTGAGTTTCGGATTCCAATTACTTCTTTGGTCAGCTTTAGCAGTTCCTCTCAAAAAGCAAATGGGTTAGCAACAATATTGTGCATCCCAAACCCCACCACTGCCATCCCAACCTGCCCCCATGTAAGCTTATTTGAATGTACGATTGAAGTCTCATGTAAGCAACTGATATTCAGAAGACGAATGAATGACTGATGTGGAGAAACAGCAGAGTGGTTGGGGATTGTTTATCTATGACCCTTAGCTTGTATTTTTTTAAAAACAATATCGGTGTAAGAACTGGCGCAGCTGGTGGTACATGGCTCAACCGGTCTACACGGTTAAACAGGTTGATCTGTCCAATTTAACATGACTTCTGGGCCAAGGAAAACAAGTCATCCTCCAATGTATAATAAAGGGCTGATATATAGAAAATGATGCACTTTTTTACCACAAAGCTGCATCGGTGATGTGTACCTTTTATAATATATAGGGTTGTTGATTCGAGTCTCCATTATCACATTGGCCCTAATTTTATAAAAAAATCATTTAGATGCTTTGCTATTAGAGGAAAAGAGTCGGTCCTAATGAAAGATAAAAACATGTGTAAGAACTGTCAGAAGCAAGTGACTAATCCTACCACCACCAAGGAAGATTTTACTTTTAAGAAATCTGCAGATTGGTTCAACCAGTTGAACTGGGTCAGCTCCATTCTTTTACTGGCTCCAAGTCCAAACAGCTTAGGGTGCTGAACCAGACCAGTGGTTCAACCCTTTCTTTCTTTCTTCTTCTTCTTCTTTTTTTTTTTTTTTTTGATCAGCCAACTCATTCCAGTTTTACAAACACTCTTACATTGTTGGCTTTTAGAGATGCAAGATCGGAGTGACATAAAGGTATTCTCAACTTTTTCAGCCCACACAGTTTAAAAGGTGGGATTTGGGAATTAATTGGACTAGTACCTCTATAATGTTCAAGCAACCACAACCAAACCGCTTTTTTATTCTCTCTACTCACTAGTTTGAGGGAACTTGAGATTTACATGCACAGAGGACAGAATAATCTTAGGGTAGATCTGCATGCATGTATAGCTGACAGGGTATTACTATGACTAAGCTACATGGTTTTGTTTTTACTTTGGTGAGAGAGGAGAGAGAGAGGAGGGGGAACTAGATGGCCATCACAATTCCATACTTTCCTATATTGCAGAGTATATGGGCTTCTAGATTCGGCATTTCAATAGTAATCCTCTTCAGTCGTTGGCTTGTCACATGAACACTAACAACAAGAAGAATAAGGAAAGAAGAAATCCAAGACTATGAAAGTTTAGGTCAGGTCTACAAGCTGATCCAGATCAAGAACTATTCCATCTTTCCCCTACTCCAAAATTGTATCCTCAATGTTATATCACCAATTTTGTGTCTCTATAGATAATAACCTGATACAGGAAGAACTACAACCAGATTCCTAACTGACACGACGACGTCAGTTGCAGTACAAGATACTAGCTGGTCTTTGCGACTTTATGAAATCATTCAGATGGTGAATGCATATTATTAACAAAACATCATTTATCTCTTGGGCAACGATTAGGTTAAAGCCCCAGGCCAGTCTGGCATTTGAACCTCAGACTTTTTATAACACTACTATCAACCATTGACAAAATAATCCATCAAATCTCAAAGGAAAGCGGGAAATTTTCGATTTAAATAGTTTCAACCATAACTAGTCAGCATCAGCATCACATAAAAGTAGAAGTTCTAGATTCAAAAGTTTTCCTGATGTACATAAGGCAAATACAAAACATGGCGCCCAAAAAAAACCAAATAAAGGAAAAAAGAAATGGGTAATGATGAAACCTGTATTAATGGGACACGGAAGGAGCACCCACACTGCCCAATCCCATCTTCTGTCCTAAAACCGTAAGTTGCTCAACAAATTCCACCCCAGTGAGAATCTCTGTTGTCCCATAAATTACATGCTTGACAGGTTGCTGGCGTTTTGCAAGTTCTTGCAAGCTTCCATACTCCACATAGTTGCCACCACCAATCATGAAAACAATAGCCTCCTTAAATGGACCTTTCAGATGGCTGCTACTTGTCCCAGCACCGGATTTAGGAGCACGAGGATCAAGCAAAAGGTAAGAATCAATTTCTGGATTCGGTTTTCCCTCCATCAAGGCCTCCACAGTTCTTGTCATCACCAGCTGTCGGTCACTAGACAACAGATTCTTCACCCCTGCAGTGACTGCACTTATAGACTGCCCATACAGTTTCTCAGCCCAATCAACAATGTTGCTTCTGCTGGCAGAACTTGCTGATGCCAAGGAAACATTCAGTGACTTCATCTTCTTTACATATTGAAATGCAGTAGTATCAACCTCCGATTCCCTAAGTGCTGCTTCGACCGATTCCACTTCAGACTGATTAGTAGTTTCTGAGGAAATAAGATAGATGATTGCAAATCGCAGCTTATCCATCTTTGTTCCTTTCCCTTTGAGCACACCCAGTAGTTCAGCCCGATCAACTCCTCCTCTGACCATCATGTCATTCTCTTTTTTGGCATAAGAATCCAGTGATCTCTCCTTGATCTCACCCAGCAACACTGTCGCAATGTTTGTGTGCTTATCAATCACCTGCTTTCTCTCAGTTAGTTCAGGCAAGGAATTAACAGCATTCATCAAATGCTTCGTGTTTCCGATCAAATCGGTTCCATCAAATTCAGCACCTCCACTCCCACCAGTTCTTTTATTTACCTCATCCACATCCTTCTTATACTTGTTCAACTGGTTCTCAATTTCAACTGCAACTTCAGGAAATTCCAGCGAACCATTGGTCACCCAAAAAGGATCTGAACTGTCTAACTCAAATGACTTCATCCCACCCTTTTCACCTTGAACATTCAATCTGTTAAGCCTCAACCCAAGAACATCATGAACAAGCGGCCTGTACCTAAAATCATGTTGTATCCCTACTGACAATTCAAAGTTCCTATCAAATAAACACAAAATTGGACGTTGAAACGAACTAACAAAACCTCCACCCTCGGTAAATAAATTGTTCTTCGACAACAGATGATCCCTCAACCTCTGATCAAGTGCCGTGGCAACCAGCTCAGCAGGTCCACCACGAGGGCACCTAATTATGGGAACCACCGCAAGTGTGGCCAGAACACAGAACAGCCCACTAACAATCCTCTCTACAATCTCTTCAATCTCCCGATCCCCTGCCGATGGGTCATTCAACTGAACATAACATGACTTCTGGGCCAAAGAAAACAAGTCATCTTCCAATGTCACAAACTCCAAGTACTGATCATGTACCTTTGAGATCCGATCTAATGAATTCGAATTCAATGTCCCGGAAGCCAAATCCTCCAAAAATGGACGTGGTATCGAAGACGAGAAATTGAGGTGGAAACTATCATATAAAGAGCGAGAAGCATCGGCCACGATTCTCTGGATATTAACTTGACTTGCTTGGACAAAATATACTGCAGGTACGTCATGGACCGGCTTCCGGTCCTTATCAATGAGGAAATAGAGGGTCACGCCATGCTTCCTGAGATCCTTCACGTGGATCAGTGGGGAAAGTATGTTTTGGCAAAACTTGTCATAGATCAAGATCTTATACACTTCCTCATTCGCAGTGCCCGATGGATTCACGGGTTGGTTCAGGTTTAACATCCGAATTATGCATTCTGCACGCCAAATTAGAAAAAGATTTGAATCAGACTCGCCCCCTGAGGAAAATGCAAAACCGACAACACACCAAATTACAAGCATTCTATTCCCCTAATACGTCCATTTCGCACGATTAATCATTAGACCCCTCAGTTCCGACGCCAGAATCTATCTACAGATCAAACCAAAAGATATCAACAAAAACGGGAATTCAGCCTAATTACAAAGATCGATGGCCTTCGTTCTACAAACGAGAACAGGCAAGTACGCGCAGCAGAGACTCAGTGAATCGGAGTCGGTCAGCGAGTGCGCGACATTTCACCGATCTACTGCCACAGAATTCCCGAATCCGTCGATTTTCCCTAATCTCCCCCAGAGCATCATGTTCACCGCCAAATCAATAGATCGAGCACGAACGCCCCTCGACGTAAAAGGGCGCGAAGCTCGGTCGCCAGGACGGGGGCCGTACCTGTCTGCTTCTGGCGGAGGTTGAGAGCCATGACTGCGGAAGCTGTGTGAGCTCGAGTCACGCGTAGACAAGCCCGTTCGCTGTGGAGATCGAGAAGAGAGGGTGCAGATTTGGGCAAGAAATCATTGGTGATCCGAGGTCGCTTCTCCGAACCTCGGCCTCGATCGCGATCTGGGACGGTACAGGGTCGATGAGGAGGCGCTGACGATGTGACGAGCCGGTCTGCGTCGTGCCTTTCCATGGGCTCAATCAGTTCGGACTGCTTTGGGCCGAGTGATTCGTCCGGTCCAGTTGTCGGCCCAAGTTAGAAATGGCTCGTTGTGTATTGATTATCCTCGACAAAGGGGAAAATGTCAAGAAAAAAAATCTTAAACCTATTACATAAATATTAATTTAGTCATGAATATCTAAAATTATTAATTAATTTTAAATCTTTTGACTTAGAGTCAATCCGATCATTTCGACTAATTTTGGCTGCGCATTGCTAATATAAACGTTGATTGGGCTAAATAGTACCGATTGCGCTGACATGAATTATTTTTAATGATATTTTATATATTTAGTTTATTATTTTCTCTTTTTTCCTTTCTATTCATTTTCCCTTTCTTCTTCCTTTTTGTTGATGATTGGCCCTCGCCCACAAGCAATAGCTGGCCCCTAATCATGACTCATAAGGGTTGTTGTAACTTTCCACGAGAGCAGGCAATCTTAGATTGACTCTATTTAATCCTCGAAATACATATCCTCAGCTCAAACTTAACAATAAGAGCATATGAATTTGAAAACTCATTTCTTTTACAAGAAATGAATGATCTAATATATATTTATTTAAAAAATAATTGTTTGTATGACTTGAAATAATTAATCAATGAATAAGTCTCTTCAAGAAGGAAGAGAGCTTATAATGGGGGCACAATCTTGAGTTTTGGCTGAGTTTTATTATAAAAAATGATTGTGGCTCGAAAATTTACGATTAAAATAATTTAGTTTATCTGATTTTGACAGGCACATCACTTGATTCATGATGTTAGCAAGGTTATTTAAGGAGAAATGTGATTTGTAGAAAATCTAATTGCAATGTTATTTATGGACGTTATTTATCATATCAAATAATCATATCTATTTTTTTTTTGGTCGAAAGAAAGATTTCATTCATTTCTCAGAATAATACATGAGAGGAACACGGAAATCTTTCAAGACTAGCAAACCAACATATAACAAACTATAATCTATTGCGAGCACGCTCTTATCCCTCAAGAACAAATCTGCTAGAATAAACTTTTGGCGGCCAATCACTATACTCGGTGATGAGCACACGCCAAAATCTCCACTTCCACTTGCAATGGTTTGCGGTGTGCGTTTAGGTTCAACGCTCTCATCACCATCACCATGCTAGAATAGTAACATCAAAAGATGATAGAAACACAGATCAAGTACCTGAAAGGAACTCCTAAATATAGATCGGAAGAGCAAAAATCCTAAATTTAGATCGAAATCTCAATCAGGAGAGAAGAGCGGCCGAATCTTGAAGAGATTGTGGAACCACACGATCATCCTCCTCAATAAGGACTGAATTGGACTCCACAGTCACCCGAGATTCGCTGCAGAAATTTATTCAGACAAACAAACTCCCAAAATAGATCGGGAGAGAAATTTCTCCTTTTTGCTTGTCTAATCATATCTATTGAAATAATTTAAAAAGTTGATTGATTACACCCGGATGTTGTTTCAGTGATGCACACTCTTCACTTCCACTAAAGAAAATATTCTTCTTGTTCCGACTTTATTGCAATGTGGAGTACGTTCTAGGTTCAAAACATATTTTTCCTAAACTTGATTATATTATTCTTTATTGAGATGTGGGTCTGGCTATGAAATGCAACATGGGCCCCCTCTGTTTTGGGCCTTCTTCCCCCAATCTTCTCATCTCTTAGGCCCCACCCACCACTTCGGCCCGATCGAGTGGCCCATGACATAACGCGGAATCGATTTCACTCGTGTAGTGACCAAATAAAGAGGGAGATGCACCAAATTTACTCTTGTTCTCTTTGGGAAGTCTTTTATGGTCACGTGGGTTCGTCGATCACGAAAGGGGCCTAGAAAGCGCACCTTGCACGAGCCACGGATGTTCAGAAAAAGACAAAAAAAAGGTTTGCTCGGCGGTGACATATTACATGTGAGTTGCCATTGGTTCTTCGCCACATCGTATTTGAATGCGATAGTTTGTATGATCCCTTTCGTACTAGTTGTGGAATTTCCCTTTGACCCGAAAATGGAGTGTTATGTTTGTCTCATCCCACCATTGGGACTTGGTGATTAACTTAGGCTCACAGATTATGTGCGTTGCCGACTTCTTACAAGAGTTTATCTTAGATTAATGAAAGTAGGAATGAGAGTAAAATATCATTAGGTTGCATTTAGTTGTGCGGCTTCGAATCCCGATACGATCATATAAGATAAGACTAAAAAATCGTTTTAAATATATGATGATTTGTAGAAAATTTCGTCAAATTTTCCTTTTCTAACAAATACTTTAGAAAGTCATTTCCAAAAGATTTTTCAATCTTGCTCGTTTTCTACGTCTCGGTTCTAGTTCATCAAAGTTATGACTTTCATAATCCGAATTATTCATAGTTCATTCGTTCGTTTAAAAGAACTTGATCCATCATTGGATTTACAAGGAAATACATTTTCGAAGAATGATGCATTTCTAGATTCTATGATCATATTATTGTGTATATCTGGAATTTTAGATTCATGCATAATAAATCTATATATAGCCTATAAAAATATAATCCACCGTTTTAGGTTATATTTTTTATTTCCTTTAGTATTGGAATAGCTACTTTTACAAGACAACCCCACACTAGCAAGTATTTGTAGAATGGTTTCCTACCTTTTCATAGCTCATAAGGGATTTTATCATCTTTCTTTTGAGATATCTTTTAAAAAGGTAATTGCTCGACCAAAGAATTTCTCCCCACATATTTTGAAGCAAACCTAAACTTGGTAATATCATGTTCATCATTTCTTGGACATTTGTATGTTCCGTAACACCATTTGATTGAGCAGAGTAAGACATAGTTACTTCATCTATAATTTCGTGTTGTGCACAGAATTCATCAATTGATATTTCATACTCACCACCTCTGTTACTTCTCAATCCTTTAATCTTCTTATTAAGTTGATTTTCAACTTCATTCTTATAGAAAAATAAATTTTTTAAGGCTTCACATTTGCTTTTAAGCAAATACACATAATTGTATATAATGTATTGTCGATAAAGGTAATTACCACATCTTGTTTGTACGGATTTCAAATCGCAAATATTACTATGAATTAATTCTAGTGGTTTGGTGTTTCTTTCAATTGTTTGAAACGATGATCTCGTTAATTTTACCTAAACACAAACTTCACATTTGTGTTTTGAATCAATTTGGAATAAAGGTATATGTTCCAAGTTAATTAGTTTACGCAATGTATCATAATTAACATGACAAAGTCTACCATGCCATAAATTGAAAGACTCAAGCAAATAAACGGAAGACTTCTTATCTTTATTGAAAAAGCCCATCAAATACATATCTCTTCCCCACATACATTTCCTGATTTAGACAAAATAACTTTGTTTGACTCGAACACCAAACAAAATCCATGCTTGTTCAATAGAGACTCAGAGACTAGGTTCTTTCATATTTCTGGCACAAATAGGACATTGTTCAGAATCAGCTCTTTTCCATAAGTCATATTCAACAATACCTTGCCTTGACCTTTGACAACAGACGTAGTAGAGTTTCCCATAAAAACCTTTTTCCCAATAATTGATTCAAGATTTGTGAACAAGTCCCTATTAGAGTATACATGCATAGTGGCAATAGTGTCAATCCACCGTTCCTTTGGATTGGACCCAACTAAATTCACTTCATAAATCATTGCAGAAAAGTTTATGGTTGACACGTTTTGAGCGATGCCATTCATCATATTTGTTTCATAATTTTTCTTCTTTAGAAGTCTGCAATCCACAGATCTATGTCTTATCTTGCCATAATTTAAAGCATTTTCCTTAAAACTTGTTCTTGGAAATGCCTCATTTTGGTTCCAACTTTGGCTTGGCAATCTTATTGTTCTGGTGGCCTTGCCTATGCTCTACAACATTTGTCTTAGCTGCAATAGGATTGAACCCTTTGCGTTCAGAATCTCTGTTGTCTTCTTTGATTCTAACAATCAGCTCCTCTATATTCATTTCCTTTCGCTTGTGCTTGAGGTAGTTTTTGAAATCCTTCCATGCATGAGGTAACTTTTGAATAATAGCAGCTACTTGAAAATTTTCATTTAAGATCAAACCTTCAGCCTAGATTCCATGCAAAATCACTTTAATTTCTTGCACTTGACTGATCATAGTCTTGAAATCCACCATTTTACAATCAAGGAATCGACTAACAACAAATTTCTTTGCTCTGGCATCCTCTATTTTATATTGTCCAGGGATTCTCATAGCTCATTTGCCTTCTTTTTTGGCATAATAGACATTGTTCATACACAGAAAGTTTGAGTGCTTACAGGGTTCAACAGCGTTGAAGGCTTGCTTATACATTTCTCCATCGGATAGCTTAGGAGCTTCCTTAGTCAAGAATCTCACAAGATTCAAAGTTGTTAGATAAATCAACATCTTTTGCTGTCACATTTTAAAGTTTGATATGTTTTTCAAGTTTCTCACCATGGTGGACAGAAACCGCAATAGGGATAGTGGATGATCCAGGCAATTGAATCGCAGTAAGGACAGTTATGATACACTGCATAAACTAATTAACTTGGAACATATACCTTCAGTCCAAATTGATTCTTTAGGCAAACATGATGAGATCATTACTTTAAAAAATTGAAAGAAACATCGACTCACTTGAATTAATTCATAGCGATGTTTGCGATTTGAAATTTGTACGAATGAGAGGTGGTAATAATTATTTTATTACATTTATCAATGATAGCACTAAATACTGCTATGTGTAAGTCTAAGAGAAATTTGTTCTCTATAATAATCTTAATAAGAATATTAAAAGATTGAGAAGTGACAGAGCTGGTGAGTATGAAGTACCAATTGGTGAATTCTATGTATAACAAGGAATTATACAAGAGGTAACTGTGCCTTACTCTCCTCAATCAAATGGTGTTGCGAAATGTAAAAATCACACATTGAAAAAAATGATGAACGCGATATTACTAAGTTCAGTTTTGGTTCAAAATATGTAAATTAAGATACCTCAAAAGAAAGAGGATAAAAATTTCTTATAAGCTATCGAAAGATAGGAAACCATCCTACGAACACTTGTGAGTGTGGGGTTGTCTTGCAAAAGTAGCTGTTCCAACACTAAAGAAGATAAAGATAGATCCTAAAATGGTGGACTGTATTCTTATAGGCTATGCACATAACAATAATGCATATCAATTTCTTATGCATGAATTTAAAATCTCAGATATACACAAGAATATGATCCTTGAATCTAGAAACGCATCATTCTTTAAAGATGTATTCTTCATAAATCCAATGACGGATCAAGTTCTTTTTAAACGAATGAATAAAACTATGAATAATTCGACCCATGAAAGTCATGACTTTGATCATGAACTAGAATCGAGACGTAGTAAACAAACAAGATTGGAAAAATCTTTTGAGAATGACTTTCTAACTTATTTGTTAGAAAAAGAACCATTAAATTATGTAGAATCTATGAATTCTTATGAATGATCTTTATGGAAAAAAGTAATAAAAAATGAAGTTAATTCTATTTTGCAGAATCATATTTGGGAGCTAGTAAGTCTTCTTCTTGGCTGTAAACCTTTAAGGTCCAAATGGAATTTTAAAAGGAAGATGAACACATAGGGCTCTATTGATAAGTAGAAAGCCAGACTTGTAATTAAAGGATATAAGTAATGAGAAAGCTTAGATTACTTTCATACTTATTTTCTTGTGACGAGAATAAACTCCATTAGGATGATACTTGCAATAGTTGCATTGTAAAATCTAAAAATATATCACATTGATGTAAAAATAGATTTCCTAAATGGTGATTTGGATGAAAAAATCTACATGGAATAACCTGAGGGTTTTATTAATCCAAAACAAGAAAGGAAAGTCAATAAATTTGTGAAATCATTGTATGGCCTAAAACAAGCACCAAAACAATGGCATGAGAAGTTTGATAGTACAATGATTAACAATGGCTTTAAGATTAATGAATGTGATAAACGTGTCTACATCAAAGATACATAAAATGTCTATATCATTTTGTGTCTTTATGTAGATGACATACTAATTATTGATAGTGATGATAAAATGATCAAATCTACCAAGAGCATGTTGAATTCAAGATTTGACATGAAAAATATGGGACCCACTGATGTGATTTTATGAATTAAAATCATTAGAATGTTAGAAGGTCTTATTTTAAACCAGTCACGCTATGTGGACAAGATTCTTGAAAAATTTAACATGAATGATTTTGGTATTACTAGAACACATCTAGACAATAGTCTTCATCTGTCCAAGAAGATAGGAGATGGTATTTCTTAAGTAGAGTATTCTAGAGTTATTAGAAGTCTAATGTACTTAATAAGTTGTACTAGACTAGATATTGCTTATACGGTTAGCAAATTAAATAGATATATGAGCAATCCGAGTGCTGACCACTGAAAAATAGTAGTGAGAGTACTTAGGTACTTACAATATACTCGAAATTATGGCTTGTATTATACCAGATACCTAGCTATACTAGAATGATATAGTGATGCGAACTGGATATCTAATATAAAAGACTCGAAATTTATAATTATATATATATATATATATTCACACTAGCAGGTGCAGCCGTATCTTCGAAATCCTATAAATAAACTGTTATAACTAGATTCACAATGAAATCTGAAGTTATAGCTTTGGATAAATGCGGTGAATATGCTGAATAGCTAAGTCATTTCTTAGAGAATATTCCAAAATGAGATTTTTTTTAGAAGATCCTCGTCATTAATGAGGGAGCTTTTAGAAGATCCTAACATTGATCTCACCTCCCTAAGATCCACCATCACTCACACCTTCACAACTCCCGACCAAATTCAGCGCCCAGCACAATCGCTAGAAAAACTTCGAAACAATGCCAGCAAAACCCCAATTCGATTGTCTCTCTTGCGAAAAACCCTCGTTGAATGTCCATGAGTAACTTCAATAGCTACGAAAGGAAAAAAAAAAAAGAGAAGTTAAAAAAAAGTTGAGGTGAAAATTATTGGATAATCTTGACCAAAAATAAATTATCGGATAATAATGACAAATCTGTTGAAATTAACGATAATTAGGTGAAGGTTGGAAGGTCTGAATTGAGGTATATCGATCAATGACGAATTGGACTTGAAGTGGTGAGAGCAACCTCGCAATTGCAAGTTCGGCACCTATCCGCTCTTACAAAATGAAAAAAAAAATGCCGCGACTATTTTTCATTTCATGTCATTATGTTATGTTAATTTTCTATCCAATTTGAGTTTACCCCCACCCCATACCCTAATTGCTGAATAGGATAAGTTAATATCCTATACGGACCCACATCCGAACCACCATAATTCATGGGAAGAGTTTGAATTCTTTGAAATTGTGGCCGGAGCCTGGACAATCGACCAGTGACCATTAGGGCTAGGGCCTTTCAGGTAAGAGATTATTTTCACATTCTCGTGGATTGGGCCTAGTCGAACCTACCGAGACCATGCTTGAACAAATTGCCTCAGTTCAACTCCAACGCACGAACAATGTGAATGTGCAAGAGCTCATGCACGCACAAGCGTACATATTTATATGTTTCTTGAAAAGTGAATGATTTAAAAAAATAAATATATTTTAAAAATGCTCGTCTGTATCGCTTGAAACTATCAATCAATGAAAGATGTTTTCGTTGTTGATAAAAAAAAATATCTAAATATTTTAATGGACAATAAATTTTTTCAATTATGTATTTTGTAAGAGATAACTATGATCATTTAAAATATATTCTTCAAATTATTTGTTTTTTTTTACGAAACAAATGGACCTATTAATGTGTTAGGATACCCACTCATAACAAAATTTCAATGGAAGAGCAACAAAAGTTGTTATTAAATTTGAACTCAATATGTAACGTGGTCCATATGCTTTCTTGAGCTTTAGATTTATAAAAAATTAAAATGTTCAATATTTTCATTGAATTTAAATTAATAAATAGTTTGAACATGTATTAAAATTTTAAGGACTAGATCGAATAAATGAAAAATTTACGGATGACACTGTATATTAAATAAAGTTAAAAAACCATAAGGAACGAATTAAAAGCATATCGAAGGAAAGTTTAATGGTCATTTGCATTGGTGTCCTAGGACTCGGATCACTTAAGGTGTGTACGGAACACATCAGGTGACGTGGTGATCTCAGCCGTCCGATTAAGATCGAACAACTGTGATTTTATATAAAAAATAAAAAAAGTAAAAATTTTCCCTGCAGTTTGATCTGGGAAGCTCTCCGTGTCACCCCTTCCACGTTCGTACACACACAGTACGGAATCCATTTTTGGTGTCCCAATTTTCAATCCCAGCATACTATTGGTAAGAAAGTTAATAGAAAAGTAAAAAAAAAAGAAGAGGTAAAAAAAATGAAAAAAGAACGAAGAAAAGAAGGAGAGAAAACATCTCCATCGGTCTTTTCTCTGGGACAATTGCCGATTCAGTCCTAAACCTTTTGCTACTTTACCGATTAAGTCCTAAACCTTTTTTTATGCCAAATAAGTCCTAAACCTTTTGCAACTTTGCCGATTAAGTCCTTCCGGCGGATTTTGGCCGGAAAATGCCTACGTGGCGATGATGTGGCTCACCGGACCTCGCCGGTGACGACGTGGCGACGACATGGTGCTGATCGGACCTCGAAAAAAAAATTTTCTTTTTTTTTTCCTTCATTTTCTTAGAAAAATAAGGAAGCCGGTGAGCTCCGGCAATTGGTGGAGCTCGTCGGCGACTCCAAAGGGTGGCCCCATCCTCGCCAGCCAAGAGCGAGGGGGGAGGGGGAGGGGGAGGGGGGGAGGCCACCACCACCTCGCCCGTGGCCGACGAGGGCCGCCGCCGGCCACGGGCGAGCTTCCCCCTGCACGGCCTTGCAGATCTGCAAGGGTGAGCTCGCCCCTGCAGATCTGCTCGCCCCTGTGGCAGGCGAGGCAGCTGCAAGGGTGAGCTCGCCCAGCTGCCCTCGGCCGGTGAGGGCCGAGCTCACCCGAGCTGGGGGCGAGCTTGCCCAGCACCGTCGGCGTCTATATCTGGACGCCGGCGGGGCTGGGGGCATGGCCGCCGCCCCACCGGTGATGGGGCGGAGGCCACAGGTGGAGGGCTCTGGCCCTCCCCCTTTTTTTCTTTCGAATTTTTGGAATTTTTTCGATTTTTTTTAATTTTTTTTGTGCCACGTCGTCGCCGGCGAGGTGCCGTCTGCCACGTATGCATTTTCCAGTCAAAATCCACCGAAGGACTTAAATGATAAAGTTACAAAAGGTTTATGACTTATTTTATATAAAAAAATATTTAGGACTGAATTGACAAAATGATAAAAAGTTTAGGAGTTATTTAGCGATTGTCCTCTTTTCTCTCTCCTCCTGCAAGAAAAGAAGCTCTGCCCCTCGGCACTGGACTTAAGCACCACTCTCACCACTCTCTCTCTCTCTCTGCACATATTTATATACATTTGATCAAGCGCCCAGTCGGATCGCTTCGCTCGTTCATCGGTCGGAGCTCCGATCGTCGGTTCTCGTCGGGTCCAGGGGTTCGCCGGTCGGATCGCAGCCGCCGTAAATGGGCTCAGACGGAGACCCCAGCGACGCCCGAGCGACCGGCAGGGAGGAGGACGGCGGGGTCGAGATCAACGTCCGGTGCTCCAGCGGCTCCAAGATCGCGATCAGGGCGAGGCTGGGGTCCACGGTCGGGGCCTTCAAGTCAGCCCTGGCTCGGGACTGCGACGTCCCGGCTCATCAGCAGCGGCTGGTTTACAAAGGCCGGATTCTGAAGGACGACCAGACCTTGGCCAGCTATGGTGCGTTTTTCTCGTGTCTGCTCTGTCAGGTTGTTGTTGTTGTTGATTTTGCAAGGATTCTGTCGGTCTGCGGTGATTGTTAGGCGCGTTCAGCTGTCTGACTAGCTTTTTTGGAGGTTTCTTGCGTTTGGTTCTTATAGTTATGCAATGCCAAGTTGCTGAATGTTGGAGTTTGGGTTCTGAGTGTTGATGATGGGCGATCTTCTAATTCTAAAGCCGTCCACTTTACTGCATTTTTTGTGAGGTGGCCGATGATGCAAGTTCAAAGGGTGCCTCGTTTAGGATCATTTTACTTATTTCTCATGTTGGGATAGTGAAGAAAGAGATACATTGCATAGATCTTCGATGTTTTTGGGTGGCAAAATTGTTAGAATCTGGAGGATGGCCTGCTAATGAATTTAATGTTAATGGTGCCTTTTGTTTTCGCATCCCCTCTGAAGAAAGTGGTTTCCTGACTTCCCTGCTCTAATCTTCAACCAAATGTGCGATGAGTGGGTTCTTTTGGCGCTGCAATATAGAAGCACTGCCTCTTTGTACGTCCTTTTTCCTTCTTTTTGGTCCACTGCAGGTATTATGCAATTCATAAATTATATCTCTTCTACACAGCTAAATGATTAAATGACCTAGTTTGAGTTAAAGGAGAACAGAAGTACTATTTAGTGAACAAAGTAATATGTATTATTGGAAGATGCCAACTATAGAATCCTTTGTCCAATGATATAGGCAAATGAAAACCATCTCTGGCAATTCCTTTCAACTTTTTAGTTGAGTTCAAACTATCAGTTGAGAAAGGTCTGGAGCAGTGAATAGATCATGTTATAAGCAAATATTAAGGGTGGAAAGAAGGAAGAGTAATACATCAAAACAAACTAAACCTAGGAAGTTCGGTTTATGGTTATATTGGGATGGCTTTATTTCCTCATCAATTTATCAGTTCATCAATGAACGGAGCCAATGAAATCAATAATTTTAAGACATAAGTTAGTAGCAAATTGCTTTTATCTAAAATGTCTCTGAACTATCTAATGAGAGGTTGCGTTTATTGAGTTGGTTGTTCTTTATCGATCTTGAATATTGCGATAGTCCATGAAGGAGCCTAGTTGGTAGTTTTTTGTTTTTTATGTACAATAATTATGATATGTATGTATTTCAATTCAGTTGTTCAAATAAATCGATTGAAGAAATGAGTCAGTTAGTCCTTGGAAGTTGAGCAAGACAAAGAAAAATGTATCTGGTGATCCAAAGAAGCAAAGATGAGAGGTGCTTGGTCACAATGGTCCCAAAGAAAGGGGTGAATATAGGATGTCTACATGAAAACAACTTTGAATTTTTGAATCTGTGAATTATACATCTCTATGCTCCATATCTGAAAGGTCATCTTGTTTCACATTTATACAATGACGGCTCAATCGGATGGGAACTAGTTGATGATATCTGTATATTTGAAAGAGTTGAAGGAGTTAGTTGCTATCATGGTAAAAACTATTCTGCTATGGTGCCCTTTGCTGGAGTGAGGATCATGATACAATGAATGCTGACAGAAGGGTTGACCTTTATTGATACTGGACAAAACACGAGTTAGATGAGTTCAGAAGGGTTTGCATTTAGTTGAGGACGAGCTAAACAAATTACTCGCTCTTCTTCTATGGAAGCTTAGCCATAAGTTATGGGAGGTCCCTTCACTAGAAACAAATTTCTTATTTTCATCGTCTTGTTAACACTATGATATAATCTACAGACATAAGCATGTGTTTAAGGCATGTGATATGGATCAGTTTATTTGGAGGTACAAAGTTTCTATTTCTTGTTCGTGACAGTTTCTGTTCATATCCAATCGTGAATCACCTATTGATGCTGTGTCAGCCTTTTGCGTTTTGCGGTGCATGTGGGTGTATGCCAGTGAATGGCACTGTTAGTTGGCGACTTGTTTTCTCTAATGTTTATCTGTGTCCTTGTTTTATTTTTTCTTATTTACTGGTTCCTATGTCTTACTAAAATCTAATCAGGTGGCTTGTTATATCATTCTAACAAATGAATAGTTTTATGATTTGATGGAATTTTTGGTTTGCCTCTTTTGAAGGTCTGCAGGCTGATCATACTGTGCACATGGTTCGAGGTTTTCCCTCCTCAGCAGGCATGCCTCCTTCTGCTGCTCCTGGTGCTGGAAGCAGTAACTCTGCATCTGGTGTTACCAGCACATCAGATGAAGATGCGGGGGCTGGTCTTGGGGCAACTTTGTTTGGAGCTCCTAATTTATTTGGAGCTGATTCTCCTGAAATTGAGCAAGTTCATCAGCAGCTTACTCAAAATCCTGAGATGATGAGAGAGATCATGAACACGCATTCCATGCAAAACCTTATGAACAATCCTGATTTAATGCGCAGCTTAATAATGGGCAACCCTCAAATGCATGAGATCATTGACCGGAATCCGGAGCTAGCACATATTCTTAATGATCCTGGCATTCTTCGACAAACTTTAGAAGTTGCAAGGAACCCTGAACTCATGCGTGAGATGATGCGAAACACAGACAGAGCTATGAGCAACATTGAAGCCTCTCCTGAGGGATTTAACATGCTGAGACGCATGTATGAAAATGTTCAGGAACCCTTCCTGAATGCCACAACCATGAGAGGGAACAGTGGAAATGACTCAAGTTCAAACCCATATGCTGCTCTTTCGAGGAGCCAAGGCAGTTCACAAGTTAGAGATGCAACTAATCCTCCTTCAAGTGTCTCTTCTGAAGCAACCGCAGGGCTTGCTCCAAATACAAGCCCATTGCCTAATCCTTGGAGCAATACTCGTCGTAAGTTGTCTTTCCCTTGTGCTTTAGATCCCTTTCTCTTGGTTCAAGCTTGAGTCCTTTTTCCTCTTTAAAACATGATGCTATTGAAAAAACAGGTTCATCAATGACTAATGAGTGTTACACTTGTGTATAGGCTGATATTTGGAATTAGGATGTCTTTAGTTTTCAGCCTCAATTGACCAATTATTATATGTGTAATTGTCTAGATGGTGAAGCCATGAAGATGCTGCTTTATTTTTATATTGCTTTATTGGCTGCTATTCCTCTCCTGTACTGATTGACCCAATTGTGAAGTATGTTGGATAATATTGGTTAGGAAGAGCTGAAATTTGTAGTTGAAAGATGGTTTTCTAGCTGCAATTAGGGACAGAAAATAAGTTGACTAAATATCGGGAAACTGTTTTATAGGACAATTTTCCTCTGATGTCTTTAGAAGTTCACATGTAAATCGACATGCACTTTAGTTTGGGCAATTGTTTTGTGAGACTTTTAACAATTTGCTTGTGTTGCATAACATCAGGAAGGACCCAAAGGAACGATACCACTAGGTCAAATAATGTGACCAATACTCGACCACCTAGCATTGCTGGATTAGGAAATCTTAATTTTTCACAGATGGATGAGATGTCCAGTTCAGCAGATGTTGCTGTATTGAATCGTTTAATGCAAAATCGTGTCCTATCGCGGTTAATGCAGTCTGTATTTTCGAATCCCCAGTATATCAATCAGGTAACAATGGTTTTGTCAAAAACTCTGCAAAAGTGTGTGCGTTAGACTTTAGCCAGATCAACTACTGAAGAAATCCTCTGAATTTAGATTATCAGTCTCAACCCCCAGCTGCGTAGCATGGTTGATATGAACCCTCCAGTAAGAGAAATGTTGCAAAATCCAGAACTCCTTCGCCAGCTTACTTCCCCGGAAACAATGCAGGTATGTTGCTGATCTAATGTATGAATACATTTCTCCATGTACCTCTTCAAAACTGACCCAAATCTCTCTCTCTCTCTCTCTCTCTCTCTCTCTCTCTCTCTCTCTCTCTCTCCACCATGTCCTCGGTCAATCTTTGGCATGCTTTGTGGACAGATCCCTTGCACAGAATCAATATTGTCATTATGTACCTTTTCACGCATTTTCTTCATGCATCCAAATAAATTGAGCCGATATTTTTCAACATATGGAGACAGAGTTGCTCCTCGTCCTGTCTGTCTTTTAGCATGAAGGAAAGTTTTCATTCTTGGGCCAATAAATTGACAGCATTCAGAACATGCCTATGTGCCGTTTCAGTACATCCTTGCTTCCTGTAAAGCGTTCTCCCAACTCTCCTCTTGGGTACCATCGATTGGCATAATACAGGACAGTATATGCATCCATTGAGCAATTTTGGCGTGCCTGAGTTTTTGCTTGATTTAGATAATATTTTTGCATTAGCGCCAAATTCTTTGTCTATATTAAAGTTGATGCTATTTGTGTGCTAGTCAAGCTTGGTAACAGGATGAAGTCTGGCTGGCCTATGTATGTTGTAATTGGCGTTAGAAAAACTATACATTGATGTCCATGTTAAGAGGTTAATGAGCAAGCATGATGATTTGTGTAATAGAGTTCCAATTTTTGAGTTGCTAGTAGCTGAATTTTCTCGCAGCAAATGCTAGCTCTCCAACAATCAGTTCAATCAATCAGTCGACCGCAGTCAAATCAGTAAGTGGAAATGCACGAGAAAGCACTTCTTTTTCTCAATTCTAGATGGACTCATCTTGATCTCTTAACTAGTAGCTTCTACAAGTTACCTATCCAGTGCTTGATCAATGCTCTTTGTTGCTAATATTTCACACCTTGCAGGGGGCAGGGTCAGACTGGTGAAACTACAGGTAACTTGATGAGTTGTTATATTCCATGATTCTGGACTTTATGAATCTCGGTTTCAGTATTGCATTCAACCTGGTTGCTGACCTTCGTGAAAATTCTTGCATGCGGCAGATACTCCAACAAATGCAGGAATTGAGCAGCTGATAAGCATGTTTGGTGGCCTTGGAACTGGTGCTTTAACTCCAAGCGTGCCTGATGGTTGGGTCTTTTTTTCCTGACTCTCATTTATATTCCGTCCATCATCACTATCATAAGCTGCTTAGGGAATTAATTACTAACAATTGATTTCTTTGACCTATGTTTTGTAGTACCACCAGAAGAGCTTTATGCCACTCAGCTGTCACAGCTTCAAGAAATGGGCTTCTTTGACACCCAGGAGAACATTAGGGCCCTGCGCGCAACATCTGGAAATGTCCAGGCTGCTGTTGACCGACTTTTGATGAATCTAGGTCAGTAATATGGGGCTCCTTAGTTTTATCTTTACATAGAGAAGTTCATGATCACATGTTACATTAATCAACGGGGATGTGCTAAAAGATGCAAGATTGTGTCCTTGATGTATAGACAAGCATGCCAAGTGATAAGTATATTCACATTTTCCTTACCTCACACATCTGTACATACATATGCACATTGATAAGTATTATATCTTGAAGCCTTGTCTGCTTATTCAATTTAAGATTCTTCTGCTTGTGGAGGATGGAAGCAGTGTGCTTGCCATGATTCAAGTTGCCAGCCACTTTTAACTCTCTGCTTTTTTTTCCCCATCTACCACTGGGTCGATCCTTAACCACGTGGTCTGTGCAGTTCGTGTTTGATATGTTGGATCTATATCAAATCTTCTTGAACTTTCTTCTTTCTTGCTTTCTTCTGGAAGTTATTAATTAAATTGCCAAGCTTGTTATCATATTGAATTGATGGGCATAGAGGTGAGCGGGCTGAGACCAGTGCAGCCTAACTTGCTAGGTTGGTAGCTTTCATGAAGGGACAGAAATATCCGGTTTAACACCATTTCTATCGCCTTTACCGTGCACCATTTGCCTAATACGAGGCTCGTTGTGGCAGCTTCTACTTAAGCTTGTCATCTTAGTCCAAGTTAGTGTCATATCTGGCACCAAAAAACTCAAGCTCTGTAGCTGTTTCTCAAAACTCTGGTTGGTTGAGACTGCGATTGATACAGCAGGTATGGCCTGAATTGAACCAACTTGTGTTGATCACATACAATTTGTCATTTCCAACACGGACGATTGATTTGTTTTTCATGCTTTTACATATCTGAACAAAGAACAAACAAATAGAAGAACGAGAAAAAAAAAATAATTTCCGAGTGGAATCGGTCTTTTCCCTGTTTGTTCAAGTCTAGTATATTTAATAATTGTAGGTTGGGGTTGGTCTATTTCGGGCCAATGAAATCTTAATTTACGTCGGATCGTTTTGCTCCAAAACAAGACGGGTTCAATCCGATCCTCACTCCTCAACAGATCGACAGTCATTGCCACTTCCTGATTCTAAAGAAGGTCGCAACAGAAATTCGATAACGTGAAATCACAGATTACTCGTACTCCATTGTTGGTGAACGTCATTTCCACCTACATAAGCGGACTCATCTACAACTGACTTGTCATGGATACCGCTTGCAACTGATGAGTCTAGTAGATGAATGAAACAATTCGTCATTGATTTCAGTTCACGTGCATTTTGTTTTATAAAAATTGTTACATTGAGTGAAGTGACGAATTTTCAGAGGATATTGAATATGACACGCTTGCTATAATTATCTTCGTACTCCGTCTGATGTCCACTTAACGTACGACTTTGCAGACCAATTTCGATACCCGACATTGCTCTCACGGTCCCATTCGCTTCCAGTGTTCTGCTTTTGCCAACGACGATTCAAGTGCTTAGTTTGCGAGTGAAGATGGGGGCAAGCATTCCGTATAAACTGGAAATGACTCTCAATTGAAAGAACCTGAGTTTCCTCTCACGTGGAGTCGACACGAAACTTAACCGGTCACTCCACTTCTCTTCTACGTAATCCAGGTTACATCTTCAGATTTCTTCTTCCCACCTTGACCAACACATCAAATGCTCACTCCCATGGCGTCCCCTTCAAGCCCCAACACGGAACTCTGCCACCACCACCCCAAATTCCCCACAAAAAGAACCCTGCAAGTGCCATGCTGGGCCATTCCGAGCTGACCCTTGTGGGACCCTGAAGCCTAAAAGCGTCAAGAAGCCCGAGCCCAATGTGCTGAAGACAACCTGCCGGTGCAGCGAGTGAGAGAAGAAGCTCTGGTCGTGGAAGGCCCTGTTCGGGCACATGAGGTGCCACCAGGAATGACCTGGTGGCAGATGAACCCGCTGCCACCACCTGGGGTTCACAGCGGCGCTTTTCCAAGGGCATAGCCTGGGAGGAGGAATAATCTGGGAGGACTGATGAGTGAGCAGGATCAGAAAGACCGGCATGCCTGCTGATGCTGGCCAATGGCCCTAGTACCACTGCTGCTCCAATTCTTCGGACCCCTTGTGTGCCAAGCAATTGTGCATTTGCCAAATTTTGATGTTAGCCTGAGCAATGACCTGTATGGCTTGGCCGAATTTGCTTCCAGCAGCCCATTTGAGTGCTTGAGCTGCCAGAAGGTGTTCAGGTCCCATCATCAGGCTCTAGGGGGCAAAGGCTACCAACAATAATATGAAGGGCTGTTTCGCAATGGCCAGAGGCAATGTCAATACCGAGTTCTGCTGTGGAAGCGACGGTGATGACATTGAAAGTCATGGAGATGGGAATAAGACTGCTGATGCCATTAGAGCTCAAGCTTGGTCTTTGTTTCAAGGTATACTCCATTGATCAGATCTTGGTGGGCAGTTAAGGTGCAAATTGGGAAACAATGGAGAACAATTCTTCACTCAAACATATGATTACTCTTAGGCCACAATGAGCAAGGGCTGCGAACTCGAGCTAATTTGCCTGACCCAATTCAGATATACAATCTGTCCCCCTCTTGCTCTCAGACCTGCCTTCGAACCTGAGGTTGGGGCTTTGAAGATAATTCTTTTGATTTTTATGTTTCTTCATATGTGTTGCTTGAAATTTAGGGCTAGGAGATAGTCTGATGTTGACATGTCACTGAAATAGGATCATGGTTTAGGCTGTGTAATGGCACGAAGTTTGATAATGTATTTTGTACCGATTAAAACATCTTACTATGCTAATAAAAGCATTAAAACTCATTCCTTTGTTGCAGTGGATGTTGGTTCTGTGCTAATAATGAAGTCTAGTATGGAGTGAGACAGTTAAGCACAAAGCCAAATGCAAATTTTTCTTTGAAAGCATGTGTTATGTAAAATACTCATTTAAGGAGGGAAAAAGCCATGGATAGAGAGGCTTGCTGATCAGAAACATGGCCATTCTACAATGTATTAAGCGACTCAGGTGACAAAAGGAAAAATTCCTTTTATCCCATTTCTTCGGTATAAAGAAAGAATATGTTGACAAGTATGAAAGAGACTGACCAACAGTTGGTGCCATGAAACCAAGTCGCTACTGTCGAAATACAGAATAGGAAGACGGTTGAAGTACAGTGTAAATGCTGGCATCAGCTTTGTCTCTTTACTTGCTGAATCAAAGGAATAAGGCACCCATTGAATGGTGTTGCCCTAAAACTTGTCAGTCAAGTAAGTTGAAAGATTTTGTTTTGAGCTCTCTCAATCTCAATAAAGCTTCTTCAATGAAAGACACGGCAGTTTCTTTCCTTGAGTAATTCTTGTGTACATCCATGTACTCTAGTGTAGGTCCTAGAAGTTGAATTTTGGTCTGAGATCTGTGAGCTTTAAGGTCTTCCATGAAAAGTAAAAGAAATTCCTCCAATTGGTTCGAGGTCTCTACTACTACATCCAACAAAGTTCACATAATCTTATAATTTTATCGACAAGATAAGCTCCAGGATGCCATCCCCGCATTCAGACATGGATTATTGAGCTTTTGACTCTGGCAATTGTTGATGGGGCCAAGAGATGGATGCACTGGTGTATCATCCTAACAATGAGTTCATTCAGACTTCTACTCATCAGTGATGGTTCCATAATGTATGGAGAATATCCATTGACATCAGTATACAGGATAAGAGGAACAACTACCACATCTTGGATGACATCAGATTCCTTCCTTTTTACATCATGGCATTAGTTGGCCTAGTCATCAGGTCATATGACCAGGTTCCCTGTTAAAGTCATGAAGTTCTGTCGCGCCATGAGTGTTTCTTTAACTTAGATAACTCAAAAGTTCAATGATCACTTGGTTTTATTGGTCCTTGGATCTGAAACGGATAAAATTTTCGTGTATTTTAGGATTCAATGCCATTCGAACTTCTGACTCTGCGAAATGATCTAGGTTCTATCAAATTTTCAGCTACCACCGTCTCACTAACATATGGGTGTGTACTGCTTATTCAGCTCATCTGAAGATAACATCAAGGGCGAGGATCGATTTCCTCCAACTTGAATTCCCCTTAGCTATCTCTTAATTGGTACCAGTCAACTCCTTTCAACAACCGCTAAAAAAGGCATTATTGGACCCTCCACGTTTAGTACAGGGCATCTAGAATCTTTCTACTTCGATCTGTGCGAACCTTGAATCTTTCTTGCTATTAGAAATATGAGTTTGTAGACACCCATTGTGAATCCAGTTGGGATCTGCAGTCAATTCTACTGGCTCGTGTATTCCAGAGCAACACAGAATATTACTGGAAATAATTCACTAAATAATTGATCTATGACTTTATTATTTAAAGTATTTGACATTCGTCCTGTGTGCTGTTGTTTATGGAGTTCGTATGGATACATTGACAAGTGAAAAGTGGCTTGAGAAATTCAGATTATGTACTTCTGGTTAATGTGGAATTCTACTGATAAGAATTCAGTGATTACTTCATATTCTCGTAGTTAGGATAAATTAATCGACAAGTGAAAAGTGGCTTGAGAAAGTTGGATTGTGTTCTTCTGGTTTAATGTGGAATTCTACTGATATGAGTTCAGCTATCCTTTCATCTTTTGTATTTAGGATAAATCACCCATGAGGTGGTATTAAATCACAGCTGAAAGGAGCTAAGTTTTTCTTGATTATGCATCTTGACGAAATATGCATGACCTGCTGTGCATCGAACCCAGGATGTTATCATGTCATTTTATGAGTTAAAATTTGAAATGATGGATGAAAGAAAGGCGCAGCCCACAAAGAATGCAGTTTTCCTATTATCATGTCAGAATTAATCCTTTTCTGACTTGAACGGTTAAAGAGATTTCCAGATGTAGTCAAGAAATTTTTTGATCATCTTACGGTTTGTCAACAGTTCTATTGCTACCGCCACTACATACAATTAGATCTATCGGAAACAACCAAAAACATCCTTTGAACACCCTCTGCCATGTACCCTCTTTCTCAACGTGTTCTTTCAGTTTGCCTGACACTACGTCTAATAACAGATCCACCCAACTCGTTAAAAACTGCCATTGAAGAACACAGGCAACGAGATTCAAGTGGAACAGGTGTGAGCAAATTGATGAAATGCAAAAAGACGTGCAATCAACCTAAAAGCCCACCGGGTTTGGCTTCCAATAGGTCAATTAGCAGTGACAGTTTCGTGTTCTAATGTGGTGCCGACGTCCGCAAGAAGCAGCGATTGGTTGAGAATCAGACTTGGAGCTTGCAAGAGCGACATGCAGCCTAAGAATATTCCTCATTGACCTTAGTATAATGCAGGGTAACCCGCTCCAGTTTTGTGTGCTAGCACGTAAGAGCCAATTCATTATTATCAGCTATAAACTAATTGCATTCGAAGTTGTTCTCCCTTATTTAAATAGAAGCTCACACTCAACTAAACATCAGCTGACATATGCAGGCTAGAAAAGTAACAAAAGGTCCGGCTCTTTTAATCGTTTAACGTAAAATACTGTCATCGGTTCGCTATTAGCATTTGATGAATCAGAAACCATCCAAATTTTTTGTGAATATTCAGATCGGATGGTGGGGGCTATTGGAAGCAAATCAGACCTCTCAATCAAGGCGAATCTTTCTGATACTGTCATCTTTGGTTTAGTTACAGAGTAATTGGGTCATGGTCTAATCATCTTATAGGAAAGATTTGTATGAATCTTCCAGTCATGGCGCTCGTTGTAAGAGCATCAATTGAGCCTTTCATTGCTAAGCTTAAAATGAAAATTGCTTCTCAGGTTGGCAACTTCCTTTGACCAGCACGGCAGAAGCAGCAGCTCACCTTGCACAAACTAATGTGAAAAACAAATTGATGATGTGGCTTTGCTGATGAAACTTTAATGAGGACTTTCAGAATTTGTTATTAGACTGATCAATTAGTATTAGCTTAAGGAGCATCAATTTATTTTAAAGCTTAGTTTTGGTGCCTCCTCATAAGCAACACCCGGTATGACCTCCCTGCTTGGCATGCTCTTGAACTTGTCAAAGCTTCACGCAGACCCGGTTGGCTTCCTAGGAGCATAAACCAGTATTTTCAAGGTTCAGCAGTCGCGCTTGTTGGAGACAAGGGATCCGTCTGAATCACAGTCGACGTGACGATTGACATCGAGTCATTACTAATGAGACTTGATCATCTTTTAATTGGAAGATCCTGATGATCTAGTATTTATGTGAGATAAGGAATGATAAAAAAGGCAGATGCATCCAACCCGCTCCGTTGGAAGCCGGGTTAGCGGGCAAGCCTGCAGGCATCGCCAGATCTCGAAGGAGCTATGAATAATTATCGTAATAAAACACCATCTATCGGTGCGCTTGGGACAGGTGGGATAGATAAAATAATATGAAGGGTGGCTAAGGCCATGTACTTGAAGATGCGGCAACTCGAGCAAGAGAAAGTTCAAGAAGAGGCCTTTGGCCTCCCAAACAATTCGAGAGGCACGTTTACTATGGCCAACATGCGCAGCGTGAGTGACCCCTGAGCCTGAAGAAAGACTAGACATTTCTTGGAGCCTGCAAATTGGCTGAGGCTTTCAATCTGATGCAAGTTGAAAGACATGTCAAGAATTGATTGCGGAGGGAGGACAATTTGATAGATTATTTCCATGCGACGGCTCATGCTTTCGTCAACTCGCCGTGAATTCCTGATCTTGTCGTATTTCGACTATATTAGACTTAAAACAAATACTCATTCAATGTTTCGTCAGTAATTCCCTTTTTTTGGGCTTTTTCCTAATAAATATTTGAGATATAATGTAAACATTTTTTATTTGAGAATGTTGTTGCGTTTTCTTTATCTTTTGTTTTTTTATAATATAAGGCGCTTAGATAATGAAAAGTCGATTAATTTACTTTTCTCACGAGAATTCTAAACTAATATTAATTTTCCAAAATAGTGATAGAGAAAAGGAGAAAAGACACCTACCCATGGGTAGCCCAACTGGTTAGGGCGAACTTGGACTTCGTTGAGGTCTTGGGTTCGATTCCCCAGGGAAGCGCCTGTGATTTAAGTAGAGGGCCATGGCGGTAGGTTGCTGTGCTAGTCTCCCCCGAGGAATAGTTGAGGTGCGAGTAAGCTGACCCGGACACCTCGGTCATCAAAAAAAAAAAAAGGAGAAAAGACAAGTGACATTACGAAGTAGAATGATTCATCGTGCACTTAAACCACAAATAATCCTCGCCTCTACCATGAAGGACCTCGACAAACTTACTAGAATGAACAAGAAATGCACAGACCTCGTTTTTTAGTCCATACAATCGAAGTGAACTGACGGGCTCCTGGCAAAACTAAAGCATCTCTTGGTTCCGACAAATGATTTCACTTTTGGTGTAGCCAGTGAAATGGCTTATATATGGTGCTCAAGATGAATTTTAGTCAAAAGAAAAAGTGGGAAAGAAAGAAAGGAAAGAAAAGGAAAAAAAAGCAAACTCATCCGCTGTATTTTCCACTTGGACATAGGAATATTAGTCTGGGAATCTTCCCTTGAACAGCACCGATGCCCTTAACCTGGTCAGAACCGAATTTACCTGTAAATCATTTTCATATGTCAGAAAGAAGAAAGAAAAGCTGTCAACGGCTGTGATTGTCACAGATCTCAGCAAGAAGGGGTAAAAGAGAGCCATCACCAGAAACCCTCTCTCTGTCTCTCTGTCTATCTCTCTCTCTCTCTCTATGTCTCTCTCTCAGAGGAAGAGTAGACTTCAAACAATCAAAAGGAGAAGAATCTGATGAAGCCGTGTGTTCGTTTGGTCGGTCGTGATTGAGTTTGGGAGATTCTATGGCGATGGTGATGTCATGCCATTAGATTCCAGCAATTTTTGGAAAAAGTAATAGCTCTCGTTTCTTGAGTGTCCGTGGTTGTCTTCTGGTGTCCAAAGCCCTGTGGTCTGAGACTCCCTGACTAAGCATTCGTGGGTCAAGTGTCGCCTCTGAGTTAAGATTTTTCTTGCTTGTGGGAGTTAAAGATTGTTTCGGATGGGTGAGTTGTTTCGCTCGACTCAGCGCTCTCGTCATTTTGTCTCTCTCTTTTCACCCATGTTCAGAAACTGACTGCACCCTCTCTTTTTCTCCTTAATTCTTTTGATTTTGTACTTTGGAGTGCCATTTCTGAGAAATTTGTGAGCTTGAGTTTTCGTGTTATGACCATGGTTCATGGGAGTTCTCCTTCACTGTTGTCTCTCTGGTATATAGTGCTGTCTACGGTCCAACTTGATTTCTCTTCGGTGATGATTACTAACTAAGGGTCATAGAGATAAATCTGGCATTCAAATTGGTAACTTTCTTTCTATAATGCATTTCTATCTTCACTTTCTAAGCCACTTCTGTTTACAATGTTTCTTTGAATTAAACAGATTGAGAATTTGGGAAGCGGACTTAAATCCTCGGTGGAAGTTCATCCTCCATCTCTACTGTAGTTTTCTTTCTTGGATCATAATCGTGCCTGTAACGGTTGGAGTGTCTACTTGACTCGAGGGACAAGCTACAATGGAAAATGGTCCCCCCACTCCCAAGACTCCGTGTGAGAAGATTTCTGATTCTGAAATGGACTTGGATTTCTTAGAAGAATTCTTTCTTGATGGTTGCTGGGTAGAAACAGCTGATGCCTTTAGCCTCTTCCCACGGAGCCCGACTTCTGCTACTCCAACCGAAGCCCCAAACCATTCGCTCTCAGGGGAGACTCATAGTAGTAATCCAAGTACCGACTCATCTCAGAATGCATTTCAAGAAGAAAGAGGAAATGACTCGTTGGGATTTCCACCTTTGGCCGATCCCCAAACAGACAGACTTGCGGAACCTCAAACTCAAGATGCAAATTCTGTTGGAAACGCCACATTTCTGGGCCAAGTTCAAGGTAACGAAGCAAGCCAAAGATTGTGGATTGCGCCAAAGAGCAGTCTGGGTTTAGCTTCATCTATAAAGCTGAGATTAATGCAGGCTATTAGTTACTTGAGCGAATCCAGCAAAGGCAAAGATATGCTTATCCAGATATGGGTGCCCGTTAGGAAAGAAGGCAGGCAGGTGCTTACTACAGAGGACCAGCCCTTTTCGCTGGGTCTCAGCTCCAGAAGCCTCGAGATATACAGAAATGTGTCTAAGTCATATCAATTTTCAGCTGATGATGATTCGAGAGACCACACTGGATTGCCGGGCCGTGTTTTCCTGGGGAAGCTTCCTGAGTGGACTCCTGATGTCCGGTTCTTCAGTACTGAAGAATACCCGCGCATTAATTATGCGCGACAGTATGATGTTCGCGGGTCTCTTGCCGTTCCCGTCTTTGAACATGGGAGCGGGACGTGCCTGGGTGTGGTTGAGATTGTGATGACTTCTCAAAAGATCAATTACCGTCCTGATCTGGAGAATGTCTGTAAAGCTTTGCAGGTCGCTTCCTTTCTCCCAGTCTACATTATCTTGAAGTTCTCACAGTTCCGCAAAGATAAATTGCAGCAATGGCATCTTTTGTTTGAAGGTTGAATAATAGTACAATGAGAAGGACATGAGAAAGCTAAAATCTGCAGAGCTAAAACTGATCGAAGGGTCTTACCTCCAACATTTATAATTACTTTTAAGAGTTCAATGTTTGATTTATCTGCATTTCATAATAACTTCAAATTTCTGATGCCAAGGTGTGTGTGGTGCTGGGTTATTACATCAGCTCCTAGTAGATTCACATGTTAGACGGCAAAACAAAAAATAATACTTTCTTGTATGTCTCATTTTGCAATTCCCCTTCAAGGACCATATATTATTTTGGTACAATAATTTATTCGTGTAAGTCGGTTATCCCTCATGGTTTCTTTTAAAAAGTAGAAAACCTTTCAAAACCACCGAAAGGTCATGCTCAAGTCTACTGCTTTATAATATTAAGCTGTCACTTGTCACCTGTGAACTTAAATAAGAATTTACCTTGTAGGTCTGACAAAGCATATATATGTCTACAGGCTGTTGATCTTAGAAGTGCCCAAAGCTTCAACCCCTCTACTGTGAAGGTACAAAATCTCTACCATCTTAAAGCCCGGCATTCCGTTTCCATTTTTCACGTGCGGTTTATCTTCTAGGTCGATGTGTTGTACGAAGCAGTAATTCCACGAATTCTGGAGGTTTTGAAGTCTGTGAGCAAGGCATACAATTTGCCCCTAGCCTTGACTTGGGCCTCGTGCGTCAAACAAGGCAAAGAAGGATGCCGGCATTCAGACGAGAATTATTCTCTCTGCCTCTCTACCTTGGACTCTGCTTGCTTGGTAGCGAATCTTGAAATGCTTGGGTTTCATGAGGCGTGTTCTGAGCATCACCTTCTAAAGGGCCAAGGAATTGTCGGGCAAGCATTCACAACAGATAAACCATGTTTCTCGAATGATATAACTGCCTTTGGCCACACTGAGTATCCACTCTCTCACCATGCTAGACTGTTCGGGTTACAATCAGCCTTGGCTATTCCTGTGATAAACATTTACACGGGATTGGCCGAATTTGTACTGGAGCTTTTCTTGCCTAAGGATTTTGGAGACATGGAGCAGGGAAAGCGGACGCTGAACTTGCTGTGTAATGACATACATCAAGCATTTCAGAATTCTCAGTTTTCGACTGAGAATGAACTTAGTGGGGAAATTGTTTTGCCTATTAGAGAGATAGGAGTTGCCACTGAGAAGAGACTTCAGAAGAATGAAACCGAGGTAGTGTCCTCTTCAAGGAAACAAACCTCTTCAGAAGAGTCATCCTGGATTGCTCACATGGTGGAGACCCAGACAAACGGCAATAGAATATCCATTTCATCAACTTATGACACAGGCACTAAAGAACCATTCAACGTGGAAACGCAACATCAGGAGTTTTGGCACCTTCAGCAGGATTCTGAGCACATCACTAATGTTGCGGGCGGGAGCGGTTCTTTATCTTTGAGCCAACACTCAAGAGGTAGTGGAAAAGACATTGAGAAGAGACGAACTAAGATGGAGAAGACTATTAGCATGGATGTCCTCCGACCATACTTTGCTGGAAGCCTCAAAGAGGCTGCAAAAAAAATAGGAGGTAGCATTTTTCTGATCCTAAAAACTGCAAATTTCAAAATCTTGTTTAGATACTCTGGAGATGAATATGTTTAACCAGTCAATTAAGTACTCTTAAATGACTGATTCATAAATTGCGCAAGCATGCATTAGCCTCAGGAGGAAACTGCAACCTTCTTTAGAACCTAAACTGGTAGGTTGTCTCAAATCCACTGAAGAGTCAATTTAACTGAGCTCCAGTTCCACTAATCCAAGAAAAACAAATGCTTAGGCAAAGCAGTTTCTGGGGTTGTTTTGCGTTAGGGTTTTCCTTATATAACTTTTGCCAACGGATAACAACAGAGATTCTTTCACTTGACTTTTCTTTTTGAGACTAATGCCCTTGAAATGCTCCAGTATCGGTGTTGCAAATGTCACATGACCCTCCAGGCACTCAGAATTGCAAACCAGTTGCTCACCTTCCCATTATCTGCCTCGTTCAAATTTAATTTTTCTTCTACCAGTTCTTCTAATAAATAGCAATACCCTTTGCAGCATTCCTCCATGTGGTGAGCTCGAGGGGAGAGCGTCTGCACACATCCTCAGTCATCTCAATCACCCTAACTCTCTAATAAATATGTTGAGCAAATTTTACTGTTGACACCACCATGCTTGATCTCCTTATACTTATTAACCATACAATTTTTCTTTTGGATCTTTTCCCTGCTATTGGATGCAAATCTTCCATTGTTTCCATTTCCAGGAACTGGTGACTTTAGAGGAGCAATAAGAATGCTGATTACAGTGGATGGCAAAAAGCAGACTTGTTCATTTCTTTCATAGAGATATGTTCTCTTCCATACTGTCGCTCCTTAACCATTTCAGTTTATATCATGCAGTGTGTCCAACAACTCTCAAAAGGATATGTCGGCAGCATGGAATAACCCGGTGGCCTTCACGAAAGATCAAGAAGGTAAATCATTCCTTGAAGAAACTCCAGCACGTAATTGATTCGGTCCAAGGAGCCGAGGGTACTATCAAGCTTGGGTCCTTTTATGCAAGCTTCCCCGAACTTAGTCCACAGATGTCTGGAGATGGACCCAGCTCATCAAAGCAGAGTGATCCTCGAAAACAAACAGATCACCAGCCTGATATTAACATAGATAGTTCTGTGGCCACCGCTTTGAAATCTCCATCCGCATCATGTAGTCAGAGCTCCACTTCAACCACTTCTGGCTCCACTGGAGCAAATATGCATTCTACCACCATCCTAGCCTCAAGTGGCAGAACTAATCAGATGATTGAAGACCCTTTAAAATTACTAAAGAGGGCTCACAGTCATGCAGAATTACATGTTCCACCTACAAATGATCCACAGATTCTTGCGAGATCCCATAGCCACAAGTCACTTGGCGAGCATCCCTTACCAAATCTTCAGGATGGACTAATTTTCAAAGTGAAAGCCACGTTCAGGGAAGACAAAATCCGGTTGGTCTTGCAACCAACATGGGGTTTTGCAGATCTGCGACAAGAGATTGCAAAGCGTTTCAGTATAGATGATGTTGGCGAAATCGACCTAAAATATTTGGATGATGATAGGGAATGGGTTCTTTTGACATGCGATGCTGACCTCGAGGAGTGCATGGATGTGTATAGAACATCCCAAGGCCACACCATCCGTATATCCGTCCATCCGGTTTCCCATCCACATAGAAGTTCATTGGGAAGCAGCGGGCACACTGATAAGCGTTATCTATAAGCTAGTGTTCCATGTATTTATTTAATAAGATTGCACTGACTTTCAAAGGTCTGGGCAGACCAGTCAATGTGCACTGGAAGCAGATAGAACAATCATGAAAACAGGTATTTGCTCTCTTCCACATGTTTGACTGGTGTAACAGCAATGAGACCCAACCTTGCAAATAAAAAATGATGTTAGTAAAGGAGAAACTCCCTATAATCGTCGCATTGTGGAGATATAACTTCGATAGTTTCCATACATACATTGTTCAATCTTAGTGGAGAAATTTAATTATCGTAAAGATCATGCTAAGACAAAGTGATTGCCAGACATGATTAAGGAGATTCCCACTGTTTGAATCGGGAAGCTTATATTAAGTTCTTGAGCTTCATCTGCCCTGTTCTTTTTCTCTCTTGAAGCCTTGTTGTGAAATCTGGGAATAAGGGTAAGAGCCCAAGCCTCTGATTTTAAATTAAAGGAAGCAACACTTTTTGTTTGTATAAAATGGGGCTGCCACAGCTGATTGTCTTTGCATCAAGCTCCAATCTCCTATAGTTCGTGTTCGGATTCCCAGACTGCTAAGTCAACTAGGTTAAATGTTGCCACTCTTCGAAGAAAAATTCAATAGGAATATGCAAAAGCTAGCAATTTTCAAATTAAAGAATTTCATATTAGTACTAGTAAGAACACAATTTTTTCATGGAACCTTAACAAGAGATGCCCTAATATGGTCATTTCTGAAAGAACCAGTTTTTGTTAAAGCAAGTCAAGCAATATGTTCCTTCATTTGTCTTTATTTTGAGGCAGAGAAGCTGTCGAAGACAAATAAAGGAACGCACAACTTCATTTATTATAAACCTGTTCTGTACAAGAGATTAAAATATTGTGGAACTACTTACAACATGTGCTAACTGCCTAGTTCCACTTCCTGAAAAATAGCTAAAACAACAACTGCCTAATACAACCAACATGCTTAATACATAGACAAAGAACAAATAAAAAATAGAATATTTCATACAGCACTAAGACAACTCCAACAAACTCCTCCTCGGATTAGTTACTATTGCATACTCCTATTCTTTCTCTTAACATTTCAAATCTTCTAGCTTGAAGTAGCTTTGTGAACATGTTTGCGAGCTGATCTTTAGACTTGCAATAAACCAACTTAACTTTACCTCTTTGTTGCACTTCACGTAGAACGAAGAACTTCACTTTAAGATGCTTGTTTTTGCCATAGAAAACTGGATTCTATGAGATTGCTAATGTAGCTTGATTGTCTACATTTACTTCAAAACAATCACCTAAGTTCAACCATAGATCCTTTAGTATTTTCCTCAGCCATAAGACTTGATTTGCAGCTGCTGTAGTTGCTATGAACTCAGCCTCAGTCGTGGACTAAGCTACAATCTCTTGCTTCTTATAACACCATGAGAAACAAGCAGAACCAAGAGTAAAACAATATCTAGATGTACTCTTCATGTCATCAACTGAGCTAGCCCAATCATTATCCGAGAAACCTTGCATTATAAACTTCTGACTTTTCTTGAACTTCACACCTAAATGCAATGTTCCTTTGAGGTATCGTAAGACCCTTTTTGTTGCAACCAAATGTAGCTGAGTAGGAGTACTCATGAACTTGGAAAGAACTCATAGCAAATAGAATATCTGGCCTAGTTGCTGTAAGATACATTAGTTCCAATTAAGCTTCTATACATAGAGGCATCTACTGCCACTATTCCATTAATCTTTCTTAGTTTCTCCTTAACAACAGAGGAGTGCTTACACTTCTACAATTTTCCATCTGAAACTTTTTTAGAATTTCCTTTGTGTACTTCTTCTGGCAGATGAAGATCTCATGTTAAGCTTGCTTGACTTCCGGACCCAGAAAGTAAGCCATCTTTCCCAAGTTTGACATCTCAAAAATTGCAAACAGACTTTGCTTTACTTTCTCTATCAATTCCTCATCATTCCTTGTCACTAATAAATCATCTACATAGAATGATAGAATCACCACACTGTGATTTACCCTCTTGACATAAAGAGTGAACTCACTCAAGCTTCTAACAAAGCCAAAGTCCTGCGAATATCGATCTATTTTTCCATACCAAGCTCTTAGAGTCTGCTTCAGTCCATATAGAGCTTTCTTCAATCTGATACTTTCTCTTCTTGCCCTTTAATACTGAAGCCTTCAGGTTGTTCAACAAACATCTCCTTCTCGAGCTCTCCATTCAGAAAAGCAAACTTGATATCTAGTTGAAATATACACCATCCCTTCTCTACTGCCACAGCTGGAAGCAACTTGATTGTATCAAGTCTCGTAACCGGAACAAATGTCTCAGAATAATTTACTCCCCATATTTGAGCATAGCCTTTCACAACTAGTATGGCTTTGTGTTTATTGATAGAACCACCGTGATTAAGTTTTGTTCTAAACACCCACTTAACCCCAATCACATTCTTATCATAAGGCCTATCAACAAGTTCCCATGTGTGGTTTTTCTGAATCATTGCAAGCTCCTCCTGCATTGCTGCAATCCACCTTTGATCCTCTTTAGCTTCAACAAAATTGAAAGGTTCGAGCATTGCCACATTGCTTCTTTCATAAATTTCAGCAAGTGACTTTGTGCCTTTTACTAGTGGATCAACCATACTCCATGCTGTCCTCCAGCCTCCATGCTGTCCTCCAGCCATCCACAGCTTCATCAACCTCTTGTTATTGTATTTATGATTGCTTTAGTCTTGCTATCTTTCCCTCTATCCAATTCTATTCATCTTCCTCTACGAAAACAACATCTCTATTTACTATCACTTTCCTTGTCATAGGTTGAAAAATCATGTAAGCCTTCGAATGAAGGCTATACCCTATGAAAATTCCAAGCTCAGCTCTTTGATCTAGCCCCCTCTTGACCTGAGGAACATGTTTATAACACAAACATACAAAAACCTTTAAACTCTTCACAGAAGGTTTAACACTATACCACACTTCAAAAGGTATTGACCCCTCTAAGGTTTTTGTGGGCAATTTGTTCAACAAGAACACTGCAATATTTGCTGCCTCAACCCAAAACTTATTAGGTAACTTCTTCTCTTGCATAATACATCTGGCCATCTCCATAGTACTTCTATTTTTTCTTTCACTAACCCCATTTTGTTGAGGTAAATAGGGAGCTGTAAATTGTTGTACAATGCCTGCTTGCTCGCAAATTGACTTAAAGTTGTAAACCGTATACTCAGAACCATTATTAGACATGAGCATTTTAATTTTCTTCCCACACTGATTCTCAACTAAAGCTTTAAACTTCACAAACACATCAGCAACTTCAGACTTAACTTGCAGAAAATAAATCCAGTTCATCCTAGACATGTCATCAGTGAAAGTAATGAAGTACCCGCTACCATTGAGAGAAGACTCTAACATAGGTCCACATAAGTCTGTGTGAACTAATTTCAGCTTCTCACGTGCTCTCCAACTTTTTCCTTTGAAAGGAAATCTAGCTTGCTTACCAAGAAGACAAGTTTTGCACTGTGGAAACTCCTCATCCGAACTTGGTAAGTCACTTGCCAAATTATTTCTTTGCATGAACAATATATTCTTTTTATGGACGTGCCCAAGCCTTTTATTCCATAACTCAACATTTTCTTCTTTGCATTTTAAAGCCATTTGTTGCATCTCTTGTGGCTTGAACATAAAGCTTTTATCCCTCATTAGCACTCTCAGAACTTCTTTGCAATCAGAATCATCAATAAGACATTCTTTTCCTTCAAACTTCACTCTATAGCCCTTCTCAACTAGTTGACCAACACTCAACAGATTTTGGTCGATCTCTAGAACAAAAAGAACATCACTGATCAGCTTCAATTCCTGATTTCCTTCAATAGCTATTGTACCTTTCCCTTGTACTTCTATATATTGTCCATTGCCAATTCTGACTTTGGACTTGACTAACATGTCTAGACTCCTAAACAACTTCAAATTGCTAGTCATATGATTCTTCGTACAACCACTATTCACCAGCTAGGCATTACTCTCAACAGCAGAGTCTGAATTAGTAGCTACAAATAAGTGCTCTTCCTCAATTTCATTCACTACTATCCCTACTTCTTATGCTTGCTAATGGTTGTTCTTTTTGCAAATAGCTTGCATGTGACCAAACTTGTTGCATTTTCTACACTTAGCATCAGGCCTCCTCCAGCATCTAAAGGACTGATGATTAGTTCCTCCACAATGTTGACAATGCTTCTTGTTTTTCTTCCATTTGCCCGATCCACTAAAGCTTCCTTCTTTTGCAGCATACTTGAAGTCACTTGCGCTTCCTTTGGATTGATTCCATTTCTTTCCTTTGCCTCCATCATTGTGCTTTACTTTAGCTTGCAAAGCACCCTTTACATTTACTTCTTTTCTCATCAATCTTCTTTGCACCTGAGCCTGTAGAGAACTTAACAATTCTACAAGCTTTATATCACCTAGATCTTTTGTATTTTCCAAAGAAGTTATGGTGGCTTCAAACTTCTTTGGAAGAGAAACTAGGATCTTCTGAACCAGCCTTATATCATTCAAGTCAATCCCTAATACTCTGATCTTCTCGGCTATATCAATCAGCCTATCAGAATACTCATTCACTGACTCTAAATCCTTCATTTCCACACAAGATACTACTATTATTTAGACCTTCCAGTTTTGGCTCCATGCGTGCAGATATTAAACGGTTACTGAGGGAGCGGTTATTTGAGACAATTAAAGCGAGATTAGCTAACCATATCCGAGAATGTTAGATGAGTACTTCTTCCAAGTGTTTAGAGTGTCTACTATGTTGTCGATTGAAGATGGGACGTGAAGGATTAGCATTTACCAATTCCACTGCCCATATTACTTCGTACGTACTGCTACTATCTTAACAATCTTTTCTCCACTAGTCGTGCATCCACCCAGAAGAATTCTAAATGTAGCTACACTGGATTAATCTCTCAAACCTGTAATGGACACAAATGTAGATAAGTAATTTACTGAAGCGCTAAAGGGAAAAAAAAACATAAGTTTAAAGTAGGACGGCTAAACGGATGTTAAGGAAGAAGAATAATAGTAAAAAAGGTGGACATGTGAGATATGCACAGAGGTGGAAATATACCTTGAGAATCTGCTTCTTGTTTTGATCAATCTTGTATTCTCTTTATGGATCATTTGAACACTCTCGTCTCAACGAATTCCTGCATAAAGCTACCTTATTTTCTCCTCGTCCATATTTAGCCTGGTAAGATCATGGTAAGAAAAAGCAGCAGTAGGAGAACCCATCTCATTGAACTCGTTGATCATGTCGCTGCATTTTTTTTAATCTTCTAGTTATTTTAGGAACTTAACAATACGTTCTATGATTCCTCGGCTAGAAGGAAAGGGAGAATCATTGATAACACAATTTTTTGCAGTTGTGAATACCTTTTTGTGGCTGACAGACGTCAAACGAGGGCAAATGATTAATGCTCCAATTACTTCAATTCCATCCCTCGAAAGTAGCTCAATGATGGATTCATCACTCGGACATTGCTATGCCCCACTCCCGAGCACGTAGCTCCCGATTGCCTTATCTTAAGACCCTCGAAAATAAAAGCAACATCCCAGGTTTGTCGCGGTCTTCTTTAAATATCAAAGTTACAATAATGAACGGAAGCGAGGTAAATAAACTAACTACAACCTTCCTGAACCAAATAAACCATCAACATTAGTCTTCCATTAAAAAATCAGTTAATATGCAGATACAATCTTCCAGACCTAAAGATAATAAAAGCCTAGGAGGAGGTTGTCACCCGCGTACTATACACACAAAAGTGGCGGGGAAAAATGGCTTACTATTCTAACGGGAAAGATCTTAATCCCAAAGGTCATCTCTAGTCCAACTAGGTGGCGGGTCAATCACAGTGCCAATCTCTGAGTTTTCCACTCCGTCCGAATCTACATGCCACGACTCATAGCCTGCCCATGGTACTTCATGATGCTCCAAGTGGTGCACTATGCTCCAAGTGGTAGTGCACTCTAGGGGTAGCGGTGTAGGGACCAGATCTGCATCTCATGGTTCCAATCTGTCTCCTCACGTGTCTCCACTATCAGGTCACTTTTCAAAACTTCCTTGTCTATTATTATCCATCCTCAATTAGTAGGGCGGTTAAGCACCACCCAGTCCTCTAGGTCTTCTGCTTCCTCATCCGAGCTAAAGGCACCCAATCCTCCTCCAGCTCCTCCTCCTCTACCTGCTCCTCCACTTCTACTAGCACCTCTTCCAGCTCCATATCCTAATCATGGAATGGGTGGTGGTGGTGGGGTGAGATATAAGGATATCTCAGTGAGTTCCCGCTTATGCTAAAATAGGATACTATCTCCCTATGGTTCCTAACTATCCCCGCTCGTCAATCCTCACTTCTAGCTAGACTATTGTCATTTACTTTACACTCTAGTGCTATGCGATTCTGAACACTCCACCGTCTAAAATTCACTCGGCCCGTGACCGGAACTTGGTACTAAAATTTCTGTTGGGCTTGACAAATGGAGTTAGTCACCGTGGTCTCATAACTCGCCAGATAAATAGTGCCTAATTAAATAATTAAGTAAACTGCTAATCAATTGAATAAATAATACTGGTGATTAACTACATAATTAAATAAATAAATTACTAACTAAATAAATGAATTACTAATTAAAAAACAAATTGCTAAATAAATAAATAAATTACTATTAAATAAAGAAATTGTGCAATTAACTAAATAATCAAATAAGACTGTCCACAACCGGTCCAAGACCCTAATTAAATCCCATCCATAACTACGACCTATCAGTTGTCCAATAGGTCCGTCAATTACCACATATGACTGTACCATCCAATTGCGCATTGGAACATTCATCTATGTAATCAATCACCTAATATTCGAAATAAACTACTAAAACGATAAATAGACCTTATTGAGGAATAGAGGGTCCATTCACCTCAAATTTGCTACATAGGCGTCCGGTGCGAAAATCCAAGGCAATCGCTGCGAAAAAGAATTTTTTTCTTTTTTTTTTCCTTTTTCCTTTTCTTTTCTTTTTTTTCTTCCCTCTTGGTTGAGCTGGGTCGGTTGACTGGGCTGGCTTCCGGGCTGAGCCCACTAACTGGGTCTCAGGCGATGGTGAGGCTCTGGCGAGCCAAGAACAGACTTGGTTCAAGCAACCAGGTTGAGAGTCGGGTTAGGGAGGTCTCTTTGGGTCGTGGCTAATTTCTTCCTCCTCAGACCAAATCAAAGCTTGAGATCGGCCAAATCTAGAAGCTGGCTTCCTTGCGAGTTGAACAGCGGTGGTGGTGAGGGATGAGGTGGTCGGAGCTGCGAGAAATCTCGCCTTGAAGTCGATGGTCTCGCGAGCTAGGTTTTCAGAAAACACCCAAACCAAAACGAGCCTCAATCCTTTGATTATGGACCAAATCAATCGAATCAAATGGCTAATGCTTACTCACAAGGGGCTTACGAGTCCAACAAGACCAACGGCGAGTGACGGGTGTCACTGGAACTGTGAGAATTGCCGATCTAGGGCTCCGGCGAACTCGTTTTTGGGCTAAACTAGCTTCAATCCAAACCTAGCCAAATTTAGACCAAATCAATCCAATCAAAAGCCAAAACTAAGGTTTAGAGATGCTTAGGAATTATTGGGAGTAGTGGCATAAGCTCTAGATTGAAGGATTGAGAGAACTCACCTCTTGAAGTTTGGTGAGTTTTTCGGAAAACCAGAAAAATTCGAACCATGGAGCCTCCTTTCGGGGGCTGCCGGCGGCTACTCAGGCGGATACGACAGTGACGGTTGGCGGCGTTCTGAAGATGGTGTTGCAAACTTCACAATGGTATCAATGGTGAAGCAAACGGAGCTCCGAGCTGAGAGATACGAAACTTGAGTGGATGTGTCACTTGGGTAGAATGGCAGAGGGCGGGTGAGGGCCGAGTTAGTAATGAGCTCGCTGTTCCCACGCGGTAGCCTCCCAATGGCTGTAAGGCACTCCGGCCATCCCTCAAGGATGGAGGGTAGTTGACAATATCGGTTGGGTGGCTGTTTGGTCAACGCGTGTCCTCGACCAAACGTGCACGCCAACTGCTTGTCAGAATGCTTCAGAGAAGAGGAAGAAAGAAGAGGGAAGGGGGAAGGAGGAGACTCGCATGTGCTGGGCTGCTCGTGACTAGGCCGGGTCATGCGGCCTGGGTCGGTTCTCACGGGCATGGCCCTGGCTTAGCGGGAGAAAGGCCGAAAATTATTTAAAATGATTAAAATAAAGTAAACTAATTAATTAATAATAAAATAATAAAGAAAGTTAAAATAAAATTCAGGAAAAATCCCAAAAATTCAGAAAAGCTTCCCCAAAAATAAAACCAATATTTTCGGGTCAAAGCACAATCGAGCAAATTTTTGAGAAATTATATTTAATTTCAAGGAATTTCTAAACTTTTGTGGAAATTACAATGATTTATGGGAAAAATCCCGGGGCCCATAAAGCGGGATCTAAGCTTAGATAATTCCCTAATAAAAGTCAAGGGGAGGCCGAAACACGGCTGTTATAGACATTGCTCACAATTTCGTCTTCATAGTGAGGAATTTTGAGCTGCACCACAAGTTGGCTCAACAAAAATCATGTCACAGCAATTATCTACTCTTCATTAAATTTGAACTTCTCCCCATTACATTGGCCCTGTTAGCAAAACCAGCGATTAGTCCGACGCCATATGCAAGTGGGCAACGAGTAACTCTTCCCGCAACGTATGTGAAGATGTAAGCTTCCTTCTAGGTATCCATGAGCTTGAAGACCCCAGCTGAAGGTGTATATCATGTACGCTAGCCTCACCACACTAAACATTCTTCTCAGAAATCCATCAGTTACTCCAAACCACAGTGAAGTGACTGAACAAGCATATCGCAGGATTCTGAAGTACCACAGGGTTAAAAAACATATCTCAAGGTGCCTGTACGCCAAACCCAGAAAGTTCTTTAATCATTCAGAGCCTTGGTCACTTCAACACTATCGCCGTCTGCATCTTCACCCATTGGGTAGCTTTGACAATCCTCTTCAACAAGTTTTAACAGGATCTCCAACAGAAACATCCTTCTTCCAGTATTTTCAAATAAATTTTTCGTTTGATCAGTTCATCCCTACCAAAGCTACAGGGGGAAAAAAGGGAGACAAATCATAACACCAATTACAATTTGCAAGATACGCCATCTATTAACAGACTAGACATATAAAATGCAGAGAATCCAGATCGACAGGTCCGCGACAAACGTGGTACGAACGACGAATATGAAACAAGTACGGTGTCTGAAGATTAACCGCAAATAAGGAGGATGAAATGACGAGCAACGGTGATCACAAGACGATGGCGATGGACACCGAAGGGAGCATTTCATTGAATTTGACGACGAAATTGTATCGTTAAATCGAGACGTTTCCCACCTAATTAATGTTTGATGACTGTTGGAGCTTTGCATGAAGCAGGCGAGCGAGATAATTCCAGAAAGTTTTCGGTTTGGCCTCGGGAAGTTTGGTCTTTTCCTAATTTGCCCCCTCTTGAAGCTATTCACTTCATTTCACTCCCATGTCCTCCCTACATTTCAGCAATTTGTCTCTAATGGAAGAACTACATTTTCGCCCTCCAAGTTCTGGGAACTGTGAGAAGTTACCCCTGACGTTTCCAATTTTGCAATTTGCTCGATGACTTTTTAAAATTGGTTGCAATGTGGCCATAGCATTAACTCCGAGTAAATTTTTTTAACATATCTGACCACAGATGGCACGTGAGTAGTTTTGGAAAATAAACTAGTCATGCATCATTTATAAATATGAGAAAAAAACATAGTAATTACTTGAAAATATGTTTTACAATTATATATCGATATGCATTTGGCGTTGACTCTAATCAAATTCTTGATGGAACTTTAGTTACATGTTCTGATATCAATTGTAATTCTAAATTATCTTTCTTTTATAAGTATATACTTATAGGGCGAATTTATCCTTTTTAATCAGTTGGATGCTCTCGTGTGGTTGAAGCTCCAAGTGAAATTTGGTCGGAGTTCCAACACCAAGCGACACATTGCAACCAATTACTAAAATTCGAGGGCAAATTTAGGAAATTGAAACGTCAGGAATACTTTGCAACAATCCTAACTTGGGCAATATGTGATTTGCCCCATTATTAAGAGCAACGTGGAGCAATGTTTTACAAACCATATAAAGGCCATGTCGAATAGGTCATCCTACGCTGTTCAATTAATTTAACTAGAAAAACCAGGGGACAATTTTCTTTGCTTTAGTCGATCCTTGTCACCTGGTTGAAGTTCCAAGTAAAATTTGGTCGTACTTCTAACGCCAAGCGACCCATTGCAACCAATTACTAGAATTCGAGGGCAAATTGAGAAAATTGGAAGGTCAGGGGTACTTTGCGAGAATCCTAAAAACTTGAGCAATGTGTAACTTGCCCCATTATTATGACGAGAAGTGTGGAGTAACCTTTTAAAAGTCGTATTTGATGACCAATCAAGTTACTAGAAAGTTCAACTGATTTGTACAAGATTAATGAAAGGTCATAGTATCGACTCTTATGGCATGCTGATTTATGACTCTTTTTGAGATTATGGTGAAACGCAACTACCTTGATTTTTTTTGTACTTTATTTACTAAGTGCACATCACGTTTGATCATTGCGTTTCTTCTAAGAGGTCAGAGGTTCAACTCCTGACCTTTCATCCCTAATACCGATAAAAGGAACTCGATCGTATTCAATTCAACACGAACTGGTAAAATTAATTTGGTGAATTTTTAATCGGTTTTGATCACTATGGCTGTAAGGATGTGAACTAGATCAGAGGCGTCCCAAATCAAATCGATTGAATTGGCTAGTCCCGTTCGATTTTTAATCACCGATGTTGAGTTTTTTTGCCGCATTTTGCCCAGCTTATTGAATAATAAACTATTCAATTTTTAATGAATCAAGTTCCGTTGATGATTTATAAATCCTTGTTGTTGACACCTAATTTTTCGTCGGTCTAGTGAATTTTTGTTTTATTTTTTGTTGATAAAATAATTATTAATTTCTTTTATTTTCTCAAAAAAAATCAAATAAAAAATTCAAAAAATTAATTAAGGAAAAGAGGGGTTGACCGAAGGACTTGGCTGGAGTTTTGGGGTTGGTTGAAAAGTGTGGGCAGGAGAGTAAAATAAAATAAAAACCTAAAATTAATTATTTTCTTATTTACATAAAAATATTATGGTTAATACCATGAAAAACCCCAAACTTTACCTCATGTGACACATTTACCCTGAACTTTTTTTTTGTGATATAAAAAACCCCAAACTCTTTTCTTTGTGACACATCTACCCCAAATTATTTCTTTATTTCTTTTCTTTTTTTTTCTAAAACAAATACTTGGCCGGCGAGCTCCGGCGGCAGAGCTCGCCACCGGCTATTACTAGAGGGCAGCGAAGCCCTCGCCGGCGGCCGGCCAAGGCTCGCCGCCCTCTGGTCGGCCTCTCTATCTCTCTCTCTCTCTCTCTCTCTCTCTCTCTCTCTCTCTCTCTCTCTCGCGGCCATATCCTTCTTGTAAAGCTTCCCACACGAGAACCGGTCGAGCAAAGCAGGAGTCAATTCGTATAATCTTGGTGAAGAAACCTAAAATTTTAGGACTTTTCGAGGGTGAATGCTTCAAGGGGAAAGTTTGAGCTTGTTGGGGAAGTGCTTGCACGTGTTCGATTCAACCATAGTAGAAGAATTGCGGAGCTAGTTGAGACCGGTGGCTATGGCGAAACAAGCAAATACTCTTTCTTGAAGACTAGTTGAGAAGTAGCGGCGGCGGTGGCAGCGGCCGCCGTGTCAACGACACCCGAAACGCTTCTTCTTCATCAACTGCTTGAGCAATCTTCCAAGCATGGGCTGAGCTCAGAGATTGTCTTCAACATTGATCTTTTTAACCCAACCACGTCCAATCGCTGAAGACTCTCCTCAACTCTCAAGCTTCCCTCCATGTCGCAGACCCTCAAGCCAAGCTTTTGATCTTGATCCTCTCTTCTATGAACTTATCTCTTCCTCAGGAATCACATCCCATGTTTCTCAGGCTCCTCTATGTCTGGGTAAGGAAGTCCTTCAGACCCAATTCTGTGCTTGTCAATTATGCTGTGGAAGTTGTGTGTGGAATTGTTGTTTCGGCTAGGTTCGATTTTGACTGGGTTCGTTTGGTGTTCTCCGAGGGTGTTCTTGTTCTGGGTTTATTCTCTGTTGCGCCTGTTGAAGCTAATTCCTCAGAAGTTCTGTGCTTGAAGTCCATTTACAGGCTGTTGGAACAAGGCCGGCCAGAGGGCGGCGAGCCCTGGCCAGCCGCCGGCGAGGGCTACGCCGCCCTCTAGCAAGGGCCGGTGGCGAGCTTCGACGGCGGAGCTCGCCGGCCAACTATTTGTTTTAGAAAAAAAAACAGAAAAGAGAAAAAGAAAAAAAAGATATAATTTGGGGTAGATGTGTCACAAAAGAAAGAGTTTGGGGGTTTTTTATGTCACAAAAAAAAGTTTAGGGTAAATGTGTCACAGGAGGTAAAGTTTGGGGTTTTTAGTGTCACAACAAAAAGTTTAGGGTAAATGTGTCACAATGGGTAAAGTTTGGGGTTTTTCGTGGTATTAACCCAAAATATTATTAAAATTATAAAAAAAGAAAAAAAACATTTCTGACTTTGACTTGGACAGAAAGTAGAGGGAAGGGACGGGGGGCAGGCCAAGCAGGTGGAAAAAGGAGAAAAGAAGAACCTCGGGCAGAACAAAAGAAAGAAAAAGAAAAAAAAAGAAAAGAAAGAAAATTTAATAGCAAACACAAGGAGACGAAGGGCAAAGCAAAGAAAGGGGGAGGGAGATAGATTTTGGGGGGTTCATTTTGGAGAGCAGCAAGGCAGAACAGGAGGGGGCAGTGACAACAACGAGCAAAGAAGCTCGGCGTGCAAAAAAAAAGGGAGAAAACAAAAAAAAAAGGGTTAATACCACGAAAACCCGAAATTTTACCCATTGTGACACATTTACCCTAAACTTTTTTTTGTGACACTAAAAACCCGAAACTTTACCTCCTGTGACACATTTACCATAAACTTTTTTTTATGACATAAAAAACCCCAAACTCTTTTTTTTTGTGACACATCTACCCCAAATTATATCTTTTTTTTCTTTTTCTCTTTTATGTTTTTTTTTCTAAAAGAAATACTTGGCCGGCGAGCTCCGCCGTCGAAGCTCGCCGTCGGCCATTGCCAGAGGGCGGTGTAGCCCTCGCCGGCGGCTGGCCAGGGCTCACCGCCCTCTGGCTGGCCTTGTTCCGACACCTTGTTCCAACAGCCTGCAAATGGACTTCAAGCACAGAATTTCTGAGGCATCAGCTTCAACAGGCGCAACAGAGAATGAACCCAGAACAAGAACACCCTCGGAGAACACCAAACGAACCTAGTCAAAATCGAACCTAGCCGAAACAACAATTCCACACACAGCTTCCACAGCATAATTGACAAGCACAGAATTGGGTCTGAAGGACTTCCTTACCCAGACATAGAGGAGCCTGAGAAACATGGGATGTGATTCCTGAGGAAGAGATAAGTTCATAGAAGAGAGGATCAAGATCAAAAGCTTGGCTTGAGGGTCTGCGACATGGAGGGAAGCTTGAGAGTTGAGGAGAGTCTTCAGCGATTGGACGTGGTGGGGTTGAAAAGATCGGTGTAGAAGACAATCTCTGAGCTCAGCCCATGCTAGGAAGATTGCTCGAGCAGATGATGAAGAAGAAGCGTTTCGGGTGTCGTTGACACGGCGGCCGCTGCCACCGCCGCCGCTACTTCTCAACTAGTCTTCAAGAAAGAGTATTTGCTTGTTTCGCCATAGCCACCAGTCTGAACTAGCTCCGCAATTCTTCTACTATGGTTGAATCAAACACGTGCAAACACTTCCCCAACAAGCTCAAACTTTCCCCTTGAAGCATTCACCCTCGAAAAGTCCTAAAATTTTAGGCTTCTTCACCAAGATTATACAAATTGACTCCTCCTTTGCTCGACCGGTTCTCACGTGGGAAGCTCTACAAGAAGGATATGGCTGCGAGAGAGAGAGAGAGAGAGAGAGAGAGAGAGAGAGAGAGAGGCCGACCAGAGGGCGGCGAGCCCTGGCCGGCCGTCGGCGAGGGCTTCGCCGCCCTCTGGTAATAGCTGGCGGCGAACTCTGCCGCCGGAGCTTGCCGGCCAAGTATTTGTTTTAGAAAAAAAAGAAAAAAAAAAAAGAAATAATTTGGGGTAGATATGTCACAAAGAAAAGAGTTTGGGGTTTTTTATATCACAAAAAAAAATTTAGGGTAAATGTGTCACATGAGGTAAAGTTTGGGGTTTTTCGTGATATTAACCAAAAAAAAAAATAGACAAAAAGAAAGGAGATAAAAAAAATCGAAATTTAAAAAATTGACGTTTTGTTTAGGATAGTTAGCCTTCCCCTAAAAATCAAGTTCTAACAGTTGAATAGGCCCATTCTAGTTAACTAACACCCATTTTCGAATAAAATTGAAGTTGTCCTCGATAGACAACTATGTGTTTCATTTGTTCCTCAATGCTTATTTGCTCGATTGCAGGTCATATTGAGTTTTGCTTGTGATTAGTTAGATGCACGTGATGCATGTTTTGATGGATGACTTATTGGAATGACTTGAGTTAGTCAAATTGCATAGATTTAATTTCATGTCAACTATTAGATTATCTATTTAATTTGATATGAGATGATTTTGCTTTATTGAAATCATCGATTGAAAGTTCGCATGTCAAAGCCGACATCTTCAAATTATGTCACTAGATGGTGGTATAAGAGATAGCACACATACGAGTTGGTGGCGGTGACCGATGTCCCTTCCAGTCTTATATATGTAAATGTTTAGCCTAAGTCCATTAGGATTATGCCATTTAGGACATGTTTACATTATTTAACATACGCTTAGTCTAATGAAATTGTATTTCTAAACACCCGACGAGTTGCGGGTTTTGCATTCTTGTCATTAGATAATCGTGTCTAATTATTTGAGTGTTTACTTATTGCAATGTATTTCAATACCTTGATTGTTTATTTCTCGCACCGCCTTTCGATAAATTGCGTGTTGATTTCTTTTCTAGATTGATTTTGTCTTAGTCTAGATTCGCATGAAAATGATTTCTATAAAAACAATTGCATGAACACTTAGAGATTTTTGACAACATTTTTGGGCTTTAAAAGAAAAGTAAGAGTGCTTGATCGCTTTGGTTTAAACAACCAACTAATTAGGTACCGAAAGGGTATTAACAGAAATTTTAGTGTAAACAAGTCCCCGAACTTAGAATCTCTGGTTACGTAGGGATCAAGACGATACTCCCACGTCTCGATCGGTTTCTAGTCAACCCCAATAGGCTAGTGGCGACTCCTAGAAATATTTTAGATTGTGAAATAACTATTTAAAAATCAAAACGTCTTAATATCACGCGAGGTATGGACTCGGGAGAGTCCGCACTCGTAAAGGTAGGACCGAATCGGATTACGATTAGACGTTGCTTTTAAGCCATCTTTTAGGGATGTCGATTCGGACCTCTTCACGAGTAATATCTCTAAACCTACATTAGAACTTTCCCCCTCACCGAGGAGGTTCGGTCGCGACACTTGTTAATACACTTATTTAGTAAGTACGGATGGGACATCATATAAGATCCTCGTGACACAATTGCTGGGGTACTTCAACTTGTACTGTACTCTCAGTAAAGGTTCGTCATTCTGTCTTCGGATTTTGCCCGGCTGCCACTTTTGCTATTCAACTAAGGGACTGTTTTCAAGGAAGGATATTAAAAAAAAAAAAAAAACGCACCCGCTTCCATAAAAATTGCAAAGGGTCCTTGCTTTTCCCTGGAATTGTGCTGCTTGTGCATGCTCATGCCATTCTTGGCGTCGGTAAAATTGGCCTAGCTTATCTCCCAGCCAGCAACAAGGGCATGCTTGTGCATCTCAACCTAAGTTGGAGAACCGACAAATCGATGGATTGGATCAAATTTAGATGGGTCATAGATGGGTTTAATCGAAATCTACTCATTTCACATTGATCCACTTCTTTCTTATACCACTTAGATAACTCATGCCCAACTCAATGCAGAACTAACCTAAACCCACCCACATAACTCACATTTTTTTAACTATAGCATATTAAGCGTTTACCAAATTTAAGATATTTTTAATTAAAGAAAAAAACTCACTTGTCAACTTGTTTCAATGTTGTTGCCTTAGGTGAAACAATGATGTTTCTCCAATGATTGGCATGAGAGAAATGAAGAAAACTGCGATTCCTTTCTTCTCTGACGATCTTGAGGTTTCAACTCGTTAATTTTAAGTTATCAACTAGAAGCTTTCAATCCTCTTCGATATGAACCTTTTTCTTGCTATCTCCCTTTGCTGTCCACACTCAAGTAGCGGAAACCAAACACCCTAATTGTTTCTCGTTCTTTTGAGATATTTTCTATTTTTGGTCGGCGTAGCAAATGGCGAATCAGGAGAAGGAGGACCTAAAGATGGAGATGTGCATCAGTATGTATCGTCGCCGGAGCCCCAGCAAAGCCGAGGGACGCCACTCGAAACTTGTCGCCAGAAGACAACCGTCGGATGCAAAAGAAGCTCATAGTTGCCGCAGTCGAGAAGACGATGCTGGCTATGAGGAGTGCCGGAGCATTGTCAGCTGATTTGTGTTCATTGTCGCCGTCGATGCAGAATAATGAGAAGTCGCTTTGTTTGGTAACCATTCTCATTCTTGATTTCTCGTCTCCGGACGAGTTTGGGACCAGAAACCTGTTTGGCAAATGCACTTAAAATTTATGTTCTTGAGATGAAAAAATGGCTGGGGATGAGTTTTGGATGAGAAATCAGAACAATTTTTTTTTTTGGTTTTTTGTTTGTGAGACAAGAATAAACAGTACGAGAAAGGAGAAATAAACTAATTTTTTTTCTTTTGTTGTTATCTCTTGCCGCGGCAGTCGGCTGATGCCCCCGCATTTCTTTTCTTTTTCTATTCCAAGGATAGAAAGTTTGTGCAACTACCAAAACACATTTATGTTCTTATTCTATTCTAAGGACTGGAATTTTGTACATTAAGCAAACATGTTTCTTTTCCCAAAAACTCATCCGAGAATCATTTCTCAAAAAAATTAATTCTAAAAAAACTGTTTCTAGGTGAGAATGGTTACCAAAGGCGCCTTAAGTCTCTCTCAAGAATAGAGTTTGGGCGTTAGTGAGTTGAAAATGAGGTATAAACTAAGACCCATTTATTTTAGGCTCTAAACTTTAAAACCCATTATGGGTAAGCACTTCAAATTTTAAGTGACTCATATATGATATATTGAGAAAAATGAGTCATATATAAATTTAAGACCCATCTTGACTGATTTAATAAATTGCCATAGCAATTGAAATGCATGACAATCCTAGTTATTGTGGAGAACTCTTGCTGGTGTAAAATGAGAACCGATGATCCTTGCGCTGCCTTTGGATAAGGTCGATTAGGTGATGGTGACCCAACCTCTCCCGGAAAAGGATCACCTTCCCTAATGCCAGATGACTCTTTTCCAACAACAGTCGTCCAATTTTGATCAAACGGCTGTGGTTTAACAAAAAAAACAAAAACAAAACCCCCTTATTAATGGGGGCTGTCTGATTTGAAATCGGACGATCCCCAAGACCAGATCCCTTGACCTGAGGTCAAGAGATCCGGATCCACCTCTCCCTCCCTCCATCCATCCATTCCTACATTTTTCCTTCTCCACTAACGATGGTTATGTTTCCGATGTTGACGATGATAAGAATGCTTTTTGACCGAAATAAGCACTTTGGTTCTATGCTAGTATTTCCACGTATCAATTTGATGGGAGGAATTAGAGTGGATTTTGTTAGGATAAATTAAGTAGAAGTTCTAAAACCTATAAAAAAGTGTAATCAAGAAATAAAATTTATCAAATTGGTTCAATCAAGTACTTATGTTAACTTCATCCAACTTAGTTAATGGAAAATGTTGATGTGACTGTTTTATTATTTTTATCCCATGCAGTTTTCTAATATGAATTAATTCAAATTAAATATAATTATAAGTTAAATTAAAGAAAAAAGAAGAAAAGGAGAAACCAAGTAGAGCCCTTATCGCTACCCCACCATCCCTAGAGGGGATGGTCGGTGACCCTCACTGATGGCAACTTTAGGTTTACAAGCCCTAGCCCAAATTTGGGCGAGGATTGCGGTCCTCACTTAGATTGGGGAGAGCTGTCATTGCCAAGGGTTGGTCGCCAATGGAAGCCATTGCTTGCCATCCACAAGGGTCGTTGGCCTTGGTTGGGCTTAGTGATCGCTATTGACCATCTCCCACCCTCGTCGATCCTTCCTGACGATGGTGAGGTGGCGATGGCAGCAAGGGCTACATCAGTGTGGGCTTGCATATCTCTCTCTCTCTCTCTCTCTATTTAGCTTATTTTTAATTTAATTTAAATAATATTAAATTAAAAATCCACGTATAATAAAATTAAGAAAATAAAAAGTCAGATTTGGATGTTTCATTAGCTAAGTTGGGCAGAGTTAATAAAAGGACTTCGTTGAACTAATTTGACAAGTTTTAAAACTTAATTGTGCTTTTTACTAGTTTTAGAACTTAATTTCATTTTCCTATCAAGTTTTAATATTTCTAATATACTAATTCCATGAATCTGTTAAAAAAAGTCACATGTATTTATTGTATGTTAGAAAAGTACAAGGATAATATTAGAATTTGACTCAGAATAGAAATCTCTTAATGTAATGTAAATTTTTTGATAGTGACATGAAATACAAAATCTTAGGTTGTGTTTGGTTGAATAGAATGCCAATTTTTATGCTATTGTTTGGTTTCTGTTTTCTTAGGTGATATATAGTCAATTTAAAATCAATTATTAAGTCATACTTATTGATTAATGGTAAATTATAAATCATATTAGTGTCCTTAATCACATGTGGGGAATTCATAAGTTTTCACATTATTCATACATCGAAATATTCTAAATTTAGATTAATAAAGTTAACATTCAATTGACCTATTAAATCTCAACAGATCCACAACATTTGCCCCATGCCAACGACTGTTTAATTACAGTAATTGAATAATATTATAATGTAATAGCTGTTACACTATATATAAACATTATAATATAATGTAATAGAGCCATGATATCTATTAGACTATTTGGTTTAAGTAATATAACACTTATATATTTTTCAGTTTCGGTAATGACATAGATTATAAAAGGGGAGTAGCATCATAATGCGCAAAATAGGCCTAAAATGAAAATTAGAGGAAATATAGTAATTATCACTTTAAAGATCAATCACAAAATTTATGAGTTCTAAACCACACATATAATTTAGTGTATCGGATACTTGTTTTTGTTTTAATAATCTATCTATGATTATGATAAAGAGTGGAAGACATAAAATGCGATTTATTAGAATAAATGTTACATTACGTAGTTATTGCTTTAACAACCGATCATGAGTGTAATATCACTTCTATATTATCAAGGTATAATAGTAATTATGTCACGATTTGAACAATAGGTGATATAAAAAAATTAGTTATGAGCATTGAAATGACATAATGAGAAATAATTTGCTTATTATTGTAGTATGAATAATAACTAATATAACAAATTATTATGTAATAGGATATCATAATTATTATATCATGAATAATTTATATAATATTTATTACTTTTTTATTGCTAATAAGTGATTAGGTCAAAATAATTATAATAATTATTATTTATATTAATAATATAAATATTTTTACTTATAATTAATATAAATTATATTTATTAACAATAATCAAACGTTGGAGAAGTGGAGGGGAAAATGATGAAGGTACCTTGAGAATAATTGCAATAGTTAGGCTGTAATAGCTATTATGCGAGGGTCGCATGTATTACCTATTGATTGTAATTAGGGATTTGCATGGTTTAGGGCAGTCTGGTTCTTCCTCGGAACTAGGAACTAGACCGATGGGACTGGTCCTTGATCTCTAGGATGGAGGACCGGACCGATCGAGGACCAGACCGGACCAGACTGCTTCCTAAGAAATCTAATGAGATAAGTTGGAAATCGGGAAAATTCTAAAAAAAATTAATTTTCTTTATTTTTGGTAAAGTTGGGTAAAGATTAAAACTTTAGAAATTTAAAGTGAGTTCTTTTTACTTTTTTAACATACTAAAATATATTAAATTTTATTGGTCCGGTCCGACCCGGCCCTCTTATGAATTGGGAACTGGACCGCCCAGACACTGGTTCCACTAGTGGGAATCGGGAACCGGACCGACACTTCCGGTCCGGTTCAGTTCCCAACCAGTACAGGCAGTTCTTGGTTAAGATTATCCAAATTTCTCACATCTAATTGTAATAGCAATTACACCAAAATACATTATTGCACCGAACACCTTAGTATGATAACCGTTGAAGAGGCCTTTGCTAACAACATTTCGCTTGCCGTCAACCGCTATAACGATGACTCTCAATATCAAGTCTTCTCGAGTGCTCAATTCGGTTTATAGTATGTGAACTACGTTATATGTTAATAAAGCGCCAAAATTTAGTGGATCTTGATCTATTGATTCCATTGCATCAACGATTGATTGATGAGGCCAATATGCCTCATTATGTAAAATCGATTGATTCCGCTTCTACTGAAAAGAGAGTAGACAAACACACATCTTACTGATGCCTATTTAAAAGGAACGAATAAGTAATTGGTATACTCGGACCCTGTGAGCCCAAATCACATTCATCTTTAGATTAGGTGGGTCTCAAATGAGACTCACCTTGTGTAACGATGTTCATGAGTTAGGTTCACATGTATCGCGCGCGCCTAAAATTCTCGAAAAGGACCAACTCATCTTATCAAGTATCAATGCTCTTTACGCCTTTTATTTTCTCATTGAGGTCGAGTTAAAAGAATCTATCGGAACCAACTTCTTGCATCTTAACTCAAATTCAGGTGTCGAGATGACTATTGCCCATCTACTAGGACCCGCCATTAACTCAAATTCAGGTGGACTCACCATTAACTCAGATTTAGGTGTCGAGATGACTATTGCACATCTACTGGGACTCACCAGTCAATCACCAGTCCCATGGACGATCCTGTTCGGAGAAGAGCAACGAAATGGTGTCACGGAGCAAAGACAAGTCAACTCTCGGTGGTGAGCGACATGAATATGTCCCTTCAAAGAAGCTGAAAAATGTCAACCTCTCCTTAGTGCTCTCAAAAGACCAGAACGGTGACCAGGAGGCAGAAACATGGGAGTAAACGCATCCTCCCACCACTTCCATCCCCGAAACAGGAGCGACTACAGCGGAAAAATGATCATGATGCCCAAAACAAAACTCTCGGTGGCTCCGTGAGGCCCGGAAATTAAACTCTTCTCGGCATGTTGGATTCGTCTTCGATCTCAAGCGTTCGTTCTATTGGCCGAGGAGGAGAATGCTCTTCGAAAGAACACCAACGTCTTTGCCACACGGCCAATCATTTGATTTTGGGATGACTATCCAGTGGATGAGCGACTTCCGTGATCATCGAATGTCGTGCGTATTATTGCCCGTGAGAATCACACAGATGGAGCAGTTCACCTTTCGGTGGCCGCCGACGGAGATGGAAAGATGCAGAGCATGCTTTTGGCTTCGTGATGAAACAATACAAGCATCATTTACTTATTCTCTTCTAGGACACGAGACAAACGGTCAAAAGAAATAAAGGAATGTACATTTTTGCACCAGCAACTTCACCACTAGAATTACAATAATACAACTCCCAGACTCTACTTTTTCCTAGGACACGAAGGGATAGGCTCCATGTCTCCAGCGAAGTCTCACTACAGTACAAATGGCAAACAAAGCCTTTTCGAGGGACTCCTCAATGGGGATGGACACCGTCTCGTGTGATAATTTTCGGCAAAACTATCTTCAGAACATCGACAATCACTGCTCTCTCCAACATATCACTTCAATAGAGATGAAGAAAGTCTTCACTGATCGACGTCATGATTCTCGGGTTTATGATTAGTTTTACCCTGCCAGAGGCGTATGTTGGCTGGCTAGATCCTTTCCCTGCCTCTGGTGCAGCGGGGACCGATGGTGCAAGGGCTCTTGGCCACGCCGATGAGCCATAGGATGAGAGGAACGAGTCCTGGGCTCTCTCGCTCTCTCGCTCAAAGCTTCGAGCCGTTCTAGCGTCTCCACGACTTCTTTCATTGCTGGACGGTATTTCGGCTCGGGGCCAAGGCAACGTAAGGCGAGCTGAGCCACTTGGAATACGGTTTTTGCAGGATATTTTCCCTCCAGGTTGGAGTCCATAAGGGACTTCAGCTTTCGCCTATCAGCCAAATACGGCTTAACCCAGTCCACGAGATTATGTCTTCCACTCGGGCGATTGGTATCGAGCGCCCGCAGCCCTGTCAGCATCTCAACTAAAACCACGCCAAATCCGTACACATCACTTTTAACATATAGATGCCCTGCAATTTTTATAACTCCAGCAGGGTAAGATCACATTGCTCAGAGACTCGGACGATGGTCAAGCATATGTTTGATCACAACAATGTCAATACAGATTTGAAAGAAATCATTTATCCTTTACCTGTGGCTACGTACTCTGGAGCGGCATACCCATATGTTCCCATGACACGGGTGGTTACATGAGATTGACTCGCAGAAGGACCCAACTTTGCCAACCCAAAGTCCGATAACTTAGCATTGTAGGACTGAAAAAGGAGGAAAACTTAGCCCAGGTGAGTACGTCTGATGAATTTGTTGGAAAGTATTTTATTATCAATGGAATGTCGAGGGAAATTCCATTGGGTACTCGATAATGGGTTTCTCAAATCTAGTTCATAGAAACATTGTTCTTACCCCATCAAGAAGTATGTTGGAAGCCTTGAAGTCTCTGTATATCACTTGCTTGTCCGATGTATGTAGAAATGCGAGGCCTCGAGCTGCTCCGAGGGCAATTTTGATCCTTATTTCCATTGGAAGAGGCTGAACAGCCGATCCCCCTACAAAGATACGTCTCCATGGTTAATGAAAAGATTGAAAAGTACCAGGGTTTTGCCAAATTAACATAATGTCCTCCTCATTCAGGCGAATCCTTGGCGCTAGAATGCTTTCAACTTTAAACGGTGCTTACTTCCAAATAGATGGTTCTCTAAGCTGCCCTTCTGCATAAACTCATACACAAGGAGCAGCTCTTTGTCTTCATAGCAGTATCCCAATAACTTCACGAGGTTCGGATGGGAAACCCGTCCTAAGAAATTTATTTCAGACTGCACAACAAAACCAACCAAAATTTATGAGGAACGATACCAGTTGCACTTGTGAGCGAGGAAAAAAATGAGGGCCATGAAGTTCTTCTTCGTTTTGGAAGATCTACTTGATGAACTTGTTTGATCTGCTTGCTCTACCATAAACATCTTTTTCTATTCTGCAACCGAAATATATGAAAACAATATGCTGAGCCGGATAGGCAAAACACACCAGAGTAGGCAGAACCCTCCCATATGTTAGCAATTCCAGTCACCGAGTCTTTTACCTCCTTAATTTTTTTCCAGAATGAATTAAGAAATGCAATACTCTAGTACAGAAACAACCTTATCTTTAGAGATAAAAGGCCAAAAGGGTGTGAACGACTCCAGACATTAAAAAGGGACATTCCACCAACCAGGTCCGGATTATAATAAGCAATGTGAAGCAATGAGTTCGTGCAATGAGACCAAATGACTTCAATAAACTAAGCGAAAGATAACTGTATAGGAGCACAATCCAGAAAAGACAACAGGAAAAGTAGCATCTAGATCATTAAAAAACATAAGGATTCCTTATTGTCTTTCTTGAGTTATGGAGATTAACCTGCCATTCCTCAACACCCTGCAGGCTTTCGGAGTTTAGTTTCTTGACTGCAATCACAGATCCGCTGCCGCTTCTTGACGATGCCTTCTCTTCGAGCCATCCTTTGTACACTTTGCCGAATCCTCCTTCACCGAGCACCATATCAGGTCTAAAATTCTTGGTTGCTGCCTTCAACTCCGAGAAAGTGTAGAGCCTGAGATTCGGGTGCGGCAAGATCTGCCCGTTGGGAAAAGTCTCGTCCCCGCTTGATGCAGAGAAGCGGCTGTTCCGAGAGATAGTGCTGCCTCCTGAGGATGTTGTGTTGCTGGTGGTCTGGGAGATGACCTCTACAGGAACATAATCCCAAGCAACAACGCAGAAGAAGATAAGAAGTCTAGCAAGAGTAGTGGAATGTACAGTTTTGAATTGAGATAATTAAGCATGATTAATTAAAGACAATCCTATCAGCCAATTGCTGGTTAAAGAAAGGACGTTTGGGAAATCTACAGGAGCAAGAACCACGAGCACAATGGAGTTGAAGAGATTTTGGCACAAACCATGTAAGTGTAAGTCGCTTGAAATATGAAAAATGAACATGTTCTAACCTAATAAAAACAGAGAGAACATCCCGAAATCATAGCATGAAACGGAAGAAACCTAGATGAAAGAATTGCATAGGCTAATCAAATTAAGAATAGCGACAGTAATCTTGAGCGAGCACCTGAAGTAAGATGATCAGGAGTCACGTAGGTTGGCTTTTCAGCTCGAGAGCCCCAACAATTCCCCATCGTGAACCTACTTCTTCTATTTATTCTTCCCTCGTCCTCCTCGTCCTCCTCCTTCTTCCTGAGGGACTTTTGCAGACTGTGAGCTGAAACAGACCTTCTTGTGTGCAGGTTCAAGCAAAAGAGAAAAGCTCTAACTCGAGAGAGAGACAGAGCGACAGAGAGAGAGAGAGAGAGAGAGAGAGAGAGGGAACAGAGAAAAAGAGAGAGAGAGACGCTCAGGGAACGACCAAAGCAGCAACCAGCTAAGAGCAAGGTCTTCCTCAACCGATGGGGCTCTCTCTCTTTTCTCTCTCTTCTTCTTTCTTATTAATTATTCTATTCTATATGTTCAATTTCATCCTTGACTCGAACCCCCACTCCTCCCTCTTTCCTCTTATCTCTGCGTCCATCACCACATATGGGCCAAGAACGCATTTCACATTCAGCAATCTCGTCAATCTGCAGTTAAAGGAAGAAATCTGCCGAAGCAAAATATTAAACAATCGATGAGAGAGAGAGAGAGAGATGACCCAGTCTTTGTTTCTCGGGGGATATCATGAATTTAATCCGAGGGTAGAAAACCGGGGCAAAAGAAGAAGAAGAAAGAGGTTCGTTCTTGCGCCGGGGGGTTGGAGGTGTGGAGTCAAAGTCAACTTGCCGTGTCAGGGGAATTGCCCGGTCAAACTTTGACAAAATTCAAGCCGCAAGGAAGTGACACTGCGAAAACGAAATTGAACGAATAGAATAGATTACTACTGGCGGGCCAGTTCATGCATTGAATTAGAAATTGGAAACCGACCTGGAAATTTCGTTTATCTATATATTTTCCTGTCTTTTCTTTGACCCACCGTCCAAATAAAAAGTGGTGCTACTTTTCCAATTGACTAGTAAAATGCTAAAAGAATTTTCATACCAAAAAGGAAAAATACTCGAAAAATTATTTGCACGAGTGAGTCTTAAATTAAGGAAGAGGAACTTAGTGAAGATCTGAATGTAACTATCTAAAATGAATCAAAAGTTTCTCTAGTAAAAAGAGAACTTCCGTTTATAAAAGAGTCAAGAAGAAATGGTTCGATCCTCTTTTTTTTTTTCTTGAACTGAGAGATCCGTGAATCGGGATCTTAATGCATATAGATATAAATGGTCCAATGGGAGCAAGATAAGATTCCTCCTCTTAATGAAATTCAATAGGATCTAGAGAAAACATGGGATGATATCTCCTAGTTTTATTTTTACTTTTTATACGCTAAGAAAAGAGAAAAAAATGGTCACTCGTTTCAATAATAAGCGTGAGCTGTCATGGAATATATATTAAACATCTGAGGTTTATTGCTTCCTTAATGTTAAGTACTATTTTGCTGTGATCCTAGTATCCTTCGTTTAGTCAACCACGTTAAACTGATAATGTAGGATTTACATAAAGAATGGATGAGCAAACAATGACAAAATAAAGATTGCCCGTCTTGATTAATTCTACGTCTCATGTTGAACATTACACGAATTGGACTTCGTCTATCTTTCTTTATGAAGCTGTTTTTCTCTTTTCTCCCATACCCTGAAGAAAACTTGAGCAATAGATTTTGAGTATGAGTAGCGTTGAATATGCTCAAATTTGTGTATTAGATTAGTTTTCTCCTTGGTGTGGTAACATCTGAATATACTCCATCTATATCTAATATTAAAGCTATTGCAAATGGGATGATCTTAGAGTTTTTATGCCATTTTTCTTAGTTGCCCCTTCTCCTTATTTTCTATCTTCATTATTTAAGTATTGTTTTTGGTAATGTAAATATTTCTATTGACTTTTAACCAATTTGTACAAGGCGAAAGTTCCTGTCACTACAAAACTTACACTCAAAACATCATGGCGACAACTATGAGTGGAAGGGTGTGATTTTGAAAATGAAACAAGAAATATGGCCTAAACAATGACCTACAAAGGAAGCTACAAAGAGACCAAAACTCTTAAGTATTAGTTGTAGCTTATATGTATTTAAGAATTAATTCTTTTATCAAGATATTTTTTTTTGTAAAGATTTTATCAAGATATTTTGATTTTTCTTAATAGTTAATAGCAAAGCTTTTAGCGTTGTTTATGCATTTGACAAAAAAATATAGTTTAAAGCTCAAATGACAAGGGATCATAATATGCCTGAGATTCCATGACTTTGTGTTTCTGACTTTTGTAATTTAGCCAATTACACTATATATTTGTGAGCGGCTATTGTATTAGAAGGTGTTGGCTTGAACTGATGATATATTTTGAATCTCCCAAGCAAACTCATTTGCTATAAAGGGTCCCATTATATGGTTTAGTAGTTATGTTTATGATTTTCTTAAGTTCTTTCTTTGACATTGCAGGTGTACGTTTTATATGACAATCAAATTCCATTTGATTTATTTGATTGCATTCATTTTTCTACTAATGCTTTCCCTTATATATTGTGTTTATACCCATGGCAAATTGGCCACTTGCGATGTTTTACAATGTTTCTCTCTACGTCCATCATTCTTGAAAATAACGAAAAAAAAAATGCTTGGCTCTCAACTTTTGGAAAGCTAAAATGTAGAGTGCCTAATTATTGCTCTATAAAGGCAACTTGTGTTTAAGTAAAAATAATTTCTATGGAAGAACCAGCTTTGAATGTCATGTATAACTCAATTGTAAACAAAATGTGTAGATCCTTTTTTTACTCCCAATCGTCCACCTAGCAAATCGTCCACCTAACATGTTTTTTTTTGAAGGCATGGATTCAATTTGCAGAAACTATTGTCTTTGATAATACAAAAGTGTTTCATAAATCAAGCTATTGTCTTCACTAACATTTTTTAAATTTAATGAAAACAATCCAGGGATAGAAATTTTGTGCAGTTACCAAACGCATTTGTATTCTTTTTCTAATCTAGGGACAGAAATTTTATGTAGTTATCAAACACATTTCTGTTCTTTTTCTATTCCAGGGACAAAAATTTTGTACAGTTACCAACTTACCAAACGCGTTTCTCTTCCCAAAAACTCATCCAAGAACCATTTCTTAAAAAAACTCATTCTAAAAGAAAACTATTTTTGGGACGAAAATTGTTACCAAATGCGCCCTAAGTGTACATTCAAGTTTGGGAAAAAAATATTGAAAAAGTCCTAAACCTATTGTACAAACATCAATTAAAATCCAAAATTTTCAAGTAAATTTAATCATATTCTCTTTAATAGTTTGATCCTAAATTCTTTAATAATTTGCAAATGTCGTCCTTCCAATTAATTTTCGCTAGAAATGACCGGTGTGAACGACAACTATTTTACTTGGTACAACCGGTGATGACCATGAGTAATTTTTGTAAAATTTTAAATTATATGATTTTGCTTCCCCCCCCCCCCCCCCCCGTCATTCTCTTTAACAAAAAACTGTCGTCATCATCCTTCCAACCAATATTCAGTTGATGTGGATGCTAGGTATCGTACTTAGCATGGCAGATGATGGCCGGTGCTAACATGGACAAAAATGATCCAATGACGGCTGGCATTAATGTTTAGATATATTTGAAGTGATTACATTCTCAGATTTTATCATCGATTATCTTTGGATACAATTTGTGTATGGTCAATGCCATTTGAAATAAAGTTGTCGATTTTTCTTATTTTTATGTGATCTTTCTTATCCGAAATTGCTGTGAGCGACTTTTGATGCTCTCGAGTCAAATTCCAGCGAAGCACCTGCGGCCAACCCGCAAACCCCATGAGCTCACTCATTTCCCAGATCCACAACCCACCATCGGCCTCACCGAAACGTAAGGAAAGAGAAACAAAAAAACGGAGGAATATACCTCGTTCTCATGTGCAAAGGAAGGGGGCTTCTTTGCGTGACAGCGGCGACAAGCGAGGGAGGCGATCGCCGGGACTGAAGCATCGGGCGTGAAAGAGGGAGGTGAGAGCGAGATTGAGTGACGAGCGAAGAGCGGCAAGCGAGGGAGGGGCGAGCAAGAGGGAAGATGCAGCAGCGATTGACAAGCGATGAGCGCGAGAGAATTGAAGTGACGGGCATCCCGAGCCGTGGGATAAGCGATGAGCGAGAGCCGAAAGACTAGGCGTGGGAGCGGCAAGCGAGGGCTTAGCCCTTTTCTGGGTCGAAAGAGGGCCTTAGCTCCTATGCACCCCAGTTCGTATCTGATAAGGAACATAAGACTGGAGAGGAGACAAATTTTTATTTAGGTTAGCTGGTTCGATCCGGTTCCGCTCAAGGATCCCGGAGTGTGATTGGAACCAATTCCAAATTCTAATAATCAAGAACTAGACCAGCCCTCTCGGAAACTGCCAAAAACCAGCCAGTTCAATCTAGGTAGGTCTGGTTTTCAGATTGGATGTGGACCGTGCTTACCTCTATATCGTATAATAGATTTAAGGCTTTTTTGATGAAATTTCTCCCCAAATTTGTTATCATAAATATGATAATATTCATTAATTGTCTAGATCTTTTACGACCACCCACGCAAATGAAGCCTAAGATTACTTATTTTTCTCATATACTACTGAAATTGGAATTGTCTTACTACTATGCCTACTCATGCGGCGAGCGTGTTGCGACCTAACATCATGTGAAAGGTACGGCAAATGGGATTATCTTATAGCTTTGGTCGTCGTGGTTGCTTCGGACTTCAATAGTTTAGTCTCGTGCGTCCCTCTGACAAGTAACCCTACCTTAAAATATTGTGGAGTCTGTGCTCATATTATATTTCAATGCCGTCTGCGATCAAATTGTATTTTAATTCTTATTTCTTATTACAACTCGCATGACAATCAGTTAAACGTCCGGTTTGTCAAAGCCGCTCGATATGATTTGCTAATCTTCTTTTCTTTTTTTGGTAATTTGCTACATTATTTTGGGAAGTTAATTTTGTGAAGTAATTCTAGAATTCCCTCTTCGGGGATCAGTACTCTCCTGGAGACAGCTTGATGGAAAAAGTAGTTCACTTTCTGCATATTTAGGAAAATGGCAACGTCATTGATGACATGGAAACCTAGGAAGTCGCGCGACGCGATGACACTCTACAGTCTCTTGACTTGAGCTTAGGTAGTTGGTGTGGTTTCCGGCTAAATCATGTCGGACCATCGTTTGGTTTCTAACCATTCAATCGGTGCTCGAACTCAGCAGTTTGTAGCAGTTAAGTTAATTAGCTCTGAAAGATCATGGACATGAACGTAGCTAGCTAGAGGCAGCGAAGCTTGGTTCATCTCAAGAGCGTTGCTTGAAGGAAGCTTTTTGATACATGAGCGACTCTATGATCAAGACGATGCTCGTGTTGTGTGTGATCAATGTAACTCCAACCATATAGCCTGTACAGATTAGGAACGGAGGGTGAGTTCATGGGCGCTCATGCTCCAAGAGGTGTTGATTCTAGTGACTAATTGCCTAGTTAGCTAAAGCTTTTGAATCATCCTAGGGTCTCTTTGGGTTATAATTTTGCAAAGGGAAAATTAACCAATCGGTTTTAAATATATTATATAGATGTCAATTCAATCATAAACTTTTCGATTTTGTCAATTTAGTTTATAACAATTGCACGAAATCACAGTGTAATTCTTTTCGATCAAACTTTGTCGAAAATCACTGATGTGACAATTCAATTATCCTCAATCGTCCTACATGACGACATCAACAATTTTTTAAGAAAATTCTTCAAAATAATCATATTGAAATTTTGCATAAAGACTTAAGATTATATTGATAAAAATGAAAATTTTATGATTGAATTGGCATGCGAATAATAAGTTTATGTTTGATTGGGAAATTCCCCATTTAGCAAACCCTAGGACATACCATAGATATGCACATTGAATGAGGAACATTACATCGGTGTTGTTGTATATATACTATGGTGAATCTGAATCATCGAAAACCGGTACCGTCTCATGCGGATCCCACCAGCCCCGAGGATTCCAAATCGACTTAGTATGTACACTGAGTTTTATTGAATAATTCTTCATGGTGAATAGAGCATGACGCCATGATTGATTCTGCCGACCTTCTTCTCGCATTCGAGGCGTGATCGGCGGAAAAGCCTAGCTGATCGGGTTTGGTTCGGGCGATTGAAGCCGGTGACGAACGGATTTGAATGGTCAATTCAAGGAGGACAGCAGATTATACAAATCTAGGCACGAAAATTTGAATCGCCTTCCAGGCATTTTAAATAGATAAAGCCACCATTCAAGGTCGAGAAAAGTCAACAGAGAAGCTTCCGAGACATTAGAGAAGAAACGGCGGAACCAAACTCGACGTCGAGAAGAAAGTCCACGGTCAAATTTGGCACTTATGGGGACAGCCAATGTATTCAACCCAACTGATAAGTTTATCGCCTCCACGAATGAATCAAAACCCTAATGAAAGTCACCTACATCATGCTGTAATAATAATAATAATAATAATAATAATAATAATAATAATAATAATAATAATAATAATACTGTTGAGAACCCTTGAGTCGGTCAAAGAAGATATAGAGGAAGACATTGTTAGTCCATTAGGAGTCCGAAACAAGTTAATGACCCCGAAATGTCGGTTCATGATGGCGATGTTGCTACCCCAAACAAATGAGCTCATCCAATCATGAAGTGAAAACCTTTCCTTTTAGTGTCAAGATGATCAAAACATATCGGGGAAAAGACTCTTGAAAAATATTATGAACAGGGATAGATTATGATAAATATGGGCAACCGTTAACCGAAAGGAAAGGCAAACATTCACATTTTCTCTTCCTCATATCCTCTACCTCACATGGTGTTTTCTTTTGATGGAGAGAGTAATCGGATTCACGTCTAGTCATTTTTGTGTCGATTGATGATTGAGATGTTGGAGATACCGAAACGGGGTTGCAAATCGAGATAGAGAAGGCTAAGCATTAGGCATTATTTGGAAAATAATCTATGTGCGGATATTTATCATTTGTGCTTCCACTCTTGAATTAAAAATCAAATGTTAGAGTCGCTAGGAAATCATGATCTTCATTAGGTCGATGTCTCCACTTCTCTCGTGCTTACTTGTTGTGACTATTCAATGCCTTTTGGAAAAAATGGGATGAATTGGAGGCATTCGAAAACTATTGCTCTGAGTATTTTACTATAATTTCTACCAACCTTATCTATTTACCTTCAATTATTTTCTCCTTGTCCAAACACAACGGGAATATTAGTCCATCCCTATCTTTTCTTTATTGTGTACTCGGTATCGATCAATGGTAGCGCATCATAGTTGTTGACTAAAGAGAAATGTATAAATTTTTTTTTTGTAAGTTAAGAATTGTATTGACATTACCAAGTTGTTTTGTACAAAGTGGGAAGTCTTGGCACCACAAAACTTGCACTCAAAGTGTTATAAAATACACATGAGTGGAAGAGTGCCAAAGTCCAAAAGGAGGTGATAAAACACGGCTTAAAATAATGGCCTACAAAAGCTGAAAACATACAGACCGGATCTATTACAAGAATATATCAGGATCAATGTTCCAACTTCGTTGCATCCGTCTATTCCTGGGAGAATCAATAACCGGATTGAATGTTCTGGCCTTATCCTTGACCATCTTTTCTAGCTCCTTCTTCATAGCCTGCACATGCACAACTTGATCCCAGAAAAAAAATTGTTCCTTTCTTTCCAAATAATATGGCATAATGCTCCCAAGGCAAATCGAGAAATACGCTCGCCGCTCTGAATGGTATCAGAGCGGTTGCCTTGTGCGAAGTATGTGATTGATTCGTGCGCCTAGCAGGTATTCTTAGTTGGAACTATCCAGTCTGAAGAAAAAGAAAATTTCTACTATGAGTGATTCTCCAGTTGCCCTCAATGCTCCCATTTCCCTTTCTCCATCGCCTTCTTCCTCGTCTCTTTCTGAGTTTCAAATTTCAAATGCCTCCAAAATTGATTTCCTCTATGAAGTTACCCAGACGGAGGAAACCAAAATCTCTGAAACCCATCTTTCTCTCATGAACCCTTATTCTGCTTTCGCCAAATCATCAACCTCATTTTCTCCTATCCGCTCCATTAAACAACTTATCCGTCATACCCCAGCCCAAGTTAAAGAATATGTTCAGTCCTCAAAATTCGACCAGCGACCTATTCCTGCTACTGATCAGGAATATTTTGTTACCCTTCAGATACCTCCTCAACAGGGTTATACCCATATCCATTATGGTGCAGTCCGTTTAGCCCTTACTTTCCATGGTAGAAAAGGCCTTCCTGTAGTTGCTCGTATGGCTATTTTGGATACACTGTTCTTAGAATACCAGCATGCTTGTATAGGGACAGTTCAAACTACCCTAAATGCTGGGACAGTCTTTGTAACCCTTTATCCAAATTTCAACGTTGCTCTTTTTGATCCTCAGTTGCTTTCCTTTTTGAAAGTTCAACTCCAGCTCACAGGAACACCCCAGACTTCTGACTTAGTCGTAGCCACACTTCATTACCAAATGGTCTATTGAGTTCAGAATCATGCTCTTGATCTAAACTTCCATGGCAACGAAGATGCTTTGTTTATCTCTCTTGAAAATGACCAAGCCTCTTGCATCCATGTTCCTCGTCAAATCCCGAAAGAAACGTTAGCCAAGCTTCTACCTGAAACTTGGGTAACTAACTATGAGTAGCTTCATCAATGCAACAAGCCTGTTCACTCCACAGATTCCGAATTTCTTCGGAAAAAAGATGGCACGGTCCAAATAAAGTTTGCCAAGGGAAAAGAAGAAGCCCCTTCTCCTATTTTCCCAACTCTTTTCATGATCGAGCCTTGTCTTCCAGATCCAGTTCCTGAAGAACCTGATCCAAAGAAACTCGTTGAGTTTTTTAAATCAGATGGACATCCAGTCTACCATTATAAAGATCCCTCTGGTAATTGCTTTTGGGATCCATGGTGTCAGTGTTCATACTGCCTCAACTCTCCTGATGAAGTTGATCCAACAGCGAAACCTCGTCGGAAGCCCAAAAGGAAAGATTCTTTTTTCCAGAAGTATCTTGACAAAGACCCTCAATCGGTCCACTTGGTGACGAAAAAGGGTACCAGTTCATGGTCTCTTATGCCTCCTCTTCATTTATACCCCAACCACACACTAAACCATTTCCATCACCTCCACCAACACCTCCACCTTCCAAAAAACATTCCAAACCTGTTGTTTCACCTTTTTATAAACCGATTCTGAAATGGGTCAAAAAACATTCATACCCGTTGGTACTCCCTACTGCCTGTTCTGTTGAAGCCACAAAAGACCAATCTTTTACTCAGTCCCTTCCTAGTATCTGCATGTTTAATCCAAGCCCTAAAGATTTTCCTCCACTAGATACTAGAGTAAACACTCGACTCAAATTCCCCGAGCCACAGGAATTTATGGATATAAACCGCGGATACCATCACATGCCCAAAATTGTCACACCCGTTGAAGTGGATGAGTATGGAAAACCAAGAAAAACTGCTGCAGCTGAAGCAGTTTTAAACTGGCAGTAAAACCATCTTGACCCAAGGATCTGATGGTATTTCAGACTGAAGAAAGGGATGTCCCCATCCCAAATTCTTTCGAAAAACTTCGCCTTTTAGATAAAAAAGCTATTAAAGATCATATTTCAAAGGCCAAGTACCATTATCTTCACTTCGGCCTAGTCCAAATCGGTGTTAAACCTCTTACCAAAGAAGGTCTTAACACTTCCCTTCTTCTTGTTTTACGTGACGCTAGGCTTCTAGACTACGAAGAGTCTATCTTAGCGACCATAGAAACTAGTTTGTGCAGTGGTCCGATTTCCTTAGAATGTTACCCAAACTTTTCTGTTTCTCTTTTAGATAAAAACATCCTTGACTCTTTGACCCTAGAGATCAAGACCCATAATGTTAAAATGGCTCCGGGATCAATTCCCCTGTCTCTTATCTATAGAATTCATTACAAAGCTATGAAGTCTAACTTCGACCCAAAGGCTTTCCAAAAAAGCCCCAAAGGTTCTACCCTTTATTTACAGACTGATATTACCAGGGCCAACACTACCATTCCCCGTTCAATAGATTGGTGCGACATCCATCTACCAGAACACTGGGAATTAGATAGTCCAGTTCCTAGGCAGATCGTCCAAAATACAGACCCTGCCAACATTGTTCAGCATCCAGAAGGTAAGGTGACCATCCAGTTTCCCAGGAGACAGAGCTCACCTCTTACCCCAAAGAGACCTTCTTTCCATATGTCTAGTTCTAACAGACTTCCTGAACTAGGGACCTCTTCTCGCCCAGTTTTTGACCATGGTTCGGTAGACTTACAACCCACTCTACCACCTATCATAACACTACCAGACAGCACTAGAGGTTCACAAACCTCCCATGCTGCTAGACCTTCTGCTCCCCCTCTTCCTAATCCCTCTGGAGTAGAAACTACTGCCGGGATTGCTAGACCAGTTTATAATATTCCTCAAGATTACCCTGAACCTACTTCCTCAGAGGTAGAAGCCGAGCTCAGCTTTGCCCAAAGAGAGCTCAATGTCATAGATAGAATTTTTGAACCTAATAAGGAGATGCTCAATAGAGAATTATGTTCCGAGTCTAATTTAGAAATTAGGACTTGGTTCTTTAATCTATTCCGTGGTCATTCCAAGTTTATTAAAGAACAATATTATGATTATATGTACAAACATGGACATCATATCTTGTTCTTTGATTGGTTTGAAGACCACTTTCTTCCGCCCAAACAAATCTGTGTCATTGATAATTCTGTTCAATGGCAGCTCGACGATAACTCCATTATTAAGTCTGTTCATCCACCTCTCAGGAAATTTAAACTTGACCTAGCAGGTACTGAAATAGTCGCCGCACCTTTCAAGACTCCGGAAAGCAATGATGTCTCCGGCTTAAAAAAGGTGATAGAGCAAAACAATTTTGCTAATCAACACCTTCATACCATAGGCAAACAGCTGGATAGAATAGAGACTTTAGCTTTGACTCATACTGAGACAACAGCTAGTCCAATACAACAACCTCACAAGTTAATCAAGTCTCCTGGAATGAACCTAAGAAAGTCTGGTACCCAAAAACTTCCCCAACGGACATCGGACTCAACGAAAAGTCTAATGTCTCCCAGAATAGGTACTCATCCGATTCTATTTATGAATGGAATATAGATGGTCTTACTGATCACAACATGATCAATATTTTAAATCAAATGGTCATGCTTGCGAATACTTATAAGACCCAGGAGGCCACTTCCGACCACACAGTTGCCTACTATATCGTTGCCGGCTTTAGCGGACAGCTTAAAGGCTGGTGGGACAATTACCTTACGGAAGAGCAAAGGGACTACATTCTCAATGCTCATAGGTTAGATGACTTAGGACATCCCATCCTTAATGAAAATGGTGAGCCCATCCAAGATGCGGTAAACACTCTCATTTTCAACATCTCTAACCATTTCATAGGTGATCCTTCTCATATTTGTAACAAAGACCTAGATCTCCTTTCAAATATGCGCTGTCGTTCATTAGGGGATTTCCGCCAGTATAAGGACATATTCCTCCAAAGAGTTTCCCTTCGACCAGACTGCAATCAACCTTTTTGGAAAGAAAAATTTCTTGCAGGCCTGCCAAAACTCATCGGCGAACAAGTTCGGGATAAACTAAGAGAACAACATGGGGGTGAAATACCCTATGAAATTCTCTCTTATGGCGAACTTTCTTCTGTTGTTTATTCTATTGGTACCCAGCTTTGTACTTCTTTAAAAATTCAGAAACAATTGAAAAAACAAAACAAGACCCAAGGTCTCGGTGATTTTTGTGTCCAGTATGATCCTACTTTTGTCTCTTCTTCCAAGAAGATTAAAAATAAGACTAGTTCTTGTTCCAAGTGTCTTTCAGACAACTGTCATTGCAAGTCTTTTTCCAAAAGAAAAGGTTCTTCTAAAAAATCTAACATCAGGAAGAAACCTTTTCAGAAACAAGACTTCCCCAAAAAAGATACATCGAAACGTGACTTTAAAAATATTACCTGTTTTAATTGTGGTAAGAAAGGCCATACTTCAAGATTCTGCGGTGTTCATAAAAAAATCAATGAACTTGATCTTGAAGAAGAAATTCTGGATCAGATCAATCAACTTATGATTGATTCTGAGGAAGAATTTTCTTCTGAAGGCTCTGTTTCAGGTTTTCAAATTAATGACATTGAAGCTTCCTCTTCTTCCTCTTCTGATTCTGAACGAGATTTAAACAATACCCTTCAAATTAATGTCTTAACGCAAGAAGAAAAATTGTTTCTTGATACTCTCGACAATGAATCTGACCCTTTAATCAAACAAAAGCTTCTTCATAATGTCACCCCTTCTCCCTCTATTCGTATTGAGAAAATTCCTTATAATTTAGAGGCCATTCTTAACAGGAGTTCTAAACCCAAGAACAAACCTGTTAATATTAATGATTTGAGTAATGAAATCCAGAGGCATAAAATCGAGATACAAAATCTCAAGCTTGCCCAGATTGAACTCTAGAAACAATTCCTAGATTTCAAAGAGAATGATCTAAAAAAGAAAGGAGTCAAGCAAACATCTTCTCAATCCTCTGATAATATTGACACTGAAACCACTGGAAGACATGACTCCCAGTTTTTACTAAATATGCTTACTGAGGTCACAACCAGAAAAATGGTTATCAAAATTGTTATTAAAATCCATGATTTTGTTCTTCCCACAACAGCCCTTTTTGATACAGGTGCAGACCTTAATTGTATCAAAGAAGGCCTCATTCCTACCCGGTATTATGAAATGTCTTCAGAAAAGTTAAACTCAGCTAGTGGTGATAAGCTCAGAATTCGGTATAAAATCCCTGAAGCATCGATCGTACAAGATCATGCCTCTTTTAAAACTTCTTTTATTCTGGTTCAGAATATAAGTCAAAATGTCATTCTAGGAACTCCCTTTATGACCTTAATCACCCCTTTCTTGCTTACTCCAGAAGGAATTGAAACTCAAGCTTTCAATAAAAAGGTTATTTTCGAATTTATCACAAAACTTCAGACAAGGTCTTTAAATTCCGTTCAAGAACAATCAATCTCCCAAATCAACTGTCTTATTCAAGACAAAGAAAGCCACCTCTCTTTCCTTAAAGAAGAACTGGGAAATAAACGTATCGAACAAAGGCTTCTTGATCCTATCATTTTAAGAAAAATCTCTAATCTGCAGACTCTTTTCAAAACAAATGTTTGCTCTGACATTCCGCATGCTTTCTGGCATAGGCGAAAACATATTGTCAATCTTCCATATGAACCCGACTTCTCTGAGAAAGACATCCCAACAAAGGCAAGGCCTACTCAGATGAATCACGAGGTGATGGAACATTGCAAAAGGGAGATAAATGACCTTATCGATAAAAAACTTATCCGAAAAAGTCGTTCTCCTTGGAGTTGTTCGGCTTTCTATGTCAATAAGGAATCTGAAATCGAACGAGGAACTCCTCGTCTGGTCATCAATTACAAACCTTTAAATTCTGCTCTCAGTTGGATTCGTTACCCTATTCCGAATAAAAAGGATTTGCTTAACAGACTCTATAGTTCAAAAATCTTTTCGAAATTCGATATGAAGTCTGGCTTTTGGCAAATACAGATCGCTGAGAATGACAGGTACAAAACCGCCTTCACTGTACCATTCGGACAGTTTGAATGGAATGTCATGCCTTTTGGTCTGAAAAATGCCCCTTCTGAATTCCAAAGAATAATGAATGATATTTTCAATCCTTACTCTGATTATATTATTGTTTACATTGATGATGTTTTGGTCTTCTCAAAAGACATAGATGCACATTTTAAACATCTTTCTCAATTCTTCAAAATTGTCAAAATCAACGGCCTTTCCCTTTCACCCACGAAACTGGTCTTGTTTCAAACAAAAATTCGTTTCTTAGGACATGACATTACACTTGGTACTTTTAGACCTATAGCTCGGTCTATTTCCTTTACCAAAAAATTTCCGGATGAAATCAAAGATAAGACCCAGCTCCAAAGATTCTTAGGATGTCTGAATTATGTCATTGATTTCTTCCCTAATATTAATATTACTTGCAAGCCTTTGCACCAACGATTAAAGAAAAATCCCCCAAACTGGTCTTCTGAACACACCAATGCTGTTCGAAAGATCAAAGCCCAAGTCAAGGAAATCCCTTGCCTACATCTCTCTGACCCGGCTGCTTTCAAAATCATTGAAACAGATGCGTCAGAGGTGGGCTATGGCGGTATTCTTAAACAAAGAATAAATGATAAAGAGCAAGTGGTGCAGTTCATTTCCAAGCACTGGAATGAAACTCAGCAAAACTACTCTACCATCAAAAAAGAGATCTTGGCTATAGTTCTAGCCATTTCAAAATTCCAAGGAGAAATTCTCAATAAACGATTCCTCCTTCACATCGATTGCAAATCTGCAAAAGATGTTCTTCAGAAGGATGTGTTAAATATTGCCTCAAAACAAATTTTCGCAAGATGGCAGGCTATACTTTCTGTCTTTGAATTTGATATAGAATATATTAGTGGTAATACAAATTCTTTGCCAGATTTTCTTACACGAGAATTTCTACAGGGGAAAAGACCCAATCATGCCACCAAAACCTAAAAAATCCTCAAGCTCTGAAAAGGGAAAAGCCAAAGAAGCTTCACCTTTTCCTTTTTCTCCAAACATAACTGATGTTCCATCGCCCAGAGGTTTGACCCCAATCACCAGGTCATGGCTCGAATCTCTAAATCAAAGGCCACTTCAAATAGGTGGACCAAAACCTGCCCTCTCAGCTGCCTCGACAACATCTAGACAGCTCATACCAAAAACAGGTGTGCAAACGCGTGCCTCTTCTGCACTGATGAGGACCCCTCAGCCCGAAAGGACCGTAGTCTCCTCAGCCCTGGTAAGGATCCCACAACCCGAAGGGGTTTTGGCCTCTCAACCTACTACTTCTTTAATTTCTCAAAAAATTTCACAAAAAACACAGCCCAAATCTCCTTGGGTTAACAAAACTTTCTCCCCAAAAATAATTTCTGTTGAAAAGGATTTTTATAATGACGATCCTTTTATTTGTGCCAACAAACTCTTCCCTCCTTCCTGGTACTATACTCCCCATGATATACTCAAGCCTCGAGAATATTATGAAAGGATACTCCGAGATACCTCCTCTTTTGTCTTCAAACATTTTGTCAAAAGTGATACAAACCATTGTCCTGATTACTCTACAGCCAAAATCCTTGGTGTCCTCCACCCTAGAGATTGGCTCCCCTCACCATACTCTTCAGAAAAATTTGAAGACAAGCTTGATGAAGTCCCTTCTTCTTCTTACCGTCCATCATACACATACTATGATTACCAGCAATCCTGGTACCTCTCCTTTTTCCGCCAAAATACCGCAAGAACCCATACTTGGCTATTTTTCTTCGAAAAGGATTTCAACACTGAAAATCTCCCCAATTGGTTCACTAATTGGTGGGATACTTTCGGTCCCTTATATGATATACTACCCTCTGATTATCGTAAAGGTTACTAAATTTTCTTTGACCTTTACAAACCACCTCCTCACGAAGGAAACTTCCCTCTACTGATGCTTTTCTTCATCCATTTCAAAATTTCTTGGGTTTTTGCATGGACCCTAGAACTCCAAAATTTAAAAGGTTCCACCGAATTTGTTCTCGCCAGAACATTCCGAACAAAATGGTGGGATAATTTCAAATTTCAAGAAAATTGTGCCCCAGAAGCTGTAAAGAACTGGATCACCATTCATAATACACCAGCTAAAGAAGCTCCCCCAAGGCTTGCTTTCAAATCTCTAGCAATGTCAAAGTTAGCTGGAGCAAAAAATGATGAAGAAGCCCAACAAATACTTCTCCAATACGCAGTAGAAATACGAGGGTCCAACCCTTCAGAAGAAGGATCTTCAGAGTCTCAACCTCTCTTCGGACATGACGAAGGACGAGAAGATTTTCCCAACTTGGAAGATTTTTGAGACACCACCAACATATTTTAATTTTACTGTTCACAAATACACTGTATTCACTGTACACTGTAGCAAAATACGGTTACTGTTCATCCTACACTATACACTGTGGCGGTCACTGTACAAACAGTACTCACACCCGCCTTTATTACAACGGCTCTCCACCTTTCCAGAGACACGTTGTCACAGTAGCAGAGAAGCCTTCTGAGATCAAAACACTCTCTCTCTCTCTCGAGACTTCGCTCCCGACTTCGCAACAAGCACTCGCTCTCTCTCTCTCTCTTTCTTAGATCCCTCTCGGACAGAAAGAAATCACATACATCTTCATCCTCCTCAACTTCTGAAAACCCAGAACATGAAGAACTCATACGTCGCTACTCATACATTCTCCCTCTTTCTCAGATCCTTCTTGGACGGAAAGAGTTCTTGAATATCCCTTCTCTTCTCAAAAGTAAGTATCCCATTCTAGATCTGAAACCAGATCTCCCCTTTATAGGCACCGAAGTTCACAAACTTTCTCCTTAGTTTGTTGATCTTCATTTATATTTGTAATGCACAGATCCTACGGATCTTTTACTTCCCTTGTACTGTAACTTTCAGTTTATTTATATATGAAAATATCTTTTTTATACATCGCACAAACCCATGATTCTCATGGCTCTGCCGAGATCTGTGGAGTTTAGTGCTTGTTATCCTTTTTAGTACATTTACATTTCTGTACCTTTACTTTAATACATTTATGCTTCTGTACCTGATCCACAAGTACAAAGTCGTTTAGGTATTGTTTACGGGTAAAACTAGCAGGCAAAAACGCACCACTCAAGTGGTTGTACATGCCGTCCCCCCTCTGTTAGGTACTCGGCACAAGTGGAGTGCAGTGCCATCTTTGGGAGAGGCTACCTGCCAAAGCCTAGCTTACTTCGTTTGCAGTATCCTATGATTTGTTCTTGGTGGGTTTTTGCCTACACTTTGCTTTTTATCTGATTGTCACTACGGCAGGCCGAGCCGCCTATTACGCTTAATGCTGTTTCTTTACCTTGCTGCTTTATTTGTTTGCATAGCTTACATCGCGTTAGCTTTTCACATAATGTATAACATCAGTCCTTTCTATTTATCTTTTTGCTAATTCTTTTCTCTTCTTTGCCTCCTTTCTTGGGTTTAATCAAAATCTGATTGTTCTTATAGCACCGTTAGAGTCTCTACAGTTATCTCTCCCTCTATACCTTTCCCTCAGATCCTTGGGTCAAGATGGTATCAGAGCCAAGGGGGGCGATTGTGGTGTTGTTCTTTCGTGGTTTCCATACTGAGGCACCGTGAGTATCTCTGCACACTTTTTGAGAAAGAGAAAGGATTGTGGGAACGCAGTAAAACCCGACGGACAGGGTTGTAAGTCGCGAGTGCCCTTATCCTGTTTTCTAACCGTTAAAAGCAGAGAGAAAACACAGTCATAACCATGGAACCAGATAGACGCTCCAAATCCTCTTCTAGTTCGGTAGCACTAGACTCCACCGATTGTGGTATGGTGTATAGAAATGAAATAACTTTAGAAGATTTTAATAAATCTTTGAATAATTGGAAAGTGCCCAAAGTTAAGGCAAATCAAATTTATTCAGATGCAAACAAGTTATTTAAGTCTTCCGATTTTATTATTCAGACTGAAGAAAGGGATGTCCCCATCCCAAATTCTTTGAAAAACTTCGCCTTTTAGATAAAAAAGCTATTAAAGATCATATTTCAAAGGCCAAGTACCATTATCTTCACTTCGGCCTAGTCCAAATCGGTGTTAAACCTCTTACCAAAGAAGGTCTTAACACTTCCCTTCTTCTTGTTTTACGTGACGCTAGGCTTCTAGACTACGAAGAGTCTATCTTAGCGACCATAGAAACTAGTTTGTGTAGTGGTCCGATTTCCTTAGAATGTTACCCAAACTTTTCTGTTTCTCTTTTAGATAAAAACATCCTTGACTCTCTGACCCTAGAGATCAAGACCCATAATGTTAAAATGGCTCCGGGATCAATTCCCCTGTCTCTTATCTATAGAATTCATTACAAAGCTATGAAGTCTAACTTCGACCCAAAGGCTTTTCAAAAAAGGCCCAAAGGTTCTACCCTTTATTTACAGACTGATATTACCAGGGCCAACACTACCATTCCCCGTTCAATAGATTGGTGCGACATCCATCTACCAGAACACTGGGAATTAGATAGTCCAGTTCCTAGGCAGATCGTCCAAAATACAGACCCTGCCAACATTGTTCAGCATCCAGAAGGTAAGGTGACCATCCAGTTTCCCAGGAGACAGAGCTCACCTCTTACCCCAAAGAGACCTTCTTTCCATATGTCTAGTTCTAACAGACTTCCTGAACTAGGGACCTCTTCTCGCCCAGTTTTTGACCATGGTTCGGTAGACTTACAACCCACTCTACCACCTATCATAACACTACCAGACAGCACTAGAGGTTCACAAACCTCCCATGCGGCTAGACCTTCTGCTCTCCCTCTTCCTAATCCCTCTGGAGTAGAAACTACTGCCGGGATTGCTAGACCTAGGACAGAAGACATTTATCTTCCTATTTGGATAACCCAAGGCCAGAAATGGAGAAGCTCAAACGCCAGATTACTTTTCTCCAAGAAGGAAGTCCTTCTTCTGTCCTTCCAAAGTCAAGCTTTCCCTTTGATTTCTCTACTCGAGGAGCCTATGAACCGTCACAGCCACAAAACCTTTTTCCATCACCATTTTCTATGTCTTCTGAACCTGATTGATCTGATCCCATTAGACTTAGAAATATCATCCGTGACATGAAAAAACGCAATAAAGAAAAGGGCAAAGCAAAATTAGGAGCATCCTCCGAAAATGGTAAGGATAATCCAGCTCCTTCCTTATCCAAACAAATGATGATTTCAAACTCTTTGGAGTCATTTCTAAAAGATTTGACCATAGAAACTTATGTTTCCTCTTTCTCCATCCCATCCGTTCCTCCTACTCCGGTAATAGCAGCCTTTGATTCTCCTCTAGACAGTGTTGAATCTGAAAAGGATTTCACTCTCGATGAATCTTCATCATCCTCTTCTTCCAGCCATTCTAGCTTTGCTCCTCTTCTCATGGCTGATCCTCCTGAGCTAATGCATGAAGAAACCCCTACAGAACCCGAAGTTGTGTATCCTGATGATCCAACCCCTTCATCTTCTATTAGCTCTGGATAAAAGTTATTTACTCTTGATGACATTCCATATGTCAAATGGTCTGACAGGCTCCAAGAGTTTCATGCATGGCTGATTACTTAGAAGCTCACCAGGGATATCAATTATGACATCCTCCTGGAATTTGTTTCCAAATTCACCGGAAACCTTAAAAGCTGGTGGCAAACAATTTCTAAAGCAGATCAAGTTAAGTTCTTAGTGTCAACAAATTTCAAGGACAACATTTATGCCATTCATTTGTTCTTCTGCGGAAATCCTGCAGATATTCTAGAACTCCAGCAGCGAGAGTTCTTTGAAAGAAAATGTTGTTCCCTCCGGCGAAAAGACTTGAATCGTCACTTTCAGGAAATGCTCAAGCTCTTTTATGCTTTAGGTGGAGATTCAAACTTGAAGCAAGTCTTCTTGAACTCCATAACGAAAGAGCTTAACCAGTTGGTTGAGAAATCTCTTCTCAACCAAAAGATCAAAATTTCAGATGTCAGTATTGGCCAACTTCAGCAAGAAATCCACATGAGCCTTGATGACTTGTGTTCTAGGAAAAATGCTTTCCGAGAATTTCTTCGGGAAAGCCGTCACCTAGATAAAGTCTGTTCCAAGAATTATTTGAAGATCAAGTGCCCTGGTGGGAAAAACTGTGTCTGCAAGGACTGCTGATGGTCCAAGAAGAAGAAGCATATTAAGAAATATCGTCCTCATGATGATAAGCTCCAATTCCAACGCTTCAACAAAAGGAGATTCCTTCGAAGAAGACGACACAAAAAATCTCCCTCAAGACAGAAAAAATCCAAACGTTGCTTCATTTGCAACAAAAAAGGACATTTCGCCAAAAATTATCCACAGGCGAAACGGAACAATATCAACATCGTCCAGCAAGTTGAACAGCAAACTGGTGTTTCTCTTGAGGATGATGATCTTGAATCATTATTCTCTGTTGAAGAAAACCCTTCAGATGAGACCCTTTGTCTCATTCAATACTATCCTTCATCCAGTGACAGTGAAGGTGAGCAAGACTTTTTCCATTTCGCTCCTCAAATCTTGGCTCAAGATTCATGTCATCTTCCTTCATATTTTCCTGTTAAAATCCTCCTGTCTAAATATTCTAAACCAATTTCTGTAATAGCCATGATTGACACCACAGCTCATGCTTCTCCCTTAGACAAAAATCCTTCCAGAGGAATATTGGACACCTTATGTTCGATATTTCACTTCAGCATCTGGAGAAACCTTTTCAGCTAGTGTTCGTTCAAAACCCATTTCCATCCAGTTTTTTCCCCGATGTTCTATCACCACGAAAATTCTTGGATGTCCTGCTCCAAATAAGGACCTCATCATAGGTTGGGATATTTTATCCCAACTTTCCAACTTCCCAAACTCAAAATCATTAGTGGTAAAGGCCTCAAGTTCAAAGATACCTTCCAAGAATTCACAAGCATCCAAAGGTTCTTTTCCATTTAGATGAGCATACTTGATCCCATCATGCAAAATCTTTTGAACTCCTGTGCGAACAAGCACTCCGAATTTCTCCAGAAATGCCAACACCCTATGTGGCAAAATTCTCAGTTCTTTGTTCGCCTTCCATTCAAGAAAAATGAGGATATCAACCTGACAAAAGCCAGTCATTCGAGTATGAATCCTGACCATCTTGCTCTTGCCCAAAAGGAATGCCTTGAGCTTTTACAGCATGGACTCATTGAGCCTTCTGATTCTCAGAGGGCTTGTAAAGCCTTTTATGTAAACAAACGAGCAGAGCAAACACGAGGAAAACTGCGTCTGGTAATTAATTACCAACCCCTCAACATTTTCCTCAAAGATGACAAATTTCCATTGCCTTCTAAAAACTCCCTCTTTTCTAGCCTAACCAAAGCCAAAATCTATTCCAAATTTGACCTCAAAGCAGGTTTTTGGCAACTTGGCATCCATCCTAATGACAGATCCAAAACTAGATTCTGTATTCCAAACTAGCATTACCAGTGGAAAGTCCTTCCTTTTGGACTCAAAACAGCCCCATCTCTTTTCCAAAAAATCATGTGCCAAATTTTTGGTTCAATCATGGATAGCGCTGCTATATATATTGATGATATTTTGATCTACAGCCCTGACGAGCAATCACATGGTGAGCTCCTCCAGAAGTTTATGCAGATTGTTCAAAAGCATGGCATCATGCTTTCACAAAAGAAAATGGTCATTGCCCAGACAAAAATTGAATTTCTTGGCATGCATCTTGACCAAGGAACGTATCAGCCCAGTCCACACATTGCGAAGGAATTTGCTCAAGTTCCTAGAAAAGGAACTCAACGTGAAGCAAATTCAGACATTTCTTGGAATAATTAATTATCTCCGAGATTTTGTTCCCAACATTGCCAAGTTTCTAATTCCTTTGCAGAAAATGCTGAAAAAAGATGCTTCTCCTTGGAGTAAGGAACAAACAGAAGCAGTTGCAAAGCTTAAAGAGCTTATGCAAGACCTTCCTCCTCTCCAAATCCCTTCTGCGGGAAAGAGAATTCTTCAAACAGATGCTAGTGATGAATATTGGACAGCAATCCTCTTTGAAGAGATTGATAGTAAGCGACAAATCTGTGCTTACAAGAGTGGTAAGTTCTCTCCATCTGAACTTCATTATCACTCCACTTTCAAAGAAATATTGGCTGTTAAGTATGGAATTAAGAAATTCGAATTCCATCTTATTGGTCATCATTTCTTAGTTGAATTGGACATGGCTTCTTTTCCTCAAATGATGAAATTTAAACAGAAGCAAGTCCCGCACCCACAACTCCTAAGGTGGGCAGAATGGTTTTCGAAATACTTTTTTGAAACCAAACACATTGCGGGAAAGAAAAATGTTCTTGCATATTTTCTTTCTAGACCCAAAGCCACCATGGAGATTAATATGTATGTAAAAAAAAAACCCTCGGTCAGATACATACAGAACCCAAAACATGCCTCAAAATTGGCCCGGTCTCGATCACCCTCCTGAAATTCAAGCTGCTATCTAAGAAAATAGGTTAGCATAAAGACTCTTAGATTTACTCTGGTCATGTGAATACAGTATATTTACCAACCATGGAGGTTTACTTCTGAAATCTAGTGGACTCCATCCTGAATATCCATTCATTCATCATTTCACTTGGAATCCAAATGAAGATTTTCCAGAAGATTTAAAATGGTTATTTTGGTATTTGTTCAATTCTTATACCATAGCCATTCAATTTCCCACTGAACAAATACTTCAAGCTCTTGTTCAGACCCTTCGGGCACAGGATCACCATCGCCACAGGTTTAAACATTTGTTTTCACTTCGCACCTGGTTTTTACCTCTTGGTGCGTGGTTTGCACTCTTCCGAACTGAGAGTCAAAATGTCCGTCCAGAACTTGAGAGACATACCGTCATCCTTTTTCATCGACCATGGACATTCATACTTCCCTCCGGAAATCATTCTAAGTACTCATCACCTGTAGGTAAGAGCTCATACAAGCCTCAGCAACACTTGCAAAAACATAGTGTATACAAAACCTTCCCAAGATGTATCTCATCAGATTCTTAGTCCTATAGGGAACTTCAGCGGATCCTTTGTCAAGAAAATCAAGTCATACCTCCAGAAGCATGGCCTTCGCATTCAGACAATATTTCATGGGATTTTATCTCTCCTAGAGAATCCATCAAGAAAGCTATGGCTATTTATCGACTTGAACATCCAGAAGATTTTTCAGCCTCCTCTTCCAATACTCAACAGGAGTATCCTCCCTCATATTTCCAAGACTCTCAGGACCCATGGGCTGAATATGGTCCATTTTCTGATCCTTTTAATGCCAGCTCCAGACGTGAGACTCACCTTCTCGAATCAGAAATCGAAGCACTCATCCGAGATTTCAAAAGACAGAAAGACAGCCCAGTCTCTTTCTATGGTGAAACTTCAACGCAAGTGCGGGAAGATGATCTCTCGTTATCTCAGATCAATACGGATATGCAAGCCTATAGAAATCCTGACAATTGACCCCAGCCGACAATTCCAGAAGCAACAATTCCAGAAACGACAAATACAGAAACGACAACTTTTCCAGATGATGATCCACCGCGAGATACTCCGGCGTATCATTCTTTTTGGGAGTATGTTCTGAGCATAGCCACTAGAGATCATGATGCAACAGGTGGGATGAGAGACGAAGAAGACTTGCCAGACTCTGTAGATAATTCAGACGATAACACTGAAGAACCCATCAATCGTCAGAATTATGACTAGTTTTTGGTCACGTTCACACTGCTTTTGTAATATTTGGTCATGTTCACACTGCTTTTGTAATCTTTAGCCACGTTCACACTGCCTAGAAGATTTTCTTGGCCGAAGAATTGCTTTCTTTTGTAGTGTTAACACTACTTTAGTCTTCAGAAGTCTTTGACAGACTAGGTTTAGTAGCCTTTTAAGCTACGAATATTGTAATAATGGTGTGTCCTAGTGTGTCCGCATGCTCTTGATAGTCTTTATGTCTGCAGGACGTGTCCGTCTTTGGAAGTCCTTAGTCAAGTCTTTAATGTACATTGGTTGTCGTGTACTTTGGCCTATATAAGGCATGTAATGTGGTTTGAAGAATAAGAGTTTCCGAAGAGAAGTTCCTCTCGGACGAAGGAAAATTCCTCTCTCCATCCATGTCTTTCTAAATTCTCTCTTTTCTTCTTTTAAGCCTGGTAAAAGCCTCTAGGAATGACAGCTTCTTTCAATACTGAGCACGAGATTATTCGATTATGTATTATGAGAATTCCCTAAAAGGCGGTCCCTTGAGGCTAGAGCATGATGGCTCGCCGTGTGGGAACGGTATCCTTTCCATTGCCCAGTGAAGAGTTCGTTGCCAAGTTCTGTTGGACCACGGTAGCTTGCAATTTGCAGCCCAAAAATGTGCAAGCTGTTTTGTAATTGGACACCCAAAGAATAGGTGGTCTATATAATCCGGTCTGTGATTACAAAAAATACAATTCGCCTCTAATATTCTATGACATGATAATAGAAATACCTGTGTAGGCAGCCTATTCCTAGTCATTAACCATAGGTGGAATCAATGTCGTGGAGTAATAGCAGTGTCCCAAATGAAAGAGTGCCATGGAACTACCTCACCACGAGGCCTAATAACATTCCAGGCCGAGGCGGCAGAATATGTACCTAAAGAGCTTCCAAGCCACATAAAATAATCCGGATCGTTGCTTAGAAAGGGTAATGGTTCACCCTATGTTGCCAGCGTATCAAGTAAAGGAGACCGGCCACCTGCCTTCCTTAGATCCGCAACCGCGACTTCTCTGGGGAAACCCGATCTGTATATGTCTTTATTAGAGAAAAATAAGTTTGAGGGCCCTCTCGGGTGCCAATGGTCAAACCAAAGGGACACTGATTTTCCATTTCCAATACGCCACCGGAATAAATGCCCAAACCCACGTCGCATGTCAAGAAGCTTCTTCCATGCCCAGGAGCAACAAGTATGTTTCTTGATTAGCCAAAAGCTCTTTTGCTTTAAAAAGGTAGAATGGACCCATTTGCACCATAAAGATTCTTTATCAGAAAAAATAATCCAAATGTGTCTAACCATAGCAGCCTTATTACTCTCTTTGAGCCGTCGAATACCAAGACCACCTTCCTCTTTGGGAAGGCATACATCATTCCAGGCAACTTTTGCTCCACCTTTCCCTAGCTCAGGACCCTTCCATAAGAATTGTCTAAGCACTCTTTCAATATTGTCCAAAAAGGATATTAGCAATATAAAAATACCAGCCCAATAGACTTGGATAGCATGAAGGACTAACCTGATAAGTTGCAGGTGACCTGCGAAAGATAGAAACCATCAAGTCCATGATTGTGCTCTACTAGTTATAGCACACCGGTTTTACACAATCCGTTTTCCGGAGCCTAGATGAAATAACGGGAATCCCCAAGTAGCGAAAAGGCAAAGCACCAAGGCGAAAACCAAGTATGTCTCGAATAATGGACTAGAGTGTTGAAGTGCCACTAGCTATGAATACCTCACTTTTGTTCAAGTACAGCTCCAAACCTGACCATTCTGAAAAAGTCATGATTGCCCGCTTCATAAGTGCAATAGAATAAACATTTGATTCGCTGAAGAGAAGTACATCATCAGCAAAGAATAAATGTGTAAGACCCGTGGACTTGCATCTCCAGTAGAATTTAAAACCGGGCTCAATAGTCTGCCTAGCAATGACTCCAGTAAAGACTTCCATAACCAGGGTGAATAGGTATGGTGACAAAGGATCCCTCTGCCTTAGACCCCTAGAGCTTCCAAAGAAACCATGGAGTTCCCTATTAATAGCAATGGAAAACATAGGCGTGCGTACACAAACCATTATCAATTTCACCAACTTCTCAGGGAAACCAAAAGCTATCAAAGTAATCTCCAGAAAATTCCAATCAACAGTATCATAAGCTTTTCTGAAATCTACCTTCATCACACACTTAGGTAGGCATGGTACATGATGAAACTCGCTGAATAACTCCTAGGCTAGCAAAATGTTATCAATAATACGACAACCTTTAATGAATGCATTTTGAGGAGCACTGATAAGAGTGGATAGAATAGAAGCCAACCGATTCGCCATTAACTTAGTGATACATTTATAAATTGTATTACAACAGGCAATAGGTCTGTAATCATCCACAGATGAGGCATTGGCAATCTTTGGAACCAATGATAAGATGGCGGTATTCAACTGACGAAGTAGATACCCTGATTCAAAAAAATCCTTAACAGCAGCAACAACAAAAGGGCCAACTATATCCTAGGATCACTTAAAAAAATCCACATTAAATCCATCTGGACCCGGGGCCTTATTCGTGGCTAGAGAGAATAAGGTCTTATGAATCTCATCATTAGAGATAGGACTGGATAGAAGTCGTACCTGGCTGTCCCATAGAGTATGCTGAATGGAGGCGCGAATGTCATGTAAAGATGGATGAGCTCAGCTGCCATTTGACGTAAAAGTTCCTCAAAGTGTGAAACAAAGAGGTCATTTACTTCATCTATGCTAGATAACCGAGCACTTGATTCATCAATCACCGAGATGATCCTATTCTTCAAGTGTCTGTTTTTGATTGTTTGATGGAAGAACTTAGTATTCAAGTCTCCCTCATTCAACCACTGAATTCTTGATTTTTGCCTGTAAAAAGATTCTTCCTATAACCTAAGGCTAGAATTCCTCCAAGCTTTTTCTCTCATCTTGGGCCAATATGAGATTGAATGGGTCACGTTGCAATGACTCTTGGATGTCCTGGAGATTACTTCGTGCTGTTCCAGTGCAGGTGGAAATATCCGATAAAGATTCTCTATTAAACCGTTTCAGACGGCCCTTAAGAATTTTGAGTTTAGAGCATAGCACAAACATGGGAGAGCCATCAATGTGTAGGTCCCAAACGCATTCAACTAATGAGAAGAAGTCTGGATGCATCATCCAAAAGTTAAAGAACATAAAAGGTCTACGAGTATATACAAAAGGCATGATGCGTACAATCATAGGAGAATGGTCAGAAATACCTGGACTAAGAAAATCCGCTTCAGAGTAGGAGAAAACCATACTCCATTTTGTATTAACCAATACTCTATCTATCTTCCTTTGTTTACGATGCTCACCCATCGAAGTAGTCCACGTAAACCGGCAGCCCAACATATCATAAATCATCCAATTCTGCCGTGGATATACATTCGCTAAATTCATCAAATACCGAGAGCCATGTGTTAGTACCCCCAACCCTATCTGATACATCTCTTATAGCGTTGAAATCACCCGCAACCAGCCACGAAACATCTACAACCGTTGATGCCTTCTGAATGAGTTCAACCCATAATGTACGTCTTATGATGAACGTGTGACCGGCATACACTAAAGTTAGTGTGAACCTTACATCTAAGTTTTAACTAGTAATAAAGCCATGAATGGCCTGTGGGGACTCCGTGGCTACTTCAAATGTCACGTGACTTGGGTCCCAACCCACCCAAATCCTACCAACTTGAGAATGATCATAGTTAGCTATCCAGCTCCAACCCGGTATTAGATTACCAGAAACTATATTGAAAATCAATTTCGTTGCCCTAGTTTCCAAGATGCTCAAACAACAAAGGTTGTTAACTCTAATCAAGTGTCTAACTTCTGCTTGTTTGAGAGAATCACCAAGACCCCTAATGTTCCAAACTCCTATATACATATTTACAATCGCAAAATGAAAGAAGAATTATTGTTTCCTTGCTTGACGGCCCTTCCTCCTAAGAAATGTCACGGGCGCAGGACGAAGTAAGGGAGAGGGAGCCGGGCCTGCCTTTGGAGTCTCATGTACTTGAGTTTCATCTTGAGCCGCAGAGAGTTCATGCATTTTACCGGTGCTTCCCATTTGGCTCTCATCAGTGCTGGCATCAGATGTGTTATCTGATTCAGCATCCGAAACTAGTGATTCTATTCCATCGGGCACATCTATAGGGTGATCCCATGCTAACTGAGTAGCTGAAATGACCTCCTTCGGCCTTGTGACCAAGCGACCTCCCAAGTCAACAGTATCGGGGGCCAACATGTTGCCATCCTTAGGCCGTGGCTGATCATGGAGGGGCTGGGATTGTCCTTTTGTAGTCTGAGTTCTGAGAACAGACTTGGTCTGTTTTTTTTTTTTTTTTGCTTTGGGCCTACAAGTTCCCATGTTCCTTCACGTGCAACAGGTGGAACCAATGGACTCTCGGCTGCTATAGAAGATTCGCCATGCTCCTACCTATTGGCTGAATCAAGCTCATCAAAGAATGACTCTTCCCGAATCAATTCTCTTCCCTTGCCTTGGGACTTCACTATCAATCTTGAAGCATTGCCCGAAATGGACCTAGTTTGAGTTGCAGCTGAGGTTGTTGTAGGGACCAGGGATAGATCTTTCTCCTCCTTGCACCGATGGCCGAAAGTTTGACATAAAGTGCATAGGCTCGGCTTCCATTCAAATTCTACAGATACATTCATGACTTCTCTATTCAGAATTATAGAGACAGAGTCAACCAACAGTTTCTTAGCTTCCACCTCCACGCAGACTCTAATGTAGGAGAGCATCCTCATCTGTTCCGTGTGCTGGTCTACATATAAAGGTTTCCCCACCTTGCTCACTATGGAGCTTATACCAATAGCAGACCAAGCAGCAAAAGACACATTTCTTAGTCAAATCCAAATTGAAACTAAGTCATGGCATCCTCTCTTCAGTCGAAGGAAAGGATGCCATTGTTGAAGGACAAGAGGAACTCTAGCCACTGTGATTGGTCCCCCTTCGAGAATTCTTCTTCTATATTCAACGTCAGGCACATGAAAGAAATAAAATCCATCTTCATTTGCCATCACTTCCATCAGTTGAGCACCCCAGGCATTCTTTAGTGTTGATTCAGTGAGTTTGAACATAAGGCGTTTCCCAACATAATACCCGACCAGACAATCTTTCCATCTCAGGTCACATGCTTGAAGGATTTCGTCCGTGATTATCACTGTATCAGAATCCGACGGTATATATGTAAGGTTGTAGTCTTTAATTGCCAATTGTGCTACATTTGCCCAAGATTGTGTCTGGATCTTCACAGATTCTAATAGAGCAGAAACTTCATTTCCCTCCCTTATGTTCATACGAGATTTAGATCGAATAATTGGACGGCTCCCCATCTGGGCATTACGAGTAGATGGCCAACTGTCACCATGTACATTGTGTCGTGCAAGTGGTCGACTACTCGACCTATCCTTTGGTCGAACAGGTGGCCGTCTTCCAGCCCCAACATATTGTCGAACAGGTGGTATGCTGCTAGACCCGACATTCTGGCAAGTGATGTGCCGAGGGTAGCCTTCCTATTCCCAGCCAGGATAGTTTCCCGCGGATCAACTTCTCCCAAAGGATCGTCCATATCACGCTCTTAATCACAAGGGATCTCCTATTTCTGCTCTTGCCTCGCCGCTTAGTGCGTGAATCCTTCCTGGTGATACTCACACTCGGAGTTTGGCCAGCAACCTGAACGGACGGTTGATACACAATTTCCTTGGCCCCTAAATTAGTTCCCATCTGAGCCTAAAGATTCAAATAGGTCGCAGAAGGGCCAGCGCCAGCCATCGCGCACGACAAAAGAAGACCCAATTCCAGAAAAAGCTCTAGCTGCAGAATGACATTGACGTTTGAAGGAAGCTTACCAGAGCAAAACAATTGGTGGGGTTCAAGAGGATGGTAGGTAGAAGAAATCCTCCGAATCCCAGCTCCGTTCGTCACTTATAGCAACCAGAATGGCGAAACCCAGATCGCGTGAACAGTGCACACGCCCAGCTGCTCGGGAGAGAAACCCTCAGCTTTCACCCATTGTTTTGTTTGCGCAATTGTTGTGTGTAGAGAAATGTATACTTGTAACCCGTGGGGTAGCTTAGTGATTAAGGGATAAATTTGAGTAAAATTTAAGCACACAACAAGTGTTTGATATCTTTTTATACCAAGTACAAATAATTAATTACTATTTTGACCTCAAATTTGAGCTTTGCCTCCATTAAATTACCAAAAAAATAATAATGAATCGGTTATAACAAGAGCAAATTACACTAAAAAATTCATCACAGTAAACAATCAATCTTAGAATATAGACGAAACATTAATTTTATCATACTTTGCAGGCGTAAGAACACTACTTTAACGACGTTGCACATGTTCATGTTAGACCGGTTTTTTAGCTTATAGAAGTTATGGTCATTACGTTTCATCCACAAATTACAGACTAAGTTGATGACTTGATAACCCCGAATTGTCAAACCCTAACTACGAGATCGTGCTGAACCTAATCTACATACGCGATGCCTCCGCGCCCCTTCAGACAAGGCTCGAAACATGCATGAAATTAACTCCTCGAGCAGAAGTCGAATCAGTTGGTTTAGGTTTGTCACAGGAGGATCTATTCTGCTCAAACTAAAGCAGGCTAAGCTTGTGCCCAAACCAAAATTGTCCCTCGAAAGATCAGCCAGGTTGCTGAACATTGCTCGTTTAAAGAAACAATGCATCAGACATGATACCAATTACTAATTCGGGTTGGACTAATATCGGCATTGGGTGCATTCGATATAAACAATCAGTTTTAGGGAAATATTTTTCAAGTTATTCATTTTTTGCGGAATAAAATTGAGTAGGATGACCAATTGCTCGTCCGCATCTAAACAGGAGTAGCTTCCAATGCTTCTTTACTTTCACATACTCTCACTTCCTAGCTCCTACTCCCTCTCTCGGTTATTTTTCTTCGCTTTTCTATTCGCACCCTTTTTTATGCAATTTTCCGCCAAAAGTACTTTCTATGCACATGTCTAGAAATACAATCTTCTATGTAATTTAATCAGGCACGCATTGCATTGCATTGCATCATGTGGGGATATACCAACTTGATGATTGAAAGGCATAGTGTTGATACGCATTACAGTGCACTCAAGTTAGCTTCCATTTGATATGCATGAGTTGTCTATTCTTAAAGCTGAAATTAACAGAGTGTGTTTCATAATCGTTGTATCGGCATTAGAATCTATGTTAAATGTGTAGATTGCCAATATAGATAAGAAGTGTCTCAAATGCTTTTTTTTGCCGTGGATCTCGACGATAGCGGCACAAGAAATGCATTCCAATGAGAAATTGGAAAATACGAACCAATTTTATGGATTCGTCCCATACCCATTACATCCTCCTTTCAAGAATGTCAATTACGAGATTGTTCATGATACATCCTTTTTAAGTTCAAGATGGACAAGAAATTGGACTGGACCAATCAAGATTGAATGCATTAGCGTCAAATAGCACTAGACCACATCCAATAGTCACCAACATTAGAATTATTCATCAGATTTAAAGGCCGGCCTCGTTTTATTTTCATGAAAATTATCTACCACCATACTAGCAAACATAGACCCATAAACAAGAAAAGGCAGCCCAAAAGAAAAGGAAGAAAAGAAGAAGAAGAAAACTCAACCAAACTCAAGCAGCGCATGTGGAGCACGTGCAGCCACCACCGCAGCGGCAGTAGCGCCTGCCAGTGCCAGTGGCGACCTCCCTCTTGGCGCAAGTGCAAGGGTTGCAGCTGCAGTGCTCGCCGCACGTGCACCGCTTGTGAGCATCGTCCCCGCCAGAGGCTGCACTAATCGACGTGCACCTGTTCAATTTAAATGTTAGAGTCATCTGTCCATGAGTACGAATAGTTCGATTCAATTCAAGAACAAAAGGGTATTGAGATAAATGCAGAAGGTGTGTAATTAAGGCATTATAATTGATTATAATGTGAATTTACAAAAGATTGTAATTGGTCAATACATAATCCTGCCAGCCCATGATATATAATAGTAAATCCTGGTAAACATTAATTATCACAGAAAGATGGTGCAAAGTTTCCAATGAAGCGCACCTGCAAGAGTCGCCGCCGGGACAGGGATTGGGACAGCCGCACCGGTCATTGCAGCTGGCGGTGGTTCCACCTCGATCTGCCATCTTTCTCAGCTCTTTTCTTTTTTCTCTTTGTGGCCGCGGAGGACAGACCAACAACAAATGCCGCCATCGAAGTGAAGCCCTTTCCGGAATTTTATAGAAGGGTTGGTTTCCCGGTTCTTCTGCATGCTTCCTCATCCAACGCGGCATGCCACGTGTCTCGAGATCTTTCGGTCAGCTCGACATGTGGCGAGCTTGGGCGCTAATGGCGGCTGGGAGTTCAGATTATAAAGGATCTTCGTTTGATCGATTGGAGGAACAAACGGAATGAGATGAGCTTTGCAGTTGTTTCTTGCTGATCAAACCATTTGTCAATTATATTCAGTTAACCAGCTTATTGGACAGATGTACTGTTGAAAAAGTTCAAAGTAAATTTATAAACACATATCAATTGTAATTTTTAGGAATTCTTCTTAGAAAAAAAATTTCAAGTCCAATATTACTTTGACCTAATATTAGTTTGTCCACAATAGAGTTGATATCTGATGCGTGAGGCAAATATAATTTGCCAAGAAGCACAAAATATCTTAAACGTGATTGAAGCCAAATTAAGAGAATTATAAACTTTGTTAACACTGCCCATGCCCATGAGGCCGAAGCATCTTCCCCCTTTGTCATTCTTTATTGTCTTCGCAGAGGCCAAGACGCATGGTTTGGGGCGATGGATGAGGGAAATGGGAGTGAAGACTACCTTCCGAACAAATTCTCTCCCCATCTTTGAAAATCTCAGATTGTTGCACCACGAAACATTTATCACGAACTCATTTTCGTCATTGTAAACTGATGCTCGCAACATATTTTCCTCCAAACTAATTTTTGTCTAACGAAAAATCCCATACTGATATTGCCTAACCCAAATCTATCCCTCCACGTCAGATCCCAAACTGCCGGCATACACTAATTTGAGATCTTTCGTAAGATGAAAATTAGTTTGGGATTAATGTGTCATGGAATACTGAGTTGGGATTCTTATGAGATTAAGGGTCTGTTTATTTGAAGGAAAATCAATTTTGAGAAATAATTTTTCAAATTTTGGATATATGGATGATGGAAAACTAATCGATTTGCGGGAAACGTAATCTTGAGTTAAGAATAACAATTTTAGATTTCAGAAAAACTACTCCCCTTCTCGTAAGAAAGTAATTACTTTCCCTAAATAAATAAATAATATTTTTCCAGAAAAATTATTCTTATAAAAAAATTTCCTTTATCTTGAATTTTGTATTAAACAACCATAATTAATTTGGGACAAATGTTTCATGAAGTATCGGTTTGAAATTTTTAATTGTATTAACCTTTTCAAATATATACATATACATATATACATATACATATACATACATACTGAGATATGTTTAAGGACCGAACGCTAGCTGGGAAAAGGCAAGTGAAAGACAAGAACCACCCCTTCTTTACTCTTCTCCAGTTCAAGGACCGACTAGGGAAGCCCATCTCTCACGGACCAGACAATCAAAGTGCTCAGATGTCCAGCTTATAGATATTGGGATATGTTTTTCCCACTTCCCACAAATAACAACTACATGATAATAAATCTAACATACTGGACGAGCATGTTTTCAAGGTAAAATTGAGAGTCAGCCCGATTTTGAATTTCAAAGTATGCAGGGTAGGTTCCTCAAATTCTAAAAATTAGAGAATCAGTTCTGACAGGCGGGTTCCTCAAGCATGGAATAAGTCTTTGTATTTTCCTTATTCCATGTTTTTGCTCGGTCATGTGGCATATTATGGTATCTGATGATGACCGATTTTTTACTTTCCTGCAATATTCAGAAGTGAGACTTTTGTTTTGTTGATGTTTCACATTATTTGTGTTTTCAAATATGAATTGTAGATAATGAATTGTAGAATTAAAATGATAATCATTAGAGATGATGATTCACTGCAGCCATTCAATTAAGAATACTGATGAAATATGAGTAAACTTTGTGTGACAGGGTAGGTTTTAGGTTTCAAAAATTGAAGAAGTGATAGATTCTAGATGGAACATGGATTGACCATAGAACCGCTCACCGCTAATAAATATGGTATCACTTCAATATGTCCGTTTGTAACGGAGTGGGGTACATATACTAAACGCAAGATGCATTTTCTTTGATATAAGCATGAATATATCATTTAAATTCACATGATTCCAAAAAAATCGAAAGAATGGGATAATATGATCGCATGACGTCGCAATGTTCCTCTTGCATCTTGATTTTTTTCTCGCGCCTTTCTTTTTTTATAACTTTTTCGAAACAACTGTTGTTCTATTCATCTTATTTATAAGGAATTCGTTAAATAACCCTCCTTTGAGTAGTGAGGACCCATCTAACGATAATCACTTTCTAGATCACAATGAGCATGTAAAAAGGCTAAAACTTGCACCATTGCATCGAGATTTTTTTCTCTATTCTAACAAAAGTAAAGTTAATCACTAGATGTGAATTCACCGTGAATCGAAACAATGGATCCTATGTGAGCACCCAATTCATGAGTGCTATTTTTTCTAAGTATACGATTTTTCGCTCTAAAATCCCTAAGACATGGTGACACGTCGCATGTCATCATCGCCATTTAATAGCTTAGAATCCTTAATCAGTCGACTGTTTTTAACGAGCAGTGCCATGTAGATCAATGGTCGACGGAAAATGCCGACGTTAAAGGGTCCATAATATCGATGGACATCGGTCATGGCAAGTTGAAACTCATCCATGATTAAGGTGGTTGGTGTTGGTTATTTGTTTGTAAAACAAATTTAGTGGAGCCTTTTCTTATACCATGTAGGAAGGATAAGAGCTTGTGAGCCAATTTGTAATCTTTTATTCTTACAAATAAAGACAATGGGTTAGGTGTGTATGATCCTTTTATACCCGTGTGCAATTGTTAGGCGCACTTAGCACTGTGCGCGTTTGCATAAATGCAGTCCATAGTAGGCATTAATCCTCGTTTATTATTATTATTTATTTATAAATTTCAAACTATGAATTTTGACTAATGGATTTTAGATGTTTTACAACCTCTAGAAAGTTTGTAATTTCATTTTCATAAATTATGAAATTTGACATAAATAATTATTTTTTATTATTTTTATCCGTTTCTACGTGACTTTTGAGTAACATTTCTTGAAAGTTGCTTCTATTCGAAGGACTTTTTATTATATCATGCTCTTTTAACATCTTTTTAGCACTTTTTTTATTCTTAGTTTCAAAGAAAGAAGAAGGATATGGCCCAATTTTTAATTATTTTCCTAGAGAGTTTTTGGAGACATACATGAATTGTTATCTAGTATTATCATGAGACTTTGTTGTATTCTGGATGATTTTTATAGCAATATTGTGGGGGAAATAATTCTTTGAAGAAAGTATTTTACGCCTCGAAATCTGATTTCATTACTCTTGCCATTTTCCATTATTTTCCCAACAATTTTATGGTTATTTGTGCAATACTGGAATCACAGTCAATCAAAGTCTTGAATCAAGAGATAGTCAAGCTGAACTAATTTGATTGGAACAACTTTGCTCGTTAGAAAGAGATGATATTTCTCCTCACCACTCTAAAAATTTGTTATATTTTGGACTTGAATATGAAGCCTATAGAGGATCCGAAACCTACCATCCAAGTGTAGAAAAAGTTTAGAGGGTTAATAAAAATAGGAAGAAACGTGAAGAGGACGAGTTGTTATGTCGATGGCATATTATGAACAAACTGTATGATTGTATGACTTATTCATTGGGATCAAATCAGCTAGAGGCATTTGATTTGCACTTGAATTCACCTACAGATATGATGAATAAGGTACCAATAAATACTTGATTGCTAAGTATTTTCACTTTAAGTTTATTGATACTAAATCCTTGTTGGAGCAAGTCCATGAATTACAAGTGCTAGGTAACAAAATCCATGCCCTCATAATTGACGCTACGAATCATTTCATGTTGGAGCTCCAACCTTTTCATAAATAAAAAAAATTGTACTCTCCTCCATCCTCTTCACGGGGCAACTGCTGCCCTCCAGCCAAGGGGGACCCTGCCGCGCAACGAGACTTTTCAGCTCCCCTGTCAAAGGGAAAATGAGAAAACAGAAAGCAAGTGGGGGGGCTTTTCGGCCTTTACTGTTCGCCAAATGGGCTGTAAAAGTGACAAAAAGAAAACAATCAATCCTTCCTCCTTCTCCTCTCGTTGTTGGGGTCCCTCGCCTGTCCCCACCGGCATTAGCTGTTGATCATCGAATGCCCTTCACTGTTAAAAACTGACTTTATAGAGAAGTTGGGACACCACCTCCTCTCCTTTCTGTCTGTCTATCTCTCAAAAAGTCTCTCTCCAACCACCGGCATCGACCATCCTTATTGAAGTTGAAGTTGAAGTTGAGGTTGCCCTTGATGTTCCTCAGCTTTCAATCATGGTGCGCAGCGTCCTTTGTCCTTGGGAGCGTGATTGGAGCTCAATTGGATGCTACTAGCTTGATGGGTCTCGTTAATCGCGTGACTACTGATCAAATGTCGCATTGCAGCCTCGAAAGTCTCGGTTCTAGCTCGAATTCGACTCGATGGAATTCAGCTTCGGACTCGAAGAGGATGAAGAGAGTTCGGATACCGTGATTCGATCTCGAGACGTTTGTAGGTATGTTTAGCTTGCTCATGCGATCTCTTGCCGAAGAAGTTGGGGATAGAAGAGAAGTGGATTTGGAAAATCCACGTGTTTATCATGTAGACGATGATCCTTGATAATCTTATCGACCTTTTTCTAGATAGAGCACGCCTTTTGCTCTTTTTTGACTTTGGTGTTAGAGCTGAGATTCAGCAATGTACAGTGATTGCGATTGCTTGTCAATAATTCATCATTGCATTAGAGAGTTAATACCCATATCAGGGCTTTTGGACTCATATCTAATGCATTAATACTGATTATGACTAGCTTTCATTTTCGCCCGTGCGAATATAATTTATGAAGCTAAGAGTGCAAAACATGCATAAATTTTTTAATCAATTAACACGGAAAATTGAAAATAATAATAATAAGGATTTCAAAAATAACGGTATGTGAAGAAGGAAAGGAACGAAGACTACCATTTATCATAAACTCATATGGACATACAGATTTAAATTGGCGATCCATGGCTATTATGTATAGTTATCTGTTAGCAAAATTTCCTCCTAGAATATTACGCGTTTATGCTTTTATGGAGATTAAATCTAATTAAAGGAACAAATTCGGAGAGTAAAAGTGAGACGTCTAATTCAAAAGTACCCTATATAATAGAACTCATGCCACTTGATTTAAGATGGATTTAGCCAAAAAACATAAAGTATGCGTACAAATTTCAAAAATTGAGAATATAAGCCCAAAAGTAGGATGTTTGGTAACTGATTATTTGAAGACAAAATCGAATTTCGATCGTCAATTATATCTTATTTTCTCTTGTACTTTTTTTTTCTTATGTGGAATGAGAATAGTGTTATAATTCTACAAAAAGAGAATGTATACCAAATTCCACAATTGGCTTTATACGTAACATGGAAAGTTCTTTCTTAAACACCCTTTCCTAAAAATGGCTTGTATCACCGCAAAAGAATTTAAAAAAATCTAAAAAGGGACTAATCAAAATCAGAGAAAGGAACAAAAAATCCTGTCGACCAGATTTATAGACTATGTAGTTCTAATCGAATTGGGTCGGAGAAATTGACTTGAAATAGCAAAAAGAGTGGACTGGCATTTGACTCTTGTCGATTTGTTCTTCTTTATTTGGTCTTGATAAGTCCAAATCGCCCGTGAAGGCATAGTACTGACTAGATTAGGTAAATTGAAGTGAGTGCTAATTGCTGACCCAATTAACAAATTCAAAAGGTTAACATCCCAAGATTTCAACCTAACAAGACCCGCTTGCAATTTTCACTCAGCCATGTTCAATATAAGAAGAAATAAAGTAATATTTATATATATAAAGAGAGCAACTATCATGAGCTTTTTACATCTAAGGTGAAAATTCTAAGTGCTAAAAAGGAAGTAAAAAAAATCAGGGGATAAAGAAAAATAGAAATTATCGCATCTCCTATCTTCTCCACCAAAAAAAAAAAAATTACCCAGAATATTGAAAAAATAAAGGTTAAAAATCACTTTTAAGAAAAAAGAAATTTGGAGAAAAGAGAGTTTTGAAATTAGGTTCAGTCCAAAGCATTTGGACCAGCACAAGCCTTCAACACGGGGCTCCACAGCCACTGCACCAAGAACCTCCGCCCGCTCCGCCCGTTCATGTTGAAGCTCCGCCCTCCCCCGTCCCTCATCACCTGCCCGATGTAACCGCCGCCGCCACCCGTCCCGTAGAGCCCCTCGCAGAGATCGCCGATCTCCGTCGGCGCTGTCGGGTCCTCCCCGGCGTACCACGCGTTCACCAGCGGGTTCGACGACAGCTCCGCCAGCTCGTGCCCGATGACGCTGATCATGCCGTCCGCGCCGACGTCCCCGTTGGGCGGGGACAGCGGCTTCGGCCCCCCGGCGGCGGCGCCGCCCATGTAGCCGGGGATGGCGAAGGGGTAGGCGCAGACCTCCGGGCACTGGCGGCCGGAGTTGCCGACCCAGGCGTAAGGGAGGGTGTAGCCCACCATGGAGGGGAAGGTGAAGTAGTGGAAGCCGCAGACTGCGCGGCAGAAGTCCTGCATCGTGACGTCCTCGGCGGTGAGGACGAGGTAGACGCCGTTGCGGTGGTCGACGGGGAAGCGGGCGGCCCGCGCGGCGGTGGCGATGACCTGCTGGATGGAGAGCCGCGTGAGGGAGCGGCCGTGGGAGCAGGCGGCGTCCTCGTGCTCGCCGGCGACGACGACGGCGCGGGAGACGTTGGCGCCCGTCTGGTCGGTGTATAGGGAGACGGTGCGCCACCACTCGGCCACGGAGGGGGACGGCGGCGCCGTGGCGGCGGCTGCAGCGGAGGAGCGGCTGCCGGAGGCGGAGGAGATGGAGTGGAGAAAGTCCTTGATGAGGAGCTTCTGCTGGGAGGCCCAGCGGCCGTACCAGATGACGTAGAGGTTGATGGGGGAGTTGGAGAGGACGGGGCCCATGTGGTAGCGGAGTTCGACGAGGTCCGACGAGCCCTCGAACCTCTTCGAGGAGGAGAGCGGGAGGGATCGCGGCGGGAGCTTCGGGTTGTGGTATTGGATTTGCGGGTCGCCGGGCTTGGTTTTCAGGTTCAAGGTCTGGGCTTGTGGAGGATGGGAAGCGAGAGATGCATTAGTGGGGCGGAGGAGTAGGAGGAGGAGGAGGGGGAGAGAGAGAGTGAGATGGGTGGGCGACATTTTAAGTTTTCTTGGCGGTGGCCGGCGGCGGCGACGGTGGCGGTGGGGAGGAGGGGGAGCGGTGGTGGGGGGTATATAAAGAATTAGTGAAGAGAGGGAGTGAAGACAGGGGAAAGTTTTGGGAGGGAAATGGGCTGGAGACAGCTGCGATTAGTGGTGGGCACCCCTTCCTTCTCTCTTTTCTCATCGAGAGGTGGGACACCTACGTGTACTCGGTTTCCGCTACATTTTGCCTCCATGTATTTTTAAAGCTAAAATCATCGTCTACCTTTTTGACCAAAAACCAAAAGAAAAAAAAAACAAATTCATCGTCTACCTTACTTAATTTATTTCTCCAAAGTTATATTCAGCACACATGACATTTAATCATTTGGGTGACCACTTGTTTATTTCATATCATTTCCACGATATAGATCACCATTTTTCTTTTCGATATGTTTCGCAATCCTCGTTTTAATTTAGAAAATTATATATAATAACAATCTTGATATTATCATGTCCTAAAAAATGCAACTCGAGGAGAACTTACGCCGTCGTCTTTGGAGTAGCTGCACTCGTGTGACGCACGTGCGAGAACTGGTTAAGAATAAACAAAGAAAAAAGTTTTGTTTCTAAACTTCCCATCAAATTTTGAAATATCATTCAAGTCGGAGAAAATTAAGAAAAAAAAATCATATATGAATCTAGCAAAATGCGGCATGCATTTTTCGTCCATTTGAAACCAAGAGGCTTAACAAAAGGATTTAAGTGCATCGAAAATTGTAAGTTCTATGACTTAAATATATAGAAGAAGAAAGTTTCAAAACTTAACTACATTATCATAATAAGTTTTAAGACTCGTCTCATAATTCTTCTTCAAGAACGTCGTCATCGAGCATTACTTGATCTGCCTGGATCGGGCTAAATCGTTTCGGAACCTAATCTGTCTTTTAGCTTTGTGGGTCGGTCCGATTTGAATGTGGGAGCGACCCGATTGGTCCCCTTCTCTCTGCTGCTTTTTTAAAAACAAGAAAACAAAAGAAACCGACCAGTTTGGGGTTCTTGGGGGTTGGACGGTTGGTGCTCTTCCATGCTAATTAAGTTTAATCTCGGTTATTATTCCTCGGGTTTTTACCCTTTTTCAAAGCTTTTCTTGATTAGAGTGCAAAGGAGATAGTTAATCCTAGATTAGTATTTGTTAATCTTCAGAAGACAAGTGACTGATCGGTATTTGTACATCACCTCCAAAGTAGGTCTCCGGATAAAAACATGACTTTGAAATAATCTACGGTCGAGACTTCCGTAAAAACGAGGATCATCCTGACGGTGAGGCAAAATGATTCTCGGGATGTTTTGGAAGTTTATGTCGCTGATTTTAATAACCTAAATTCCTGTAAATTAAATTATTTATTTATTTTTCCCACAAGAACTTGTTGATGAGTATTAAAAAGCATTGACCCACAAAAGAAAGCTGAAAAAGGAGAAAAGTGGTCCTAAAAAAAAAACCCTAATCGGACGTGATTTTATTGGTCTCCTCACATGCGGACTCTGGACAAGACAAAAACTGCAAAAAGAAAACCCAATAACCAAGATTTATTCAGACCATGTCACATGGACATCCTTACATTAATATTTAAAATCAAAGTCTCTTCCTTAAACAAACAGTACAAAATATCTAATCTTCATGATTAACCTAACCCTTTTTCTCTAAGCACTTTCATAACACTAGAAAACCACATATAAATATTGGGATTGAACAGTTTGAATTCAAATTTTATCTCTCGACAATCGAGCAGACCCAACATCAGATTGGATCTGGGGATCAACAAGAAGAGCTCGAGCAGGTGAAAGGGGAAAAAACCAAAAGCCAATTTAATGAGGGGGGATTCATAAGAGTCGTTCTTGAATTCAATCGTCCGATATCCTTGGTTCTCATTCAATTCTTAACATAAATATGAATGCCCCATTCATTTGGTTTCGAGTAGGTAGGTGATCTTACTATTGGTGGCAGAGAATTTATGGAGGAGCTAAGGTATATACCTACACATATATAATATATTTATAATTTGTTTATTTATAGGATATTTTGCGGGAGTTTACTTCAAGAGATATTATGGTGATTCAATGAAATCATTGAATTCTAGGCGTGGGTGTCAGCTCGAGCAAGTGCTGCACAAGTTTTGACTTTTTCATGAATTGATTCGGAAGGTCCATGATTCCAGTGCATGGTGGAGTGGAGTCCACTAATATGTAGAGTACCACAGTATAGTAAAATGTTTTTTTCCATGATTTTTGTGTCCATATTTTCTTGGTCTTGGTCAACGGCTCAGCCGCGAATTGATTCGTCCAATAATATTTTCTTCTTCCTCTTTTTTTTATTATTAAAAAAAGATTTTTTTTTCATATATGAGAGGATATTCTATTATTTTCGTTTGACCGTACCTGAGAATTTAAGCCGAATTTATTCAAACTTAAAACCTCATGTTTTTTTACAAGTGAAAATTTTCACCAACTTGCTCTCTTTGTTTGAAAGTGAGCTTGTAGCCTCTAAAGACGAGCTTGAGGCTTGCCTTGAATTGGCAAGTTCGTGTACTATCAGGAGCTCGTGGAAGCCTAGTGAGATTCATGAATCTCACTAGGCTTCCACGAGCCCCTGATCAGTGACATGGCAATGTATAACAAAAAAATTTAAAAATCTATTTTTTGTAATTTTTCTTAAGTTCCAAACGAACACCTAAAAATATTATCATTTTCAAGAAAATGATTTCTTGGAAAATATTTTCGAGAGATGTTATATTTTCCGTGAAATGAACGGAGCCTTAGTTTTCAATGTGAGGTACTGATTGGACTCCTTAACGGGGTTACGGGATCCTTATCTCATGTAATGTGCATTACCCCGTGAGATTGGTTTGATGGGTGGAGAGCGACTTTGCATGTGTGAATTAGATGTACTGGCACAATTGGAAGCATAAATTTGGTAACCTTTTTATTTTATTTATAAAAAAACGATTCCGTTTATAGAACAACCGATTGACTTTAGCTCATATTCTATCTAGGGAAGTTAAATAGGGTATTTTGCAACTTGGAGTTTATTTGGCTTGATGTGCCTCAATGAGAATAAGGTCCAAGTGTAGGGTCCCTTACTGTGAATTCTAAGTTGTTATTTATGGCGTGAACGGTAACTATTCTAATTCGTAAATAGATTTTTGATAAGAAATATTTTTTTAAGTTTTTTTATTATACAAGTTTTTGAAAAAAAAAACATATTTGATGATGATACAAAATTCATGTTTTAGGAGAAAAAATATTTGATATCAACACAAATTGTCTACCTTTATCTATGTCACTGGCATACAACAGGCGATTGGGGGTGGGGGTCAACAACAATTAGCGGCCAATGGTAGTGAGGTGTGGTGGCTGGTGGGAGGCAGTGACGGGAGCAGGCAATTGATGGCAAGGGCATGTGGTGGCTGGTGATGGGTATCGAGAGTGGCGACGAGCAAGGGTAGGGAGGAGGGGGGGGTTGGTGGCTGGAGCGGGGGTGGTGGTGGTGGTTGGCGACCGATAGTGAGGGTTGGCAGTCGGCGGTGAGCATGGCTCGTGACGGGTGTTGGAGATGGAGGCAGAGGCAATTGATGGCGGCAAGTGGTAGGGCCTATGGTTGGAGGAGAGTAAAAGAGAGTGTGAAAAAAAAATCACAAAGGAAAATTATTTCTATTTCTATTTTAGAAATACATAAGTAAAAAAATATTATTTCCCATTTTTATTCTAAACTTTTTTATGGATTAAAATTCTATTCCAAAAAATAGAAAAAATAAATAGTATTACCAAATATATTTCTATTCAAAATCTATTTTAGGAACATAAAAATGGTTCTGTAATAAAAACATAACGGTTATGATTCACGCCCTTTTTTAACTTGCTTATCCATATTCCGATTATCTAATCACACATTGATGACTCAAAGGGCTATAAACAATGTAAATCTTTCTTCTTATGGCAAAGAGTGATTTTCCTCCGTTCTCCACTAGTAAAATGCTACCCCCTAAGCATCTTTTCCCCCACTCACCATCCAATTTCCCTACTTGCCGATTCGATTATCTACTTAATTCCTAAGTGCGATGTTTATTCTATACGTATTTGTTTGCGGTTGAAATCATAAATTCTTTTAATCAAGTAAAAGTTACCATCCGTACCTTCTTTCCTTCGATCGATGAGGATTCATAATATTTTTGATCGTTGACGAGGCTAGAGGGCTTTAAACTTTTTTAAAATCATGCCAATTTCGGGGAATATATAGTACTCGTTCAAGTGCAAATAATCTTTTTTTTTTCCAAAATTTAAATAAAACCTTTTTAAGATTGTGTATATCTTGGCGATCAAACTGAAACCACGACTATAGCAGAGAGGCTAAATGAGCATCATAGACATTGGGTCGCATCAATACCATGATGGCCCCATCACTTTGTACATCGTAATCATCATCGATTTAACTCGTCGTGTCCGTCCCGGGCCACTCTCGTCATGAAGAGGGCCAAAATAGTCCCAGCTCACGATTCGGGTGATGGTCCAAAAAAAAACTAAAAATCCACGTCTGACAGTTAATGCGTCCACGTGGCGCCTACGTGTCGGAATCCGACTGCATGCCCGAAGACGAAGATTGGAAGAGGACAAGCTAGCTGCTTTCGGGGTGGTTGGCTGTCTGTCCCCCCCTCCTCGTTCTTTTGTCACCAAGAGACAGTTTCCAGGATTCAAACTAGAAAGCTCGAGAGTGGCCACAATTCAAGTAAACTTTTTGTGCCATGGACCGAGTGCATTAGAGTCGTTAATTATATGATCATCGCATATACATATTATAGATTGATGGCTATGACCACCTTGGATTATGGGCTAGGATTCATAGAATAGATTCTTGAAAGTTACTGAAGAGAAAATATGCAGCATTACAATAATGTGAAATGGAGTCTTTTACTCTGTAGTGTTATGTATGTTAGGAGTAATCGATTCTAAAGTAGATAGGTTCTAAACCTAGAATTAGGAGCCTATCCTGTCGGGATTGATTCTCAAATTTTTTAAAGCGAGAATTGATTCAGTTGATTCTAGAATCGGCTTGAAACCAAAGTGTCTAATTCCCGAGTCAACCTAAGAATGACTTTGATTGTGTCATATATACAACATGCATGTGTTGATATATGAATACGTGTTGATACATAAATACAATTCTTTTTGCTTAAGAATTATTTGTCAAACCCATTCCATTTCAACACATATTTTCTATTTTAGAAAAAAAGCAAAAGAATATACTTAGTGTTAGAGATAACCTAGTTTAAAATCACTTTGGTTCCAAGTACCCTAGAATAACTAACTAGTTCAGGGCATAGAACCGAGATTTGAACCAATCAAGGTCGGTTCCGATTTTTGGAATTGGGAATAAGATAAGTTCCCTTGTGAACCGACTGGTTCAGGCTAGTTCCCAATTGGATTGGGAACTAGCATGATTAGATCAATATTTAACCTTGAATTGAAATTTTTTTAGTTACATAATAAAAAGAAAGAACGACGCGAACAAAAAAAGGATTATGCTTAACTTGATTTTTCAAATGATGCACTCGTAACGATGATTATTACCTTAATACCATTTAGAAAACAAAAATCCTCAAAATACGAAGCAATAGGAACGAAATTTATCGTGGTTGTGCACCGAAGAGCTAGAGGTTTGATATCTTCTCTCTCTATATATAGATGATGGCGGCGTTGACCAATTTCTACATATTCTCGACACTTGTAATGCGTGTAATATATCTTTTGTGCCCATGCTCATATAAGATGGTTTTCTGTCTTTTCAGTAAATCAAAACATCTAAAACTCATTTATTTACCAAAAAGAAAAAGTCTAAAACTAATTCTTTTTCGGTGCTCACACATTTCGTGTCACGACTTTTTCCTATTGGCACTCACCTTGCCATAACAAATATGAAAATGCTCGATTTTCAAAGTATAGATGAAACATAACCAATACATGAAAATTGACATATTTTCTCAATTGAATTATTAGATAGGTGCCGTTAGGTCAAAGTCTAGCGAGTGTTATATGCTAATACAAAAGGATGAGAGGGGTCTACACTGGCGTAAGTACCCACACCGGATGTTACCAGGGAGGGCTCAACAACCCTAATGGACCGCTGTGCACTATACTTAAAGATTGACCTTTGAAAGTGCCAAATGGACATGACCCATTCTAAAGTGGATTAATTGCTAAGAGTGTGAATACTCAAACTTGCAGATTTCGAACTCCTGATCACTCGAAACAAAGGACGTACCTACTTCAGTTGCCACCTTAGAGGTTGTAAGCCTATTTGTTATCTGACCACGTCCACAATAGCGTTGGTATATAATTGATGGTCAGGCAAAATGGAATTGCCCAAAAGCACAAGTTTTCTTAATTTTCTTACTTTGATGAGACATCGAACTAATTATCTATCTCCCATAACATGGTAAACCAAGACTCCTAATACATTTCCCTCAAGTTAACTTGCCTTTCATGAAAAATTTCGAATGAGTATTGTTGACTCAAATTTATCCTCCGCGTTAGATCTCAAACTATCAGATTTGGATGGAGGGTCCCAATTTGAGAATTTTTGTAAAGTGAGAATGAAATTGAGGTAAATGTGTTGTTAGGTACTGATTTGGAATTTTCCTTGAGATTGAAATTAGTGTGGAACGATTGTGTTATGGAGAAACGGTTTGAGAGTTTAGCAGTATTAACCTTTTCTATGACTTTTTTTTTTCATGGTTACCCCCTAAACTTTCATTCCTCCCATCTTAGCCCCCTTCCCCAGCACAAGAAGCTCTCGAATTCAAGCTGGGGAAATGGGGAAGTGAAGGACAGGACATCCCCCTTTATCTCTACTCCAATTCAAGAACCGACCAGTGGGGCCAATCTCTCCTGGATGGACCAGAGAATCAAAGTACCAAGATGTCCGGTTTAGATATTTTTGCCCATCGTCCTTTGCTGTTTGCACGATGCAATCGACTTTGGACATTTTCATGTATAGATCCAAAGTGTGAATCCCTTTTCCTACAAATATTAATAATTTGAAACATTATAATGTATATATAACTATATTTAAATGGGATATCACTTCCTTTTGTCCATTTTTGACATAATGTAGTTCATACGCTAAACTCGAGATATATTCTCTTCGATTTGAGCATGAAATATAACATTTATATTTCAAAGATTGTGGAAGAAATTAACGAATGGAATAATATGACTGCCTTACATAGCAATATTCCTCTTGCACTTGACTTTTTTGTCCTCGTGCTTTTCTTTTTGCAACTATCTCAAAACAATGGTTGTTTCATGTATGGTTCATGATGAATTCGTTAATGGCCCTCCTTTGAGTAGGGAGTGCCGATTGTAACGAAAAATCACTTATTTAGATCACGACGAGTGTGAAGAAAGGCTAGAAATTGTATGAACGCATTGAGATCCCTTGTTTATGGGTTGATGCCGAGCAACGATCGATGGTCGATGGTAAACACTAATGCGACAGGGTTCATAATTTGGACGGGGCATAGGTCATGACAAGTTGAAAATTAGGCATGATTAGAGTGGTTGGATCTCCAACCTTAAAAAAAATTGCACTCTCCTCGATCCTCCATCCTCTCTTCACGGTGGCAACAGCTGCTCTCCAACCAAAACACTAAACTCCTCTTTTCAACTCCCTTGTCAAAGGGGAAAACGAGAAAAACAAAAGCGAGTGGGAGGCTTCGGCCTTCACAAGTTTGGCGATGGGCTGTAAAAGTGACAAGAAAACGAATCAATCATCCTCATCCTCTTGTGGGTGCCCCTTAGCTGTTGATCGCTGGACGCCCCTCACTCTTAAAAACTGACCTTTTTAGAGGGAGCAGTCAGGTCACCTCTTGCCCTCGCCTCTCTTTCTCTCTCAAAAAGTTTCTCTCCAACCACCGGCATCAAACTTCCTGATTGAAATTGAAGGCGAGCTTGAAGTTGCCTTGCTGCTCCTGAGCTTTTCAATCATTAGGAATGAGCATGATCTGAATTGGGTCAGTCCAGTACTCAATCCAAGGACCAATACGAGTTGATCCTCAATTTTTGGATCCAAGGACCAACCCTTTTGAACCTGGGACTGAGGGCTGGACTGACCCTGTGAGTTTGGTCCGGTTCCGGGGTCAACTCGGGACTAATCAATTACTTTTTATTTCATCTTTTGTATTCCTTGAAAAAATAAACACACTCTTTCAAATTTCATATCAATCGATAATTTAATATTTAACAACCAAATTATAAACACCGATATATATATATATCTATATATAGGTATATATATGTAACAATCACGAGTTATATAATTTCATATCTTGTTCACTCTTAAATGATTGCTTTAATTTTTGAAGACCCAAAGATAAAAAATAAATAACACATATAATTAATATTTAACAAAAGTTTTAAATTGAAATTATTTTTAGAGTAATTAATAGGACATATCACTACTTATATTAATTCATCTTCAATATGTAAATTCTATTTATTGATGGTAATAATCTCATCTATAAATCAATACATATAAAAAAAGATAATACGTTCAATAGAAATGTAAAGGAATTAACATAATCAATGACAAACATAGAATCAAGACATGATTTAACACATGTTGATCAAGCACAAAAATGGGAACTCACTAACTCAATTTGCATTCGTAGGGTGAAGGTAGGGAAGTAAGTGAGTTGCATTTTTGAGGTGTGCCAAGAAATGTAAGTATTTTTATTAATAGAGTTGTGCTCATGAGTCGAATGACAAGTAAGGTTGAGGCAAGCAGATAGAGTGAGACGAGCAAAGATGGTTTCTATTTTTTTAGTCGAAATAGAGTTGAGTTAACTGGGTTTCTACTTTTTAATTTACATATCAAATTTGCATAAGAATAGGGGTAGAGGAACTAGGATTTAAAGTAGAATAATATATATATATATATATATATAATGTACATGGTTCAAGTTGGACCAACCCTAAAGTTTCGGGATCAAAGACCAACCCATACAGTACAGGGTTTAGGAATATCGAGACCAAGGACTGACCCGAGCCTCCAGTGACCCGGACCAGGACTGGTAGTGTTGGGCCGGTTGGACCAACCTAGATCCATCCTTACCCCTATCAATCATGGTGCACAGCTTTATCTATCCTAGGCTTTTTGATTAGATCAGTAGGTGGGTGAGTGGAGATCCAGGCCGAGAACGGAGTTCGATTGGAGTCCACTGGCTTTACGGGTTTTGTTGGATGTGCCTGGCTCGGATAAATTGTTGTGTCGCTCGGCTCCACTCGATGATTGAAAATTCGATTTCGGTCACGATTCGAGCTCGATTTCGACTAACCGGAATTTAACTCTGGACGTGAAAAGGACGAATCGAGTTCGAATGGTCCAATTTGGGCTCGAGCCGTTTGGAGGTACGGTTTGGCTTGTATATATATGCTAAGCTCGTTCCGCGGGCAAATAAGGGAGAGAGGGAAAAATGAATGGCTACATTCGCATGATTATCACGCGTATAATAATGACCATTAGGGATTCTTTTTATTTTCTTTTTCTAGGTAGGGCATAACTCTTGCTCTCTTTTTTGACTTTGGTGTCAGAGTTGAGAATAGCAATGGACAAGGATTGATATGGTGGATCAATCATTCATCACGCTTTATAGAATTAATGCCCATATCACGCTTTATCCTTAATAGTATTTACAATTTGCTTTCATTTTACGCACAAATATTATTATAAGGTTAGAATTAAAGAATGTGCTTGGTTTTTTTAATTGATAAACACAGAAAAGTTACACAAAAAATTGAAAAGTAAAAAACAAAATTTTAAAATTCATGATGTGAAGAAGGAAAGGAGCAAAGACTACCATTTTCATGAAGTTACGATCCATGACTATTGTGTACAATTATTTTGTTAGCAACATTTCCTCCAAGAATGTCACATGTTTGCTCTTTTATAGAGTCGCTTTCATCAACCAATTTAAATTGTAGGGATAAATTTGGATATTAAAAGCAAGACATCAAATTTAAAAGTTCCCTTAATACCAGTACTCATTCCTTATAGTGCGTGCCCGAATTAGTATGATTTAGCAATTGTGGGTAAAAATTTCTAATATTAGAATGTCTGCTCCCAATGTAGGATATTTGTTGGATGATCATATGAAGAGAACATCGAATTTTGGTCATCAATTATATCTAATTCTCTTTCCTTTTTATTTTTAAATTCGGCACAAGAGCATTTTAATTCTATACAAAATGGATACCCCATTTGACAATCGGCTTTTATTGTAATACAAAAAATTCATTTTAAACTAGCTTTTCGAATGAAAATCAGGAAATGAAAATATCCTGCGGACCAGATGGTCCAGGTCCCTGGGTTTAAGATTTAGACTATAGTTCCAACCGAGTTTGGTCGGAGAAATTGATTAAAAATAGCAAAATAATGGACAGGCATATGACTCCTGTCAAATTTTTGTCTTAAAAAATCCAAATTGCCCGTGAAGGTATGGTATTGACAAAACCCACTTGCAATTTTCACTCAGCCATGTACTTTATAAAAAGAAATTATATAATACTTATATATATATAAAGCATTTATTTATGAACTTTTACGTCTAAGTAAATTCTAAAATGCTAAGAAAATAAGAAAATCAGGGGATAAAGAAAAATAGAAATTTGTCTCCTCCTATCTTTTTCAACTTTTTCAAGCATTCACTCCAACCTCCTCCATGATGTCCATTCTCCAAAATAGATTATATATACGGAATCTAAGTTTATGATTAACTTGGTGGAATAGAAATTGCGGAAGTAGTAAGTTTTGATTTAGCAAATAATAGACCATTTCAAAAGTAATGATCTTTAAGTGGTTATATTCTTTGATAAGATTTATATTAGATAGATTCTTCTTTGAGAATCTTATATTCTAAAAAGAGTTGGGGTAAATTATCGGAGATGGTTGATATTATAATTTGAAGAACTGGACGATCATTTTAATATTATGACTATATGGAAGGTGCAGTACTGACAGCATGACATGGTTATATTTGGTGCTTATGAAAGAAAGGCAAATACAAATGATAGCTACAAGTGGTTTTATTCATGAGGAGGAACCTGACTCTGGCACTTTTGGTAGTTGAGATTTCGAGGCTTCTTCAATATTGCATATTGAAAGATGCAACTGCCAGGTTCTTTCATTTCGCTTCAAGGCACACAAATGTGTGATGATGGTGTCATTGGTGAACCAAAAACTTGCATGAGACATTAATGCATATGTTCAGAAAGTCTCAAACTGTTTTTTTTTTTTTGTGTGCCAAAAGTTGGGGATGCAAATTTGAATATCCAAGTTGAGAGGTAGTGATGCCAAGGAGAAATTAAGTAACGAAGATCTCTTTGATTTGATATTGGGTAATTTGGGAACTTGCATTAAACTTGTTTACATTTTTATTTGGATTGACAGAAGGAAAAACAACCTGAGTAACTTGTTGTTTAACGTTTGGGCCTGCAATCTTGCTGGGATGGAGCTTTTAATTCCTGATTATTATGAGAACGATGAAGTAGTCCTGAAAAGAAAGAAGATATTTTGGTGGCATGCAAGGTCTTGAAGGGTACTTCTCATCTCATGCTATGGATATGTTGCATGAGCCCGAACTATTGAATATTGTTAATATTCATGACGGTATTATTGAATGTGGTGTAGCCTTAACCTACCCCTTATCGATTACATATATAGGTGAATATTTCGCCCTCTATTAGCTTCCGACTCTCACAGATTAGAAACGTGGGAATCCCTTAGTTGCAATTTTCAACTATCTTGTTTCCCCTATTTTACTCATGGTATCTAATGTGTGCATAAAGGAATAACCTTCGAGTAATTATTTTAGAGAATGAGAAGAAATTGAAGGCAAGTAGATCCTTGAGGTTTCATAATTGATTTTGTGATCCTAATGTTTTAGAGTTGAAAATAAGTGTAATCAACTATTGATTGTTGGAAGTGTAATTGAATTTATTGAGTTGCTTATTGATAAGCTAGTTTCGGAATCATTGTATGAAATTGCAAGGACATTCCACAAGACTAAAGAATTTTTTTTTTGACATATCTCAAAGAGAGTATCTGAGAGTTAATGGTTGGAAAAAGAAGAAAAAAAAGGCATCGGCATCTATTGGCTTTTGAAGAAGTGCAAAAATAAAATAACAATAGATTACATATAATTGTCGAGATGCTATTGAAATGCCATTGAACTCAATTGGAGATTTTGGAAATTAATTTGCTAGGTATAGTCCGATTTAATGGGTGCAACTGCAAGGTTTGTGTACGGAACATCTTTTGCAATGATTATATGTGCTCAATTTGGCCCAAGTTTGACATGGCATCCAATACTTGGTTCTAATATTTTGTCTTTATTGGTGTCATGCGGAGCCTGTCATAAGGAAATCTTATATTATTAATGGATATAGTACAATTGGCATTCAAGTATTGACAGATATGCAATTTTACTATATTGTTTGCGATCATTCTTTTACGATGCTTAAATTTGTGAAAGAATTTTTAATTTTTTTTCCAAGGGATGGAATGTTGAGATTTTTCATAGAAGAGCTCAAGTATGTTAATGAGGATTTTCCATATGAGCAAGAAATTATGAGGGAAATGATTATATAAGGCTGCCGATGAGCTAAGATTGACAAATAAAGATAGCCTTTCTGAAGTATACAATTATATGTTGACCATCCTGAATATTCTATTAAATATGATAAAACTATGGTTCTTCACATTGTATGAAGGAAAATAGTCCATAATGTGGCTAGAACTAGGAGGGATATGCTGTTGGTCATCACTATGATAATGGAGAAAAAGTCATTTTTAAGGCAAGAGAATTAAATAAACTACTATGCCAGTATATTTAAGTGATCTCATCACTACCGGAGACAATGAAAGAGAAATTTAACTGAGATAATCTATTGGTTTGACTTTAGATGAAACAACTTGATAAGGTAAACATTTTCTTGGACTTGAGGAGAATAGAAAGAGGAATGGCATATATAGGGCGCACATGATTGAAATTCTATCCATAAATCTAATTCTGTTCCAAAATGAGTATTAGAAGAAAGAAACGCGTTTGATACGGACAAAGAATTTATATTTCAGAACTAGAAATCTGTTTGATATTGTAAAAAAATTATGTTTATATTTATGATTCTGTTTCTATTTCATTTGAATTTTTTTTTAAATTTTTAGATTGCAAGATGTTCATTCCCATAAAAATTAAATACTTATTATTTAACTCAAAATTAAAAATTTGATCACATTTTCTATTGTAATCGAACTCTGAATTCACTTTAGTTGCATAAATCATAGTATATAGTAATTCCCAAAGAACTTGGAGAGAGGAGGATACCCAATATTGAGGTAAGGCATTTTTCCTATGGGTTTTGCCTGGCCAATCCGTGACCATATAAAGTCTCTAAGACTTCTTCATATGAAAAGGAAACTTAGTAGAAAAAGTGTATTACATATTTTGAGTTGTCATGATTATTGAGGATGCTAGTTAAGATTTAATAGCAAAATCACATTGTGGGAGCTTGTGGAGATGGTAAGACGTCGGAAGATCGAGAAAGAGGTAAAACACAAATATCCTCACTTGTTCAATGATTGAGGTACATCTAAATTTCGAGGATGAAATTTCTTTTAAGAAGGGTAAAATGTAATATTTTGACTTTTCAAAGGGTGGGTTCCATAAAAAAAGAAAAAGAAAAAGAACACGAAAGGAAGATCAGGAGTTCAAGAGGGAAGAAGAAGGGATGCTCGGGCAAGAAGGGAGAGAAAGAAGAAAAGAAAAGAAGGGATAGGGAAAAGGAAAGGGAAAGAAAGATATAGAAGAGGAAGAAAGGGAAGAGAAGCTCATGTCAAAAAGTGGTCATCGTCAAGCCGAATCAACTATGTATTGCATTGCCTGAAAAGTGCTCAAGCCTTTTGTTCATCTAATCAAAGTACTTTTCAGAGTTAGTTCGCAAAATCAAAGTTTTATGAAATTTAAGCCGTGGAGTCCAATTTTTGTGTTATACAGATAAGAAATTATAGAGCATTGATACTTTATGGCGCTGTGAAGCCGTAAGATTTTATGGAACTTGATTTGAGCCTACGATTTGCCCGAAATGAATTTTTGAAGTCGAACACGCGTGATGAACAGTGTGCGAACAAAGCTTCGGGCTAAATTTGGATGGTTTTCGGCTTGCTTTTGGGTTGGCCAACTTATGAGTCTTGTAGTATTCTGAATGGTCTTTATTTGGATTATAAACTCGCTTGAAATAGAGTTCGATGAAGAGAGTTATGACACAATCAAGTTTCGCGCTAAAACTCCGTGTTGCAGACAATTTGAATATCCTATTCGGATGAGAGTTTTGTTAACGTATATAAGTCGTTTTTTTAGGAAGTAAGTGTGGCTTAGTTAAATCGTCTTCGAGGAAATGTTTTACTTGATTTTAACGTTGTTCTCGCTTACATGACAAGATCACGAGTTTAACGGTATGAAGAATATGTATTGTGTGGTTGTAAGCAGTTCATGGTGAGTGGTGCTATCTCTTCTATGAAATTGTAAACTCATATCTTCAAAGTATTAAAGATTTGAGTATTGTATGAGTATGAAACACATGACATGAAGTTATATTTATAAAATGAAAGAAACGATGTTTAAGAAATATTTGCTGCATAAATCTAGATTGAGCATTTACTACCATGTTATATATTTGAATGGTAAAGCATTCCTAAAAATGGTTTACGCATCAATGATTACAAAAATAGCTTGAGGTCTCTATGAAATGAATTATTATTTTGGTTTATAAGGAATTGAAACATGCATTATTTGAAATAGGTTGAAATGATTATTTGTAAATGCCTTGATAAAATGCTTTGTGAAGGAATTGCCAAAAGTTATGGTTATGGATTTGTGCAATATTTCATCAAATATATTCCATTTGATAAAATGAATTATGAAGGTTGATTAGATTCGGATTATGAAATAGGATCATGCAATTGATTATAGTTTTGATTGTTTGATTATTGCATATCAGTGTTAGCATATCCTTTTGGGCCAAGCCACTGGCTTTGTAGGTGAAGACCTTGCTAAGGGGGGATCTTGGTCGAGGTGTTGTGTGACGACCATATTTACATTGAGCGATAATGTAACAAATGGAATTGACCATTGATATGTGATTTGAGATTAGTCGATGTGATGGAACATTGATATATGATTTGATGGGATTAATCAATGGAATTGACCGTTGATCTATGATTTGAGATTAATCGATTGAATAGACCATTGACGTGTGATTTGATAAGATTAATTAATGAAATAGACCATTGATATGTGAATTGTTGAGATTGATCGATGGAGTAGATCATTGATATTTTGTTTTGATATTACTAAGGAATGAGTATTTTATATATGTGTATGTGACTTTGTTACAAAAATAAAATTTTTTTTTGACATCGTCAGATACTATGCACAGGATTTTTTATATGCGTTAAGTTTTGTGAAAAGATATAATTTTCTTTTGGTGTTTACATATAAGAACTATGCTATTTAAAAATAATTAGTATTTTGGTATTTTATTATTCATGTGACCATGAATTTCATTTTTAGCTTGACCGTATGCCTACGAAGTTGTGCTAAAAGAAAATTACTTATATTTGAAGTTCAATGTATCCCATTAGTTGGGTTTGAGTTTATCGAGTTTGGTTATCGTTTTTGTAAATATGTAGAGTGGGTGCTTGATCTATTTTGAAGATATATGCACTACTCACTGAGCTGTGTTGCTAACTCATCTATTTTTCAATTCTTTTGAGGTTCCTCAATTAGCAGCCAATAGAGCGAGAGCGATATCAACTGGAAATTTTGGGAGTTTGATTTTCTTTTATGTATGGTTGACGCTATGTCCTCCTAGCGAAGATGTCAGCTGTACCATTGCTCCTATTCCTGTAGGATTCGAGGTGTGATAGTGTTCCCGTTAAAGTGAATATCCACAAATAATCAGTTCCCTTGATTTTATATGTTTGATTACCCGTGCTCTGAAAATTCTTACCTAAAGTTGAACTAGCTCTGTGCATCCATTAAAGACCAGAAAATCTGAGGATGTAAAAAACTGAAAAATGGAGTGGGAATCCTTCTTGTCAAAGATCGAATGGCTGATTCTCGATGAGAACTCGTCTACTTTTACAAGCAAAGTCGAAACAGGAGGTGGTTGAGGTTGCAGAATGGTTCATTAGCTACGCGGAAGAATAAACAATTGTTGTGGACCTTGCAGCGTTCCTGGCTTCCGCTGATTACTGCAGGCCATGGGACGGGGACCAAGTCAAATGACTAACTTCTATAAATGGAGATGCTATCCATTCAGCATTTCACAGCAGTCCTGTGAAATTGGATTGTCGACAAAATACCATTCACCGAACGATGTTTTGACTATTATGACAAAGAGACGGGTTCTATGCCCGTTCTAGATAGAAGTCTCAATGAATAAGAAGGAATGCCTGCCTTGTCGGAATTTAATCAACAACAATATACAAAACACTATGCCAAAATTTAATCGACAACAAAGTTTGATGATAGAGAGATAGCATGCCGGAACTTAATTGACGTCAAAAACTTGAAGATACGCTCTGAAATTTAATCAATGATAAGATAGCTGAAACTACGACTAAAGTATGAGAATTGAAAGATTACTGAAAACAACATTTATAAGAAATAACTTCTCTTTTGTCGATTGATCAGGGCTTTACGACTTAAGTATGAGAATTGAAAGATTACTGAAAACAACATTTATAAGAAATAACTTCTCTTTTGTCGATTGATCAGGGCTTTCGCAAGTATGATGTGGCTACTATATCTCATAGTTGGCGGTGACATACAATAGTTACAACTTTGGAATTTAAATAAACAAATAACTTTCTTACGGCCTTTACTAAAAAAAAAACTTTCTAATGGCGGTTTACAAGATGTTATGCTATTCACTAACTTTTATAATGAAAAACATTTATCCATGAGAAGTAAAAAAACCTATAAATTAACATTTACATCTTCGTGTCGATTGCCCGCTGTCGATAACTTCCATGAAAACAAAAAAAAGTTAATCGTTTTTTGGTGTCAACAGACGCATGATTTCCGAGACAGATTAAACCAGGCTAATAATTTTTCCAATGATGAAGTTCTATCTAACATTTGACCTCTTTGCTTTGGCATTAGCCTCTGCCTTTGCCTTTGATCCCAGTCCTCTTCACGAGTGCTGTGTCGCTGTCAACAACCCGAACACTGCAATGCTGGAGAATGGAAAGTTCTACAGGGACTGAGACATGCCATAGCAGATGATTTCTTCTTCACAATGGGAACACATCTAATCAGCTTGGATCCAAAGTCACGACTGCTTTCATCGACCAATTCCCAGGATTCAACAGTCTTGGCTTGCCATGGCCTGCCCTGACTTTGCTTCATAGGGTTTAAACCATCAACACGTCCATCCTTGTGGCACCGAGATGCTAGTTGCCGTAACGGTTATGCACCATGTCGATTTCGTCTCATTCAACCAATTCAACAACACTCTCTTTACCAAATCCTGCCAAAGGAGATGTTTTCTTATTTCTACAAGGCCTCATTCACGTCCAGCCGAGTATTGGACAAACGAATGCATTGGCCTTTGCTTTCTTGAGTCGCAAGATCTCGGGACACATAACAATCACTCAATATTTGGGTCGAAGCTGCCAATCAATGTGTATGTCCTCATAAAGGATTTCCAAGTGGACAAAAAATGGATAAACTATATCCCCGAAATAGACGACTGCATCGAAGTTGGGGCCTTGATCCATCTATTTTCTTGTAATAGAGGGTTGTCGCTAGTTGTTTGTTGCTTTAGTTCAGTAGTGGCCATTATTTAGGCCTTCTTTTTTTTATTTTGTAACCACGACACCCTTTCACTTATAACCGACATTGGCTAATGTCATTATGAGTGTGAGTTTTGTGGTGCTGGGTTATCTCGTATTGTAAAATTCCATTTGGTAAAAGTCAATACAAAGCTTACCTTTACCAAAAAAAAAATGGATAAACTATCTTCAGGAATAAATTTGGTTTGATAACCATAAGTAAGTTGTTCACAAGAATAATTTCACTTGTTCATTATATTATAAAAAACTATTTTCTCTGAATAATTGGATGCTCTGTTTTGTGCATGTGTGTTTTGCGCTAAATTGTTATTGAGACAAAATGGGATAAGAGCACCATGGGTATGATAGATTTTGTACGACACTCAATTGAGTGTCATGACTTTTTTATAACTTGAGTGCCACAACTTCTAACTATATGTTCATTTGAGTGTTGTGCCTTTCAACTGATCGCTTGAGTATTAAAACTTTTAAAAGATGGTCACCCAAGTGTTGGATTTTGATGTGGCACGATACTTATGATGATTTTTTTATAAAAAAAATTGCACTTAGGTGATGGATTAAAAAATTACTAGCACTTAAATGGTACACGTGAGTGCTATCCATAAGTTATAGCACCAAAGTGATTGGAAACAAAAAGTTATAGCATTCAAGTAAGTATTGTACGAAAGTTGAAGCATTTGTGGTGTTCTTTCCCAAATAAAACTGTATATCATATATTAAATCTTACATTAAGTATGAGCAGTAAATTTGAATTTTCCATCTTATGATAAAAATTATTTTATTTAAATTTCAGGCATATTTTGCAGTAATTCATAGAAAAAAATGTGCATATCTCTGGAGGGATAATTTTGGATTGGTTGGGCCTTATTATTTGACCAAATATTTAGTTGAGTGAACTTCAATTGATAATAGGGAAAAAATCACACAAAAAAAAAACCCAAACTATATTTATTGTGACACAAGTACCCTAATTTTTTCTTCGTGATGCAAAAAATATTAAACTAATATATGTTTGACATATTTACTCTTTGTCCATGTTTCGTCAATGAGAACCATTAAAAATCGCCTACGTTGATGACGGAAAGGGTCAACATGGCATCAATGTGGCTTAAGTAAAACAAAATGGACATTTCTTTGACAGGAAAATCATGTGATAAAATCTTGATAGATGGTAAAAATGTGATATGAGTACCAACTTAGGGTTACTAATGTCACAATTTTTTTAAGGTACATGTACCATAGTGGGTTCTGGTTAAGCCATTGATCTCATCTGTACAAGTCCCTACCAAATTCCCCATTTTTCTAATAAACATAGAAAGCTTCTAATTAAAGCAAATCCAAAAAGAGCTGTAAAGTAGAACAAAACCTAAAAACCAAAAGGGGTGTAACTTGCAGCTATAATTATGCTCTTATCTAGAAAGACTAGATCCATCACAGTGAAAAAAAAATTGTATGTGGCTGATCATAGGAATGGTCAATGATGGGCACACGATCAAATCTTTCCCTCGAGAAACTATGGCCTGCAGTGCGTGCTTTGGTTTGGTGTCCTTAGTACCATTATCATATGGAGACGACAACAACAACAGCAACATGTTGAACCTATAGATCGGACGCCTATAATAAACTCTCATATCTAGATTTAGAGACAGAGAAAAGTTTCCAGATGTAGATCTACACCTAAATCAGGAGAGGAGAGCTTCCACTAAATCTCGAAAAAGTCATAGAGCTAATCTAGGCATCCTGCTGACTAGACTGGACTAAATTAATGAGCCACCCATCAGACTACGAAGAGATAATGACACAAATGGTCCATGAGTTTTGGCGTAATGTGCAATCTGATTCTTAAACTTTCAATTTAACACAAATGGTCCATGATTCATAAACTTTGACCAAAGTTCATGTACTATTTGTGTCATTATCCTTACTACAAATTATCATGCTCCATTTTGTCCTCTTGGCTTTGGCATCATCCCATGTGTTTGCGCCTGACTTGAGTCCTCTTTAGGACTTCTATGTTGCTGTGAACGACTCCATCACTGCGATGCCTGAAAATGAAAAGTTCTGCAAGGGTCTTAAACAGGCCGTGATAGATGATTTCTTCTTCATAATGGGAGCACATCTAATCACCTCTAATCCAAAGTCACGACTGCTTTCCTCAACCAATTTCCAGGATTCAACAGTCTTGGCATCGACGTGGTGCGTTTTAACTTTGCTTCGTATGGTTTACACCACCAACACGTCCATCCTTATGGCACCGACATTTTAGTGGTTGTGGAGGCTATGCTTCATCCTGATTTCGTCACATCCAACCAATCAAAGAACACTCTCTTTACCAAAGTCCTGACCAAAGGAGATTTGTTCATACTTTCGCAAGCCCTCAATCACTTCTACCTGAATATAGGACAAACAAATGCACTGGCCTTTGCTTTCATGAGTAGCAAGATCTCGAGACTCATAACAATTGCGAATTCAATCTTTGGGTCGAAGCCGCTAATGAATGTGAATGTCCTCATAAAGGCTTTCCAAGTGGACAAAAAATGGATAAACTATCTCCATGAATATAATTGATTTGACAACCATAAGTCAATTGTTTGCATTAATAAATTCACTTATTCATTATATTAAAAAAACTAATTTTCTGAATAATTGGATACTCTATGGGCACGCACATGTTGCGTTAGATTGTTTATTAGGAGGGAACAAGATATGAACATTGCAAGTGTTATAATTTTTGTACAATGCTCACTCGAATGCTATATCTTTTTTGGCATCTACTTTGCCCGCCAAGTTGAGGCCAACAAGGGCTGCTATCAAGGGCTTCATGGCTCTTGCCTAGTGGCCAACGAGCTCTAGTGGTCCTTGCCGATCTCAACTTGCTCGCCGAAGTGGGTTTTCAAGAAGAAGAAGAAGAAGAAAAGATTCTTCGGTAAATGTATCACAAAGATAAAAATTAATTTTTAGCATCACAAAAAAAATTCAGGGTATATGTGTCACAAAGAGACAAGTTTGGGGGTTTTTGTATCATAAAAAAAGTTTGGGATAAATATGTTACACATGCATAATTTTCAGAGTTTTTTATATCACAAAAAATGTTTAGGGTAAAGATGTCACATATAATATAGTTTGGGGAAAATCTCAAACATATTTGATAGTAATTCACCGGATAAAAAATTTGCAGACCTTTGGAGGACTAGTCTTGGATTGGTTGGGCTTTATTATTTGACCTAATATTTAGTTGAGTGAACTTTCATTGATAATAGGGAAACAATGACAAAAACCACAAACTATTCTTGGTTTGACACATTCATCCTATTTTTTTTTCTTTGTGACACAAAATCTTAAACTTATATATATATATATATATATGTGTGTGTATGTGACACATTTACCCTCTGTCAAAATTTTGTCAATAAGAACGGTTAAAAATTGTTCTCATGGATGACAGAAAATGTCAACATGAAATTAATGTTAAAATAAATTTGATAATCATTTTGGCGGAAAAACCGTGCGACATGATCTTGATTGAAGATAAATTTATCACACGAGCACAAGTTTGGGGTTATTAATGTTATAAGAAAAAAATTGGGTACATGTATCATAGTGGGCTTAGTTGGGTTTTCAAAGTCACAACATCAATTTAAGATGAATATGTCATGGTAGACATAGTTTCAGAATTTTGATGTCTTTTTCTCTTGATAATATAGCATATTTAAGATAAATCAACACGAGTATTGGAAATGGTTATAAATGATGTAATAATGTTGAAAAATGGCTTACGTCGATTACAATTTGTACGCATTTGAAGCAGCTGCCTTTCATCACTTGAGTTCATTCGAGGAAAATAGAGAAGCGATCGTTCATGCGTATAAAAGAAGGAAATTTCAGAGTATCGTGACAATAATTTTGACTTTGTTGTAGAATCAAGAAGAAAAGTCAGGTAATGATGGGCTATGATTAGGCCACGGATCTCATTTATACAAGCTTGACCCTACCAAATTCCCCATTTTCCTAATTTTTTTTTTTTGTCGATAAGCAAATTCAGAGGAATAAAGAAAGCTTCAAAGTGAAGCAAATCCCAAAAACTGCAAAGCAAAACAAAACCCAAAAAACCAAAGAGGCATAACTTGCAATTAAAGCATACTCTCGTCCCAAAAGACTAAATTCATCATAGTATTAAAATATAGTCGGCGGCCTGTCATAGGAACCGTCAATAATGGCACATTATGAGATCTTGCCCTCAAAAAACTATAAAAGGCAGTGCGTGCTTAGATTTGGTGTCCTTAGCAACATTGTCATATAGAGACAACAACATGTTGAACCATCATAGATCGAACGCCTTTGAGAAACTCCTAGATCTGACAGAAAAAAGCACCTAGATCTACACCTTAATCAGGAGATGATAGCTTCTGCCGAATCTCAAAAAATTCAGAGAACCATGTTTAGGCATCCTACTTACTAGAGCTGAATTAATGGGCCGCCCATTAGGCTATAAATTTATCAAGCTCCATTTTACCCTTCTCTACTGACATTACAATTTATTACTAATTTCGTGATTAACTAATTAAGTTAACTCAATAATATAATATCATTTCGTTTTAAGTCTAAACATACAACTTGTAGACCATCAATTACCCAAAAAAAATTTAACATGAAGTCATAGAAAAAAGTCTTGGAGAAATTCACCCTCTTCGTCATCATAAACCTTATTTCTTAACGGCGTGTTCAGAAGTACATGAGGTGCATGTTAGGGGTGATTGGAGGGTCCACATTTGGACCCTACACCCGACCTTGTTATAAACGGTTTCCTTTGTTTGGATCATATACCCGACCCTGTTTGCATTGGACCTTGTATCCGGCTCACCCTGTTTTTCTGATCAGGTTCCAAGGTTAACCCTGTTTATATTAAAACCTGTTTTGCAACCACCCATTTTATAATACGACTTCGAATTTTATATTAATACACAAGAAAATAACATGATTCTTCTCATTTATATTATAACATCAGGGACTTGTAATTAATAAGTAAATAAACTTTTTGATTAAATAAAAAACTAAGAATTTACTTTTTGACATGACATTTACTTGAGTGAACTTTAATTGATAAAAGAGAAAATCACAAGAAATCCCAAATTATTCATGTTGTGATAAATTTATCCTAATCTTCTCTTTAGGACACAACTTGTAGCTATAAGCATGTTCTTGTTTCGAAAGACCAGATTTTTCAAAACATCACAAAATTATCTGTGAATTATTGCCAGAATGGTCGATAATAGGTGCACACTAAGATCTTTCCCTCAAGAATCTATGGCATGTAGTGGTTAACTAGGTTCAATGTCCACTACACCATCCTCATACGAAGACAACAACAACATATTGAACTACTATAGCTCAAATGCCTATAAGAAACTCTTAGATCAAGATTTAACGAATGTGCAATTGGGTCCATAAACTTTTAGTTTGTTCAATGTGATCCTTGAACTTTTGGTACACGCTCAATCTAGTCCTTGAGCTCTTTGAAAATGTTCAATATGGTCCATGAAATTAATATTAATAGAATGATCACATTTAATATTTTCAAATAATCCAAAGACTGATTTGAGCATTTACCAAATGTTCGGGAAGCACATAGAAGAAATTGAAAGTTCAGGGGTTAGATTTCACCTTAAGCTAAAGTTTATATACCTTTATTTCTCCATGGTATGTTAAATAGTACATGAGGTGCACCTATCACCTTTATGGCAATTAAAGAAATTGATTTCCTTGAGAAGTTGAGCTCACATGCAAAGGATATGAAGAGCCTTCATGATTATTGTACATACTTAATAGGATGAGAAAATACTTGAGCATTGAATAGAGAGGATAAACATAGGAGAAACTAGAATTTCATTTATTGATCTTGTCCTGGTTATGTTTGTAATTTTCTTTTCTTTTTTAACGATATTTAGTTTGATTGTTGATGCTAGACGTATATAATCACATGGAGCCTGCCATATAGGCTACCGTCATTTAGCATGAAGTTTTTAATAAATCTTTAATACAGTTAACATTAGTCAAAGATTTTTGTCAATTGGTCATAGTTACGTCACAATCCATGCAAATGGAAACAACAGATAATAAGAGATGAAAAATACGGAGTTCTTTTGGAGAAAGTGTAACCGCAGAATCTATTGGAAGTAAAAGAAGAAATCAAATACGGATAAACCTAAGCATGTCTGGCTCGTAGGTATCATAAAGAGTTATATTTTATTAATTTAGACATTCCATGACCAATTACATAAAGAGCAATTCGTCTATGGGGAAACAATTGTCAGTCTAAGCAATCACGTATGGAGAGCATAGGCGTTGTAAGAGCCCAGGAAAAAAAAAAAAAGTTAACTCGGTCAACGGTCAACGGTGCTACAGTGCACCGACTTTCAGCACCGACTTTGGGGGCCTAGAAAAACCGAGAAAAGGCAGAAACAGAAGGAAAGAGAGAAAGAAGAAAGAAAAGAGAAAAGAGAAGGAGAAGGAGAAAAGAGAGGAAAAAAGGAAAAATTGGAGAAACTCTTGCGCCCGGGACTACGATAGGCCGACCCAGCTCCTAGTCGCTGTTCCCGGTAAGTAGTCGTGCCTCTCGTCCACTTATTTGCAATAATTTTAGGTATTTAATTTGAAATTCGGATTTTTGGAGGTATTGAGCGGCGAAGTCATGTTTTGGAGTTATTTGGGCAAGAAATTGCGTGATTACGGTATCTTTGGGTGTTATGAAGCTATAGCAACTGACGGAAGTTGATTTGGACTTACGGTTTGTCCGAAACGGAGTTTGAACTTCGGCATGCACTGTTCACGCACTGTTCACGCGCGAACAGTAGCTTCGTTGGCTGATTTAGTGGGTTTCTGGTTGGATTTTGGGTGAGATTAATTCATGAAAGTTGTAGTACGTCGAAAGGGCTTTCCGTGGACTATAAGATTGTTAAAAACGGAGTTTGGTGGAGAAAGTTATGGTAAAAATGGATTTTGTGTGCGAGTTGAACACAAAGGAAAGTAGTGATATTTGATGTCAACGAGCCCTTTAGTGACTCATAGGTGTCGCTTTTGTCAATGATAGATGTATTTAGTCCAGTCAGTCATTAGAAAATTATTTTACTCAATTTTAATATTATTTCATAATTAATTATTAGGAATTCGGAGACGTTGATCTAAGAACGGATAGGAATTGGCATTTGGCTCAGTCAAGGTGAGTGATACTATTTCTCCTAAGAATTTGCAAAACTCATGTCTTGGAATTTATAAAGATTTGATGTGTTTTGAATTAGTAAATGCATATTTATTGCATAAAAGTATGGATCGGACAAGGATTGCCTCTTTGGAGTTGAGAATGATTTTGAGAAAATATTTTGCTGTAAATGTTGCGTTTTGACTTGTGAAATGTTTAAGCAAATGTGCTATGAAAGAGTTTATACGTATGAGTTTCGAAACTGATTTTCGAAATGTTTTGTGAAAAGAGTTGATATGTGAAATGATTTCCATGTGGATGGTTGTAAATTCTGGCTATTGTGAATTGATGGATTGTGCTCAATATCTCTGTGAACCCGTTGGGTTTTGTGAATATGCGCATATTAAGGATATCCTTGTGGGCCGAGCCACCGGCATTGTAGGTGGAGACCTAGCCAAGGGGGGAATCTTGGTCGCCTAGTCATAGGGCGTTATTCATGACCACGGTTGATATTTGAGCTTGAGGTTAGTCGATGGAACTGACCTTTATTGTGTGATCAATGAGATTGATCAATGGGTTCGACCATTGAGCTTGATTGAGATTGTTTGATAAATTGATTTTAGTTTTGTTGAAAATGAGTTATGTTATTATTTTGAACTGTATGCATAGTGTTTGTTAGATCCGCTTAGGAGAAATGTGTTACTCACTGAGCCGTCGTAGCTCACCATTTCCATTTCCATTTGCCTTCAGGTTCCCCGAGGACACGCTCATAGGCGAGAGCGCTTTTGTACTTTTGGGATAGTGGGGATTGGTATGAGTTACTTTGAGTTTAGAAATCTACTATAGACATGTATATTATTGTTAATAATAGTAAAAAGCTTTGATGTTGTACTGGACTTCCCTTTTGTTATAATAAAAATATTTGTATATATTGATAAATTGGTTGTTTGAGGCCCGCGTCTCTCAGTAAGAGGGATGGCCGTGTCATATCCTCCTATCTTGAGTTAGGGGTGTGACATTTATTGGTATCAGAGCCTAGATTTTGAGTTTTGGGTTTAGAAATGGGACGTTGTGAGGCTGTGTGATAGAAATTCGTTAGTTTTTCGATATTAAGATGTAGTTTCACTTTTGAATCCAGGTATAATGAGTTTAGATTCGAAACCGCTTGCTTCTCTTCGTAGTAATAGGAAAGGCAAGCGAGTTGCCACTTCAGAACCTAGGATGGAGACCCGAGCTTCTCGAGGCACGTCTTCAAGAAGGAGACGCGTTGAGACAAGCTCGAAGGTTGAAGAAACTAGAGAAGGGAGTCGACAACGAATGACTCGAGAAGAGATATCTGGGGCTTGTAAAGTCATGCTTGATTTTCACCGTCAGTTAAAAGAATCAGGCTTGGCTGAAGCAGAGCATGATGATAAGGGCTATACATTCGCTCAGTTTAGAAAGGCGAAACCGCCAACTTATGACGGGAGCGAGGATCCTCTCGTGTCTGAACGTTGGATTAGGAAGATGGAGGGGATCTTTGAAGTTGAAGGAGTCCCTGAGGATAGAAAAGTTGTCTTTGCTACCCAATGTCTGGAAGGTGAAGCTGAGTATTGGTGGGAAGGTATGAGGCCAGCCTTGGGAGGCAGAGACACTATCATTCCATGGACGGATTTTGTGAAGGCTTTTAATGCCCAATTCTTCCCAGTGTCCTTCCAGGCTAAGATGAGGGCAGATTTTATAAATATTTCTCAAGGTGATTCTACTGTTTTGGAGTATGCGCGTCATTTTAATCAGATGAGTCGGTTTGCGGAGTACCTTGTAGCTAATGAGGAGCATAAAGCTGAGCACTTCCAGAGAGGACTCCGACCTGAGATTGGTTCCGTGCTTACTCCTCTTGTATTAACATCTTATAAAGATGTACTGGAAAGAGCTATTAGAGTGGAGCAAGATATCATGCAGCGTGGGTTGCAGGGTGCTCCTCAGCATAAGAAGCCTAAATTTTCCGGATTTCAAGAAAGCCATGTAAGTGGTGGCAGTAGGCAGAAAAGCTCTACCAGGCTTGGAAAGGAAAAGAGTCGAGCAGTCCAGAGCTTTTGTCCTACATGCGGGAAACGTCATGATGGTGTTTGTTATCGTAAGACAGGCGCGTGCTTCCTGTGCGGGAAGACTGGACACATCGCACGGGAATGCCCTACACAAGAAGGCTCTCCTGGAGATAATAGGGTATGTTATGTTTGTGGACAACATGGACATTTAGCAAACAGATGTTCAATGAGGAAGACTGCTCCTCCTACCGGTAGATTCCAAGAGAGGGAGCAGAAGCAGAGGACGTCTGGGAAAGTTTTTGCCATGATAGAGGAGGATGCGGCAGCATCGAACGCAGTTGTTGCAGGTAATGTTTCTCTTGCCTCGCAACATGCTTATGCATTGTTTGACTCTGGTGCCACACATTCTTTTATCTCTATGAAGTTTGCAAATAAACTTGAAGTGTTGCCTGAACCTCTTGAGCTTGAATTACGAGTTGATACTCCTGTGGGTGCTTTTTTGATTGCTGATCGTGTATTAAAGAGATGCATGCTTCGTGTTGATAATGTTGAAATGCCTGTGGATTTGGTGGTATTGGACATACGAGATTTCGACGTTATATTAGGAATGGATTGGCTATCGACATATCATGCAACTGTTGACTGCCATTCTAAGAAAGTTATTTTCAGACCTCCAAATCAATCAGAATTTACTTTTTCGGGGAATAGTAAAACCACTTTTCCAGAATTGATCTCAGCAATACAAGCAAGAGCTCTCTTGAGAAAGGGTTGTTGTGGGTACCTAGCTTGTGTAAGAGACACAAGTAAGGAAGTTGCAAAATTAGAGGAGGTGCCAATTGTTAATGAATTTCCAGATGTGTTTCCCGAAGACTTACGTGGCCTACCCCCTGATAGAGAGATTGAGTTTTGCATAGACCTAATGCCAGGAACAGAACCTATCTCTAAGACTCCATATCGGATGGCACCATTAGAACTAAAGGAGTTGAAAGTACAATTACAGGAGCTTCTGGACAAGGGTTTCATTAGGCCCAGTGTTTCGCCTTGGGGTGCTCCAGTTTTATTTGTGAAAAAGAAGGATGGTAGTATGAGACTTTGTATAGACTATCGAGAACTTAATAAGGTGACCATCAAGAATAGATATCCCTTACCCCGGATAGATAATTTATTCGATTAGCTTCAGGGAGCACAGGTATTCTCTAAGATTGACCTTCGTTCGGGGTATCACCAGCTAAAGGTGAAAGCAAATGATGTGCCTAAGACTGCTTTTAGGACAAGATATGGGCATTACGAATTTCTTGTTATGCCTTTTGGATTAACAAATGCACCTGCTGTTTTTATGGATTTGATGAATAGGCTATTTCGTCAATACCTCGATAAATTTATAGTGGTGTTTATCGATGATATTTTAGTGTATTCAAAGAGTTTAAAGGAACATGAACAGCACTTGAGACTTGTTTTACAGACTCTGCGTGATAAGAAGTTATATGCTAAATTTAGTAAGTGTGCTTTCTGGCTTGATCACATAGAATTTTTGGGTCATATAATATCGAAGGATGGTATTTCGGTTGATCCAAAGAAGATTGAAGCGATTGTTAAGTGGGACTACCCGACTAATGTCACGGAGATTAGAAGCTTTCTTGGGTTAGCAGGTTATTATAGACGTTTTGTGGAAGGATTTTCAAGGATCGCGAGCCCGTTAACTCGCCTGACTCAGAAAGGAGTTAAATTTGTGTGGACTGACCAGTGCGAGAATAGTTTTCAAGAGTTGAAGCGGCGATTAGTGTCAGCTCCTATATTAACTTTACCTTCTGGTACTGGTGGTTTTACAATCTATTGTGATGCATCTAAGGAAGGGTTGGGTTGTGTTCTCATGCAAGGTGGTAAAGTGGTGGCATATGCCTCTAGGCAATTGAAGGTGCATGAGAAAAATTACCCTACTCATGATTTAGAATTGGCAGCTGTGGTGTTTGCCTTGAAGATATGGCGGCATTACTTATATGGTGAAAGATGTGAAGTTTTTACTGACCATAAAAGTTTGAAATATATCTTCACTCAGAAGGAATTGAATATGAGGCAGAGAAGATGGTTAGAACTTTTGAAAGACTATGATTTGACTATTAATTATCATCCAGGTAAAGCTAATGTAGTGGCAGACGCTTTAAGTAGGAAATCGTTGGGTAATATGGCGACATTACTTACTTCCCAAAAGCCCATTCTTGAGGACATGAGGAAATTAGATCTTGAGGTGTTGGTACACCAGTCTACTATTCAGTTAGCTAACTTGCGCGCACAACCGACGTTGATTGAAAGGATTAAGACTAAGCAGAATGAGGATCCCCAATTTGGAAAGATTAGAGAAGGAGTAGAAGCTGGAAGACAAGGAGACTTTAGTATTCATATAGACGGATCGTTGAGATTCCATGGTCGATTATGTATTCCTAATGATGATGAGCTTAAGAAAGAGATATTACAGGAGGCTCATAGTACTAAATTTGCTATCCACCCAGGGAGCGTTAAAATGTATAGAGATTTGAGAGGGAACTTTTGGTGGATCAACATGAAGAAGGATATCGTGAAATTTGTCGATCAATGTCTGGTCTGCCAGCAAGTGAAGATTGAGCATCAGAAACCAGGTGGTCAATTGCACCCACTTGAAGTACCTAAGTGGAAATGGGAGCATATTACCATGGATTTTATTGTCGGTTTACCACGAACGCCCAGTGGTAAGAATGCTATATGGGTAATAGTCGATCGATTGACTAAGTCTGCCCACTTTCTATCATATCGATTGGGCTTAACACTAGAATCTATGGCGAAGCGGTACGTTAGTGAAATAGTGAAGTTACATGGAGTACCAGTGAGTATTGTTTCGGACAGAGATCCTAGATTTGTGTCTAATTTTTGGAAGAGCTTACAGAAAGCGTTGGGTACTAAACTTAACTTCAGTACGACATTTCACCCACAGACGGATGGGCAATCTGAAAGGACCATTCAGACACTTGAAGATATGCTACGAGCTTGTGTCATTGACTTTGGTGGCTCATGGGACGAACACCTTCACTTGGCGGAATTTTCTTATAATAATAGTTATCACTCCAGTATTAAAATGGCCCCATTTGAAGCATTGTATGGGCGAAGGTGTAGGACTCCTCTTTGTTGGGACGATGTTGGTGAGAAGAGATTAACTGGCCCTGAATTTATCCAAGAATCAGAGGAAAAAGTCAGATTAATTCGAGAGTGCTTGAGAGCTGCTCAAAGCCGTCAGAAGAGTTATGCGGATCTAAAGAGGCGTAAGTTGGAGTTTAATGTTGGGGATCATGTATTCTTAAAAGTTTCTCCAATGAAGGGCGTCATGAGATTTGGTGCCCGAGGGAAGTTGAGCCCAAGGTACGTGGGACCATTTCTAATATTAGAAAAGGTTGGAGAAGCTACTTATAAATTGGCACTACCACCAGCATTATCTGAAGTACACAATGTGTTTCATGTGTCACTATTACGGAAATACGTACCAAGCCCTGAACATGTGCTGGATTTTGCCCCACTGAGGTTAAAAGAGAATTTAACCTACGAAGAACAGCCTCTTCGTATCGTCGACAATAAAGAACAGACGTTGCGACGACGTACGATTCCTTATGTGAAAATTCAGTGGCAAAATCATACAGAAAGAGAGGCTACATGGGAGCTTGAAGATGAGGCGAGACGCAAATACCCTCACCTATTCGTGGAATAAGGTACGTATAAATTTCGAGGATGAAATTTTTTTAAGGAGGGTAGAATGTAAGAGCCCAGAAGCAAAAAAAAAAAAATTGACTCGGTCAACGGTCAACTGTGCTATAGTGCACCGACTTTGGGGGCCTAGAAAAACTGAGAAAAGGCAGAAACAGAAGGAAAGAGAGAAAGAAGAAAGAAAAGAGAAAAGAGAAGGAGAAGGAGAAAAGAGAGGAAAAAAGGAAAAATTGGAGAAACTCTTGCGCCCGGGACTATGATAGGCCGACCCAGCTCCTAGTCGCTGTACCCGGTAAGTAGTCGTGCCTCTCGCCCACTTATTTGCAATAATTTTAGGTATTTAATTTGAAATTCGGATTTTTGGAGGTATTGAGCGGCAAAGTCATGTTTTGGAGTTATTTGGGCAAGAAATTGCGTGATTACGGTATCTTTGGGTGTTATGAAGCTATAGCAATTGACGGAAGTTGATTTGGACTTACGGTTTGTCCGAAACGGAAGTTTGAACTTCGGCATGCACTGTTCACGCACTGTT